>CM038675.1:499169909-500369909 GCA_021605145.1 Aegilops bicornis
TCCGATCCAATTTTTCGTAATCGATTAGTTAACATGGTGGTTAACCGTATTATGAAAGACGGAAAAAAAATCATTGGCTCCCCAAGAAGAGTTAGAATGGCAGTTCCCGCTCCTTGAGCAATGAAAGAGCCAAAGTAATGAGAAAATGACTTGTCACTGTGAAGCTAAAGGGTATCATACCCTGGGGATTACCATCCTGTTCCAGCCAGGAAGACAACTCTATCTCACAAGTTAGCTGGATCTTTTATTTAAGAGAAAGCAACAATCAATAGGACTTTCCTAATCCTCCCTTCCTTTTAGGAAGAACGTGAAATTCTTTTTCCTTAAATGGGAGCAGTGCAGGTTTGAAAAAGGGTGTGCCCGGACCCCTCCGAGAGTGTGTGCGTTTTCAGGGTCATTTTGGACCTTTGTATCCCCCTCTCCCTCTATTTCGTCCCTAGACTATAAGTACCTCCCACCTAGCTTATTTATAGGATAGCAAAGTATATGAGAGACATTAGAGAGCTTTGCTCCTTGTACCCACTCCTCTAGGAGATCAAGACCTCCTAGGAGAAGATCCCTAGTGGATATCAAGCCCCCATCTTGGGAAGGATCCCCATCGTAGGATCATCAAGACCTCTCTCCTCATAGGATTGGGATGAACTAGTACCTTGTATCTTTCCTTTGTTGTTCTTGGATCATTGTGACCTCTTGTGTGTTCTTGGATCTAGCATATGTGTGATTGGATCTAGTCAATTTGAGTGTTTCCCCTCTCTTGTGTTCTTCGTGTTCTTGGGGATTTCCCCTCCAATTCATGAAAGATCTTCATCTAGGGTTCCACCCTACAACATCTTGGTATCATGAGCCACGTTTATCCCGAATTTGGAGTCGCCCCCGCCGTTTTCTAGCCTTGTTTTGTTGTGTTCTTCCCCAATTTCAAAAATTCCCCACCAAAAATAGCCCCAATTTTTTTTATGATTTGTTGGTTTGATGAGGTTTTGTTGGATTTGCTTGGTTTCAAGTGGATCTAGCCTCCCCCCTTCCATCTCCACCTTTCCCTCCACGAAATCCACCAATTTCTCCCATTTTTCCATGAATTTCCGCCCAAATCCGTCACCCCCGGGCACCCGGACCTCAAACCCCGGGCACCCGGACCCCCCGCGCATCTCCGTTGACCACCCCGGGTGCCCGCACCCCGAGCCCCCGGGCACCCGCACCCCAGGCTGTTGGCCCCGGACCTCCCCGGGTGCCCGCACCTCTTGCCCCCGGGCCTCTTCTTCAGCCCAACCCCGCTGACCACCCCGGTTGCCCGCACCCCCAACGCCCGGGCACCCGCACCACCCCCAATCAGCCCAACCCAAAACCATTTCGGCCATAACTTTTGCTCCCAGAATCCGATTTTGACGTTCTTTAGCTTGTTGAGTAGCTATTGACATCCACCATCCATCTAGATAGGTTCCAACATCATTTGACTCCATCAATTTGTCATTTTGGCATCTTTGCCTAGGCCATCCACCATATCATCTGCAAAACCACCATAGTTTTCCGCAACCTAACACATTTTGACCCTTATAGCATTTGTGGTTGCTTGAGTGGTGAATTGAGTCTCCTAAGGTGCTTCGACTACTTAGGGACGGTTGATTATTCATCATCCACCACCACCACTTCCGCATTGCTAATTCCGGAACCACCAACGCATCCCGCTACCACCATTTGACGTTTTCCTTTTAGATTTTGAGTTTGCGGTTTTTCCGTTTCCTAGGGTGTTTCGGCTAACTAGGAACGGTTCGACATCGACAACACCGCCGCTCACCTTCGACAAGGATTCAACATCGACCACTTCACCATTTTGACACCCTAACCGTAAGCAAGAACGGTAACCTCTATATCATCTTGGTATCGTGGTATTCCACCACTGTACATTCTTGCCATTACATTGTTAACCCCTTAACCCATTTTGCGTCACTTGCCTATCGAGACTAGCCATTTGAGTATTGCCGGCAACGTTACTTGTGGACATTAGTGATACGTACCTTCCATTGCATAAATACCATGTCATATTGGTATCATCTTGGTATCATCATATCATCTCTTGTGTCACAAGATTGTTCCCGCATATGCACAATTGCTATCTTGGTCTGTGCATTTCGCATAAGTGGCCATAAAAAAGGAATAAGCTTTTAAGCAACAAGAAAAAGAGAGCAAAGAGCTTGTAAGCAATAGCCATAGCATCATACCACATTGCACATAAGATTGTAATATCCGATCATCTTGGATCATCTTGAGAAGAACACAGGAAACATCATACACATAGCATACTTGGGATAGAAAGCTCATACATTTTGCATCTTATAGGTTGTGCGCAAGTGTCGTATCCGCCTATTGAGCAATCGTGCTAGCGTCTCTCTAGAGTTGTGCAACACGAGCGTTTTTCGTGGATTCCACATTTTGTGCTCATTCCTTGGTTGCACGACCCCATTTATCTATCCGTGTGTGTGTTTCCGCAGCCACATATTGCTATTGGTCTACTTGTTTCACTTATGCGACTTTGTGAATCTTTTCCAACATTATTGACTCTTGCTAACATTTTGCATCAAATTTTTGTGCCACTATCCTCACCGAGCTCCACCATAAGCCTTACTTGTGTAGGTGTGAGAATTGACAAGATCTGGTACCAATTGTGCTATTTCCTTGTTACATTATTGAGTGATCATTGATCCATCTTCAACATTGGATAAGGTACATTGGTCTAGTTCTTTCCTTTCTTCCACTTACATTTGCTTGAGTCTTGTGATGGATAGGCAAGGCATTTCATCTACGGTCTTCCACGACAACAATGACGCGAACAACTACATCACCAAAATGCCCATCTTTGGACTACAACAAGCAATGTGAGGCATTGAGCGACTCACCGTCGACATTCACAAAGGCGAAGCACGGACAAGGGACTACATCGACACCAAGTTGGCTGCACAACTGGATGACATCCGACACGTGTGGTCCAACTACAAGTCTTCTTCCTCTTCGTCATCTTCAAGGCGGAGACGCTCAAGTTGCAAGTCTTCGGAATGGCCGCACGATGAGAGTACCAAGCGGCACCGTCATCATCTTCGAGACGACCGCCAAGACGACCGCAAGCCCAAGGTGTATGACAATGAAAAGCGCCATTGACTACAACAACATCGTCACCACCGAGAGGAAGCTACGGCTACCAACACCACTTCGGCATCTTCGCCACATGTTATCAAGGCATCTTCGCCTTCGGACGTACGACATCTTCGCCTACTTCCCTCGAGTACGCCTACATCAAGCTCTTGAAGTCCAAGGCGACCACGTACAAGCGAGGGCGACACTTCCATCTTCGAAAGCCCCTCAAGGAAGATGATTGAGCATGGGATTTTCCCTTCGGTCATGGAGGAGAGTGATGATGTGCCATCTTCGGCCTTCATCCACGACGACGGCGAAGAGATGGTTGAGCATGGAATTTTCCCTTTGACCACGACGACGTATGATGAGTTGAGTGACATATGCCACCATATTGAGAGTAAGAGTGACTTCGCCACTAGTCCCATATATGACGAGTTGCCACAATTCCCTTGTGAGGAGAGACACAACCCCCACCACTTGAGTGAGAGGAGTGACTCCACCATATGTGACGTTGAGTGCACCTATTTTGAGGGAGTGAGTGAACCACCACATAGAGAGAGTGTGATAGTTGATTGGGAATGTGAGGCCATTATGATTTCTAACGACTTAACCTCTACCTCTATTGTGTATTCTCACTTGGTGCTAGGTCCCATATATGATGACACGCCAATTCGCGACGACTTCGTCCTCCCTTTGGACAAGACGATGGCCATGGTGGAATATGATGCACCCCCCACATGGTTCCATCAATATGAAGATGATGACCACCATTTGGTATTTGCCACCTCACCTACACCACTTGAGTGGAATGAACAAGGTAATATAGGTGAAGGTGATGCTCTAGTACCACTAGTGGACATTCTGAACATTGATTGCTTGCATGATGTTGATCCACCTATTGTAATGCTTCATGCTAGTTCGAATTCCCCATGCGATGATTTACCCATTTATGATGAGTTTGATGATTGCCATGTGGAGTCTATTAGTCGTGATGCCATGTTACATAGGATTTCTTGTGATAATTCTCTTAGTCACATCATGTTTGACAATCCGCTTGACTTGTCATATGCTATGCATGAGATCAACAATATGTCACATTTACAATCTCATCGTAGTGACTATGCATATGCCATTAAAATTAACCCAATTTGCACATATGGCATTGATGACAAGCCCATGGTTATTAGCATTTGTTTCTCTTGTGATGATATTGATATGCTCCCTTTGCGTCATTTATCTCATATGCCATTCCATGACCACCTAGCTTCGGATATGCATTGTTTTGGATGTTGTCAATATTCTCCATGTGATGTTTCCATTAATGCTCATGAGGAGACCCCCATAGTTTCCTCATACATATTAGGAGATTTTGATGCCTTCCATACTTTGCATGATTCCCATAATTGCGTGCACCATATGCATTCCATGATTCACAATGCTCTAGATATTACTAGTGATGCATCACACAATTTGAGTCTCCATTATGCCATACATAATAACAAACCTATCATGATGGATGACATGTTTCTATATCACACATCTCATTTATTTTAGCATTGGATATTTGGTGCTAACCAACACAAGCACGTATGCATCATAATGGATGATGTGTACATATACCATGCACACACAATTTTCCCTTTGCCTTTGTTTTGTGTAGGTACTCACGTTTACTCGTCAACCTCTCAATCTCATGAGTTGACAAAACGAGCTCTTGAGAACAACGACAATTGGGGATTCCGTGGACTATCCTTACCACTGTTCTCTTAGCACAACGACTACGCGCATCTCTTTTACTTAGCTCTCACATGGCTATGGGCTATTTACCATTTGTCACCTTATGCCCATTTTATCGTGTTCACTTTGCATGTTATGCCTATTTCTATGTCTTTGCCATGCAATTGTGACCCTTGTTTGCATTTACCCATGCTTCACCATTATGCTACTCCTATGTGTATTTGCATGCTTGGTGGAGATACTTGTTGCTATTGCCATGTTTACCATGTGCCACATGCTATTGTTGATTCTTGTGTTGGGAGAGTCATGATGTCCAACTGTTATTTACATATGGCCTCTCACCAATACATTGATGATATTTTGCTCATATCTTGCTTTCATGCTTGTGATATGTCATGTGCATTATTCATGCCCATTATTTGCACACATGACATGCTTGCCATGATTCCTCCTAGTATGTTGCATCTTCGGACTACTAGCTTGCTTGACTTGATCACTATGATTGCTTGCTTTGTCGCATATCCCATGTTCCATTCTTACTCGCTTTCTTGGGTTGATGACATATTTGTTGATGCCTCTCACTTGATTTGTCATGATCATTGTCTCTTGTCTCCATTAGTTGCATCTCTCATATCACCTTGTATTACGTGCCAACTTGCTATGCTTATTGATCATGGAGACTTGGACATATTACTTGTTAAGCATGCTTGTTTACTTGAACCTATTGTATTTGGTTGTTCTTGCATCCTATGCCTCCATACTATGAAATGCTCCCTTGTCTTTCCTTATGATGAGCATGATGCATACACTTGTTGGGTATCTTACCACACGAATGATAGGTTTTGCACTTCCGCTAACCTCATTTGTTTTTCCAAGTGTTTATTATTCTTGCTCCTTTTGAAGGAATCACAAGACGGTGCGACATTGGAGAGTGCCAATTTCGAGCTTGAAGATGTTGGGTCCTTGGTGGTTGTCCACTTCTACACGGTGACACCCTCTCTTTCCCATGGTGATGAAGATCACGATCCATGGACGGATCTCTCCCAAGGGGGGGGGGGGAGATGATGCGGAGCATCCCTCGACCATCCCCGTGGATGTCACACCGCCACCGCAAGCACGGAGAGGACCTAAGACGAGAGCTCGCGCACGCGCCGTGGAAACCAAGGTGAACTCTTTCCTCTTCGAGTTTCATTCGGATTCACGCGAGATCGGATTCTACCTCATATGGAAACTCTATGCACTCGTAGGTATCAAGAAGAAGACCGTGAAGAGTCGAGGACGGAGATGCAAGCACACATGGAAGAAGAGAAGGAAGAAGGACGGCCGAAGCGCCAAGCAAGGGAGGCCCCGGACCATCCCGGGTGCCCGGGCCATCAACCCCCGGGAGCCCGGCCCCTACAGCCCCAAGGCCGCCACCTCCCTGGCCGGACCGGGTGCTCGCACCCCGACCTTCGGGTGCCCGCACCCCGACCCCCGGGTGCCCGCACCCCATCCACCGGGTGCCCGGTCCTCCTTCGCCCGACGCCTCTGACCAGTCCGGGTGCCCGGACCCCTTTACCCCGGGTGCCCGGTCCCCTCCGAGAGCGTGTGCGTTTTCAGGGTCATTTTGGACCTTTGTATCCCCCTCTCCCTCTATTTCGTCCCTAGACTATAAGTACCTCCCATCTAGCTCATTTAGAGGATAGCAAAGTATATGAGAGACATTAGAGAGCTTTTCTCCTTGTACCCACTCCTCTAGGAGATTAAGACCTCCTAGGAGAAGATCCCTAGTGGATATCAAGCCCCCATCTTGGGAAGGATCCCCATCATAGGATCATCAAGACATCTCTCCTCATAGGATTGGGATGAACTAGTACCTTGTATCTTCCTTTGTTGTTCTTGGATCATTGTGACCTCTTGTGTGTTCTTGGATCTAGCATATGTTTGATTGGATCTAGTCAATTTGAGTGTTTCCCCTTGAGGGAGTCCTGGATTAGGGGGTATCCGGACAGCCGGACTGTGTACAACGTCCGGACTACTGAAGCGTGAAGATGCAAGACTCAAGACTTTGTCCCGTGTCCGGATGGGACTTTCCTTGGCGGGGAAGGCAAGCTTGGCGATCCGGATATTGTATTCCCTTCCTTGTAACCGACTCCATGTAAACCCTAGCTTTCTCCGGTGTCTATATAAACCGGAGAGGTTGGTCCTTAGAAGGCCAATCACAATTACAATCATACCATCATTGGCTAGCTCTTAGGGTTTAGCCTCTACGATCTCGTGGTAGATCTACTCTTGTACTACCCATATCATCAATGTTAATCAAGCAGGAAGTAGGGTTTTACCTCCATCGAGAGGGCCCGAACACAGGTAAACATCCGTGTCCCTTGCTTCCTGTTACCATCAGCCTTGACGCACAGATCGGGACCCCCTACCCGAGATCCGCCGGTTTTGACACCGTCATTGGTGCTTTCATTGAGAGTTCCTCTGTGTCGTCGCTGCAGGGCTCGATGGCTCTTTCAACCACCGTCAACAACACGGCCCCGGGTGAGACCTTTCTCCCCGGGCAGATCTTCGTGTCCGGCGGCCTCGCCGTGCGGGCCAATTCGCTTGGCCATCTGGAGCATATCGATAGCCATGCCCCTAGCCACCAGATCAGGGTTGGAAACCTGAACTGCACGGCGGATATCTGCGGAGACTGGAGCTTCGATGGATTCAGGCCTATGCCAGGAGCACCGGACAGTCACGACGAGCACGACTTAGACCTGCCGTCGGACAAAGCTCGGGGTATCACCCCCGCAGTAGCCTCGGACCTAAATCCGGGGCAGACTGCGTTGCCCAAGGATGGGGGGCTGGACCCCGCCTGCAGATCGCGCACTCATCGGCGGTGGAGCCGAACACGGACCTTACCTCTATGGTGGCATGTGAATCCGGACCCCTGGATCTATATCCGGATGTTGGTTCCGGTCCGCGCACTCCCGATCCAGCCGAGCCAGGTTGGGCTCCGGTGATGGAGTTCACCGTTGCGGATATCTTCCAAAGACTCGCCCTTGGCGACATGCTTTGGACTCATTAAAGTCTCTCTTTGTCGAGGCTCTTGGCGAACTATGTCCTACTCGGCGGAGCGGCGATGAAGGAATTCGTTGCCCACCCACCACCCACTCCATTGCCACGGTCGATGATTTAACCGAGGTACTAGATTTCGACTCCGAAGGCATCGACGGAATAGACGACGATGCAGGAGAAGAACACGGCTAACCGCCACTTTGGGCGGTGGACAACCGCCTATCCCTATGATATATGTATGGCGGACACTCCGAAGGAAACCAATGGCGATGAGGCAGCGAAGGATAATCCCTCAGGGAGAAAAGCAAAGCATGGGCGTCTTCGGCGCCGCCCCAAGCCCCGCCACAGGAATACTGGCCCGTTCCGGATGGCGCCGAAGATGAATATAACCCTACTCGGCTTGCCTTTCAGCAGGCCGGACTGGCCACTGTGGGATACTTGGAGAGGGACAACTATACCCCCCCCCCCGCCGAGGGCGTGGCAAGCCTCGGCAAGGGCGAATTCGGCGTGCACGAAGATCCATGGAACAAGCCTGCTTCAAGCGACGGCTCATGGCCACGGCAAAGAGCACAGAAAGGAAGCAACAGAGCTTAAAGCTGACCAAGATTTCTTGGCGGACATATGGACCAAGGTCACAGCCACCGAAAGATACGGACCCGCCGCCCGACAAAGGCACACAGGGCACAACCGGCCACCCCAACCTAAGCAGGAAAACCCAAGGCACATGCCCCGACGTCAACACACCACTACGGTCCAACACAATACGAAGGACACAAGAAGAAGCATCCTCAAGCCTCGGCGCAATGGTTATAAGCGTCAAGTCAAGAAAGCTGGTGCTAATTCCAGCAACTCCCAGTCTGGTCAACGGACAAAGAACAACTCAGACCTATCCGGCCCGAGCCACACACTCGATGGTACTCCTAGAAGGACGGCAAAGCATACCAATAGAGAATGCCGGATCCTCAAAACAAAACGGCTAGCCGCGTGCCGGAAACAATGAAGGGAGGCGTCTGGTCAAGAGCCCTCCCCCCATAGCATAAAAGTACGGCCGATCTCCCCCGACCGCACTAACCAGAGCAACTCAGTTGTAGTACCTCTGGACATAGCAAACCAGGGGCTCCATAACACATAAAACCCCCGCAGGTGTGAAATCACAAACAACATCTCCTAAAAAATGCTAGGGGCAAAGGCCAAGTTTCTCTGGCCCATCACTCTAAACGGTTGTCTTTGGATCACCAAAAAATACTACGCCAAAGAATAAATCTTCGGCACCTTCCCACCATGCGGTAATTTACTGTATGCTAACGGGACGAACCACGTTGACTAGATTCCACGTGGTAAATCACTCAGGCCAACACCATGTGATGCAATCACACCTATGGGCAAGGCCGAACCCCGCCCTCAGGGCGGAAATCATACAGCTGCCAGAGTAGCAAGCCGCACGCCTATAAATTTTTTGATACGATAGCCAACTATCCGGACACCAACTGAGGAGTCCGCGATACCCAACGGTATAACGGCTGGGTTTACCAGGGTCCGATCAGGAACCTTTGGACCAACCACAGGAGGACGCTCGGCTACCTCTGAGTATTTGCCTTACAAACTAACTTTGACGCAGAACATGATTGGTGACGTGGAATCGGCCAGGACACAAAAGGAGCCCCCCCTAAAAGAAGGCAGTCCGGATTCACTCTTGATCCACTCACAACTCCCTCCAGTCCGGCCATCACAGGTTCCGCCAAAAAACACCTCTTTTCATACTCATACATCGTACTCATATGCATAGACATATCATCTTACTACAATGCGTAGATTTAAAAAAACACTTACCGGCCGTCACTTTTCATCGACACCTCATGTTACGCCCGATTATGCCAGGGGCTTCACAATACGGCAATAAAGTCCGACCACCTTCTCGGCCGCTCGGCACCCCGAACTTATAGCACTATATGCATCAGCTCCGAATCATGTCTTGGGTCATTGGTTGGGTTTGCCCGGCTCCCTTGTTTTGGTACCTTACATTCCGTTATATCGGCTAAGGTAGCGCAGGGAGAACTACTGCGATTGTGTCCTGGATCTGCCAGACGAGCACCTTAGTAGAGAAAGCCGAAAACCGACTGTCATGATACAGCGAGAGCTAGTCAGCTGTTCGAGTGGTTGTAAAATCCTTACAGATTTATTCCGCACAACGCCATTATAAATGCAGAGTGCGACGGATCAGCCTTCCGATCAGACGCCAATAGAGCCCCTAGTTCGGCCTTCCGAACACTAGGGGCTGCGCCGACCATACTCGAATTCCTATGGCTAAGTGAGAATAATAAAGCCTTATAGTACGATTGCCTGGTTCGTGGTGAGAAACACCTCCTTGAAAGGACCCAACTATGGGATAAAGAGCGTTCAGATATATCCCGAACACCCCCGTATTGTTTTTACGTGGGGGCAGAAGCCGACGACTGGCCAACTCTCAGGATTTACATATAATAAACAACCGCACAGGAAGAACATACGTTCAAAGAAAACAGGCAATATATAATAAAAACGCCATTATCCCATATTACAAAAAGCGGCATGAATGCCCTCAGGGAAATATAATGTCTTTGGTACATTTATCCGCCGCAAAGTGACTCCCTTCAGTACACCTTCATAGTATAGTTCGGGCTTGCGATGCTCTTTACCCTCTGGCGGCCCCTCAGTCATCAGCTTCTCCGCGTCAAGCTTCCCCCAATGCACTTTTGCACGGGCAAACGCCATACGTGCACCCTCTATGCAGACCGGTCGCTTAACAACATCAAGCCGAGGACATGCGCCCACAATACGCTTCACGAGCCCAAAATAACTGCTCTGAATTTGCTCCGCCGGCCACAGCCGGACAATCAAGTCCTTCATGGCCAGTTCGGCCGCCTGGTACAGTTTGACCAGCTGCTTCAGCTGATCGATAAAGGGCACCGGATAGTTCGGTGCCAAATACTGCGACCAGAAATCCCTCTCCGCAGACTTCTTCTCCTCGATTCGGTAGAATTGGGCGGCATCTGATATGCTGCGAGGAAGATCCGCAAATGCCCCTGGAAAAATAAGAATTCAGCTTACTGTTTAGAATTCTTCCCATTATCATGAGCAAATGGCTAAGAATCCAGAAGGCCTTACCAGCCGCAACTTTTCGGGCCTCTTGAATGTCCTGTACAGCACCTCGGGCTTCTTTCCGAGCATCTTCCGCGGCTTGGAGCGCTTGGGCGAGTTCGGATTCTTTCCCTATTAGACTCTGCTCCAAGCCCTCACTTTTCTTCACAGCCTCCTGGAGCCCCCGCTCAGCTGTGACAACCCTGGCCTCATGTTTTTCACGAAGTGCCTGTTCGGCGGTAGCCTTCTCGTTGGCATCATCCACAGCCTTCTTCAGTGCCTCATATTCAGCACTTGCTCCTAGGGCATACAACACAAATACTTTTCAATAAGCACAATTACTTATTCGTGCCTAATGCAAGACAATGATTCAACATACCTTGTTTATCTTCTAATTGCTTCCTCACACAGCCAAGTTCTTCCTCGGCCCGTTCTAGGCTCCACTTCAGTTCGGACACTTCCGCATTATGTGCGGCCGTCTTCTCCGCAGACGCCTGTGTTCAAACAAAGAGGTACACGTCATTAACATAAGTTCCCACAACAAGAGAGGATTTGATCCCCTGCCCGGCTCCCTCTCCTTCGCCGGACAGTGTATCAGGGGCTACTACTCATATTATGACGATTCCTCAAAGGTTTCTTAGGAAGCATACCTCAAAGGCCTTTATAAGGCCAAGGCAGGACTCGTTCAGCCCGCTCTCGGCGGACTGAATCTTTTCAACCACCGCACCCATAAGGGTCCGATGTTCATCGATGATAGACGCGTTCTTTAACACTGCCGATAGACCGCCTGGCAACTCTGCCTGAACAGAGGTTGCCGGCGGAGTAGGCAGGCCTCCCACCGTTGAAGGTGGCTGCTCGCCCGATCCGGGAGCCTTAGAGGTCTCCTGGACCTTGTCCGGCTGTGGGCCGAACCCAAGATCGCCCCCGCTGACGGCACACTCCGGGGCCATCGCTCTCGTATGTCCTGCTCCAGTGATATGCCCCCCTGGTCCGAGCCCCATTGAGACGACACTGCAGTGTCGCGCCGGGACTTTGGGGAAGGGGCCTCTGGAGGCGTCTCGCTCGCCAAGGCGTCCGAGCTCAGCGAATCCTCGGATGAGGACTGGCTCATGAGACCTCGCGGACTGTGCAAAATATAGCAGATTAAAACTACTATACCCAAAAACAATCCCGGACGCATATGCGTGTTCGGATTTTGTACACTTACGACTTATCTAGGGGTTGGGCCCTGGGATCCCACTCCGGGCTGCTATCGGCAGCCGTGGTGGATGCCTCTGGGAGGGAACCTTTTCTCCTCTTGGGCGATTCGGCCTCCAGGGACGAGGAAGCTACACGCTTCTTCCCACCTTCAGAGTGAGGCTCGTCCTCCTCTGCTTCTTCCTCTTCGTCTTTCGAAGAAGGAGCGTCGCTTGAGTCTTCGGAATTTGCGTCCGAAGCCTCGCAGTGATGGAGGCTACTCCGGGTATTCTTGACCTTATTGGAGGCCTCCTTCTTTGGCGCCTCATAAGGCGCGGGGACCAGCATCTTCGTCAGAAGAGGTCCGGCCGGTTCCTCCGGCAGCGGGGCCGGACAATGAATCCGCTCCACCTTCTTTATCCATCCCTGAGGTCATGACGAAACATGGTTAAGATGTTTCCCTCATGACATGCCAGCTGAAGCGTGGATGGGCGGAGCGCGACTGTAACTTACCGGGCTTGCAGCATGGGATAATTAATACCCACGGTGCTCGGCGGAGCCCGGCCACGATTTGACGAACTTGAAGAGCACCTTCCAGATATCCTTGTGGGGGGAGTCATAGAGCTCCTAAAGGGGTTGGTGCTCAGTTGGGTCGAACTCTCATAGAGTGCAGGCTCGGCGCTGACAAGGGAGAACCAGGTGAACTAGCATCACCTGGACCACGTCGACGAGTTTGACGTCCCTGTCAACCAAACTCTGGACGTGCGTCTGGAGCAATGACAGCTCATCGGATGAGGACCAGTTCGGGCCCTTCTTGGGCCAGGACGTGAGCCGCAGTGGATCTCCGGATCTAAACTCAGGAGCTACGGCCCACTTTTTGCCGCATGGTTCGGTGATATAAAACCACTGTTGCTGCCACTCCGTGACGGAGTCGTTGAAAGCACCCTTCGGCTAAACGGCCTTGGGCATCTTGCTCACCATGGCGCCGCCGCACTCAGCGTGTTCGCCACTCACCACCTTGGGCTTCACATTAAAAATCTTAAGCCACAGGCCAAAGTGAGGTGAGATCCGAAGAAAAGCCTCGCACACGATGATGAACGTCGAGATATTGAGGAAGGAGTTGGGGGAAAGATCATGAAAATCAATCCCGTAGTAATACATGACTCCGCGAACAAATGGTGCAGGGGAAACCCAAGCCCGCGGACAAAATGGGGAAGGAACACGACTCTCTCGTGAGGTTCCGGAGTGGGGACGACCTGTCCCACCGGAGGGAGATGGTGGCCGATCTTCTGGGCCAGATACCCGGCGTCCTAGAGCTTCTTGATATCCTTCTCCCGGATAGTAGAGGCCATCCATCTGCCTCCTGCTCCGGATCCGGACATCTTTGGAAAGCCTCTCTTTGGTGGAAAAGAAGAGTGCTTGGGCCTTAGGGCTCGAAAAGAGGGGAATGAGCTAGCGGAAGGAGAAAGGTGTGGGTAAAGAGAAAGAGGCCTTGTCTCTTTATAGGGGCGATAAGTGCTTTTTGCGCCTCCCCACTTGCCTGCAGGAACACGTTTGCCTCCTGCTCGCCGCGATTAGCGGTGCGGTTGGATCACCCATACCCGTATTGATGAGAATCCTGTGATAAGGGGACACGATCTCTGCTTTGACAAGACGTGTCAAGGAAAATTCCTCGCAATATGCGCTATGGCTGGTTGTGGGAAAATGGTTCGAATAATGACCTGACCGTAATGACACGTCGCATTGTCTAAAAAGTTGTCAGCAGATTGCATTTGTGAAATACCATTCTCTCTATGGTGGCATGTGAAGATCATTTTGTGGATCCGGACACGGTTCAAGTGTTCGGTAATTACCTTGGAGTATTCGGAGGAGGAACCATACTGCAATGCGAAGACAAGACTGCGCCCGGACTCATCGTCATTGAAGCCTGGTTCAGGGGCTACTGAGGGAGTCCTGGATTAAGGGGTATCCGGACAGCCGGACTGTGTACAACCCTAGCCCTCTCCGGTGTCTATGCAAGACTCAAGACTTCGTCCCGTGTCCGGATGGGACTTTCCTTGGCGGGGAAGGCAAGCTTGGCGATCTGGATATTATATTCCCTTCCTTGTAACCGACTCCATGTAAACCCTAGCCCTCTCCGGTGTCTATATAAACCGGAGAGGTTGGTCCTTAGAAGGCCAATCACAATGACAATCATACCATCATAGGCTAGCTCTTAGGGTTTAGCCTCTACGATCTCGTGGTAGATCTACTCTTGTACTACCCATATCATCAATGTTAATCAAGCAGGAAGTAGGGTTTGACCTCCATCGAGAGGGCCCGAACCTGGGTAAACATTTGTGTCCCTTGCTTCCTGTTACCATCAGCCTTGACGCACAGATCGGGACCCCTACCCGAGATCCGCCGGTTTTGACACCAACACCCCTCTCTTGTGTTCTTCGTGTTCTTGGGGATTTCCCCTCCAATTCGTGAAAGATCTTCATCTAGGGTTCCACCCTACAACAGTACCCGCGGATACCCATACCCATGGGTGAAATTGCCATCCCTAATCCGATCTGCCTCCTGCGCGTGCATCCTGGCTGCATGATCAGCTGCCGCAGCCGCCCTCGCCGCCTCGTACTCCATAGGGTCGTTGATCTCCTTCTTGTTGTCCTCAAGCCACTTCTTTGCATGCCCATCCAAGACGATTTCGTCCCCCAACATGATCTTCACATCATCTGCATCCCGTACGAGTTGCAACCTCTACTTCTCAGGCTCAATCTCGCCAAATGTCTTGCCTTCTTGAGTTCGCATTTGATTGCCGCCTCTTGCTTCTCCAACTCGATCTCTTGTCTCTCAATTTCCAGCTTCTTCTCCATCCTCTTTTAGTCCCAGTCCATCCTCTCCTTTTGCGCATCCAGCATGAGCTTGTACCTCTCATCTTTCTTGTTCTCCCTTACCGAGAAAATGCCCGTCCATGTGGACGACATTTTTGTAGCCGCAGCGTCACGGGAGGCATGTGCCTTCTCCCACTTGTTTCACATGACTTGTTAGTTATCCTTTGGCACGGCGGCTCTTCCATTCGTGACGACAACATCATCCTCTTCATCATCCAACCCATTGATTGGTGGGGGCTTGAGCCATCATTCCTCTTCTTGCCGGACTTGAGATGGGCCACAAGTTGTGTCCACTTCGGCTTGCCATTCAATATGATTCAACAATGGCTAAAAGCAAACGACTTCTTCTCCACCTCGTGATACAAAGTGGCCGCCACCGCCGTCTAGCAAACAACATATGTATGAGCACAAGAATGTAAACACAAGAAGCATATACAAATGACGACAAGATGAAGCAATTGAGCTTACGTGAGTTGCCACCCTCATCCCAATTTGAGGGTGTTTGGCCACTTCTAAGTAGTAGTCGACGTCCTTGAATGATCCCTCATCGATGTTGGAGAGATGCCACATTGTGGGTGGTCAAGATAGGATGCGGCTCCACATACTCCTTTTGTTCGTGATACTCCTTCCAAATTTTCTCCCAATACTTGTTCCCCTTTTGCTCAGTGCCGCATATTGGATTCATTGTTGTGGCTAACCAAATTTTGACCAACAAGATGTCCTCAAATCTTGAGAATGCCGGACCTCATGCCTTCGCCGTCTTGGTCTTCTTGTTCTTCTTGCTTGGATTGGGATCGGATGTTGTCCCAACTTCAAATGCGGTGGTGCCCTCCAATTCATACTCCATTTCGGTCGGATCTTCATTGTCATTGATGATGTTCGATACGAACGCCTCCTAGATGATCATGGTTTGCAAGCATTCATCATGTGCAAAATGAACTAGTGGTATATGCAAAACTCTCATCGGACATGAGCAAACAAAACATACCGTCTCTTGTTTTGTCATTCCATCGAGCATGTCGAGGGCAGCCCGGGCGCCGCCGATGCCTGTGCTCATCTGCGCCAGAACAAGCTGCGGCGAGTCACATACGTCGACCGCCAGCATTTGCATGCACGGAAAGCTCTCCTGAATGGCCTAACCGGCCGTCGAATCCTCCTCTGTCCCAACGGGGTCGAACAGCGTAATCCACGTTGACGCTCGATGGAAGGGCTGCGGCGTTTCGGCGCGGCGGGGGAGAAAACTCCTCGATCATGTCCGAACCTCCCTGCGCCGCCGCCTCCTCCCTCTCTTGCTGCCTGTGTCGCCGCAACTTTCGGGCGACGTTCTCCGCCTTGCAAGACGGAGTCGATGAAGGGACGCGGATGGACGAGGCGGACCGCGTCTTCGTCGCGGCGGTCAGGGAGTAACCGATAGACCTCTCAAAATAGGGCTATTCTTTTTTTTGGGTTGGCCATAGTGTATGCAGTCTATTTAGGTAGTAACATGACACGTTTCAAGACAAATTTGCTTACATGGCAAGTACAGTTAATAATAAAAAATAATATTTGTGATAACATAATATGATACCATAAAATAACACGTCCAAGGCAAGATGAGTCTACATCTAAATAAACAAAGGCTTGCATGATGCTATACATATATTACTACCCACTAATATATGCATGTTACTAGTCGAACTTTTCTCACCATGACCAACCTCATAAGACTATTATTACTGTTGGATATATGAGCAAATTACTACAAGATTTAATCCGAATAAACAGTCCATGACGATAATAACAGAGATTGAGCTACTCATGCGGACTAGCATAATAGATGAATAGATCGAATCTAAGGCACAAACTAGAAATAGGAATTCTAGCATTATCTCAAACAAGGAGGACAAAATTACATACCGCGCAGTGGGAGCAGAACCGCTGGCATTCATGTTGTCACCCATGTCATTGATGAAGAGGTTGCTGAGGTCGGGGAAGAAGTTGTCGGTGAGGAAACCGTCGCTGCCAGCAGTCGTGTGAGTGTGCTCCCCAAAAACCAGATCGCCCCTCTCCCGTACAGGATCACGAGAGGCGGGCTTCCGGAGGCCCGCTGTCCTTTCTTGCAAAGGCACGGAAGGAGGGATGGAGAAGACTTGTGTAGCGGCGCAATGTTCTGGAACGGTGTGAAACCATGTGCTGTGGCGGTAGCTAGGGTAGATGTCTGCCTATCTATATAATACGGGTCGGGTAGGTCATGGGAGTAAACCCCACGTCCAAGTCAGTAACAGCCCTACCATACAAAAGAATCGAAAACGGCTGAATAATTAACGCGTTTGTTAATTATTTATTGATGACTCGTTAATTTTCCCGAGCAGCAAAAATATAGATAACACGCATAGCTTTGCCCTCGGCTCGGCTCATTCCCGGAACTCGGCGCAGCGTGTCATGATGAGGCGTGGCGAGGGGAGCGAGGAGGAGGAGTGCGCATATAGGTCTCCTCTTCTTATGCTCATACAAGTGGTAGAAGAGCTCACCTTATAAGGTGGTGCAACTCCCGCTCAACTAGCAGTATGAGACTAAAAATTAGTCCCACTCACACCACACACAACCATGTATGAATGGGGCATGAGAATTTTAGATTTTAGTTGGGCTTTGGGCCAAAAGCCTACTAGCAAAATCCAACAATACCCCACAAATTCTCATTGGCATATCTCACCATTTAATTCCAAAACATGGGACATTTTCATTTGTGCCCCTAACTCGAACACACTACTCAGATTTACCCTAATTTCAAAGCATGCTCAAATTTGCCCCTCTGCCGTTAGTTCACCTTATAAAATTACCATTCCGTGCCGTTACCGTCCGGTCAAAGGGCTTTGACCGTCTACAGGACGTTTATTATTGGACATTTTGCCCCTGCCTCCATGTGTTGCTTACATGTGGGACCCACTCAAAAGAACTCTTTCTCTCACCCCCTCCCACTCTCACTTATATGTGCCCACCAAAAAAACATAACAGAAAATTATGTAAGGACCAATCAAACTAGATATAGGGCCCATGTGTCATTACCTTATTATTATTTTCTGAAATAAATTATTAACGGTGGGTCATCTGCTCAGCTGCATATTCTCGTTTATATTAAATTAAACTACTGTGCGCCTAAACTAATTCCTTCGAGGGTTGCCGGCGGTGACCAACTCTCGCGGTGGAGGCGCGCCAGGAGGCTGCAGGGAGGCCGGCTGAGGGAACCACGTGATAGCCTTGGCTCAACTGCGTCCACATATGGTGTCTTAGGGCCATATGGTCACCGGAGCTGACGGCGAAGACCGTTCCCGCGATGACTCTGGGCGGGCAAGCGGGTGAGCTATTGTGCGAGTAGGAGAGGCTAACAGGATGTGCGAGACTAAGGAGATGACTAGGAGCACTATGGAGACACCACTGGGGCTCGGGGAAGAGTGAAGTGTGTACTTCGATGACGGCGGCCATGGTAGAGCTCAGAGCTTGCGGGGAAGATGACCCGAGGTCACGAGGCCTTCTGTAGAGGACTCTCACATCTTTCGAGGTACCTCAGGATGCTCGGGGAATGTAAGGGGTCGGCCAGGGAGCTTCAATGGCGTCGAATCAGTTGCGGCAATTTGAGATCGGAGGCAGGAAGATGCATTGTGGCGCTTGGTCCTGAACTTCTCTGGTCGAATTAGTAAGCTGGGAGGGCGAGGGCATCTCGTAAGTGCTTCCTGGCGAGGTGTAGGCTCTTAGGGTTGCCATTGGCCGCACAGAGACGAAGGTAGCGGGGACGGTGGCACTCTGCACAAGGAGGGAGGAAGGGAGAGGGAGGGAGGGCAACATCTCTGCCTACATAAATAATCCACTTGGAATACATTAAGATAAATATCAGTCTGCCCTGAAGATTAGGAGAGTATTGGCCCTTCACGGAGTGGGATTATTAATATAGGGTTATCTCCTCCGAGCTGACTAACAACTCGTCTCCCACTTCTACTTCACGCGATCTTCAATCACATAGAGTGAGTTACCACTGTGGGAAAATCATATGATGGGTCTCAAACCCATCTCCACCGATGCATTATCTATCACTGAGACCCATCTCCATCGATGCATTATCTATCACATTGCGTGATAAACCATTTGTGAAGGGATCTGCCAAGTTCTTAGACGTTTGGATATAATCCAACGTAATAAGTCTAGAGTTCTTCAATTTTCTGACAGATTTCAATCTCCTCTTCACATGCCTTGAGGACTTCATATTATCCTTAGAGTTGTTTATCTTGATGGTAACAGTTCATCAGGATAGTGGGTATTGGTTTCTCAGCCACATGCAAGTCCATCAAAAGTTGACGAAGTCACTCTGCTTCAACAGTGACCGTTGTCGGATTTCGGGTTCCGGCAGACCCTCTAGGTTCGAACACTAGGGTGCGCGCGGAGATCTCGCCCTCTACCTACCTGCACCTCGCCGCCTCGCTAGGATCTAAGCTATGAAAGGAACAACACAAGAGACACAGGGTTTATACTGGTTCGGGCCATCATTGTGGTGTAACACCCTACTCCAGTGTGTGGTGTGGTGATTGCCTCTTGGGCTGATGATGAACAATACAAGGAAGAACAGCCTCGCGAGGGTCTGTTCTTGGCTGGTGCGACGAACTGCTAGGGGGAGTTCAGTCGCTCTCTCTCTGCTGATCCAAGATGCCTCTACCCTGTGGGTGGCTAGTCCTATTTATAGGCAAGGGCCTTGGGCCTCTTCCCAAATATTGAGCGAGAAGGGCGCCAACAATTGGCCATTTTGAAGGGGAAAATCTAGTGCACTTATCCTGACTAAAGTTGGTCCGCGCCTGTCAAAGGCTCTGGTGGTGACGCCGGCTTGGGCTCCACGATGACTTCCTTCCTGCATTGCAGCGACGGTCTTGGTCTTGTTGCAGAAACAGATGCCTTTGCTTGATACTCTCGCTGCGCTTGCTCCCTTTGCACCAAAGAGGAAAGGAGGACATCACAGAGTCGGGCGCCTTGGCGCCCTTGGTCGTCATGGCTTGCGCCACGGGCACCTCGTGAGATACCCGCCTTGATCTCTCTGCCTCCTCGCGAGCCAGCCGACGAGGCCGTGGCTCGAGGAAGCTTCTGTCGTCCGCCCATGAGGCTTGGCCCCTCGCGAGGGTCTTGAGCTTGTCTTGATGAAGATTGGCGTGCTGGACCACCCCTTGAGCCACGCCGCAGTGTGCAAGTCTGGGTACCCCGTTCCTAGAACGCCGACAAGAGCTCCGGGCCCAAGGCACGCTGGACTTACCGAGCAGAGAAGCGAAGGGCAAGGCGAGCGCCAAGAGCCCAAACAGCCTGCGGCCTCGGGCGCCGCATGGCGGTTGATTGGACATGGGCGGCACTGTTCCCCCACGCCTCCTTATTTTGCGCCCGGCTAGGCGGACCCGTGGTTGCACACAGCCGTTCCTCTTATCGCTGCTCGACCATCCCCTGCTCTTCCTCCTCTCGAGCTCTAGTCTCCGCTTCCAATCCAATCTCGAATCCTCCCCCCTTCCGTCGCCATGGCTCCGACGAAGAAGGGGAAAGGGAAGAAACATGTGCCTCCGCCTCGCTCGCCGTCGTCGGCGGCTCCTGCCGTCGATCGATCGATCATACTCAACCGAGAAGGCTTGGACAAGGTTAGCTCTGCTCTGGCCACTATCTTCAACGAAAAGGGAGGACGACGGCCGCCCGCGTCTCACTTCTCCATCGACAGAATAGTCACCGAGGTCCGGTACTTTGCCGACGCCTGTGGGCGGACTGGTTCCCCCCTTTTCCAATTTCTTCAACCCTGTGCTTTCCCATTACCAGATCCATATGATGCATTTGGGTCCTGAATCCATTACTCTTCTTGCCGTCTTCGCCTTTGTCTGTGAGGCAATGATGGGCATCCCTCCTTTAGTTGCCTTGTTGCGTCACTTCTTCTCCCTACGCCTCGTCGACCCCACCCAATGCTCGGGGTGCGTGAGCTTCGTTGCTGCACCTGAAACAACGGCTTCAGGGATTGATTTCAGCCTTCCTCCGCCCGCGTCGGGGTTCCACGAGTGGTGGTTGTACGTGGATGTCGGGGTGCCTAGCCCCCTGCTTTCGGAGCCAACATCTCCCGTTGTCCCCAATTCAGGCTAGGGCCAGGAGACGCTCACGAGCCCCCGGCTCGTCTTCGTCTGGCGTCGCTTCGCGGTCCTGAGGGCGCTCGACGTGACGGCGCCCAAGGTGGTGAAGGAGTTCCTGTTATGCCGCATTGCCCCTCTCCAGCGCCACTCTCGCCAGATGTGGGCCTTCGGCAGGCGTGAGGATCGCATGAGGCTCCAGGAGGAGGACCTGACGCCTGAAGCACTGAGGAAGGTGCTCTTGGTCTTGATCGGGACCCCACCCCGGCAAAGATCCGGCAAGGTGGGGCTTTCTTGTACTTTTGCTCGAATAGGCGACTTTGTGAATCGGATGCCCAACTTCGACGAATGGGGCTGCGCCCAGGCCTCATGGGGCCTCGCGAGAACCAGTGGTGGTGGATCGCCTTCCACGCCGCCACGGGCGGTCCTTCCTCGAGTGGAAGAGCAGGGAGGCATGGGCCGCTGGAGGCTGAGGGGGCCCCCGCCGGGATGACGACGCCAGGCAGCACTCCTGAAGGGGCAGCTCCTGAGGCCCGTACTGCTGCGGCTGAAGGCGTTGAGCCGCTGCCCGCGGCGCCCGTGGTTGAGGCCCCTGAGGCCCCAACTACCCTTCTTGGTGAGGCGACCGGCGGCGTGCATCAGGACGACGCCCCTGACGCTGGTCACCTTGATGCTTCTTCCTCGTTGCAGGCTGACCCCTGCGATCAACTCCTGGGCCGCTTCCGCGTGGACTTTGAGGCTCTCCGAAAGAGAAGGGAGGCCTTGGGTGACGATTACCCTTGCCGCCTGCTGAAGCGCAGGAAGCATTTCACCATTGATGAGTAAGCCTTCCCCTTTCCTAGTTCATGATCTTCCCGTTGCTTTGGCTGATCCTTGCTCTGAAGGGCCCTTCCTGCCGAGCTCACGGTGATGGCCGAGGAGCCATCCCCCCAGGCTTCGTCCTCTCCACCGCCTGCGAGCGCTTCGAGCTCATGCAGAGCCCTTGTGGTGAGGTCGGTCGGAGAGGTGAGCCATCCTATGGCGCATCGCGGCTCTGCGCACCTCGCGACCCTCCTTCGCGAGCCTTCTCAGGGCATAGCCAGCCTGCCTAGCTGGTCATGGATGGCGACTGGCTGAGGTCAGCCCCGCGCTCTTCATTTGGGGATGGGCTGGCTCCAGGCTGGGCTTCTGGCGAGGCGTGACCGGCCATCACGAGGGCGCCAGCCCCCAGCCCCCTGCCCAGAGGGGGAGTGCTGATTCGTGGCCCCCCACGCTTACTTGGGGCGGATGACGACACAGAAGACATGCTCGAGCGCGCCCGGGAGCGTCGCGCTCTTCGCCAAGGGTTTCTCTGGAGGGCGGCTGACGCGGTGAGCCTGCCTGGTGAAGAGCTCGCTAACGAAGACGCGCGCCTTGAGGCTGAGGGCATGTGCCTGGCTGAAGAGAGGCGCAAGCTGAAAGCGGTGGTTGCCCTTGCGCGCCACCAGCATGATCTCGACAATGAGGAAGCCGAGGCGTCGCTGGCGGCCTCTCGGGAGGCCCGTTCCCGGGTCGTCGAGGAGGCCCGAGAGGCTGACCGGTGGCGTGAGGCGGCGGAGGAGCGGGCTCGGGAACTCCAGGCCCGGTGCCATTCCCTGGAGCAGCAGGTGGAGCTGCGTGAGACGGCCCTTGCATCGATGAAGGTGGCTTCGGTCGACCAGGCAGAGCTCCAGAGGCCTGAGGAGGCACTGACACTGGAAGCCGCCGAACGCGCACGCGATCTTGAGAGTCTGGGGACGAGGGAGCGCTTGGTGACGCAGGCGGAGGATGACGTCGCTGCGCGTGAGGCCCGAGTCCTCGAAGAGGTCAGACGCCGGGTGGCGACGACCCGCTCGAACCTTGAGCGCGAGTTCGAAGAGAGGCTGGGATTGATCAGGGTCAAGGCTGAAGGCAGGACCGCCGCCCTGAGGACCAAGCTGGATGAAGTGACGCGGCGGGCCGACGCTTCCGGGGCCGCCCTTGGCGTGGCGCAGGAGGAGCTGACTACCTCCCGCGCCGAGGCGCTTCTTCTCCGTCAACGGGTGGACGAGGCTGAGGCCGTTGCGCGGCAGAACGAGGACGAGATACGCCAGCGGCGGATCCTGGAGCACGAGCATGGCCCCATGCTCTCCACGCTCCGGGAGAGAGCTAACACGGCCTTGGGTAACATGTGCGAGGCGGCCGTTGGCGAGCCTCACGCGGTCAACTATGCTGGCAACCTTCAGTTCTTCACCAACGTGGTGACGCAGCTGGAGGTGCGGTCGGTCAGAGTCAACAGGTTGGTGGAGGAGAGGAGCCGCGCCCTACTCGGGCGCGCCTTTTCCCATGTCTTCAGCCATCTTCGGAACATGGACCCCAACTTTGATTTTGACGCCGCCATCGCCCCAATACCCCAGGCCATCCGGTACGACCTGGCGCACTGGGTGGAAGACAACGTGGATGCCCTCGTCAGGGCCTTCGTTTCTGATAACGACGGCGTGGTCGTGGCTGCTGATGAAGGCAGCATGGTGAACGGCCCTGACGCCGCTGATGGCAACGCGGAGAGCGATGGCGAGGCCAGCGACGCCAGCGACGATTCAGGAGGTGCCCCTGAGGATGCATTGGGGGATTTATCCGATTGACCGCGTGTCGTCCCTGCTTTCTTACCCTGCGCAGATAGAGTTCGGGCTTTGCCCTGAAGGTTGTAAGAGCATTTTGGGAGGGGGAGCCCCTCATGTAAAAACTTGCATTCAGCGTATTAGTAGATGCGATATCACCCGTACGCCTGCCCAAGTGGCTGGCTTTGTGATGAGCTGGCTGGCTTGTTTACCTTCGACCTGCGTGGGCCCCGAGATAGCCTGCGGAGGGTTGTGGTGTCTCGAGCGTCTCCTGAACGAGCCCATTGAACCTATAATGAAAACCTCCTGAGAGGGCGTGGTGACGGCAGTCCGGGCTGCACGCAAGCTAGGCCTGACCCAGCTCGCGAGGGGCTCACGAGGGGAGGCAGCTGAGGCAAAGTGGTAACGAACGCGAGAGATTGCTCGAACGAGACTAAACACCCCTTCCCCGAACACACGCAAATCTTCAAGCTCAAATCCAACTTAAATCCAACGGGGGAAAACGACAGCCAAGGGGAAAAGCAATGAAAGCAGAAAAAGGCCGGGCCCGGCACCTAGTCTAGTCTTGGACGTCTTCTCACCAGTGCGGAGCTGGGCATCGCCATCGGGCGTGAGGGAGCCCAGTATTCGAGGCCGCACTTCGAGACTCCGGGGCGTGTACAACCCCACTCATTATTACGTGAGAGTGTCACGGGGCGGCGAGCTTCACAGGCACTGGGCCTTCTTCACAGGTACCTGCCTTGCTTTAGATCGCCAGACGAGGGCCCCGCCTTGCGCCACACTCTAGTGCCACCGATGATGACTGGAAACCAGGACGCCGCCGATGGGGTAGAGAGGTCGCCAGCGGTTCCCCAGACGACCACGGGTCCTCTGCCAGGGGAAGGCCCTGAGGCACCTCCCCGGCAGAGGGCCTACCTCCTGAGGACGCCTTGCTCCGAACGCTGCGGTGGTGATGCCGGATCTCGGCCCCTCTCCTGCAGCCCCCGGCGCCCTCCTCCTGAGGGGTAGGAAACTGCTGGAGTGGGGCAGCCGCCCGCTGTGGCAACCTGTACCTCCTGCGATCCATTGTTAGCGTATGCCTGCTCCTGAGGAATTAGTGGTACCCGATAATCGTTGCTTCCAACGTGGCCGACGGGGCCTTCCTGGGCTCTGGAAGAGCTCAACCGGTGCCTCGTCCCCCCATCTTGGGCCAAGGAGCGAGCCTTGTTCGTCCTCATGCGCGTGCCCTTGGTCCATCATGTGGGGCACGTACTCTTCTGGGGCCGCCATCCTGAAGGCTGCGCCGTAGTGCTCCGTGTGCCACACAGTTCTTCTTGACGCGCCCACCTAGGGGTGGTAGCGCGGTGGCCCACTGGGGCCTGGGTCGTGGCGAGTCCTTCTTCGCCGGCCAGGGGCGGAGGCGGCGCCACTACTGGCCCGGTGCTGACGGCCTGGCCGGCGTTTGGGTGGCCTTGGAGTCCGCTTGGAGCTGCGCGGGCGTGCATGGAGCCTCCGCGCGGGCCACCCTGGACCTGAGGTGGGAGTTGGGTGCGAAGGGTGAGCCCCGAGGCGGGCGAAGCTCAGGGAGCTCTGCCACCCGCTCTAGCGCACGTCGCGGCCGCCCTCCAACAGCCTGCATTGCGGTAGCTCTCGGCCATTGTGGAGCGGCCCTTGAGTTCGCTTTGCTCCCGTCCGGGTGTCTGGCGTCGTGGCCGCTGGCGTGGTTGGAGGCCCTCGCCACGACCGCGCCTGCTGCAGCGTGAGAGCTGTCGTTACCTGTCCGCGTCGCCCGCGGCCTGCAGCGCCCTGTGGACCGCGAGCTGCCTGGGGCATGGGGTCACCCGGGGCGAGCGGCTCTGCGTGGGCGGGCCAGGCCGCCCAGGGAACAGGGTTGCCCGCCTAGTCGACAGACATGATGATGACGATGCGACGGGACTTGAAGCGGCAGAAGGTGGATTCCGGTGCACCCCTACCTGGCGCGCCAAATGTCGGATTTCGGGTTCCGGCAGACCCTCTAGGTTCGAACACTGGGGTGCGCACGGAGATCTCGCCCTCACCTACCTGCACCTCGCCGCCTCGCTAGGATCTAAGCTATGAAAGGAACAACACAAGAGACACATGGTTTATACTGGTTCGGGCCACCACTGTGGTGTAACACCCTACTCCAGTGTGTGGTGTGGTGGATTGCCTCTTGGGCTGATGATGAACAATACAAGGAAGAACAGCCTCGCGAGGGTCTGTTCTTGGCTGGTGCGACGAACTGCTAGGGGGAGTTCAGTCGCTCTCTCTCTGCTGATTCCAGATGCCTCTACCCTGTGGGTGGCTAGTCCTATTTATAGGCAAGGACCCTGGGCCTCTTCCCAAATATTGAGCGGGAAGGGCGCCAACAATTGGCCATTTTGAAGGGGAACATCTAGTACACTTATCCTGACTAAAGTTGGTCCGCTTTGTCAAAGGCTCGTGGTGACGCCCGGCTTGGGCTCCACGATGACTTCCTTCCTGCCGCTATGACGGTCTTGGTCTTGTTGCACCGAAATGGATGCCTTTGCTTGATACTCTCGCCTGCGCTTGCTCCCTTTGCACCAAAGAGGAAAGGAGGACACTGCGCGGGCTGGCGCCCACCTGGTGCCCTTGGTCGTCATGGCTTGCGTCACGAGCACCTCGTGAGGTACCCCGCCTTGATCTCTCCGCCTCCTCGCGAGCCAGCCTGACGAGGCCGTGCCTGAGGATGCTCCCTGTCGTCCGCCTCAAGAAGGCTTGGCCCCTCGCGAGGGTCTTGAGCTTGTGCTGATGAAGATGGGCCGTGCTGGGCCACCCCTTGAGCCATGCCGCAGGCAGGCAAGTCTGGGTACCCCCGTTCCTAGTACGCCGACAACCATGTCTAATGTTGTGAGTTCTGCTTCCATAGTTGACATCATTAAGATGGTCTACTTGTAAGACTTCCAGGAAACAGTGCCACCACCAAGTGTAAAATATAACCACTCGTGGCCTTAATCTCATCAACATCAAATATCTAGTTTGAGCCACTATAGCCCTCTAGTACCCTCGGGTACTCGGTGTAGTGAATCTCATAGCTCACAGTGCCTTTCAAATAGCGCATAACTCTCTCAAGCGCATGCCAATGATCATCTCCCGGCTTGACACAAACCGGCTCAGTTTTCTCAAAGCAAACGAGATGTCAGGCCTCGTGCCACTCGCCAAATACATAAGTGAGCCAATAATCTAAAAATACCTCAGTTGTCTCTAGCAATCCGTCGATTCTTTCGAAGCAAAGCACTAGCATCATATGGAATTAGAGAAGGCTTGCAGTCGCTATACCCAAAAGGACTCAAGACCTTTCCCACATAGTGAGATTGAAGTAGTGCAATCCCACCATTCTCATCTCTCAACAGCTTTATGTTCAGAATAACATTAGCTACTCCTAGATCTTACATCTCAAAACAATGATATAAGAAATCCTTAACCTCCTTGATTAAATCAAGTTTGGTTCCAAAGATTAGTATGTTGTCGACATACAAAAAAAGAATAACTCCTTTTCCCCCACCACAACGATAGTACAGACACTTGTCAGCATTGTTTAGAACAAAGCCTGCAGTAGTTAATGTTCTTTCAAACTTTTCATGCCATTTCTTAGGAGCTTGTTTAAGGCCATATAAAGACATCAATAACTTGCACACCTTTCCTTCCTGACCAGGTACTACAAAACCATCTGACTGATCCATGTAAATTTCCTCTTTCAACTCTCCATTGAGGAAAGCCGTCTTAACGCCCATTTGATGAACGAGAAGACCGTGTGAGGCAGCCAATGATAGTAGCACCCGAATAGTGGCTAGTCTAGCCACAGATGAGTAAGTATCAAAGAAGTCTTCACCTTCCTTCTGGGTATAACCCTTGGCCACAAGTCGTGCCTTGTACTTTTCAATCGTACCATCATGTCTAAGCTTTTTCTTGAACACCCACTTACATCCTACAGGTTTGCACCTACATGGACGATCAGTGATTTCCCAGGTTCCATTGGCTAAGATGGAACCCATCTCACCACGGACAACTTCCTTCCAATAGTCAGCATCAGAAGATGCATAGGCTTCTGAAACAGTCCTGGGTGTGTGATACGTCTCCAACGTATCTATAACTTTTGATTGTTCCATACTATCATATTATCAATCTTGAATGTTTTATATACATTTACAAGCAACTTTATATCCTTTTTTGGGACTAACCTATTAACTTAGTGCCCACTGTCAGTTGCTATTTTTTGTTTTTGTTTTTACTTTGTAGAATATCAGTACCAAACGAAGTCCAAATACCATGAAACTTTTTTGGAGATTTTTTATGGTGATAAGAGACCTCGAAGCTTCTGGAGGCCACAAGAAGATGAAAGTGGGGCCTAGTAGGCACCAGGGCGCGCCAGGGGCCTCTCGCGTGCCCTGGTGGGTAGTGGAGCCCACGAGCATCGTTTTGACCTACCTCCGCCTCTATAAATACTCTAAAATCCCAAAACCCTTAGAGGAGTCCACGAAATACTTTTTCTGCCGCCACAAGTTCGAGAACCACGAGATCCAATCGAGAGGCCTTTTCCGGCACTCCGCCGGAGGGGGAAACGATCACAGAGGGGTTCTTCATCATCCTTGCTTCCCCTCCGTTGATGCGTGAGTAGTTTATCACAGACCTACGGGTCCGTAGTTAGTAGCTAGATGGGTTCTTCTCTCTTTTTGATCTTCAATACAATGTTCTCCTCGATGTTCTTGGAGATCTATTTGATGTAATGACTTTTTCGGTGTGTTTGTCGGGATTCGATGAATTGTGAGTTTATGGTCAGATCTATCCATGCATATTGTTTGGGTTTTCTCTGAGCTCTTTTATGCATGATTATCATAGCTTCGTATTTCTTCTCCGATTTATTGGTTTGGTTTGGCCAACTAGATTGATTTATCTTGCCATGGGAAGAGGTGCTTTGTAATGGGTTCGATCTTGCGATGCTCAATCCCAGTGACAGGAAGGGACATGACACGTATGTATCGTTGCTATTAAGGGTAAAAAGATGTTGTTTATTCATACATGAGTTTATCTTGTCTACATCATGTCATCTTGCTTAAAGCATTACTACGTTTTTCCATGAACTTAATACACTAGATGCATGCTGGATAGTGGTCGATGTGTGGACTAATAGTAGTAGATGCGGTGAGAGTCGATCTACTAATCTTGAACCAGATGCCTATATACATGATCATTACCCTGGATATTGTCATAATTATTTGCTTTTCTGTCAATTCCCCAACAGTAATTTGTTTACTCACCGTATGCTATTTTCTCGAGAGAAGCCTCTAGTGAAAACTATGACCCCGGGGTCTATTTCTATCATATATTAAAACCAAAAATACCTTAGTGCAATTTTCTTTTATTTATTTTGTTTTGTATTTGAGCTAGATCTATCTATCAAAACCTATAACCGTTGAGGGATTGACAACCCCTCTACGAGTTGGGTTGCAAGTATTTGTTGTTTTTGTGCAGGTGTTGTTTACATAGTGTTGCTTGGTTCTCCTACTGGATTGATAACCTTGGTTCATAACTGAGGGAAATACTTATATCTACTGTACTGCATCATTCTCTCCTCTTCGGGAAAATCCCAACGCAACGCACAAGTTGTAGGAAGAATTTCTGGTGGCGTTGTCGGGGAGACATCATCAACATCTATCAAGTACCTATGCGTAAACTTTCATCTCCTTGCATTTACTTTATTTTCCATTTGCCTCTCATTTTCATCTGCCCCACTTGTAATTTCTTTTAGAAAAATACAAAAAATATTTTCCATTTGCCTTTTTCTTGTTTGATCTTTTGTTTGCTTGTGATCTTGTTTGCGTAGTTGCAATGTCTCAAGAAAATACCAAATAGTGTGAGTCTTCTAATACTAATAATAATGCTTTTATTAGTACTCCGACTGATCCTCCTGTCGCTAGTGTGGAGTCTTATGATATTAATGCCGCTTTGTTGAATCTTGTTATGAAAGAATAATTTTTCGGTAATCCTAATGAGGATGCTGCGTCCCGTCTAAACACTTTCGTAGAATTATGTGATATGCAAAAAAAGATATGGACAATGATATTGTGAAATTAAAATTATTCCCTTTCTCTTTGCGGGATCGTGCAAAAAATTGGTTTTCATCTTTGCCACGAAATAGTATTGATTCTTGGGACAAGTGCAAAGATGCTTTTATCACTAAGTATTTTCCTCCAGCGAAAATTATTTCCCTTAGAAATCAAATTATGAATTTTAAGAAACTTGCGCATGAACATGTTTCCCAATCTTGTGAAAGGATAAAATTGATGATAATAAATTGCCCTACTCATGGTTTAAATTTGTGGATGAGCATATAATTTTTTTTGTGGGATTGAATTTTGTTTCTAGAAATCTTTTAGATTCCACCGCGGGTCGTACTTTTATGGAGATTACATTGGGTGAAGCTACTAAATTGCTTGATAATATTATGGCAAATCATTCACAATGGCAAACTAGTGGCATCATAGCAGTACATAGTCTGAAACCTGTAAACTGCTTTCGTGCGCCACCTCTTATATTGCACCCCCTTGAAGGTAGGCCGCTTAAAATGTGCAGCAAAACAACTCAGAGTAAATCGCCTATAATCAGATTTTTGGATTGTTGAATATATGACCAAATTACTACGAGATTTAATCCGAATAAATAGTAAATAAGTCATGACGACAATAAAGGAGATTGAACTAACCATGTAGACTAGCATAGTAGATGAATTAGATCAAATATAAGGCACATACTAGAAACAAGAATTCCAGCACGATCTCAAACAAGGAGGACAAAATCACATATGGTGCAGTGGGAGTAGAACAGCTGTCGTTGATGTATCACGCATGTCGTTGATGAAGAGGTTTTCGAGGTCGGGGAAGAAGTTGTCGTTGAGGAAGTCATTGCTGCCAATAGTCGTGCGAGTGCGCTCCCCAAAAACCTGATCGCCCCTCTCCCGTAAAGGATCACGAGAGGTAGGGTTTCGGAGGTCTTTTGCCCCTTCTTGCGGTGCATGCTGGAAGGAGGAATGGAGAAGACTTGGTTGGTGGCGCAATGTTCTTGAATGGTGTAGGGTAGGCATTTGTCTATCTATATAGTGCAAGTCGGGTAGGTCGTGGGGTAAACCCCACGTTCAAGTCGGAAACAGCCCCATAGTCTAAAAGAATCAGAAATGGCCAAGTAATTAACCATCCCCTTAATTATTTATTAGTGACTCAGTCATTTTTCTGAGCAGCAAAAATATTGATAACATGCATAGTTTGTCCTCGGCTGGCTCATTCTCGAAACTCGTCGTGTCGTGGCGAGGCGAGCGGGGAGAAGGAGCGCGCGTATAGGTCTCAGCTTCTCATTCTCATACACGTGGTAGAAGAGCTTACCTTATAAAGTGGTGCAACTCACACTCAACTAGAAGTATGGGACTAAACATTTGTCCCACTCACACCACACAGAACCATGCATGATTGAGCCATGATAATTTCATATTTTAGTTGGGCTTTGGGCCAAAAGCCTACTAGCAAAATCCAACAATCACCACCTAAGAAAAAATCTTATCTGACACTGCAATAAATGACGTGAAAGAGGGTTAATAAGAAATACCACTAGCCAGTCCAAGGGCATGCATTGTCTCTTAGCATGTTGGCCTAGGTAGTGAAAAAAATTAAGAGACAATAACCGCAATGCATTGTTTATTAGTTTTGCTTTTCTTATAGACATGGATATGTATGTTAAACAACTAGGTTTGTTGCATGCCCAATCATTCGTTGTAAAAGAGCACTATGAAATAATCAAGGGAATTTAAAAGATATTGCTTTTGATTACTTTGTGGATCTTTTTTTACTTCTTTCACTACTGAGGAAAGTCTTATCGGTGGGCTCACATTAGTGGCGGACGCAGTGTAGTGCCTGCCCCTGATAATCTAACAAATTAAGAGTGGTGGGCACAAAACTATGCCGGCCACTACTATTATTTTACCAGTGGCGGGCACAATTTTGCGTCTATCACTGGTAATAGTTGTCCAGATATGTCGTGGGACAAATAATATCAGTGGTGGGTACAAAACCGCTCCCACCGCTGCTACTTGAGTTACTAGTGGCGGGCAGCAATACGAGCCCATCATTGGAGTTTTTTGTCCAGTGGAAAATATGTCCAAAAGTACCAGTTACGGGCGTGGTTTTGTGCCCGCCACTAGTACCTTTTTATGCCCACCACTGTTAACTTTTTCCTACCAGTGGCGGGCGCTTTTTTTGTGCCGGCAACTCGAATTTTTTCTGCCCTTTTTTTATGCAAGGGTTTTAGTGTTTTAGGTTTAGTCTTATGAACCAAGAAATTTTCGACTTTAAAGGTACAACATTTAAAGTTTTATGTAAGAGTTTGGCATTTGTTACTGTTCATTAGCTATTTTTATCACACATAATAGATTTCTAGGTATTTAATGTAGGTAAATCCAGTTAAAGACTGAAATATAGTAGATATACCTGAAAGTAATGGAGGAAATCCACTTGAAGCCTTAAATACATCTACGACTTTCCCACTCTTACCGCTTATTGTGTTATGCACTAGGTGCCAATCATGGAAAAGTCGCAGAGTAATTAATTTATTTTGTTATTTACTAAATGGCAATAGTGGGAACTGGTTGGTGAAAAGGAGAAAATATAACATTGGCGGACGGCCTGGCTCGCCGACCACTGGGAACACAAGTAGTAGTGGCGGGCGTGATCTAGAGCACACCATAGGTAGTTCCGCAATCTGGTGTGGACAAAATGATTCCTTCTGATTGGTCGAAATGACACACCCACGGATTGATGACGCGACTCCCATCTGCACGTCCACACCCATTCGCGTTTTGTATGATTGGTGGAGAGGATAGGAGCCAGTAGTCACTGGTCACATCCACTTATCTCCCATGATCTCTCTCTATCTCGCTCGAAGCTCAGATCCCATTTTTGCCTCCGTCGTCACTGGTTAATTCCGGTCGCCTTCGTCCATCTCTGCTGGCACCAAGTATATTTCAGCGCAGCCTCTCCCCCCCTCTCCTCCTAATGAGACCAAATCACCAATTGTCTCCTTCCCATGTTGCATCAGTCAACCCTACTTGCCTCTGTCCGTGCAGATGCGATGGTGCTCCAGTACATGTATGCGACTGCAACGGCGGGCGCGGTCCATGCTGGTGCTCCAATGGCGGCACCAAGGCCATGTGCAACCTGCTCGACTATGGGAATGTCGGTGTCGTGCAAGTGGAGTGGCAGAACGGCAGACTGAGATGGCTCGGGATGGTGGATCAAGCGTGTCATATGCGTTGCCAGCCTACATGTTGCTTGCGAGCTTACCAGCTTCCCGAGTAGGGGCAGGGCCGTACCGTGGAGTGCCACCACCAGGAGGTGCATCCTTTTTTTTAGTTTCTAAAATCATACTAGTGGCGGGCAAGAAAAAAGACCACAATAGGTACATTTCCCAGCTAATGGCGGGCGAATATTGATGCCCCACCATTGGTAGTATGCCTCATCAGTGGTGGGTGCTACCTGAAGTCTGTCATGAATTGGCCTTTCCAATAACGGCCAGGGAGCCCGCCACTAATGCCATGTTAGCAGTGGCGAGCACCCCTGAGAGCACCGCCCACCACTGCTGGGAATTCCTGCAGTAGTGTCAATTGTAGCCTAGTGTGTTGCTGTTGAAGAACCTCATTGTCCGTGTGGTGTCATGAAATGGTTGGTGCGGATTTGGTCATTGTTGCAGTTTGCTTATCACAAATATGATCGCTTTGGTTTCCTTTTTCTTTTTTTCTCGCCTATACATAGCTTTGGTCTTATATGACTTTCCTAGTTGCTGCGTGTTTTGTGTGCGTTAGTGTTGGCCGCATGCATCCTAACTATGCAGAGACTGGGTATCTACTCACCGTGTTTTGTATCCTCTTATGCTTTATTTTGAGCCAATAAAATCCACCCATTGTTAAAAACAATTGTAGCCTAGTTGTAAAGAGAAGGAAAGAAGACAAAAGTAGAGAATAAGCCACAAAAAATTAGATCATTTTATTTTAAAACAGAGGAAAAAGATTTGCCTCATCCATCAATTAAGGAGAGAATAGAGTTTGTTCGTTTTATAAGAGACGAGTAACATAGAAGTGTTACTGGAGCAAGATAGGTAGCGGCGTGCTTTTTTGGTGAAAGAAACAGACATTCCATTCATTACATTTAGTCCAAGTAATGAACATAGCGAGAGATGCCATAACTTTTCTATTGGGTGTTTTTTTTGAACATCGGTTCTATTGGGTGTTGGTGACGAAGAGATTCACCCACCATTTCTTGATGGATTGGTCGTGGTGCCAAGTGGATGTGTCAAAGTTTTTGAGGTTAAGACACTCGTTTTTCAGTTCCATAGGCATAGAGTGTAACGACAATCAAACAAGAGGTGCATCCCGGACTCTTTCTCCCTCTTGCAAAGAGGGCAAAGACCGCAATTTGGCCAACCACACCTTTCCAATCTGCCAGCGATCCAAATCCTATTTTGAATGGCTAACTAGTCAAAGAACATGACCCTATGAGGAGCACAAGACCCCAATTCTAAGTCATGCCGATCTAGCATAAGACACATCATATCACTTGTCGCCTCACGCACGGTAACCCACGGCTGCCACCTTTACCATGGCCGGGACCGTTTGCCTCTTTTGGCTCATGTATATGATTGTGATGCTAGCATCCATATGACAGGGAACGCAAGTCGACATAACTAGTTATAGACCAAGGTGGCACAAACGTACATGGACAGGCATAAGTAGCCCATCAATGCACGTGTCAGTCATCAACGTATGAACCCAAGTCGTAGCAAGCTACAAGGACTTAAAGGAATAACACGTAACATTTCCCCGTAGGGACAGACACATGAGCAAACAAGGATTCATGCCGGTCAATCCATGTGTTCCAAAGCAGTAGCAAACTACCAAGGCTCAGTGGAAGCACTAGGAGGCATTTCCCTATAGGAAAGGCTACCAAAGGTAGATAACTAGGTGTCGAATCCCACACATACCAATGCATTTCAAAACATACACACAATATGCATGATATGTGTAGATACAACATGTCATCACAACATAACTCTACAACTCAAAGTATTTATTTAAGAGGCTCCGAAGAGCCATACATAGCATGATATTCCAAACATGGGTCTCATGACCCAACATACAAAGTCATACAAGCAATGGAAGCATAAACATGTATGAGTACAGACAACTAAAAAGGAAAAAAGGCTGAGAAGCCTGACTATCTACAAGACCCTCCATAGGAACCAGGCCTCTGTCTGGGATTCCCAAGCTACTCATCAAAGCCCACGTGGAACTACTAGTGAGACTAAAGTCTCCTCTGCAAAACATAAATTAAGAAAAAAAATAGTACAAATTTACTCAGCAAGGCTTACATCATAACTAACTATTTATGCATCAGTATCAATAAGGGGGTTGTGGATTTTAATTGCAGCAAGCCAGCTTTGACTCAGTGGCTATCCTGAACAAAGACTGTGAGTACTTTCTTTGGGGTGAGAGAGTGCACACGAGTCCACATATTCACCACATCAGTACACCACTATGGACCCGCTCTCGTCTCCCTACGAGAAGGCCATACATAGCACTCATGCTTATCTTGCGCATTTTAGAGTATCCATTCCAACTTGTCTATGATCCAATCACGAGTTACTGGGATGAAGACTTGGTGAGACAAACTTTGTGCCCAATTGATACTCAAAGGGTGCTCGTGATTCCCCTTCCGATGCATGACATGAGCGACTTCATTGCTTGGAGCTACACAAAAAATGGTTTGTTCACTGTTCGATTGGCATATTGGGAGGAATGGAACAACAGCATGGGAGGAGATTGCTACATACAAATGGGATGGGTAGAACCAATGTGAATCCTATTTGGAGCAAGATCTGGAAGCTATCTTGTCCGGCAAAGGTAATTTTTTTAATCTGGCGTACATTGCATGGTACCCTCCCATGTCGTGTTACGCTCGCCAATAGACACATGAAAGTCTCGCCCATATGCCCATCATGTTCTAATGGGCCAGAAGACACAAAACACATCTTCACTACATAAAAAATACACTTCCGTGATGATACGTGTTCGTCACGATGAGGTCACGTTTACATCATGCATGTACATCCATGATGATTTTATGACGTAATCGGGATAGTCATACTTGTCTTTGTCAGAGAAGTGTTCCATGACATTACCAAAATTATCATCATGGAATTGTCCACTTCCATGACGATAAATGGCGCATCATGGAAATGCTTTCATCAAGGGTAACCAACACGTGGCATCCACCGTAACAGGCCGCCGTTAAGCTATCGGGTCCGGTTTCGGATCCGATAACCCGTTAACAGCCAGACCAATGGGGATTTTGTCGGATTTTGCGCTCCGGCAAAACCCTTGAGGTTTGAACACTGGGGTGCGCACGAAGATTCCCCCTACCTAATCACGCCCTCAACCTCGCCGCAATCTCAAAGCCTAGCTCGACGAACCCGCAACACAAGAGACACGGGATTTATACTGGTTCGGGCCACCGTTGTGGTATAATACCCTACTCCAGTGTGGTGTGGTGGATTGCCTCTCGGTCTGAGGATGAACAGTACAAGGGGAAGAACAGCCTCTTGAGGCGAGGTGTTCTTGTGCTTGGCGAGTGTGAGGATGATCTTAATCAGTTGCCTCCTACTGTGGTGGCTAGTCCTATTTATAGAGGCCCTGGTCCTCTCCCAAATATTGAGCGGGAAGGGAGCCAACAACGGCCAATTTGAAAGGGAACAACTAGTACAAGCTATCCTGACTAAAAGTGGTCTTCGCCTGCCAAAGGCTCTGGTGGTGACGCCGTCTTGGGCTCCACGGTGACCTCCGTCCTGCCGTCCTGCTGGTATTGATCTCGTTGCACTGATATGGAAACCTTTGCCTGATGCCTCGGTACTCCTTGCCCGCTCTTGCCTCCTTAGCACAAAAGAGGAAACAAGGACACTGTGCGTGCTGGCGCCCGCCTGGTCTTGGTCGTCATGGCTGACGTCGTAGGAACCTCGCGAGGTTCGCCTTGCCTTGATCTCTCTGCCCCTCACGAGCCAGCCTGGTGAGGCCGCTCTCGAGGAGGTCCTGTGCCGTCTGCCTCGCGAGGGTCTTGAGCACTTGTTGGTGAAGACGGGTCGTACTGGGCCGCGAGTGGAGCCACGCCGCGGGCCACAGGCAGGCAAGTCTGGGGACCCCCGTTCCCAGAACACCGACAGTAGCCCCCGGGCCCAAGGCGCGCTCGGACTTGGCTTCGAGGCGAAGCCAAAGGGCAAGTGCGGAGCACCGCGGGCCCCAATAGCCTGCGGCCTTGGTCGACGCGTGGCGATTGATTGGACGTGGGTGTCTCCGCTTCCCCACACTGCCTCGGCAACTGCCCGCCTGACAAAAGGCTGGCGCGGGCTACGCTTGCCTTCATTGCTTTCTTCCGCCTTGCTCTAGATCCCCTTTCGCACCCCTCGCTTTTGAAATCTCCAGATCTGCTCCCATCCCCTTCTGAATCAGCGACCAATGGCGCCCTGGAAGGTCAAGGTTTCTTTATCGCCCGCCTGGTTCGAGCCGGCTCTGGATGCGCCCAATGTCTCAAAGAAGAACCTCGCCATCACGCGCCTACTACGGTGGGAGAGAGCAACGAGAGGGGGAAGACCGAGCTCCGGGCTGGCTCTGCCATGCCGGAGCCCGCGGGAAGCACCTTCTTCCCCTTCTTCATGAGCAATGTCGTCGCGGGGCTGGTTCCCCCCTTCTCCGACTTCTTCTATGAGGTCCTTGGCCATTACGGGCTGCAGGCGCTGCATCTTCATCCCAACTCTGCTCTCCTTATGTGGATCTTTGCCTTCTACTGCGAGGCGTATGTCGGCGTGCTGCCGTCCGTGGCTCTGCTGCGCCACTTCTTCTTCCTCCGCATCAACGACGGTCGTACCTCCGGGTGCGCCAACTTCATCGTGGCCGGCAAGGCCAACTCGATCTCGAAGGCTGGGAAGAAGGCCGACAGCTTGAGGAGAAAGTGGGTCATGATGGACGCCAAGTGCGTCCACCCATGCTTGGTGCTGCCAACGGAGATGCCCCGGTCCTACGCGGGGTGGTCTCGTGCGAAGCTCACTGATGACCGGGCGACATCAGTGCTAGAGAAGATGAACGCCAACCTGAAGCCGGGCAACGCGAAGGCGGCGAAGGTGACAGGGGCCATGCTCCTGAGGGAATTCCTGATGCTGCGCGTGGCCCCGCTTCAGGCGCGTACGCGCCCCTTATGGAAGCTTGGGGGCGAAGAAGACAAGCTTCGCTTGAGCCCGGAAGCCTTGCCTGACGAAGAGCTGGTTGCGGCTCTCCGCCTCTTGGTCGGGGACGACCAGGAATAACCGCCGAGTGCCTTCCTTCCCTTGTTCAGCCGTAAGGAAGGGGCACAGGTCGTGGCTGCCAGGCCAACCTTTGATGGGCGCGGGCTGGTGCCGCCAGCGCCTCCTGCAGTCTCGGTTGCGACAGTGCCGGTGGAGGTGTCTTCTGACGACTCTCGCAAGGAGGAGGAAGAGGAGGAATACGAGGTGCGTGACTCGGAGGCGACCCCCGAGGGGATGGGGGAGACCTCCCCCTTGCGCAAGGCTGACCTCCTCCGCACCATGCCGGACAACGACGACGAGACCGATGACCTCCAGAGGGGGGAGCCTCCCGTGATCCCGATGAGGGGCAGGTCGGCGTTGGTTTCTCAAGATGATGCTCCTATTCTGACGCCGCCTGGGGCTGCTTCTGGCCCGTCTGCTGCTCCTTCCTCTGCCCCTGGAGCCCGTGCGCCTACGCCCCAGGCTGGGAGGCTCTCGGGCTTCAAGCTTAGCAAGAGGAGGGTGGACTACACCGCTATGGACTAGTAAGTGCTCTTGCCTTGTTTCGTTCTTGCTTCAGCTGCTTGACCTTGATGCTTCTCCGCTGTGCAATTAGGCCGACACCTGCAGTGAAGAAGAGGAAGGAGGAGGTGGTGGTGCTGCTCGGGACCAGCCAGCCTGCTCCGGCTGCGTCTCCCTCCATGGAGAAAGGCATCGTTGGTGCTCATGTCTCTCCAGCTCGGTCGTCCTCGCAAGGCCTGGGGGAGAATCCTCGGGAGGAGTCAGCCCCCGTGGCCCCGCTGGCTCTGGAGGCACCGGTGTCCGGCTCGGCTGCTGAGGTCTCCAAGGCTCAGGGGCCCCCAGTCTCCCATGCTATGGTGACAATACCTTCTCCTCCTTCTCCTGCTGCACCGCTGATTCCAGGTCCTTCCACCTCCCCTGACGTCTTGGAGCGTGCTCTTTCTGAGATGACCCGGCTGCGAGAAGACCTTCAGGGCGCCGACCCCACCTGGTGGCTGGGCACCTGGAGCTAGTCTCTGGCTGGCTTCATTCTGACGTGTCCGTTCAGGCGGCGCCGAGCCAGGCCATAACAACCTCTGAGAAGGAGAAGCAGGCCGCCGCCCAAGCAGCGGCTGCTCGCGAGGTGGCGCTGAAGGACGTCGAGGCCGGCCAGGATCGCTGCCGGGTGCTGGAAGCCGAGCTGAAGACCCTGCGCGATGAGCGTGCAAAAGAAGCATGTAGCCGCAAGGCGGAGGAGGAGAAGATGAAGGCTCGGGAAGACGCCATCAAGGGTCGTGATGCCGAGCTGGAGCAGTCGGCGAAGGCGCAGTCCACTGAGTGCGGCCGGCTGGAGGAGCTGGAGCGGGAGGTGAAGGCGGATAAAGCCGAACTTGACATCAAGGCGAAGTTTCTGGCCGAGGACCGCGCGGCCTTCGCGCTCCTCGAGGAGAGGTCGCACGTCGCACTAAAGACACTCCATGAGAAGGGCTTGGAGAAGCCGCTGACCACCGACGAGGATGGCCCCGCCCAGCTGCTTCCCTACTTGGTCGAGGCACTTGAGGAAGTCGTGAGCGGCCTCGGCCCCATGGCGGAGGAAGAGGCTCGCGTCCTTTCTTCAGCTGCGCTGACGCGCGTCATCAGCCACCTCCATCTTCGTGATCCTACCGCCCGCCTTGACGAGCTGCTGGAGCCTGTGGACGACGAACGCTGTGCTGCCGCTACCACAACCGTGAAGGGTCAGGTGGAGGCCCTGCTAAAGAAGTTCCACGCCTTCGCTCCCACGCCTTCGACCGGCGGTGCCACTAATCCTGCAGCTCCGGCCGGTGGCATTGGTGAAGGCAACGCCACCAAGGAAGGAGCGCCTCTTGCGGGCGCCGGCGGTGTCCAGGGATGACTTGCTTGCGGCTCCTTTCCTGTTTAGACTCCTGCAACATGTACCGTGCCTCGTGGAGGCGTTTAAACTTGTGTTTGATATTCGGAGAACAATATGTCTTGTAATATTTGCTTTGAGATTTTGCGATTTCCTTCCCATTTGCTTTACGTTCTACGTCGACAGAGCCCGACCCCGCGCATACCTCAGCCGCCATTGGGTCGTCCGGATCACTAGGACGAGACCAAGGAGTGAGGGGTTGCGTGGCCAGTTAGGCTCCTGAGTCGTGATGCTCAGGAGTCCCCCTTGTCACACAAACAGCTTATGGAATGGAAACGCAAGGGTAGGTCTAGTGTTCTGCATCAGCAGGGCCCGACCCCGCGCATACCTCAACCGCCATTGGGTCGTCCGGGTCACCAGGACGAGGCCAAGGTGTGAGGGGCTACGTGGCTAGTTAGGCTCCTAAGTCGCGATGCTCAGGAGTCCCCCTTGACGCTGAAACAACCATCATACCTTGGTCCTCGCCGAGGCTCGACTTGGTAGGGGCGCGCGACAACCAGGTCCGGGGTACCTGGCTGGGTGGCATACGCTTGGGCGTGACCCGAGCGCAGCCCCCGTGCCCAGCCCCCTCGCGCGACTCTCCCGAGGGGAGGTGTTGCGATGAGGCGGGACACTGAGCTCAAGGGCTCCCTGAGGTTGATACGGCCATGGGGCTGCCCTCAGTTGTATATCACCAGCGCGGAGCATGGCGCTTCCGCACTTGCATGGGCATAGCTGCTCCTCGGCAGTGTCGACGGCCAGCACGGAGCATGGTGCTTCCACAGGTACGTGGGAGGGGACTCCCTACTGCGGAGAGCCCTCGGGGCGTGTACAGCCCCGCCCTGACACGTGGCTTGCACGACAGGGCTAGACGAGGTGTGTCTGGGCACTCGTGAGCCAGCGCGGGACTCACGAGGCCCTACCTCAAGGCGGGTTGCGCCTGGTCTTGATTCTTGATGGCTGGGGTGGCCCTGCGAGATGGTTAGACAACCTGCACCGAACGAATCTCCTGAGGTTATCGCGTGAGAAGGCCAAGCACGAACGACCCCTGAAGGTGACGTGAACGGGGCCGGCCCGCCAGACAGAGCTCAGCCGTTGGATTTATCGACGCTGCAGGGATGGGCCCGAGCACAGACGTCGTGCCTAGCTTTCTTATGCGAAGGGCCCTGAAGAAAGACGATCAGCGCGCGGCTCCCATGGTGGGCGGCAATCAAGCAGGTGATAATCACAGATAGGTTAAGCATGAAAAGAAGAGTAGCTTAGGTAAATGCTTGAACGATACATGCCACTGGGCTGGACCCGAGCAGCTTGGGGATGACGTAGCCCGAGGGGCACCCCCAACAGAGTAAGCCAAAGGTGTAAAGGGATACATGCCACAGGGACATACCCACGTGGCCTGGGAACGATGCAGCCCGAGGGGCGCTCCCAGCTAAATAAACTTGGAAAATGTCACCTGGTTCTATTGTTGAAGGAATGTTGGGGCAGCTGAAGACGCGTGGTGAAGGGGTTGATCCTCACGAGCCACCGAGACCCTGAGCCTCGGGAGGCTCTGGGGGTTCTGGCGGTTCCTTGAGGACCGTCTCCATCTCCGCCAGGATGGGGTGGTGCCTGGCCTTCTGAGCCGCCAGGATGCTCTGCAGGTTGCACTGGAAGGCGGACGCCACGCTCGGCAGGTAAAAAGGCATGCGAACGTAGCTGTGAGGCGGGCCTTCGCAGCGGTCCCACGCGCGAAGGCCAGAAAAGCTCCTGAGTTGTGGCCCTATTGAGCCCTGGGATGTCGATGCAGACGCGCAACCCACCATCCTCGCCTGGATGGGAAGCCGCTCCAGGTGAGCGGCGGTCACCGCGCATGGCTCTTGCATCCTGCAGTTCTTGAGTGGTCTTGGCAATAAACTCTCGAGCGTTGGGCGCTCCTCGCCCGGTGTCCTCCTGAGGGAAACGTGCTGCGAAGCACGCCTCCACGTGGTGCTCGAGCGCCTCCCTCGTGATGTTGGCAAGGTCGGAGGCCCTCCAGAAGAGAGCCCCCGGGCCCTGCCCGAGGAGGGCATCGGGCGCGCCTTCCTATGTGAGGGAGGGAGGCGCCCCAGGCGCGGGCGCTGATCCTGACGTGGCCCCACTTGCGGCGCCGCTCTCCTGAGGCCCTGAGTGGAGTAGCTGCTTTTTCTTCTTCTTGGGGACGACCTCAGGAGGGTACTGTGCTGCATTGCTGTCGGGGTCTTTGATTGGCGCTGCTTGGAAGGCGCGCTCGAGGGAGCACACCGCATCTTTTTCTTCGCAGGGGACTGTGATGATCCCGCCACTTCTTGGCATCTTGAGGACGTTGTAGCCGTGGTGTGTCACTACCATGAACTTGGCCAGGGCCGGGTACCCGAGGATGGCATTGTATGGCAGGCGGATGTGGGAGACGTCGAAGTCGATGAGGTCAGTGCGGTAGTTGTCGCGCCGTCCGAAGTTGACAGGGAGGCGGACCTGCCCTATCGGCATGGTGGAACTGTCGGTCACTCCTGAGAAGGGCTTGGTAGGCTGAAGCTGCTCGTAGGGCACTTGAAGGCTGTCGAACATCTCGACGGACAGGACGTTAAGCCCTGCGCCGCCGTCTATGAGGGTCTTGGTGACTTGTACGTTGCTGATGATGGGAGAGCAAAGCATTGGGAGGGCGCCAGCGGTGGCCGCGCACTTGAGCTGATCGGCAGAACTGAAGGTGATGGCGCACTTGGACCACCTAAGCGGGTGTGTGGCCTCGAGCCTGGGGAGGACTGCGTTCACCTCGCGAGCAAATTGCTTGAAGATTCGCTAAGAGGCTGGGGCTTGAGCTCCGCCCAGGATGCAGGCGATAGCCCGCGGCTCCTGGAAGCCCCCAGCCCCCTTGTTCTGGTGGTGGTCGTCGTTCCTTCTTGGTGGTGGCAGCAGCGGAGGAAGACCAGCGTTGCCTTGGGGGCGGTCCTCGCGAGGCTGATCCCTCCAGGCGCCCTCGCGAGGCTGATCTTGCCAGCGGTCCTCACAAGGCCGGTCACGCCACTCCTGGCGAGGGCCACGGTCGTCCCAGCGTCCTCCGTCATGTCCTCCTCCTCGTCCATATCCCTGGTCGTTGCGCTCGGGGCGTCGACCGAGGCATCCATCTCGAATGGCCCTGAGCTCTTGACAGTCGTTGGTGTTGTGGCTGTGAACATTGTGGAAGGCGCAGAACGGCCGGCTGCTCTTGGATGACTCAGGCTGGTCCCGGCCGCACTTCGTGTCCAACTCCGCTACGGGTACAGCCACTCCCTTGCGCTTCACGTCCTTGGCCTTGGCTTTCTTCTCCTCCAGGTCGGCAGCTGGGAGCTCGAGAAGGGAAAGGCGCCCTTCCTCAGCCCTTGCGCATTTGGTCGCCAGGTTGAAGAACTCCAAGGACGTGCACATCTCCTCGTGGATGGCGAGCTCCTCCTTCATCTTGATGTCGCGGACGCCATTAGAAAACGCGGAGATGATGGCCTCATCCGTCACCTTGGGGATCTTGAGGCGAAGTTATTGAAGCGCTGTATGTACTTCTGGAGGGTCTCTCCTGGCTGCTGCTTGACACGGTGCAGGTCACCCGCGGCCGGGGGGCGGTCGCGAGTGCCGTGGAAGTTGGCGACAAAGCGGTCGCGCATCTTGTTCCAGGAGGAGATGGAGCCTGGGGGCAGGTTTAGGAGCGATGAGTAGGCACCATCCTTGAGAACCATGGGGAACCAGTTCGCCATGACTTTCTCATCACCGTTGGCCGCCTCGATGCTTAGTTCGTAGAGCCGCAGGAACTCCACGGGGTTGGGGGTGCCATCGTAGCGTGGAGGCAGGTCTGGCTTGAACTTTCTCGGCCATGCGACGCTACACAGCTCAGGAGTGAAGGCGCCGCAGACCGCGGTGGCCACCGGGACCCTTTGCTGATGCGGAGCCTGCCCTTGATGTCCACGCACCGCCGGTGGCGTACGGTCTTGTCGTAGTGGTGCTGGGAGCGCGGGAGCGTTTTCTTGCGGACGAGGAACTTCTTGGCAGCTTCCTTCTTCGCGCACGGGCGCCCGACGCGGCGGGTCGCGCTGGGGGGCCGCACGCCTTGGCACCAGGACGCCATCTTGGTGCGGAGGTGGTGGAGGTGGCGCTCCATGAGCCACGCCACCCGTAGCTGGCGGAGGGCGAGGCAGCGAGAGGGAGGGCGCAGGGGAGCCCCCTGCGGCGCTGACGAGCTCGGCGATGCGGTCCAGCCAGTCCTCGTAGAGGTCGTCAGTGGGGCGGTAGCGTAGGAGTTCATGTGCCATGCACAACGCGGCCTGCGCATCCGTGGGAGCATGGCGAGCGTGAGACGATGAGCCGGCCGGGGTCAGCGACGGAGTGGCGGTGCGGCCGTCCCACCGCACCGAGGGATGCAGCGAGGACGCTTGTTGCTCGTTACCCGCGGGGCCGGTGGCGACGTTGGCGGCAGGTGACGAAGAACGATGGGGAGGCCCGCCGATGGGGGCCGTCTGAGCAACGCAGGCGGCGAGGGCGGTCCAGCGCTCAGCGTGAGCTGGGCGAGCGTCCACCATGGATGCGATGAAGCGACGGGACGCAGATCGACGGAAGGAAAGCTTCGGCGCACCCCTACCTGGCGCGCCAAATGTTGGATTTTGGGTTCCGGCAAAACCCTTGAGGTTCGAACACTGGGGTGCGCATGAAGATTTCCCCCTACCTAATCACGCCCTCAACCTCGCCGCAATCTCAAAGCCTAGCTCGACGAACCCGCAACACAAGAGACACGAGATTTATGCTGGTTCGGGCCACCGTTGTGGTGTAATACCCTACTCCAGTGTGGTATGGTGGATTGCCTCTCGGGCTGAGGATGAACAGTACAAGGGGAAGAACATCCTCCTGAGCCGAGGTGTTCTTATGCTTGGCGAGTGTGAGGATGATCTGAATCAGTTGCCTCATACTGTGGTGGCTAGTCCTATTTATAGAGGCCCTGGTCCTCTCCCCAAATATTGAGCGGGAAGGGAGCCAACAACGGCCAATTTGAAAGGGGACAACTAGTACAAGCTATCCTGACTAAAGGTGGTCTTCGCCTGCCAAAGGCTCTGGTGGTGACGCCGTCTTGGGCTCCACGGTGACCTCCGTCCTGCCGTCCTGCTGGTCTTGGTCTCGTTGCACCGATTTGGAAACCTTTGCCTGATGCATCGATACTCCTCGCCTGCGCTTGCCTCCTTAGCACCAAAGAGGAAACAAGGACACTGTGTGCGCTGGCGCCCGCCTGGTCTTGGTCGTCATGGCTGACGTCGTAGGAACCTCGCGAGGTTCACCTTGCCTTGATCTCTACGCCCCTCACGAGCCAGCCTGGTGAGGCCGTTCCCGAGGAGGTCTTGTGACGTCCGCCTCGCGTGGCTTGGCCCCTCGCGAGGGTCTTGAGCGCTTGTTGGAGAAGACGGGTCGTACTGGGCCGCGAGTGGAGCCACGCCGCGGGCCGCAGGCAGGCAAGTCTGGGGACCCCCGTTCCCAGAACGCCGACAGATTTTCCACGTGTAAAATTCTCATTGGCCGGAGGAAACACGTGTTGGCTCACCGTTGGGATAGATGTCATCCACTCATTGGACAGGAGGCATCTATGATACGTCGACACGTGGCATGGCCCAATAGTGGCACATTCCCGTGAAAAAGGCCGGTCCAATAAAAATTAGCAGGCCGGCCCATATAAGGCCGACTTGTGTTAGGTCCATTTAAGCCCACGTCCCATACGAGATGTGCCAATTCGGCCCGTCAACGACCCATTAACGATTTGACACCATTGCAGCCCATCGTCAGTTCGAGCCCGTTAACAGCTCGCTATATATTTGGGCTTAATACTGGCCCGATGTGGTTTCGGCCTGTTAACGGCCCATTCAAGGGATGAGCCAATTTTCAGGATGTACACCTTTGGGCCTTTTAGCGACCCATTTAAGTGTTGGGCCAATTTCCGGCATGGTGTGTCTTTCATCCCGTTGACGGCCCATAAATGAGTTGGGCCATTTGCAGTCGGACCTGGGTTTTGGCCTTTTAATGGCCCATGCTCTTCGTGGTCCAATATCAGCCCGGTTTCTCTTTCGGCCTGCTAAAGGCCCACAACATAGTTGGGCCATATACAGTACGACCTGACTTTTGGCCTCTTAGCGGCCCATGCTCTTCATGGTCCAGTACGAGCCTATTGTCTCTTTCGGCCTGCTAAAGACCCATAGTATAGTTGGGCCATATGTAGCCCGAGCTTAGTATCGGCCTGCTAATGGCCCGTGAAATCAAATGGGCCCACCTGTTGCCCGCTTCGATGTCGGCCTGTTAACGACCCGATAGGTAACATGGCCGACCATTAACTTTCGGCCTGGTAACGCCCCATTAACTTAATGGGCCCACTAAAGTTCGAACATGTCTGAAGGCCCAATTAGATAATTTGAGCCCATTACGACAAGCAATTATGCACATGACCAAAACCGATCAATCAAAGGCCTATGAGAATTTTGGCCCCTACGAGCCCATTAGCGAAGCCCGTTAAGGGTAGTGGGCTGCTTCCTTCATATGGGGCCCACGACTATTCGTGCTAACTAGTAATTTAACTGCTTTATTAGCTTCCTAGAGACCAGTTAGCAGGAATGCGAGGCGCTAAGCAAAGGTAAGGCATATAGGAAAAAATGATGCACATCCGACATATATTACAGGAAATTACATCCACTGGGCAATCAAAGATTGATGCCGGTGCAAATAAATGATCAGAATCTAACGATCTACAACGTCACAATCTGCAACCTCAGCGCGGATGACACCCATAAGCATGTGAGCAAGTTCTTCCTTCTTTGCTACACTATCTTTGAAAACATTGATCAGTTTTTGTTGCACAAGAATGTGAACCTCTGATTCCTCCACGATTTCCATCATTGCTTCAGCCAGTAATTGGTTCACAAACATACATTTTTTCCGTTGCATTCGAGACAGAGGAAACTGAACAGATTCAGATGGCAATTTTGGTAGGCTTGTATTATTGATAGTGGAGAGTGTCTCGACCACTGGATCATAACATAAATTAGGAGGGGAACCGAACAGATTAATCAAGAGTTATTGCCATATTACCTGGCCTAGATTTATTGGAAAGAAACAATGGGGTTGCCTTGCTGTTTTCAGAGTTTGTCTTCTTATTTTCAGCAGCCTACACTAAATTAACACACTAGCATTGCTATCATTGGCCAAGTCAGATAATAGGAAAGCAACATTGACACAATCGAACATTTGGGCAACTAGACCACACCAGCCTACACCAAATTAATGCAATATGGCACAACTATCATCAGCCAGGTAAGGTAATACGAAAGCAACATTGACACAATGAATGAATGGGCAACCAGAGCAACACTAAAATTCAGTAATGTGCATGATATGAGATAGTACACTCATGCAGCTCAGTATAACTACCAGGAAGTTTTCCTTACAAAAATCAACATTGTCGCCTTTAATTATACATTTTGCTACAACTAAATTTAGATTAGATAAAGGTTGGAGTCACGCCAATTAACAAAATACATGCTGATGTAAAAATATAGTGATATACAACAGGTACTTACATCAGCATTGGAGCACACAGAATTCCCGCAAGATACTTTCCTCGAATACAATCCCATAGCAGAAAGTCTTCTATCGTTTAAGCTTATTTTCTAAAAGAGAGATGGGTAAGAAACATGTAGAAAATATGATCAGAATGCTATAATATTTCATGATGCAAGGATACACACACGCTTCTTAGAATGGAGTTGACATATTTTTGCTGGACTGGAGCGGACTTGTTCTTTGGCCACTGGAATCTGCTTATTATCAGTAGGAGTTGGGTTTCTTTATGCTGGAGCAGTATCTATGAAAACTGGAGTTGGTTTACTATCTCCTGGCATTTGGATCTTTTGCAAAGACCTGGTTTGTAACCCTTCATATTCTAACATAGCTGTCTTCCCCTTGCATGCCTTATATAGAAGAATGGTGCTTCAATTATAAAACATGCTACAACAGAGAGATGGAATAGGTATTGAAGAATAGAAAGGAATGACATATTGACATGTATTCCCTCCATCCGGAAATAAATGGATGGGTCTAGGCGTATTTCAGTTCTAGATACATCCATTTTTATCCATTTCTGCGACATGTAATCCGGTCGGAGGGAGTATGATGTAACAGCTAGGGATACGACAGGACAACACTGTAAAAACACTAGTTGAATGTAAAACTGTATGCTAGCGGAATACATTCAGAAAAACACTAAGGCAACATATGTGTGTATGATTGGGAAACTAAGATGGCATTGCAATAGACCACTAGAATGCACTTCAGTGTAAAAAGAGAACATGGTATGGTAGACAGATGAAGTACATACTGATGAATAACAAGTGCATAAGATATTCAGAAGCATGATGTCCAAACTAAGCAGATGGCATTGCTATAGAGTAGAATGATAGTACTTGAATTTGAAAACATGTTATCATGAATGTAATAGGTACTGAAAAACAGGAAGGCATGGCATATTTACATGCATGATTAGCAGGCTATGCACAAGGCATTGCAACAGAGTAGATGCACTCCAGGACATTATATGCATGCTCTACCCATATCACGGGCCAAGTTAGAGCAAGGACCTTGTGGGGTGAATAGGATTCACCATCTTTCTGCAAGTCTTCTAAAGAACCGCCTTTACATGTTCCAACATATTGTGAAGGAAATATGCCCTAGAGGCAATAATAAAGTTGTTATTTATATTTCCTTATATCATGATAAATATTTATTATTCATGCTAGAATTGTATTAACCGGAAACTTAGTACATGTGTGAATACATAGACAAAAAGAGTGTCCCTAGTATGCCTCTACTTGACTAGCTCGTTAATCAAAGATGGTTAAGTTTCCTAACCATAAACATGTGTTGTGATTTGATGAACGGGATCACATCATTAGAGAATGATGTGATGGACTAGACCCATCCATTAGCTTAGCATTATGATCGTTGAGTTCTATTGCTATTGCTTTCTTCATGACTTATACATGTTCCTATGACTATGAGATTATGCAACTCCTGAATACTGGAGGAACACCTTCGAAAGTGACTGGGTGATTATAAAGATGCTCTACAGATATCTCCGAAGGTGTTTGTTGGGTTGGCATAGATCAAGATTAGGATTTGTCACTTCGTGTACCGGAGAGGTATCTCTGGGCCCTCTCGGTAATGGATATCACTATAAGCCTTGCAAGCAATGTGACTAATGAGTTAGTTGCGGGATGATGCATTACGGAACGAGTAAAAGAGACTTGCCGGTAATGAGATTTAACTAGGTATGGTGATACCGACGATCAAATCTCGAGCAAGTAACATACCGATGACAAAGGGAACAACGTATGTTATTGTGCAGTTTGACCGATAAAGATCTTTGTAGAATATGTAGGAGCCAATATGAGCATCCAGGTTCCGCTATTGGTTATTGACCAGAGAGGTGTCTCGGTCATGTCTACATAATTCTCAAACCCGCAGGGTCCGCACGCCTAACGTTCGATGACGATTTGTATTATGAGTTATGTGATTTGATGTACCGAAGTTTGTTCGGAGTCCCGGATGAGATCACGGACATGAGAGGAGTCTCAAAATGGTCGAGACATAAAGATTCATATATTGGAAGGTTACATCCGGACATCGGAATGGTTCGGGTCGTTTCGGATAAGTTTTAGAATACCGGGGGTTACCGGACCCCCCAGGAAGTTAATGGGCCTCATGGGCCTAGTGGTGGAAGAGAGAAGGCTGGCTAAGGAGTGGCGCATGCCCCCCTAACCCAAACCGAATTGGACTAGGGTTGGGGGGCCTTTCCTTCTCTCCTCCTCCTCCTCCTTCCCTCCTTCTCCTACTAATAATAGGAAAGAGGAGGGGAATCCAACTTGGACTAGGGAGTCAAAGTAGGATTCCCCACACCTGGCGCGCCCCCCTTGGCCCGGCCACCTCTTCCCTCCCCTCCTTTATATACGTGGCCATGGGGCACCCCATAATACACAAGTCAATCTTTTAGCCGTGTGCGGTGCCCCCCTCCACAGTTACACACCTCGGTCATATCGTTGTAGTGCTTAGGGGCATCCCTACGATGGTAACTTCATCATCACCGTCACCACGCTGTCGTGCTGATGGAACTCTCCCTCGGCCTCAAGTGGATCAAGAGTTCAAGGGACGTCACCGACCTGAACGTGTGCTGATCGCGGAGGTGCCGTGCGTTCGGTACTTGGATCAGTTGGATCGTGAAGACGTTCGACTGCATCAACCACTTTACTAAACTCTCTCGCTTTCGGTCTACGAGGGTACATGGACACACTCTCCCTGCTTGTTGCTATGCATCTCCTAGATAGATCTTGCGTGACCGTAGGTAAATTATTTGAAATACTGCATTCCCAACAGTGGTATCAGAGCCAGTTTATGCGTAGATGTTATATGCACGAGTAGACACAAAGAGTTGTGGGTGATAATAGTCATACCGCTTACCATCATGTCATACTTTCATTCGGTGGTATTGTTGGATGAAGCGGCCCACACCGACGTTACATGACCGCATTCATGAGACTGGTTCTACCGCCGTGCTTCGCACATAGGTGGCTAGTGGGTGTCTGTTTCTCCATCTTTAGTTTAATCAAGTTTGACTACGCACGGTCCTTGTTGAAGGTTAAAACAACACACTTGACGAAAAATCGTTGTGGTTTTGATGCGTAGGTAAGAACGGTTCTTGCTAGAAGCCTGTAGCAGCCACGTAAAAATTGCAACAACAAAGTAGAGGATGTCTAACTTGTTTTTGCAGGGATTGCTGTGATGTGATATGGTCAAGACGTGATGATATATAAATTGTTGTATGAGATGATCATGTTCTGTAACTGTTATCGGCAACTGGCAGGAGCCTTATGGTTGTCGCTTTATTGTATGAAATGTAATCGCCATGTCATTGTTTTACTTTATCACTAAGCGACAGCGATAGTCGTAGAAGCAATAGTTGGCGAGACGACAACGATGCTTTGATGGAGATCAATGTCAAGCCGGTGATGATGGTGATCATGACGGTGCTTTGGAGATGGAGATCAAAGGCACAAGATGATGATGGCCATATCATATCACTTACTTGATTGCATGTGATGTTTATATTTTTATGCATCTTATTTTTCTTAGTACGACGGTAGCATTATAAGATGATCTCTCACTAAATTTCAAGGCACAAGTGTTCTCCCTGAGTATGCACCGTTGTGACAGTTCGTCGTCCCGAGACACCACGTGATGATCGGGTGTGATAAGCTCTACGTTCACATACAACGGGTGGAAGCCAGTTTTGCACACGCAGAATACCCGGGGTTAAACTTGACGAGCCTAGCATATGCAAATATGGCCTCGGAACACTGAGACCGAACGGTCGAGCGTGAATCATATAGTAGATATGATCAACATAGTGATGTTCACCATTTTAAACTACTCCATCTCACGTGATGATCGGACATGGTTTAGTTGATATGGATCACGTGATCAATCAGATGACTAGAGGGATATCTATCTAAGTGGGAGTTCTTAAGTAATATGATTAATTGAACTTTAATTTATCATGAACTTAGTCCTGATAGTATTTGCATATCTATATTGTAGATCAATAGCTTGCTTTGTAGCTCCCCGTTTATTTTTTTATATGTTCCTAGAGAAAAATAAGTTGAAAGTTGATAGTAGCAATGATGCATACTAGATCCGTGATCTGAGGATTATTATCATTGCTGCACAGAAGAATTATGTCCTTGATGCACCACTAGGTGACTGAACTATTGCAGGATCAGATGCAGACGTTATGAACATTTGACAAGCTCGGTATGATCACTACTTGATAGTTTAGTGCACCATGCTTTACGGCTTAGAACCGGGACTTCAAAAATGTTTTGAAATGTCATGTAGCATATGAGATGTTCCAAGAGCTGAAATTTGTATTTCAGATTCATGCCCGAGTCGAGAGGTATGAGAGCTCTGATGACCCACAAGTATAGCGGATCTATCATAGTCCTTTCGACAAGTAAGAGTGTTGAACCCAACAAGGAGCAGAAGGAAATGACAAGCGGTTTTCAGTAAGGTATTCTCTGCAAGTACTAAAATTATCTGTAACAGATAAGTTTGTGATAAGGTAATTTGTAACGGGTAACAAGTAACAAAAGTAAACAAGGTGCAGCAAGGTGGCCCAATCCTTTTTGTAGCAAAGGACAAGCCTGAACAAACTCTTATATAAAGTAAAACGCTCCCGAGGACACATGGGAATTATCGTCAAGCTAGTTTTCATCACGCTCATATGATTCGCGTTCGTTACTTTGATAATTTGATATGTGGGCGGACCGGTGCTTGGGTACCGACCTTCCTTGGACAAGCATCCCACTTATGATTAACCCCTATTGCAAGCATCTGCAACTACAAAAGAAGTATTAAGGTAAACCTAACCATAGCATGAAACAGATGGATCAAAATCAGCCCCTTACAAAGCAATGCATAAACCAGGGTTTAAGCTTCTATCACTCTAGCAACCCATCATCTACTTATTATTTCCTAATGCCTTCCTCTAGGCCCAAATAATGGTGAATTCTCATGTAGTCGACGTTCACATAACACCACTAGAGGAAAGACAACATACATCTCATCAAAATATCGAACGAATACCAAATTCACATGACTAGTTATAGCAAGACTTCTCCCATGTCCTCAGGAACAAACGTAACTACTCACAAATCATATTCATGTTCAAAGTCAAAGGGGTATTAATATGCATAAAGGATCTAAACATACGATCTTCCACCAAGTAAACCAAATAGCATCAACTACAAGGAGTAATCAACACTACTAGCAACCCACAGGTACCAATCTGAGGTTTTGAGACAAAAATTGGATACAAGAGATGAACTAGGGTTTGAGAGGAGATGGTGCTGGTGAAGATGTTGATGGAGATTGACCCCCTCCCGATGAGAGGATCGATGGTGATGACGATGGTGATGATTTCCCCCTCCAGGAGGGATGTTTCCCCGGCAGATAGCTCCGTCGGAGCCCTAGATTGGTTTCGCCAGGTTCCGCCTCAGACGGCGGCGCTTCGTCCCGAAATATTCCTTCTGATTTTTTCCAGGGCAAAAGACTTCATATAGCCAAAGATGGGCACCGGAGGCCTGCCAGGGGGCCCATGAGGCAGGGGGCGCGCCCAGGGGGGTAGGGCGCGCCCCCCACCCTTGTGGATGGTGGGTGGCCCCCCTCTGGTGCTTTCTTCATCCAATATTTTTTATATATTCCAAAATTGACTTCCTGGAGTTTCAGGACTTTTGGAGTTGTGCAGAATAGGTCTCTAATATTTGCTCCTTTTCCAGCCCACAACTCCAAATTTGCAAGATTCTCCCTCTTCGTGTAAACCTTGTAAAATAAGAGAGAATAGGCATAAGTATTGTGACATAATGTGTAATAACAGCCCATAATGCAATAAATATTGATATAAAAGCATGATGCAAAATGGACGTATCAACTCACCCAAGCTTAGACCTCGCTTGTCCTCAAGCGGAAGCCAATAACGAAAAATATGTCCACATGTTTAGAGGTAGAGGTGTCGATAAAATAAATTACGGACATGAGGGCCTCATGATTATTCTTATAACAACAACATATATATATATATATATATATATATATATATATATATATATATATATATATATATATATATATATATATAGTAACGCTTAAACTAAGCTCGAGTGTAGAATAGCTTATTCTACACCCCTAGTAACGCTCTATACAAAATATAGTAACGTAACATGTAAAATATATAAATTTTTGACCATGTAAGAAATCAAAACTTGGATAGTAAAAATATATCTCATAATTACTATATTTTACATAGCGTTTACTTAGATTTTGTACATACACATCGGGTGTAGAATAAGCTATTCTACACTCACGCTTAGAATAGAGTTACACTATATATATATATATATATATATATATATATATATTGTCATGTGATTTCTTACGCTAAAGTAACAATTTATTCACAATGTCAAGTATGAATCAGAAACTTCATTGAAAACTAACAAACTATGATCTCGGCCTTTGAAGCAATTGCAATTTATCATAACATCGAAAAGAGTCAATATAAGAGCTTTTCAACAAGTCCACATACTCAACTATCATTTAGTCTTTCAAAATTGCTAACACTCACACAATACTTATGGGTATGGAGTTTTAATCGGACATAGAGAAAGATAGGAGCTTATAGTGTTGCCTCCCAACCTTTTACCTCAAGGGTAATGTCAACAATAATAGTTCATGATAACTGACATCCAATTGGATATATATATCAGGATTTTTCCAACACAATGTGCTTGCCAAAGGATAAAATATAAAAAGGGAAAGGTGAAGATCACCATGACTCTTGTATAATGCATAAGACAAGAATAAAAGATAGGCCCTTCGTAGAGGGAAGCAGAGGTCGTCATGTGCTTTTATGGTTGGATGCACAAAATCTTAATGTGAAAGAACGTCACTTTATATTGCCACTTGTGATAGGGACCTTTATTATGCAGTCTGTTGCTTTTATTTCTTCCATATCACAAGATTGTATAAAGCTCATACATATTTAGAGAGCAATTTTTATTGCATGCAACAATGACAACTTACTTGAAGGATCTTACTCAATCCATAGGTATATATGGTGGACTCTCATGGCAAGACCGAGTTTAAGGATATTCGGAAGCACAAGTAGTATATCTACTTGGTGCAAAGAATTTGGCTAGCATGAGGGGGAAAGGCAAGCTCAACATGTTGGATGATCCATGACAATATACCTTATTTCGGATATAAGAAAACATAAACCATTACGTTGTCTTCCTTGTCCAACATCAACTTTTAGCATGTCATATTTTAATGAGTGCTCACAATCATAAAAGATGTCCAAGATAGTATATTTATATGTGAAAACCTCTCTTTCTTTATTACTTCCTATCAATTGCCAAGATGACCAAAACTATGTTTGTCAACTCTCAACAACTTTTATTCATCATATGCTTTATATGTGAAGTCATTACTCTCCATAAGATCAATATGATCTCTTTAATTATTTTTATTATTTCTTTTATTCCCTCAAGATCATAGCAAGATAACCAAGCCCTCGACTCAAAACTAATCTTTATTATATATAGCTCACGGACTTGATTACATAGAAGGATCATAAAGCATAACTCAAAACTAGATCATACTAAAACATTATTCTACTAGATCAAGATATTACCAAAAGGATCGAACTAAGAAAAATGGTAAAGATAAGAGTGTGATGGTGATATGATACCGGGGCACCTCCCCCATGCTTGGCAGTTGCCAAGGGGAGTGCCCATACCCATGTGTTTATGTCTCTTTCCTCGGAGGTGGTGATGATGGAGTTGTTGATGATGTAGGCTTGTCGTCCAAACTCATACTCTTGAATCTATATTCATACTCACAGTTTTGGTTTTGCAGGTCATAGATCTGGGCTTGGAGATGCTCGATTTTATCGTGAAGCTTGAAGATGGTCTCCCCAATGTTCTTGGCATCCAGCTTGTGGTTGTTGGTGAACTCCGCGATCATCATGTGGTTAGCGTTGAGTCTGCGTTCCATCATCCCTTGGCACTTGAAAACTTGTTGCTCCATTGCTTCGAGTCTTGTCTCCACGCTTCCAGTCCTCCTTGGTCCCTCGACATCGCGGATGTGCAGCAACCCATCACGCATCTCAATGGTTTGAGGGTGTTGCAGCACCTCCGCGAGGTAGGGATTGATAACCTTCTCTAAGAACTTGTCCTTGGGGGCGTTTGAAGACGTCATGATGATCTAGATCTGTCAGAAAAACAGCTCGAAACAAAAACAGAGGATATTTGCGTTTTATGGTGGTCAAAACCTTCGGGAGATTATATAATGAATTTTTCCCGACCAAATGAAGTTCATGCAAGAAAACAGAGTCCGCAGGGCACACAAGGTACCCACGAGGAAGGGGGGCGCGCCCTCCAGCCTCGTGGATGCCTCGTGTCCTCTTCGAACTACTTCTTATTTTCCTATTTTCTTAAATATTCCAAAACGAAGAAAAATTGCTATTAGAACTGCTTTGGAGTCGGTTCACTTACTGTACCACATACCTATTCCTTTTTGGAGTCTGAAACATTCTGGAAAGTGTCCCTTATGTATTCCTCCGGGTTTACAGTTTCAATAACATTAGTTTCAACATTTATTGGATTACTTGAGATATAATGTTTGATTCTTTGACCATTCACCACATTCGGATTTGTGCCTTCGAAGTTGTTAATTTTTATGGCACCAGAACGATAGACCTCCTCGATAACGTAAGGACCTTCCCATTTAGAGAGCAGTTTTCATGTAAAAAGTCTTAAACGAGAGTTGTATAGCAAAACATAATCACCTACATTAAACTCACACTTTTGTATCCTTTTGTCATGCCATCTTTTAACTTTTTCTTTAAACAGTTTGGCATTCTCATAGGCTTGGGTTCTCCACTCATCAAGTGAGCTAATGTCAAATAGTCTCTTCTCACCAAAGAAGTTTGAAATCATAATTGAGCTCTTTAATGGCCCAATATGCCTTATATTCTAGTTCGAGAGGTAAGTGATATGCTTTTCCATAAACCATTTTATACGGAGACATACCCATAGGATTTTTATATGCAGTTCTATAGGCCCATAGTGCATCATCAAGTTTTTTCGACCAATTATTTCTTGATCTATTAACAGTCTGATGCAAAATTAATTTAATCTCCCTATTACTTAGTTCTACTTGACCACTAGATTGTGGATGATATGGAGATGCAATTCTATGATTAACATCATACTTAGCAAGCATTTTACGAAAGGCACCATGAATAAAAATGTGAACCACCATTAGTCATTAAATATCTAGGGACTCCAAACCTCGGAAAAATAACTTCTTTAAGCATCTTAATAGAGATGTTATGATCAGAACTACTAGTTGGAATAGCTTCTACCCACTTAGTAACGTAATCAACAGCAACTAAAATATGTGTATACCCATTAGAGGAAGGAAACGGTCCCATATAATCAAAGCCCCAAACATCAAATGGTTCAATAACAAGTGAATAGTTCATAGGCATTTCTTGACGTCTACTAATATTACCAATTCTTTGACATTCATCACAAGACAAGACAAACTTACGGGCGTCCTTGAAAAGAGTAGGCCAATAAAAACCTGATTGCAATACCTTATGTGCAATTCTATCTCCAACGCGGTGTCCCCCATAAGCCTCGGAGTGACACTTGCATAGGATCTGTTCATGTTCATGCTTAGGTATAGACACCATCTACTCCTTGTTTACAAAGGTGTGGGTCATACCAGAAGTAATGTCTTAAATCATAGAAAAACGTTTTCTTTTGCTGGTATGTGAAACTAGGTGGTATAAATTTAGCAACAATGTAATTAGCATAATCAGCACACCATGGAGCAGTACGAGAAGCACACGACCCCGCAGTACGATCGTGTGGGCTCCGGATCTGGTCCGGCCCGACCGGATCTGGGCGCGGCGGGCGGAGGCGGCGCCAGCGGGTCGGGCGGCGAGGCACGGGCGCTCAGTGGCGGGCGGGCGGATGAGGGCGTCAGGCGGCGGATCTCGGGCGTGGGCGCGGGCTCATGATCGGCGGCAGCGATTCGTCCTCGCAGAGCCTCAAGGGCCTCATGGGCCAGCGGAGGTGGCGAACAGGTGGCGGCACGGGAGTGGCTGCGGGCGGCGGCGCGGGCGTGTCCGGTGGGCGCGGACACGTCCGGCGGGCGAGAGGAGATGGGCTAGGGTTTGGACTGCGGGAATTTCGGGGGGAGGTGTATATTTATTGGTAGAGGGAGCTAGGAGAATCCAAATGAGGTGCGGTTTTCGCCCGCACGATCGTGACCCAACGACGCAGAGCATGGAGGGGGTTTAGATGGGCTAGTGGGCTAGTGGGCTGTTTTGGAGGTGTGGTGGGCTGCAATGAGAGAGGGCTTACACGGTTACCTGGTTAACCGTTGGGGCATCAAACGACCTTCAAATGGAACAAAATTTTGGCAGGCGGTCTACCGGTGATGTGCCAAGGCCACTTGACAAATCTTGGTCCATTCCGAGAACGTTTTTCTCCCGCTCACGAAAAGAGCCAAGAGGGGTGCGCCGGGTGCATGTGGGAGTGTCGGATTGCGAAACGGGAAAATGCTCGGATGCATGAGACGAACACGTATGCAAATGAGATGCACATGATGACATGATATGAAATGCATGACATGAACAAAATACAAAACGAGAGACAAAACCCAACCACGAAGGAAAATATCATATCACATAGGCGAAAATGGCAAGAGTTGGAGTTACAAATATGGCAAGTTACATCTGGGGTGTTACAACACTCCACCACTACAAGAGGATCTCGTCCCGAGATGTAGGACTGAAAGAACTCCGGATATTCGGAACGGAGGTGATCCTCGCGCTCCCAGGTGGCTTCTCGGTCGGAATGGTGTGACCACTTCACTTTCAGGAATTTGATTGACTTGTTGCGAATCTTGCACTCGGTTTCTTCAAGAATAGCAACAGGATGCTCATGATAAGACAAATCTTCTTGGAGGTCAATCTCTTCGAAGTTGATAGTGCGCTCAGGCGCCTTGAAGCACTTGCGAAGCTGTGACACGTGGAACACATCGTGCACATTTGCGAAGTTGGAGGGAAGCTCAAGTTGATAGGCGAGGTCGCCTCTTTTGCCAATGATCTTGAAAGGACCGACATATCTTGGGGCAAGCTTCCCTTTGATACCGAAGCGACGAGTGCCTTTCATTGGAGAGACGCGGAGGTAGACATGGTCTCCGATTTCAAAAGCCACATCACGGTGCTTGTCATCATAATAGCTCTTCTGGCGCGATTGCGTGGCTGTGAGATTCTCACGAATGACTTCGCACATTTCTTCGGCTTCTGTGATCAAGTCGTTGCCAAGTAGTTGGCGTTCACCAGTCTGGGACCAATTGAGAGGAGTACGACACTTTCTGCCATATAGAATTTCGAATGGGGACTTGCGTGAACTTGCTTGGAAGCTGTTGTTGTAGGAGAAATCGGCATATGGAAAACAATCTTCCCACTTCTTACCGAAAGAGACGACACAAGCCCTGAGCATGTCTTTGAGGATTTGATTGACTCGCTCGACTTGGCCGCTTGTTTGAGGATGGAAAGCTGTGCTGAAGCGAATGTTGGTTCCCATGGCCTTCTGAAAGGAGTCCCAGAACTTAGAAGTGAAAATTCTTCCGCGGTCCGAAGAGATCAATTGCGGAATACCATGCATGGAGACAATTCTGGAGGTGTATAGCTCTGCCAACTGAGCTGCCGTGATAGATTCTTTGATTGGAAGGAAATGAGCCACTTTTGTAAGCTTGTCGATGACAACGAAAATAGCATCATTCCCATTCTTGGACTTGGGAAATCCAGTAACAAAGTCCATTTCTATATGGTCAAACTTCCATTATGGAAGAGCAAGAGGTTGGAGGAGACCAGCTGGTCATTGGTGTTCTGCTTTCACCCTTCGACAGACATCACATTCATTCACGAATTGAGCAATTTCTCGCTTCATTTGAGTCCACCAATACGACTGCTTCAGGTCATGGTACATCTTCGTACTTCCAGGATGAATGGAAAGAAGAGAATTGTGTGCTTCGTTCATAATGACCTTCCTTAGATCACCTTTACGAACCACAATCCGGTCCTCAAAGAATAAAGTGTCTTTGTCATCAATGCGATAGCACTTGTATTCGGAGAGACCCTTGGCAATACCATGTTTCACCTTCTTCACCATAGTATCAAGGAGTTTTGCCTCATGAATTTGGTCTTCCAAAGTTGGAGTGACTTGAAGGTTGGCAAGAAAACCTTGAGGAACAACTTGGAGGTTGAGTTTGCAGAAAGCTTCACAAAGATCAGGTTGGAAGGGCTTGAGAATTAAGCTGTTGCAATAAGCCTTCCTGCTCCAAGCATCTACAATCACATTGGCCTTGCCTGGAGTATATTCAATGCTTGGATTGTACTCTTGAATCATTTCGACCCATCGAGTTTGCGTGAGGTTGAGGTTGGGTTGAGTGAAGATATACTTGAGACTCTTGTGATCGCTGAATATGTCCACTTTCCTTCCCAACAAGAGATGTCTCCAAGTTATTAATGCATGGACAACTGCCGCCAGCTCAAGATCATGAGTGGGGTAGTTCTTTTCGTTGGGCTTCAACTAACGAGAGGTATAGGCCACAACTTTCTTCTCTTGCATTAACACAGCGCCGAGACCTTGCAAGAGGCATCGCAGAACACCTCGAATGGTTTGGATTCATCAGGAGGAGTTAAGACAGGAGCTGAGACAAGCTTCTCTTTGGGAGTGTTGGAAGCAACATCACACTCAGGAGACCAAACATACTTGGCATGCTTCTGGAGGAGGTTGGAAAGAGGCTTTGCAATCTTTGAGAAATTCTCAACAAATCTTCGGCAATAGCTTGCAAGTCCAAGGAAACTGTGGAGCTGCTTGACATTTGGAGGAGGCTCCCAATTCAGAATTGTAGAAACACTCTCTGGATTAACAGCAATGCCTTTGGCGGAGATGATGTGACCAAGGTAAAGAACTTCATCAAGCCAAAACTCACATTTGGAAAACTTCGCATAGAATTGATACTCTCTGAGCTTGTCGAGCACCAATCGCAAATGTTTGGCATGGTCCTTCTTATTCTTGGAGAACACCAAGATATCATTGAGATACACCAGGATGAATTCATTTGTGTAAGGGTTGAAGATAAAGTTCATCATTCGAGAGAATGTTGGAGGAGCATTGACAAGGCCGAAAGACATGACAGTATATTCATAAGAACCAAAGCTTGTTCTGAATGCTGTCTTAGGGATATCTTCTTCACGAATGCGAATCTGATGAAAACCCATACGGAGGTCAAGCTTGGAGAACACTTTAGCACCATTGAGTTGCTCGAATAGCTCATTGATATTGGGAAGTGGATACTTGTTCTTAATTGTCTTCTTGTTCAATGGACGGTAATCGACGCAAAGTCGGTCCGTGCCATCCTTCTTCTAGACAAAAAGAACACCACAACCCCACGGAGATGAACTCGGTCTGATCAAACCCAGATGCTCTTGTTCATCGAGCTGTTTCTTCAATTCCTTCAGCTCCTTGGGTCCAAGCTTGTATGGACACTTGCAAACTAGTTGAGTGCCAGGCTCAAGATCGATAACAAACTCAACTGGCCGGTGCGGAGGCATACCCGGAAGCTCTTCTGGAAAGACATCTTGGTACTCACAAACGACTGGAATTTGAGAAATAGCATCCAACTCGCCCTTTTCATTGAGAGAAAACAACTGAATGGTTTCATCACTAGCGGCATAGATGATAACATCCTCAGAAGAGTGTGTCAATTGAATCTCTCTGGCAGCACAATCAAGTTGAGCCTTGTGCTTAGAAAGCCAGTCCATGCCGAGAATTAGATCAAAATCAGAGTCGCCAAGAAAAATTGGAGAAGACAAAAATTTATAGTTGCCCATCTTGATAGAGACATCCCGAACCATGGAGCTTGTGTTCATGAATTTACCCGGAGAGACAACTGATAACGGTCTAGGCAAACCTTGAAAAACCAACTCATGCTTAGATGCAAAAGTTCTTGAGATGAAACTATGCGATGCACCAGTATCAAATAAAACTTTTGCAGGAATATCATTAACTGAGAGATTACCCATTATCACATCAAGAGATTCGGCCCGCTTGAGCTGCAATCATCATGTTCACCTTAGTAGACTTGGGATTATGCTTGACCACTGCATTGCTTGAAGATCTCATAGGAGGAGGAGGCGGAAGGCTCCTTTGGTTGAAGCACTTGTTCGCATAGTGACCTTTCTGCTGACATTTGTTGCAAGTCACCTCTGAGAGCGGACGATGATAAGGAGCACTTGACCTTGGAGCTTGAGTCTGAGACTTGTTCTGATAGCCTGGGTTGGGTGGGTGGGAAGATCCATAGCCACCTTTGTTCTTCTGCTGGTAAGGCTGACGAAACGGAGGAGGAGGAAGCCAGAACTTCTGCTGCTTAGCAGCCACTTGAGAGGAAGAAGAAGACTGAACTGCATCCCTGATTCTCTTCTTAGAAGCCTCACACTTGAGCTGGGCAGCTTCTTTCTTGAGGGCCATGTTATAGAACTAATCGAACTGAGTAGGCTCAACAAGAATGAGAGCTAACTGCAGATCTTCTCTGAGGCCACGTCTGAAGTGATAGATCATGCTCTTTTCATCAGGAACGTCTTGTTTAGTGAAGCGAGCAAGTTTCTGAAACTGGATGTTGTATTGATACACGGACATGCTGCCTTGCTTGAGATTGCGGAACTCCTCATGCTTGCTCTCAACAACACTTGAAGGAATGTGGTGAGCTTTAAAGTCCCGACAGAAGTCAGTCCAAGTAATCACTCGATCTCCTCTGGAATCTTTGTATTGTTGATACCAATCAGCAGCTTGGTCCTTGAGTTGAAAATAAGCAAACTTGACAAAGTCCTAAGGCCTGACATTGCTACATTCAAAATGCTTGTCAATGTCCACGAGCCAATCATCGACGTCTGTGGCCTCGGCATAGTAGCTAAAAGACTTCGGCTGATTTGCAAGGAATTGGTTGAGGGTAGCAAACTGAGGCTGATGGTTGAACTGCCCTTGACCTTGATTCCCTTGGTTGCCTTGGCCTTGGTTGCATTCTTGCAAGATTTGCAAAAGCATCTGGGTGTTGGTGTTGGTGGCTGCCATGACAGCTTGCCATGCCTCCGGAGGCGGAGATGGAGGTGGAGGGTTCGCCTGACTCCCATCATTGCGTTCCGGATTCTGACGCGTTGGAGGAGCCAGCTTGAAGGGTGACATCCGTTAGCATCTTGATAGACAGATATCCAAGTTGAATCAACGGATAGAAATTGCAACATATAGTCTTCACAATAAACATTCGAACAAGGATGAATGAATGAATTCCAAAGCTAACATCACACGTCCATTAAGGTGAGAAGCCACTTGATAAGAGATCGATGAATGAAATAACAAGGTACGATTGGAGCAAATAAGTGGTAAGGGTTACCCAATCACAAACCAAAAATCTGCGGGAAGAAATGCTAGAGCTACTTGAATTCCCACCTATAAACTCACGAAACTTTCTGGTTATGCAATCTGGTGATGGGGATACAGGGGAAGCATAATATCTCACCCAAACTAACAATCCCTACATCCAGCTGTATCCATCCGTCAACACATAACCAAGAAACCTTCGGAAATCATGTACCTCAACCTTCGAAAAGCATCCGTTATACTAGTTATGGCAATACTCCCGAACTCCCGCCCCAGTACTGGGTGGCATCGAGTTTATCTCACCAACAACTGCATAAAAGAGATTTTCGATGTCGGTGAAACTCAGGTATTCCAGAACTGCAACGATAAAATTGTGACGACAACACCTCGGAGCTCAACTCCCCGGGACACTGCCACAACCCCTAAATGTCAGGAGGCACCAAGAACAATATTCTCGTCACAAGAATATCGGAACGATTCCAAGATACCCGCGTGATCCTTAATTTTTTTAGTGAAATTAGAGGAGAGGAAAGACAAAACATCTATGTCAGGAGGCCTCACTGATGAAGCTATGTACCTAGGGTAGGGTCATAGTCCTGACCCAGACACCCTGTAACATCCCAAAATTCTAAATTTTGGAATGTTATAATAAATAGATAGATTTGATTGATTGGTTGCTTGATTGTGTGAAATTGAGTGAAATTCAAAACTTTTTGAAAGTTAAATGAGAGGGAATAACAGAACTTTCCCAAACTTTCATTTTGCATTCGCGATCTCCGTGAATTCAAATTCTTTTCACCACAAAACCCTGGAGAGAAGATGACATGACTTCTTCCATTTATTTAAATGACAAGGGGTGTTGAAAATATTTGAAGTTCATTTGAAATTATTTTCCAATTCATAAACTTCAAGCAACTCAATGATTTTCATGAGAGAAGATAAAATGACTTCTTCAAAACATATGAAATATGAGTTGGGAGTTTAAAAGAATTACATTCAAAGCTCTTCTGAATTTATTTTCAATTTGGAGTTATTTGAGTTTTATTCAAATTATTTTTCTCCAAAAATAAACTATATGGAAAATATGGTAACATGATTCCCTACATCACAAAATTGGCGAGAAATCAATTTGAATTAATTTTGGTATTTTTAAAATAATTTTTATTGGATTTTATTAGACCAGAAGCACTCTTTGTTTTATCTGAATTTGTGTGTATTTTATTTGACTCTAGAAAAATTTTCAGCTTTTAGGAAATGTTTTTCTAAAAATTTTGATATATAATATGCCTATATAAAGTTTCAGTTTTATTTTCGTTTTTCAGTTTATCGCTTTTTGTTTAAAAAAACAAATAACAAAAACTGCGCGCGCGCCTGAAACTAACTGTCGCCCACATGCGTAGCATAGCAGCAGGCCGGCCCGTTTTTATTTTGTTTTCTTTTGTCTTTTATTTTATTTTATTTTTGTTAATGTTTATTTTTTTTTGTTTCTTGAAACAAATTTCAGAAAAAAAATTAGACTTCAGAAAAAAAAATGCAGCCAGTGTACGCGCGCGGCCGGGCCGAACTTTTAGCCCATAATCCTTTTCAAATGTACGTATATGTTTAGTCCCACATTGCCTAGTCTTTGACCTTTAAGCCTCTTTTCCACCAATAAATATAGACCCATAGAGTCTCTAAAAATCATCCGATTCGGGTTAAATCAATATTTTGATTTGACTAGATTCATTTAAGAAGAATATTTTTTTCTCTTCTCCGGCGCGACTTCTGGAAATTGTCTTCTCTCTCCAAAGTCGTCTTTTCTCTGCCTTATAAAGGTATCTTTCTTTATTTTATTTTTCTTCTTATACTTCCGTAGTTTATTATTTTTAGACTAATACGATAGATTAGATTATCAATTAGTCTACGTATTTATACATTAGACCTTAGCCGTAGCTATTTTTCTTTCGTAAAACAGCTTGGCCCTGATTTTTCAAATAGCCATAACTTTTTACTCGTTCATCCAAATTAGATGAAACCAACGCCACTTTTTCGTTACGATCTCCTCTATCTAGTAATCCAACTCAAACATGTTTTTGAAAGTTTAAAATTTGAATTAGATCAGATTTGAATTTGAACTTTGTTTTGATCATAACTTGAGTTTCGTAACTCCGATTTAGTTGATTCTTTTTGCAAATCGAAGCTATTGACCTAAACTTTCTGATAAGGCCAAAATCACATAATTTTGGTACTTTTATAAATTGTTTTATGTTGCAAGAGTTATTTGCTTGGTTTTGATGTTTTCCGAATTTGTTTTCTTTGTTCTTTCCGATCTTTTGAGTGATTGCTTATGTGTGGTTACTATTGCTTGCTTACGATAGATTCACCAGAGTGTGACGAGTAGAACTATCAAGAGTTTTGAGTGCGAATCATCTTCATCAACATTGCAGGCAAGTTCACACTTTGATCATATCCTTTTTATACCCAGTTTTTATGCATTAGTTTTCACCCTCAAACATTGCATGAGTGGGATTGATAACATGTGGGTATTGGGAAGTAGTTGTTGAGGTAGAACCTATTGCCCTGTTACTATCAAACCCTTGGGAGTTACTTCTACGCGTTGCTTATATTGCCCTGCTATGCTTTCGTGAGACGTGGTTTGGTTTGAGAGAATTCATGAAAGATGTGAGAGATTATTGTTAACTAAGGTTTAACTTAAGGTGGCTACTTTAATACACATCTGGGTGGATTGGTTGGGGCACCACAGGGATATACAAGTGGACTTGCCGGACACACAGGGTTATACCAGTGTTGTCCTAGGAGATCCCGGGGTTATACCGTGTGATCATCCTATGGTTCGCCACCCGTGCTCAAAGGGATCTCGAGATATTTTCATGCTAGAAACTTCCGTGTGCAGCCACAAGCTATTATGGGCTCTAGCATAGTTGAGTAAGTTACGTGAAGCTCTTGAAGAGGTAGATCAGCAGGTAGTGGGTTTGTAGGTTTTGTATGGTCTGCCCGGAGTAAAGAGTTAATGTTTCTAAAAGACTATGTCTCGGTCATCCGTTTCTCAAACATCATGTAGTGCGAGATATCCAACGGAGGCGATCGAGTCTTGTGGGGAAAAGTGCACAAACCTCTGCAGAGTGTACAATCTAATCATGGTTAGCTGTGTCCCCGGTTATGGACAATCTTGAGTATCTAGTACTTGGAGTATCTTAAGTATCTCATCATGTCACTTAAATTAATTTGTTGGGTTAATGATTACTTTTAATTGGGATCATTGAGTTGGGGTACCTTCTCAATGATGTTTCAACCACCATGATAGTTAAATTAAAATATATTCCTTTGATATAGGGAAAAATTGGCTTTTCGCAAAAACCTTTTAACCATAGAGCTTTTCCACCAGCCAAATATGCATGTAGAGATAGCCATTATTCATCATTGCTCTATGGTGTGAATTTGCCAAGACATTCAATGTCTTGACCCTTTGTGGCTGCAACGTCTCATGTTGCGGGATATCTTCTGACAGTAAGTGATACGTTAGGGTTACGATTTCTACACTCAACTTTGCCGTTGGTGTTGATGGGAATCCACAACCTTGTTACTTCCGCTATTTGGATTGAGGTAATGGTATTTACGTTATTTATACATGTGATTTACCTCTGTTATAAATCCTCGAAATCTTGTGTGTGTCAAAGATACGGATCCATGGATGACACTTAAGCACGAGACTTGACCGTTCGAGGTCGGGTCGCTACAAGATGGTATCGAGCACATGTTGGTATGGGACGTGACCCTAGAAACTGGCAAGCCCATAGGAAAGATTTTCTCTACTACTTCATTTTCAAAAGATCTTTTACCTCTCTTCTCTTGGAGCTGATTCAAATACTCCCTTTTAGTGAGACCATACCCCTTTCCCCTTTTGACCCCTCGAAGATTCGACTGATGAGACCACTCCAAGAAGGACCAGATATCAGACAACTAAGACCACTTCGGAATGAGGAGGATTTTACCGAGCATTTTAATGATGGAAACTACGACGGATAAAGACTTCAAAGACTAGGAGAATATGAAGAATTTCAGATTTGGTATGACCAAAGAAGGCTACACTTATGGAACTTGACAGACTATGGAAGCTGTCAATACCCGAGATCAAGGTGTATCGGAGAAAGACCAAAACATGTAGCATTAGAACTCAAAGTTTTTGTCAAGAAAACCATAAGGCAGGAGATATCAACTAACAGAATGATAGCTCATGGCAATGATAAGAGCAGAAACATGGACATTCATGATGTTATCGTTCGCGTATGCTATTCCCACCACGCTGAGTTAAGCATACATATGCATGGAAGGATTGGATGGTAGAAGGCTGATGGAGGATCCACAAGAAGGATGCCGTTTTAACATAGCTGGTGTATCACCAGGATCTAGAGTATTAACATCAAGAAGTTTAAGATGGACTCGCAGGAAGTTATATTTGGCAAGGAAGCGTTTCGTGAAGAACTCAGGACCCAGGAGCTGAAAGTAGCCAAGCTAGAGGAGCAAAACCTCGAGATACAGGAGATTCATCAGGAACTGAAGGACAGTAGGACCATGGTTCATGCCAAGGATGTTGAAACCCAGAAGTTTGGAAAGCAACTTCAAAATATTAAAGACGGTACAAGAGACGTCGCGACAACAGAGTTGATCTGGCAAAAGAACTTGAGAAGGACAACATGATCGGAAGAAGCCCATCGAAGACATGAACAAGACTGGAAGAGTTTGGCGACGTTGACCTTTAGAATACCCAACCCCTGTTATATGCCTATGTTAGATGCGACGTTTGTGAGCTGTCATTTGTTTGATGTTTTTCGAGCCACAATAAAACCTGTATTTTCAAAACCATTGTTTGTATTGTGTGCATCCTCTCTATCTCTCCTATCCCACCCCAAGACCCATGGACCCAATAGAGGATGAATGGAGATGAAATCATATTTTCTGGACCGATGGGTCAATTGGAGACGGACCGATGGATTGATAACATGGAAGAATCAAATGGAGAATAACCCTATAACCGGAAAGGATATGACCCAGCATGCCCTTCAGTGCTTTGAAAGAGGTGCTGCTACTTGGTGGAGGATGTACCAAACCATCAATGGATGGCAAGGAGTAACCACTTGGGAAGAATTTCAGTTGACTCTGCAAAGATCTCGGTTTGTGTCCCAGAAGTTGAGGCCTTATGGAAAGGATATGAAGAAACCTTGTGCATAGAAGCTTTGTGGAGAAATAGGACACAACCATAAAGAAAATAAGGACGAATACCCTCATAAGCAGAGGATTACCAAAGGAGTTAGTCGAGGATCTCAGGGAACTTCGGTTGGAGATTGTTCCCAAAGGTTTTGTTGCAGCAATGGAAGTTCAGTCTACATTGTTGGGAAAGATCCGTGAAGCTCATAAGGATGACAAAGAGATTGCTGAGGTAAAAGAGAGGATGAGCAAAGGAAAGGCCGAAGGTTTTCGTAAGGATGACCACGACACCTTATGGTTCGAGGATCGTGTATATGTGCCTAATAATGCAAAGATCAAGAAGTTAATACTTCAGGAGGCTCATGACTCACCATACTCGATTCGCTCTGGAAACACCAAGATGTATTTGGATTTGAAGGAGCGTTTCTGGTGGACTGGTATGAAGAAGAATATTGCGGAGTATGTAGTCATAGGTGATGTATGCCAGAGAGTAAAGGCAGAGCATCAGAAGCCAGACGGATTACTACAGCCTATGCCGATACCCGAATGGAAGCAGGATAAGCTTGGCATGGATTTCATTACTGGATTTCCCAGAACCTGATCGGGATATGATTCTATCTGGGTAGTAGTTGATTCGCTTGACCAAAGTGGCTCACTTTATCCCAGTGAAACCACCTATACAAGTGCGAAATTGGCCAAGATACATATAACCAGGATCGTATATGCGCATGGAGTTCCTGTGACCATCTTATTAGATAGAGGAACACAATTTACCTCAAAGTTTTGGAATCATTGCACGGACTTTGGGTACTAGGCTAGAGTTCAAGATCTGACCTTTCATCCGCAGACAGATGGATAAATCGAGAGAGTCAATCAGATTCTGGAGGACATGTTGAGAGCGTGTGCGCTAAATTATGGATCTAGTAGGGATGATAATCTACCTTACGCGGAGTTCTCATACAAGAACAGTTACCAAGACAGTTTGAAGATGGCCCCTTTCTAAGCTTCGTATGGGAGAAGGAGCCAGACACCGTTGATGTGGGATGAAGTTGGAGACCGTTAGTTGTTTGGACCAAATGTGATCAAGGAGTCAGAAAAGAATGTTAAGTGGATTCGAGATAGACTGAAGGTAGCTCAGTCCAGGCAGAAGAGTTATGCAGACTCAAAAACGCAAGGAGGTAGTCTATGAAATTGGAGATGGAGCATGTCTTCGTGTGTCCCCTCTGCGAGGAGTTAAACGATTTGAGTTAAGGGAAAGTTAGCCCTGAGATTGTAGGACCATACCGAGTTTTGGAGCGTATGGGAGAAGTGGCCAACAAGTTGGAGTCACCCACAGGACTGTCAGGAGTTTATGATGTGTTTCACGTTTCCCAAATTGAAGAAGTGCCATGCAGAGATGGCCAATATTCTCATGTAAGGACGCTTGACCCTGGAAAGGATAATGATGTTCCACGAAGTGGAGTATGGACTTCATTAGTATAAGTTTTTATCTCGGTAGGTGGGATATCCCACGAGGATGAAGAGATGAATTACTATTGGATATAAAGGAGGTATGATGTTGGAAATATGGATCAAGGTAAATTCCATGATGAGTCTGAGTAATCATGTCCTGGTTTGGTGCCAATAGAAGGAAGGAAGACGGTACAATTGGATGGATTTAAGAATACTAGGAAGTTGGAAGTTGGAATAATGATCAGTTGCCCCGATGATGAGGTCAAGGTTTGCAAGTGACGAGATGGGCCATAACCCACATGCCCCAGGACCTGCCAAGAAGCAAGCACACTCTTCTTTGAAGGAGAAACTCGAAGAAGAGGATATGACTTTATCAACCGACTATTTTATAGGAGTATCTCAAAACCTGAGAGTTGTGAAGGATCGATAGTTGTTTGTTTGGCTTGCAGAATCAATGGATTTATCCGAACTTAGTTCATTGACAAGAGAAATTCTGCAATGCTTGTGAGGATGACCGAGTGTTAGAATGCGAGATTTGCTAAACCATGTACAAGGTAATGATTTGGGTGCGGGATGGATTGATCACCATACCGACTTACTCTTATTATTCGCCTTGCTATATGGGATGGTAAATCTGAGTGACTTACCTATAGTAGAGAGACGACGATCAAAACCTTGTTTGAACCTTAGAATGGTATAAGTATTTTCCCTTGTACACGGCAGGTGTTGCTAATCGTAGGATATACGGTGAGGTTCAACCCAGAACCGCTTTCTGCAGGAGAAACCATAAATTGTTGACCACCATGAGATATCGATAGTTGTTTAGTATTGGCGCCAGACCCGTCAGCTAAGAAGACCCAGTCTCGGAAAAACCGTACCAAGGTGAAAGGACAGAAGTATTGAGGAAAAGTTATGCCACTACCGGAAGAGCCCAGAGAAGGAAGTTTCCCGAGATCTGAGAAGACCGACACTGTCAGGAATAAGGATGGAGTATATGAGTTTTGATGGAACCGTAACCATGCTTCTAAGGGTGGTAGCACCCGAGACCGGAGACGATCGATGGATTTTTGAGAAGACCCCAAACCTAACCTATTTCTTTCTAGCCTCTCCGAATCTCGAGGACGAGATTCATTTTAAAGTGGTAGGTTTGTAACATCCCAAAATTCTAAATTTTGGAATGTTATAATAAATAGATAGATTTGATTGATTGGTTGCTTGATTGTGTGAAATTGAGTGAAATTGAAACTTTTGAAAGTTAAATGAGAGGGAATAAAAGAACTTTCCCAAACTTTCATTTTGCATTCGTGATCTCCGTGAATTCAAATTCTTTTCACCACAAAACCACGGAGAGAAGATGACATGACTTCTTCCATTTATTTAAATGACAAGGGTGTTGAAAATATTTGAAGTTCATTTGAAATTATTTTCCAATTCATAAACTTCAAGCAACTCAATGATTTTCATGAGAGAAGATAAAATGACTTCTTCAAAACATATGAAATATGAGTTGGGAGTTTAAAAGAATTACATTCAAAGCTCTTTTGAATTTATTTTCAATTTGGAGTTATTTGAGTTTTATTCAAATTATTTTTCTCCAAAAATAAACTATATGAAAAATAGGGTAACATGATTCCCTACATCATAATATTGGAGAGAAATCAATTTTAATTAATTTTTTTATTTTTAAAATGATTTTTATTGGATTTTATTAGACCAGAAGAACTCTTTGTTTTATTTGAATTTGTGTGTATTTTATTTGACTCTAGAAAAATATTCAGCTTGTAGGAAATATTTTTCTGAAAATTTTGATATATAATATGCCTATATAAAGTTTAAGTTTTATTTTCGTTTTTCAGTTTATCGCTTTCTATTTAAAAAACACAAATAACAAAAACTGCGTGTGCCTGAAACTAACTGTCGCCCACATGCGTAGCATAGCAGCAGGCCGGCCCGTTTTTGTTTTGTTTTCTTTTGTCTTTTATTTTATTTTATTTTCGTTAATGTTTAGTTTTTTTTTTGTTTTCTGAAACAAATTTCAGAAAAAAAATTAGACTTCGGAAAAAAAATGCAGCCAGTGTACGCCCGCGCGGCCAAGCCGAACTTTTAGCCCATAATCCTTTTCAAATTTCATCTGCGTACGTATATGTTTAGTCCCACATTGCCTAGCCTTTGACCTTTAAGTCTCTTTTCCACCAATAAATATAGACCCGTAGAGCCTCTAAAAATCATCCGATTCGGGTTAAATCAATATTTTGATTTGACTAGATTCATTTAAGAAAAATATTTTTTTCTCCTTTCTGGCGCGACTTCTGGAAATTGTCTTCTCTCTTCAAAGTCGTCTTTTCTGTGCCTTATAAAGGTATCTTTCTTTATTTTATTTTTCTTCTTATACTTCCGTAGTTTATTATTTTTAGACTAATACGATAGATTAGATTATCAATTAGTCTACGTATTTATACATTAGACCTTAGCCGTAGCTATTTTTCTTTCGTAAAACATCTTGGCTCTGATTTTTCAAATAGCCATAACTTTTTACTCGTTGATCCAAATTAGATGAAACCAACGCCCACTTCTTCGTTACGATCTCCTCTATCTAGTAATCCAACTCAAACATGTTTTTGAAAGTTTAAAATTTGAATTAGATCAGATTTGAATTTGAACTTTGTTTTGATCATAACTTGAGTTTCGTAACTCGATTTAGTTGATTCTTTTGCAAATCAAGCTATTGACCTAAACTTTCTGATAAGGCCAAATTCACATAATTTTGGTACTGTTATAAATTGTTTTATGTTGCAAGAGTTATTTGCTTGGTTTTGATGTTTTCCGAATTTGTTTTCTTCGTTCTTTCCGATCTTTTGAGTGATTGCTTATGTGTGGTTACTATTGCTTGCTTACGATAGATTCACCAGAGTGTGACGAGTAGAACTATCAAGAGTTTTGAGTGCGAATCATCTTCATCAACATTGCAGGCAAGTTCACACTTTGATCATATCCTTTTTATACCCAGTTTTTATGCATTAGTTTTCACCCTCAAACATTGCATGAGTCGGATTGATAACCTGTGGGTATTGGGAAGTAGTTGTTGAGGTAGAACCTATTGCCCTGTTACTATCAAACCCTTGGGAGTTACTTTCACGCTGCTGTTTATATTGCCATGCTATGCTCAGAGACGTGGTTTGGTTTGAGAGAATTCATGAAAGATGTGAGAGATTATTGTTAACTAAGGTTTAACTTAAGGTGGCTACTTTAATACACATCTGGGTGGATTGGTTGGGGCACCACGGGATATACCGATGGACTTGCCGGACACTGGGTTATACCAGTGTTGTCCTAGGAGATCCCGGGTTATACCGTGTGATCATCCTATGGTTCGCCACCCGTGCTCAAAGGGATCTCGAGATATTTTCATGCTAGAAACTTCCGTGTGCAGCCACAAGCTATTATGGGCTCTAGCATAGTTGAGTAAGTTACGTGAAGCTCTTGAAGAGGTAGATCAGCAGGTAGTGGGTTTGTAGGTTTTGTATGGTCTGCCCGGAGTAAAGAGTTAATGTTTCTAAAAGACTATGTCTCGGTCATCCGTTTCTCAAACATCATGTAGTGCGAGAAATCCAACGGAGGCGATCGAGTCTTGTGGGGAAAAGTGCTAAACCTCTGCAGAGTGTACAATCTAATCATGGTTAGCCGTGTCCCGGTTATGGACAATCTTGAGTATCTAGTACTTGGAGTATCTTAAGTATCTCATCATGTTACTTAAATTAATTTGTTGGGTTAATGATTACTTTTAATTGGGATCATTGAGTGGGGTACCTTCTCAATGATGTTTCAACCACCATGATAGTTAAATTAAAATATATTCCTTTGATATAGGGAAAAATTGGCTTTTCGCAAAACCTTTTAACCATAGAGCTTTTTCACTAGCCAAATATGCATGTAGAGATAGCCATTATTCATCATTGCTCTATGGTGTGAATTTGCCAGTACATTCAATGTACTAACCCTTTGTGGCTGCAACGTCTCATGTTGCAGGATATCTTACGACGAGTAAGTGATACGTTAGGGTTACGATTTCTACACTCAACTTTGCCGTTGGTGTTGATGGGAATCCACAACCTTGTTACTTCCGCTATTTGGATTGAGGTAATGGTATTTACGTTATTTATACATGTGATTTACCTCTGTTGTAAATCATCGAGTACTGTGTGTGTCAGCATACCGATCCAGGGATGACACTTAAGCACAGAGACTTGACCGTCTGAGGTCGGGTCGCTACACACCCTCCCCTAGGACATCACCCTAAAGCCAGAAGCATTCGAGGGATACCATCATCCACTCGACCAGAAGCATTCCACTCGGAAGACTCGAAGTCACTCGACCATAGTAATTGTCACTCGACGACCAGAAGACCTAAAGCCACTTTGTATAGCAACGGTCGGGCATTTACTCTGTAGACTTAATGGTCATTTATGTCACTTTATTACTGGCGTTACCAGAGACGCCCCATCTTTATGTACCTTAAACCCTGTGTAACTGAGGGCAGGAGGGGCCTGACGAACTCTATATAAGCCACCCGCCTCCTCAGGGACAAGGGTTCGCACCCCCTGTAACTCGACACACATATAATCCAGTCGATCGCCTCCGGGTACCGAGATGTAGGTCTATTACTTCCACCTTGAAGGGCCTGAACTCGTAAACCTTGTGTGTACAACTTCACCATAGCTGGGATCTTGCCTCCTCATACCTACCCCCATTCTACTGTCAGTCTTAGATCCACGACAGTTGGTGCCCACCGTGTGGCGGGTGTCTTAGCGATTTTTTGGTGAGGTTGCGATTTTTCCGATTTCCATCATCATGGTTTCCGGCGATGGATTGGCTGAGGGCCGCGAGATCCGTCTCGGCACGCTCGTCTTCGTTGCCGACGACTCCGCCTGGCTTCAGGAAGGTCCCCTCGACGTCGAGACGCTCCTCGTCCGCGGGACGATGCACTTTCGCGCGTGCGTTCACGGCGTCCTTCTCCGGTAGCCGTCGACCCAGTATCGTCGGCTCCCGTGGTGCCCAGGCTCCCCGCTGTCCGCCGACGCAAGCGATCCGGTCGGTCGCGGATCCAGCGGTGGGTGAAACACGCGGTGGCTCGTCAGTCGACCACCCCACAAGTCGCTGCAATCGAGCCCGGCGAAACTCTCTACGGCCTGTTCGACTGGCTCCGTCGGGACCACATCCGAGTGCGATAGCAGCGACCCCGCAGCTGAAGTCTTGATGGTCGACGGACCACGTAGTCCGCCCGGCTTCCGCCGCGACGACGGTGGTGATGGTGGCGGCGATCCGTCACGTGCTCACGCAGAGTACCGCCCCGAGCCGCTTTCTTCGCAGTAGAGGGAAGAGCTTCACCGCCGCAACATGGATGCGCTCCACACGCCCATCATTGGGGAAACCTCCAAGGCCCGGGCCTTGGAGGAGGCGCGCCTGGCCAACTTGGCTGAGCACACTCGACTGGAGAACCTTCAACATGCACTTGACGAGCATGATCGGCAGCGGATTCCTGAGTCCAGTCGACGACAGCTTTTTCCGCCTCAACCTCAGGTATACCGCACTCCGATTCAAAATATCACAGCTGCAACCCAAATAGCAGAGTCGATTCAGACCTCCCAGTCGGAGGCTGGAAGAGGTTTGATGCAGATCCGAGCCTTACTCCGGGCAGCAGGAAAGCAGAACACAGCAGTGTCTCAATCGCGGAATAGGATTCATTGCATGTCTGTGATGGCAGATACAGTTCAATCGGCCCACAGCCCAAGATCGCCCCCGTGGCGTGTGGGACGTGGGCACTGGCAAGATCAGTAAAGAAACCACGAGCAGTATGATCACCGACTCGGCCGCGATGACCGTCGTCGAGTGCCCACACCTCCTCCGAGGAGTGGATCATATGTGCCTCGGCAATATGATGACAAACGCCCTCACAGTGGCGAGCGAAGAGTACCAGTCAACCCAAGGGAGCCAAGCTTTGATGCGAGATCTATTCTTGTTCAAGGTCTAGTCGACAGGAACAGAGCACACAGGGAGGGCCTTGACAGAGATCACCCGACTAGCGACAGAGTTCATGTTTCAGGTCCAGAGTGTTTCAGCAAAGCCATCAGAGCCGCGGTGATTCCTCCCAACTTCAGGTTGGCGACTGGAGTCAGCAAGTTTACTGGTGAGTCCAAGCCTGACACTTGGCTTGAGGATTACCGAGTGGCTGTGCAAATTGGTGGCGGCAATGATGAAGTTGCCATGAAGCATCTTCCTCTGATGTTGGAAGGTTCGGCCAAGACATGGTTGACTCAGTTAGCACCAGGCAACATATTCAGTTGGGAGGAACTTGCCCGAGTGTTTGCCAGAACTTTTGAGGGTACTTGCAAGCGGCCAGCAGGGTTAATGGAATTGCAGCATTGTGTGCAAAAACCGAATGAGACTCTGAGAGATTACATTCAGAGGTGGACCACTTTGCATCACACCGTGGAAAATGTATCCGAGCATCAAGCAGTTTGTGCCTTCAAGGAAGGCGTTAAGTATCGAGAGTTGGTTCTGAAATTCGGTCGGACGGGGGATATGTCTCTGACTCGGATGATGGAAATAGCCACTCGGTACGCTAACGGAGAAGAAGAGGATCGGCTCCGCAGTGGAAAGAGCAAGCCAGTCGGTCAGGACATCGGTGGAGGCAATTTCAATCGGAAACAGAAGCGTAAAGCCGAGCCGGCAGGGCCTGGTGAAACTGCGGCAGTGATTCAAGGAAAGTTTAAAGGGAAACCTAAGGGGCCCTAGACCCCTAAGAAAGTGAAAGATCAAGCCGGAAATGATGTGTTGGATTTGCCATGTCATATTTAGACCAAGAAGGATGAATAAGGCAATCTGATTTATACTGAGCATTGATATGTCTCCAACGTATCTATAATTTTTGATTGCTCCATGCTATATTCTCTATTGTTTTGGACCATATTGGGCTTTATTTTTCACTTTTATATTACTTTTGGGACTAACCTATTAACCGGAGGCCCAACCTGTAATTGCGCTTTTTGCCTATTTGATGTTTCAAGAAACGGAATATCAAACGGAGTCCAAACAGAATGAAATCTTCGGGAACATGATTTTCTCATCAGATAAGATCCAGGAGACTTGGACCCGCAATCAAGAAAGGAGGGAGGCGGCCATGAGGGTGGAGGGCGCCCCCTAGGGCGCGCCCCCTGCCTCGTGGGCCCCCCGAAGCTCCACCGACGCATTCTTCCTCCTATATATACCTACGCACTTCAACAGATCGAGCACGGAGCCAAAAACCTAATTCCACCGCTGCAACTTTCTGTATCCACGAGATCCCATCTTGGGGCCTGTTTCGGAGCTCCACCGGAAGGGGAATCCACCATGGAGGGCTTCTACATCATCATCATAGCCTCTCCGATGAAGTGTGAGTATTTTACTTCAGACCATCGGGTCCATAGTTAGTAGCTAGATGGCTTCTTCTCTCTTTTTGGATCTCAGTACAATGTTCTCCCCCTCTCTCGTGGAGATCTATTCGATGTAATCTTCTTTTTGCGGTGTGTTTGTTGAGACTGATGAATTGTGGGTTTATGATCAAGATTATCTATGAGCAATATTTGAATCTTCCCTGAATTCTTTTATGTATGATTGGTTATCTTTGCAAGTCTCTTGAATTATCCGCTTTGGTTTGGCCAACTAGATTGGTAGTTCTTGCAATGGGAGAAGTGCTTAGCTTTGGGTTCAATCTTGCGGTGTCCTTTCCCAAAGTGATGAGGGGCAGCAAGGCACGTATTGTATTGTTGCCATCGAGGATAACAAGATGGGGTTCTTATCATATTGCATGAATTTATCCCTCTACATCATGTCATCTTGCTTAAGGCGTTACTCTGTTTTCATTAACTTAATACTCTAGATGCATGCTGGATAGCGGTCGATGAGTGGAGTAATAGTAGTAGATGCAGGCAGGAGTCGGTCTACTTGTCTCGGACGTGGTGCCTATATACATGATCATACCTAGATACTCTCATAACTATGCTCAATCCAATTGCTCAACAAGAATTCGCTCACCCACCGTAAAATATTTATGCTCTTGAGAGAAGCCACTAGTGAAATCTATGGCCCCGGTCTATTCTCATCATATTAATCTTCCCACGCTTTATTATTGCTTTTCTTTTTGCTTTGCCTTTTATTTTACTTTGCATCTTTATACCAAAAATACCAAAAAATATCTATCGTCTCTATCAGATCTCACTCGTAAGTGACCGTGAAGGGATTGACAACCCCTATTCGCGTTGGTTGCGAGGAGTTATTTGTTTTGTGTAGGTACGAGGGACTTGCGCTTGGCCTCAGATCGATTGATACCTTGATTCTCAAAAACTGAGGGAAATACTTACGCTACTCTGCTGCATCATCCTCTCCTCTTCGGGGAAAACCAACGCAAGCTCAAGACGTAGCAAGAAGGATTTCTGGCGCCGTTGCTGGGGAGTCTACGTAAAAGTCAACATACCAAGTACCCATCACAATCCCTTATCTCTCTCATTACATTATTTGCCATTTGCCTCTCGTTTTCCTCTCCCCCACTTCACCCTTGCCGTTTTATTCGCCCTCTCTTTTCCGTTTGCCTTTTTCTCGTTTGCTTGTCGTTATGGCTAGTCTTATATCTTCTCCGTTGTCTCCCGAGAATGAAGTTCTAAATTTTAAGCAAAGGGAGGGAGAAAATCTAAAAGACGCTTGGTATAGAATTTGCAATGCTCAAAATAAATCTACCAGGAAGCAATCTACTTCAGTCCTTCTCCGCAATTTTTATGTTGGTGCTAATCCTTGGTATAGATATATCCTCAATACCATTACCGGAGGGAATTTCTTGGGTAACCATACTTTTGATTCTTATAATGCTATGATAGATTTATTTGGCTCACCACCTCTTTTGGTTAATGGAACTATGTTAACTTTGGAGCATGTAATGCAAAGACTTGAAATTATTGAAAATAAAGTTGCTACCGTTGAGTTAATTGAAAATCTAGATAAAAAGATCCACAATCAAATTACCCAATATGGATCTAAGGTAGGAGTAACTTTGAAAAAATATTAAGGAGAAGGAACCCATAGTTAATGAGAAAATAAATCAAGATTCCTCATAAACTTGAGGGTATCATTACCAACTTGGGAACCGCTTTTTCTTCCGTAAAAAATACTCCAAGTCCACCTACTAAAATTGCTAAGATCATGTATGTTCCTAAGAACAAGGGTGAATCCTCTAATAAGGAAACCGCGGATCTTAAATCTATAAGTATTCATCCCAATCTTTTTGCTATCATTAAGGAACCATTTGCTACGAATGAATTTTTCGATATTTTGCCTAATTTTTTTGATAATTACTAGAAAGAAAGAAATTTCTAAGGAAGGTAGATGCCTCGTTGAAGAATTGCCTACCAAAGATGGCAATACCTAGATCTATCCTTGCTTTTATGCCTAGCTAGGGGCGTTAAACGATAGCGCTTGTTGGGAGGCAACCAATTTTATTTTTAGTTTTTTTGTTTTTTGTTTCTGTTTAGGAATAAATAATCCGTCTACCTTCTTTTTAGATGTGGTTTTATGTTTTAATTAGTGTTTGTGCCGAGTTAAACCTATAGGATCTTCTTGGATGATAGTTATTTGAACTTGCTGTAATTTCCAGAAACTTTCTGTTCATGAAAACAATTTTTAAACATTACCAGAACGTGATAAAATAGTGATCCCAATTTCTGCTGATCAATAAACAAATTTCCTAGGTCTTCCTATTTTGGCTGAATTTTTTAAGTTCCATAAGTTTGCGTTAGTTACAGATTACTACAGACTGTTCTGTTTTTGACAGATTCTGTTTTTCGTGTGTTGTTTGCTTATTTTGATGAATCTATGGCTAGTAAAATAGTTTATAATCCATAGATAAGTTGTAATACAGCAGGTTTAACACCAATATAAAAAAAGAATGAGTTCATTACAGTACCTTGAAGTGTTCTTTTGTTTTCTTTCGCTAACGGAGCTTACGAGATTTCTGTTGAGTTTTATGTTGTGAAGTTTTCAAGTTTTGGGTGAAATCTTTTGATGGATTATGGAACAAGGAGTGGCAAGAGCCTAAGCTTGGGGATGCCCATGGCATCCCCAAGATAATCCAAGGACACCAAAAAGTCAAATCTTGGGGATGCCCCGGAAGGCATCCCCTCTTTAAATCCACTTCCATCGGTAACTTTACTTGGAGCTATATTTTTATTCACTACATGATATGTGTTTTGCTTGGAGCGTCTTGTATTATTTGCGTCTTTGCTTGTTAGTTTACCACAATCATCCTTGCTGTACACACCTTTTGAGAGAACCATACATGAATTGGAATTCGTTAGAATATTCTATGTGCTTCACTTATATCTTTTGAGCTTTATAGTTTTGCTCTAGTGCTTCACTTATATCTTTTAGAGAACGGTGGTGGATTTGTTTTATAGAAACCTTTGATCTCTCATGCTTCACTTAGATTATTTTGAGAGTCTTAAATAGCATGGTAATTTGCTTGAAAATAATAATATGCTTGGTATTCAAAATTTGTAGAACTTTCTTTTGAGTGTGTTGAATACTAAGAAAAGTTCAATGGTTGATAATTGTTTCGAGATATGAAGGTAGTAATATTACAGTCATGCTAGTTGAGTAGTTGTGAATTTGAGAAATACTTGTGTTAAAGTTTGTGATTCCCGTAGCATGCACGTATGGTGAACCGCTATGTGATGAAGTCGGAGCATGATTTATTTATTGATTGTCTTCCTTATGAGTGGCGGTCGGGGACGGCGATGGTCTTTTTCCTACCAATCTATCCCCTAGGAGCATGCGCGTAATACTTTGCTTTGATAACTTGTAGATTTTTGCAATAAGTATATGAGTTCTTTATGACTAATGTTGAGTCCATGGATTATACGCACTTTTCTCACCCTTCCACCATTGCTGGCCTCTCTAATACAGCGCACTTTTCGCCGGCATCATACACCCACCATAAACCTACCTCAAAACAGCCACCATACCTACCTATTATGGCATTTCCATAGCCATTCCGAGATACATTGCCATGCAACTTTCCACCGTTCCGTTTATTATGACACGCTCCATCATTGTCATATTGCTTAGCATGATCATTTAGTTGACATCGTATTTGTGGCAAAGCCATCGTTCATAATTCTTTCATACATGTCACTTATGAATCATTGCATATCCCGGTACACCGCCAGAGGCATTCACATAGAGTCATATTTTATTCTAAGTATCAAGTTGTAATTCTTGAGTTGTCAGAAAAATAAAAGTGTGATGATCATCTTTTTTAGAGCATTGTCCCAAGTGAGGAAAGGATGATGGAGACTATGATTCCCCCATAAGTCGGGATGAGACTCCGGACAAAAAATAAAAAAAAGAAAAGAAAAGAGGCCATAAAAAAAGAGAAAAGGCCCAATAAAAAAATGAGAGAAAAAGAGAGAAGGGACAATGTTACTATCCTTTTACCACACTTGTGCTTCAAAAGTAGCACCATGATCTTCATAATAGAGAGTCTCTCGTTTTGTCACTTTCATATACTAGTGGGAATTTTCATTATTGAACTTGGCTTGTATATTCCAATGATGGGCTTCCTCAAATTGCCCTAGGTCTTCGTGGAGCAAGCGAGTTGGATGCACACCCACTTAGTTTCTTTTGTTGAGCTTTCATATACTTATAGCTCTAGTGCATCCGTTGCATGGAAATCCCTACTCACTCACATTGATATCTATTGATGGGCATCTCCATAGCCCGTTGATACGCCTAGTTGATGTGAGACTATCTTCCCTCTTTTTGTCTTCTCCACAACCACCATTCTATTCCACATATAATGCTATATCCATAGCTCACGATCATGTATTGCGTGAAGATTGAAAAAAGTTTTGAGAATGTCAAAAGTATGAAACAATTGCTTGGCTTGTCATCGGGGTTATGCATGATTTAAATACTTTGTGTGGTGAAGATAGAGCATAGCCAGACTATATGATTTTGTAGGGATAATGGACATGTTATTTTGAGAAGACATAATTGCTTTGTTAGTATGCTTCAAGTATTATTATTTTTATGTCAATATTAAACCTTTGTCTTGAATCTTTCGAGTCTGAATATTCATACCACAATTAAGAAGAGTTACATTGAAATTATGCCAAGTAGCACTCCGCATCAAAAATTCTCTTTTTATCATTTACCTACCGAGGACGAGCAGAACTAAGCTTGGGATGCCCGATACGTCTCCAACGTATCTATAATTTTTGATTGCTCCATGCTATATTATCTATTGTTTTGGACCATATTGGGCTTTATTTTTACTTTAATATTACTTTTGGGACTAACCTATTAACCGGAGGCCCAGCCTGTAATTGCTGTTTTTTTGCCTATTTCTGTGTTTCAAGAAACGGAATATCAAACGGAGTCCAAACGGAATGAAATCTTCAGAACGTGATTTTCTCATCGATAAGATCATGGAGACTTGGACCTCGGTCAATAAAGGAGGGAGGCGGCCACGAGGGTGGAGGGCGCCTCAGGGCGTGCCCTGCCTTGTGGGCCCCAAGCTCCACCGACGCATACTCCTTCCTCCTATATATACCTGCGTACCCCAACAGATCAGATCTGAGAGCGAAACCTAATTCCACGGCCGCAACTTTCACGTATCCACGGGATCCCATCTTGGGGACTGTTAGGACTCCATGGAAGGGAATCCACCACGGAGGGCTTCTACATCATCATCATAGCCTCTCCGATGAAGTGTGAGTAGTTTACTTCATAACTTCGGGTCCATAGTTAGTAGCTAGATGGCTTCTTCTCTCTTTTTGGATCTCAATACAATGTTCTCCCCCTCTCCTGTGGAGATCTATTCGATGTAATTTTGTTTTTGCGGTGTGTTTGTTGAGACCGATGAATTGTGGGTTTATGATCAAGATTATCTATGAGCAATATTTGAATCTTCTCTGAATTCTTTTATGTATGATTGGTTATCTTTGCAAGTCTCTTTGAATTATCCGTTTGGTTTGGGCAACTAGATTGGTAGTTCTTGCAATGGGAGAAGTGCTTAGCTTTGGGTTCAATCTTGCGTTGTCCTTTCCCAATGTGATGAGGGGCAGCAAGGCACGTATTGTATTGTTGCCATCGAGGATAACAAGATGGGGTTTTTATCATATTTCATGAATTTATCCCTCTACATCATGTCATCTTGCTTAGGCGTTACTCTATTTTCATTAACTTAATACTCTAGATGCATGCTTTGGATAGCGGTCGATGAGTGGAGTAATAGTAGAAGATGCGGTGAGTCGGTCTACTTGTCTCGGACATGATGCCTATATACATGATCATACCTATATACTCTCATAACTATGCTCAATTCTGTCAATTGCTCAATAGTAATTCATTCACCCACCGTAAAATACTTATGCTCTTCAGAGAAGCCACTAGTGAAATCTATGGCCCCTGGGTTTATTCTCATCATATTAATCTTCCTACGCTTTATTATTGCTTTTCTTTTTTACTTTTCCTTTTATTTTACTTTGCATCTTTATACCAAAAATACCAAAAATATTATCTATCATCTCTATCAGATCTCACTCTCGTAAGTGACCGTGAAGGGATTGACAACCCCTATTCGCGTTGGTTGCGAGGGAGTTATTTGCTTTCAGAGGTACGAGGGACTTGCGCGTGGCCTCCTACTGGATTGATACCTTGGTTCTCAAAAACTGAGGGAAATACTTACGCTACTCTGCTGCATCATCCTCTCCTCTTCGGGGAAAACCAACGCAAGATCAAGACGTAGCAAGCATACCACTCGACAGTGTCGGGTTCTGATCCAGCAATTCCGAGAGAAACAACCTAATAAGAAGGAAAAGGAATCATGCAAGGATGAGGACAAAGAGGAAGATGATGGTTTTCCCAATGTCAATTCCACCCTAGTGATTTTTGCGGATGTTGAGAGAAAAAGTCGACTGAAAGTGATCAACAGAGAAGTGAATATGGTTGCTCCGGCAACGACAACATACCTGAAGTGGTCACAAACAGCTATCACATTCGACCAGTCTTATCACCCTGCTCGCATAGCTACCCCTGGGAGGCAAGCGTTGGTGGTCGACTCTGTTGTTGGAGGCACTCGACTGACCAAAGTGCTAATGGATGGTGGTAGTGGCCTGAATATCCTTTATGCTGAATGGGCATTCCGATGTCCAAACTTAGTGAGAGCAACATGAGCTTTCATGGCGTCATCCCTGGCAAGAAGGCTGAATCACTCGGCCAAATAACCCTTGACGTGGTTTTCGATGATTCAAAGAATTACCGTAAGGAAAAATTAACATTTGAAGTAGTGGATTTCCAGAATGCTTATCATGCTATTTGGGGAAGGCATGCATATGCACGCTTTATGGCTCGACCATGTTACATATATCTCAAATTGAAAATGCCTAGTCCCAAAGGAGTGATCACAGTCACTGGCAATCGGCAGAAGGCAGAGGAATGCTTCCAGAAGGGTTCTAAAATTGCCAATGCACAGATGGCAGCAGTTGAAATGCAAGAGTATCAGAAAAATGCAGATCCTAGTGATTTGTTGCGAGCCAAGAAGCCTGCCACAGATTCTGCATTTCAGTCGTCCGATGAAACAAAGCCGATTCATATTCACCCGATCGATCCTAATGCTGCTCCTACTCATATCTCAACATCACTCGACATCAAATAGGAAGAAGCGCTCATCCAGTTCCTCCGTGAGAACTGGGACATCTTTGCATGGAAACCTTCTGACATCCCGGTGTACCTGTGGACTGGCTGAGCACCGCTTATGAAGTCGACCCAAAAAGTGAAACCAGTCAAGGAACATCTTCGACGGTCCGCCGTACAGAAGAGAAAGGCAATTGGCGAGGAAGTGGCTCGGCTCCTGGCAGCTAAGTTCATCCGAGAGATTTATCACTACGAGTGGCTCGCTAATTGCTACCTCTTGAGCACTGCGTTGGTTTTCCCTTGAAGAGGAAAGTGTGATGCAGCAAAGTAGCGTAAGTATTTCCCTCAGTTTTGAGAACCAAGGTATCAATCCAAAGAGGAGGCTACTGGCGAGTCCCTCGTACCTACACACAAAGCAAATAACTCCTCGCAACCAACGCGATAAGGGGTTGTCAATCCCTTCATGGTCACTTATGAGAGTGAGATCTGATAGATATGATAGGATAATATTTTTGGTATTTTTGTGATAAAGATGCAAAGTAAAATAAAAGAAAAGTAAAAAGCAAAGGAAATAACTAAGTGTTGGAAGATTAATATGATGAAGATAGACCCGGGGGCCATAGGTTTCACTAGTGGCTTCTCTCAAAAGCATAAGTATTTTACGGTGGGTGAACGAATTACTGTTGAGCAATTGACAGAATTGAGCATATTTATGAGAATATCTAGGTATGATCATGTATATAGGCATCACGTCCGAGACAAGTAGACCGACTCCTGCCAGCATCTACTACTATTACTCCACTCATGACCGCTATCTAGCATGCATCTAGAGTATTAAGTTCATGAAAACAAAGTAACGCCTTAAGCAAGATGACATGATGTAGAGGGATAAATTCATGCAATATGATAAAAACCCCATCTTGTTATCCTCGATGGCAACAATACAATATGTGCCTTGCTGCCCCTACTGTACTCGGAAAGGACACTGCAAGATTGAACCCAAAGCTAAGCACTTCTCCCATTGCAAGAAAGATCAATCTAGTAGGCCAAACCAAACTGATAATTCGAAGAGACTTGCAAAGTTAACCAATCATACATAAAAGAATTCAGAGAAGATTCAAATATTGTTCATAGATAATTTTGATCATAAACCCACAATTCATCGATCTCAACAAACACACCGCAAAAACAAGATTGCATCGAATAGATCTCCACGAGAGAGGGGGAGAACATTGTATTGAGATCCAAAAAGAGAGAAGAAGCCATCTAGCTACTAGCTATGGACCCGAAGGTCTCGAGGTAAACTACTCACACTTCATCGAGAGAGGCTATGGTGTTGATGTAGAAGCCCTCCGTGATGGATGCCTTCCCATGAGCTCCTAATAGGCCCCAAGATGGAATCTCGTGGGTACAGAAGGTTGCGGCGGTGGAATTAGGTTTTTGGCTCCGTGTCGATCGTTTGGGGCAATGAGGTATATATAGGAGGAAGGAGTACGTCGGTGGAGCAACAGGGGGCCCACGAGGGTGGAGGGCGCGCCCTGGGGTGTGGGCGCGCCCCCTACCTCGTGGCTTCCTCTTTTTTTTCTTGACGTTGGGTCCAAGTCTCCCGGATCATAATCTTCCTAAAAATCACGTTCCCGAAGGTTTCATTCCGTTTGGACTCGCTTTGATATTACTTTTACGCAAAACTACGAAATAGGCAAAAACAACAATTACGGGCTGGGCCTCCGGTTAATAGGTTAGTCCCAAAAATAATATTAAAGTGGATAATAAAGCCCAATAATGTCCCAAACAATAGATAATATAGCATGGAGCAATCAGAAATTATAGATACGTTGGAGACGTATCAAGCATCCCCAAGCTTAATTCCTGCTCGTCCGCGAGTAGGTAAATGATAAAAAAGATAATTTTTGATGTGGAGTGCTACTTGGCATAATTTCAATGTAATTCTTCTTAATTGTAGTATGAATATTCAGATCCGAAAGATTCAAGACAAAAGTTCATATTGACATAAAAATAATAATATTTCAAGCATACTAATAAAGCAATCATGTCTTCTCAAAATAACATGGCCAAAGAAAGTTATCCCTACAAAATCATATAGTCTGGCTATGCTCTATCTTCACCACACAAAATATTTAAATCATGCACAACCCCGATGACAAGCCAAGCAATTGTTTCATACTTTTGACATTCTCAAAAAATTTCAATCTTCACGCAACACATGAGCGTGAGCCATGGATATAGCACTATACGTGGAATAGAATGGTGGTTGTGGAGAAGACAAAAAGGGAGAAGATAGTCTCACATCAACTAGGCGTATCAATGGGCTATGGAGATGCCCATCAATAGATATCAATGTGAGTGTGTAGGGATTGCCATGCAACAGATGCACTAGAGCTATAAGTATATGAAAGCTCAACAAAAGAAACTAAGTGGGTGTGCATCCAACTCGCTTGCTCAGGAAGACCTAGGGCATTTTGAGGAAGCCCATCATTGGAATATACAAGCCAAGTTCTAGAATGAAAAATTCCCACTAGTATATGGAAGTGATAAAATGAGAGACTCTGATCATGGTGCTACTTTGAAGCACAAGTGTGGTAAAAGGATAGTAACATTGTCCCTTCTCTCTTTTTCTCTCATTTTTTATTTGGGCCTTTTCTCTCTTTTTATGGCCTATTTTCTCTCTTTTTTTTATTTTGTTTTTCGTCCGGAGTCTCATCCCGACTTGTGGGGGAATCATAGTCTCCATCATCCTTTTCCTCACTTGGGACAATGCTCTAAAAATGAAGATCATCACACTTTTATATTCTTACAACTCAACAATGACAACTCGATACTTAGAACAAAATATGACTCTATATGAATGCCTCTGGCGGTGTACCGGGATATGCAATGAATCAAGAGTGACATGTATGGAAGAATTATGAATAGTGGCTTTGCCACGAATACGATGTCAACTACATGATCATGCTAAGCAATATGACAATGATGGAGCATGTCATAATAAACGGAACGGTGGAAAGTTGCATGGCAATATATCTCGGAATGGCTATGGAAATGCCATGATAGGTAGGTACGGTGGCTTTTTTGAGGAAGGTATATGGTGGGTGTATGATACCGGCGAAAGGTGCGCGGTATTAGAGAGGCTAGCAATGGTGGAAGGAAGAAAGTGCGTATAATCCATGGACTCAACATTAGTCATAAAGAACTCATATACTTATTGCAAAAATCTATGAGTTATCAAAGCAAAGTATTACGCGCATGCTCCTAGGGGGATAGATTGGTAGGAAAAGAACCATCGCTCGTCCCCGACCGCCACTCGTAAGGAAGACAATCAATAAATAAATCATGCTCCGACTTCATCACATAACGGTTCACTATACATGCATGCTACGGGAATCACAAACTTTGACACAAGTATTTCTCAAATTCACAACTACTTAACTAGCATGACTCTAATATCACCATCTTTATATATCAAAACAATTATCAAGCATCTAACTTCTCATAGTATTCAACACACTCATAAGAAAGCTTTTACTATTCTTGAATACCAAGCATATTAGGATTGTTTAAGCAATTACCATGATATTTATGACTCTCAAAATAATCTAAGTGAAGCATGAGAGATCAATAGTTTCTATAAAACAAATCCACCACCGTGCTCTACACTAAAAAAAATACAGTTCCGTGATGATACGTGTTTGTCACAGCAGGTCACGTTTTTTGTCATGCATGTACATCCATGAAAAATTTATGACAGAATCAAGATAGTCATACCAGGCCGTCAGAGAAGTGTTCCATGACATTACCAAAATTATCATCACGGAAGTGTCCACTTCCATGACGATAAATCGCGCGTCACAGAAGTGCTTTCGTCAAGGGTGACCGACACGTGGCATCCACCGTAACGGAACACCGTTAAGCTCTCGGGTCGGCTTTTGGATCCGATAACCCGTTAACAGCCCCGACCAATGGGGATTTTCCACGTGTAAAATCATCATTGGCTGGAGGAGACACGTGTCAGGTCCGCGTTGGCACAGGTGTCACTCATCCAATGGGCGAGACGCGCCTATGATATGTTGACACATGGACCGGCCTATCAAGTTTAAATGGGCCGGCCCAACTGAAGGCCCACAAGATTTTGCGGACCATAATGGGCCGGCCCAGCTAAAGGCCCACGAGATTTTGCGGACCATAATGGGCTGGCCCAGCTAAAGGACCACAAGATTTTGCGGGCCATAATGGGCCGGCCCAGGTAAAGGCCCACAAGATTTTTGTGTGCCATAATGGGCCGGCCCAGGTAAAGGCCCACAAGATTCTTGCGGGTCATAATGGGCCGGCCCAGCTAAAGGCCCACGAGATTTCGCCGACATTAATGGGCCGGCCCAGCTGTAGGCCCACAAGATTTTGAGGACCCTAGTAGGCCGGCCCATTAACTGGCTGCCATGTTTTGGGCCAAATGCCGGCCATATTTGATCCAGTCCATTAATGGCCTGCCACGCCCGGCCTAATAGTGGCCCATATGAGATCCGCCCGTTAAAAGCCTACCACGTTACGGGCCAAATTACGGCCCAGATCAGGTCCGCCCTTTAAGAGGCTTTGGGCTCAATTATGGCCCATATCGATTCGCCCATTAACCGGACACTATGCTTTTGGGCCCACTTGCTAAAGGCCCACTTAGTAATTCGGCCTGATATTAGTTTTGGCCTGTTAAGGGCCCGTTTAACATTTCGGCCCTATATTAATTTTCAGCATGTTAAAATCCCATCATATAGTTGGGCCTAACTACGGCCCGGTTTGCATCCGGCTTGCTCGCAGCCGATATCTGATTAGGCCAAACAAGGACCGAGACAATTTTGGCCTGTTAAAAGCCCGTGATTTGATTCGCACAATCATGGGTCGGGGTTCATTTCAGGCTGCTGCGTAACTAGTAGGAATTAAGATAAACCTACTCTATACAATAAAGAAATTACGGCATAGTAACTAAGAATAAACCTACACTATACAATAAAGGATTTAAGGTATATTACATCCACTGGGCATCTAAGTTCGCCACCAGTGATCATAAAGCTCAACGAAGAAGTAGATTACAAAAACTGGGCACCATTGTAGCGTAACAAAATAATCTTGAACCGAGACCACTTCCAAGACAGTTCAAGAAAGGTTAGCCTTTATGGGGAGGCTATGCTAAGTCTTGATCAAGGCTGTGAGGCCGGCCTAGCATGTCGGTCATAGCTTCCAGGTGTAGCTGTTTAGCGATGAGGTTCTCATTGGTGTTCTCCGCAATCTTTCTTAGAGATAGGACTTCAAGTCGAAGTTGAGTTGCGTAATGCCTTTCGCTAGAACTTGGGACCAAGAAGTCGAACTGATTCGCATAACAAATTATGTGAGCTTGTCCGATTGTTAGTCTCAAGTAACTTGAACAACGCATCAAGACAAGACTTTGGGGTTGTCTCGCGATCTTCAAGATGTTTTGCCTTCTTTGCCGCAATATATGTTGGGTTTGTCTCACAGCCTTCAGCAGACTTGTGCATGCTATCAGGCATATCACGCTGAAACAAAGCAGAGAGATGACAAGTTTTGCACGTGTATAAACAAAGATGATAACTGCTCATCAATTCTATACAATTTCAAATTAGAAAATAAAGAGTATGTTCAAAATATCAATAGCATCATTTGGCATTGTTCATAATGCGGGGAGCTTCACCACACTACTGGATTACCATGTCAACATAACAAGCACAGATGAAGGGCAAAGAAAATCATTATATCTATTTTGGATAATGTGCATGGCATGTTGTTCATATCATCAGCCACATCAGTAAGATAAAACAGGAGATGACAAGGTGCAAACGTGGGCTGATTCACCACACACTGGATTATAGATCAACAAAACAAGCATACATATAGGGAGTATTAAGTAATGTGCATGGTATGAATAAGGAATTTGGTTTTACAAGTAAAACTTAGAACTTACGGTTCTTACGAACATGCATTTTGGTAGAAACAGCAAACTAAATAACAGTAAACGATAGGGAGTATGAGCAAATTAAACAGCAGTTGAGGATAAACGCTTTAGAAGGACTGACTTACATTAACAGTTAACACCGGCTTTATAATGCCCTTCTCCATGTCAATGGAAGGATAACTCAAGAATTTCAGCACATAATCTTCTTCATAAGCATTGCACTCACTCTACATTTTGTAGAGAGTAATTATAGATATGATAATACTAGAAGGGATAGAGGATAATGAAGATAAGATGCAGATTGATGCAACATAATCAACTACCAATCCCTGGAAATACAAGCGTTACAGGACAAAATGTACTGACAAGAGCAATGGGCTACACTTCAAGACCGGCATTGTCTCAGGTATTCTACTTGTTGGTAAGATTAAATATAGATCTGATCTTTTTTAGTAAATGGTGGGCGAGGGAGATAAGATGCAGAATGCTACAAAATGAACCAATCCCTCTTCCCATAATACTAATGTGTTTTGAACACTGGTGTACTGTACAAAACGTTCTTATAATATGGGACGAAGGGAGTAGCTGTTAATGTAAGTACAGTGATAGACCACGTTCAGTCCTTACAAGAGGACTGCAGAGCTAAACCTCTTCAAAAGCATTGGGTTGATTCTAAATTTATGTAAGAGTCCATACGGATATTATAATGTCCACCAAATGGACTATTACGAGGCTAACATGTGCAGTGATGCTACATAATCAAACAGCTATGAAAGTAAGTATGGTCATACAGGCAAGAGGTACTCACAAGAGCAATGCGATTATGCATATAGTTGCAAGATTCTGTGGTCCCTTGAGAATGAATGTTCTTACGCTAACAGTTTCAGACAAGTGAGACATTAAGGCAAATGCAGAAACGTAGTTCAAATTGTGATGTGATATCATAGATAGTACCTTACGCTGCAGCCGAGACCAATGTGTAACAAGATTATTCCAGTCACCGTCGGATAAATGTAGCACCAGAGACTTTATAGAAATTTCGTTCAGAGGCTTGCCATCGAAGTGCGCTTGCCTCAGGTAGGAACGATACTTTATCAATGAGTGCTTGAAAAGAGCAACCAACCCTTGCTCGTCATCACAATCCAGTTTGCTCCTCGCCTATTTAAAAGAATGAAATCTTGTGTCTTACGTCACAGAAACATATGCAGTAATGACCATGAATAACATTAGTACATTACTTACGCGTAAGTTGCGGAGGAAGACTGGAAATTGTTTTGTGTCTGCGGTATAATCTTTCCATGATGGAAAGATGCACACAAAGTTCCTGACAACAACATAAGCTTCGTCTTCTAAACTGGAAAGAAATGGAACATGGGTCCTATTTGCTGCAATTGGGGCTCTCTCTGGTTCGAAAAGGGATTTGGCAACTGGATTTGGTGTACTCTTTGTTGGAATGGGGGTTTTGCATTGTACAATTGGTGCTATGTCAATCGGCATAATCATAATGTTTGCTGCAGTTGGGGTCTGCTGAGTTGGGGCATCAGAAATGACCAGTGTAGTAGGGCTAGAGTCTGCTAGAGTTGGGGTATTTTGTGGGTCAGGTGATATTGCAACTACACCTAATGGGCTATTTGATTTATTAGGCGCCACTACCTTTTCCAAATACTTTGCTTGTGCTCCTCCATGATCAGCAATCGCCCTCTTCCTTTTGAATGTCTGATACACAAGAACAACATTTGAATGGATAAATATGGTATGATGACAGATGGAATATGTACTGAAAATGGATAGGCAGGGCGTATTCACATACATGATGTGTAAACTAAGCTAATGGCAGTTCAATAAAGTAGAAGCAATGCAAAGCATCAGTTGCAAAATATGTGCGAGCAATGTAACCTTGGAAAGTTAGAGCAAGTACCTTGATGGGTGAATAAGATAGGGCATCTTCCTCTGACTCCTCCACTAGGGAGCTACATTGACTTAGATCTCCCTCTAGCTCAGAATCACTGTTAGGATCATATTCTGAGCATGAATCTGTAGGTGGAGAGCGTTTGCATTGCATTGCATCCAGACTTGATTTCAGTCCCTTAATGCCAAGTTTGACAGCCATGGAATTGTTCTGCTTTATTCTTTTCATGCGCGCAAGCTCATAATCATTATGATGCTGTTCAGAATCTGAGATTCATGAAAACATAAAAGTAGTCGATTATCTATGGAATGCATTATGGATTCAACTCGGAGAGTGTCTCCCTATAAACCCTCGTGATATGCAAAGTTCACCTCCCGAACCGTGCCGACTGACCACACATAAATACAAACCCCTTATGTTTCTATAAGTGTGCACACATTTCAAAACTGAAGTAGGAACATTAGAATCATATGAAATTCGTATTTGAACAAATAAACTAAGCAATTATGAGTGGCGTAATGTTTAGCTTCAATGGTGGAGTGTTGGTAGTGCGACACAAAGCAAGTAGGCAGATTGTATTCCATGTAAAAGATCGAAACCTGTGTAAAAGCTAGAAATGACACTTTCTTTCTATACAATGCAGTGTTCGTTACTCACACATGATGGAAGAGATCACATAGAGAAATACTATTCACTCATGTCTACGGTTCCAGTATTTAGAAACAGGGTGGTCCACCCTAAAAGAATATTGACAAATATGACAAGGCAAGCATAGATGTAGTGAATCAATCATTTACTTGTGAGCTTACTAGGACAAGTATGCAGAATTGTAACTATAGTAAGAGACCGTCCAAAATCTGAATGAAGAAGTTTGTCTAGCACTTATTGTTTGCAAATAATCGACGTGAATAATTGGATATTATATCGAATGAGTAAGAAAGACAAGTAGAATTGTCAACAAACCCGGCTTGCGAGTAATCTGGGTCAATGTCACTACGACCAACAATCCAAAATGACTAGTTTCGCTTCGAGGGCCGGAATTTTGAAAACCCCGTGAACTTTAGAGGTACTAAATATTACCAAATACATCTCGAACCATTAAGTGTAGGTAGCACTGAGCACACAACAAACCCTAATGACAGTCCTTCCTAATGAGTAATAAATCAATTAGAAAATGGGTGATGAGGAGTGGCTGCTGAGTGTTGAGGACGTATCTCAGGATAAATCGGCTTGGCTTGTCGGGTGCTGCACGCTTGAGCCCTGAACGGACTGGGAAGGTAGGCACGGCGGCGCGCCCGGACAGCGATGACGCTGTTGGGCGAGCGGCTCCTGGCCTCCTGTTAGTCCGGCGTCCCCTCCTAGAGTCATGCCATCCGGGGACGGCAAGTCACCGGCGTGGAAGGCGGCTAGGGGCGAGTAGAGATCGGAAGCGCGCAGCAGAACAGAGGGGAATCGGGGCCTGCGATGACACAAAATCCCAGGGTGGGTCGGCCCATCGTGGGCACCCTGTAGAGATACACACCCGAGCGGCGAACATGCATTTTCGAAACTAATTTAGGAACATTTAGCTGACCAATTACACATCCAAGTTAAGATCTATTTTCTGGTTGAGATCAAAAAGTTGGGAGATATGAAGTACCACCTCTCTTGCGGCGCCGTGTAGGCATCGGGGGTGTGATAGCTGTTGGTGGCGTTGTGTCGGTGTACAAAACTAGGGGCAAATTTTTGTACCACTTAACCTGTGCACGGGCAGTCAGAGCCACGCCCACGGCCACACCAAGCAAAGTGGAGGAGGTGAGCCAAGGTAAGACCGAAGCCCAAGACGAAGCAAAGAAACGAGAAGGACCAAGTCCACAAAGATCAGATGGGCGAAGCAGGTTTCCGGGCCAAGGATCCTTGCCGGGGCGGCCTCAGCGGCCCCAGCAAGACCCTTGCCGGGGCAGCTCGCCCACGCCAGCCGAGCGAGCCACCCTCGAGCCCACCAACACTCAACACATGTCTTGGGACAGGGCTCGGGAGGCACCTCTGTGGTGCATGCAGATCTTTGTGAAGACAAAGAATAGTCCGGATCAAGTGAGGATGGGAAGGTAGCCATCCTCGCCGAAGGAACCCACAAGACCCCCGGCAAGATCCTTGCCGGGATGCTCAGGCGCCACGGCAAGAAGACCCTTGCCGGGCCACGGCAAGGCCCTCGCCAAGCGCACTGCCAGGCCACTGCCAGGCCCGCACCAGCCAAGTCTCCGCCGCCGTTCGCATGCAGCTGCCGACCCAACCAGCTGGGCAGGCACCCGCGTGGCTACATGCAGCCCTTCGTGGAGGCTCCACCACCGTGCCACCTCAGCTACCTGCCTGCCTACATGGCACCGCATGCACCGCTGGCCAGGGTGCGTGTCGAAGCCTGGAGGAGCGGCGACGGACGGGACGGGCCTCGCCCCCGTCCCCGATAAAGTAAGAGGACACCTAAGCGATGCATTAAATGCACCTTGTCCTGCAATACGAGGGATAACCTCGTGACACTCTAGACCTTTCCACCTCCCGTGTGCCACTGTGGCAGCCCCTTTTTTCCTATAAAAGGAGGCCCGAGGCGACCAGGAGAAGGATTCGGCTTTTTGGAGCTCGTTACGCCCCGTAGCTAGCTCAAGAACACAGAATACATCCACCAAAGCTGGAGTAGGGTTTTACGCATCCTCGCGGCCCGAACCTGGATAAACGAACTGCGTGCTTCTCTGTCAGACCCGCTCTTCTCTCAACCCCGCGCCCCGCAACCGCAGTAGGGATTCTTGTGATCCCATAGGTGTCGTTTCCCACTGACATCTTTGGCGCGCCAGGTAGGGGGCGCGTTTGTGAGAATCTGGTCTGCTAGATAGCCTAGCGATTCTTCGTCGCCATGGCCCCTAAGAAGAAGACGGCCACGACGATCGGCTCGCTGGGGGCCGAGCAGCCCGTGCCGGTGCGGATGAGCAGCGGACCAGTCGCGGACAGGACTCGGGCGGCAGCATGAGCACCAGCACCACCCAGCTGGTCGAACTGGCGGCGGCGTTGTTCAGGCACTGCATTTACCGGCTGCACGCCGCCAGCCCAAGGACGGAGCTGGGCCCCTCGCAGTAGCGCGGGGCCCTCCGGGTGTCGCAGGCTGACTCCGGCCGGCGCAGCGACCTCCAGGACGCATACACCGGCGACCACCGTGCGTTCTTCCCATGGTGTGCGCGCCGAGCAGCGTCACCACGTTGGTGACCCTGGGCACTGCCGTGTGAAGAGCCCTGTGCGTCATCAGCAAGACGAAGGAGTTCAACACGCTCGCCGAAGCGCTGGTGAAAATGGCACGCAGCCGCTGGGTCATGACGGAGCTCCTTCTAACATGGTTAGAAGTCGAACCGTACCACGATCCACTCAGGTGTCGCCGCCACCCACGCCAGCGGAGGCCTTGGCGCGCGCACAACTGCTCCTCGACTTCCCTCCTGCTGCGGAGAAGCTCGATGAGTGGAGGGACACCATCCGGAGCCTCGTCGCCGTCGCGAATAAAGACGATCTGCGACCGGCGGGGCCCTAGGCTCGGCGCTCCACCAACTACCACATGCTGGCGACGGGAGGACCGGGGGAGCTGCGGCCATGGTGCACTCTCCTCCTCCTCGCCAGCTGCCGCGGGCATCGGCCCGTCGCGACGACGTTGGTGATAACATGTCCATAGCATCGTCCGACCCATGGACCCTCCGCGACCAGCGCCAGGTTCTTCGGGAGCGAGCCCATGAAGATGCCCGAACCACCGTCGAGCGCCGGCGCGAAACGCGCCGCCAGTCGGACAAGCGGGCGGGACATGCTACGGACCACCTGGCACCGGGGAGCCCGGCGGCCTACCTTACAAGGTGGGCTGCCCGGCTTTTACCCATGAGCTGAGGCAGTTCCAGTGGCCGTCCCACCGCACGTTCAAGCCCGACGTCGGCGAGAAGTACACCGGCAAGACCCATCCGTCCGAGTTCCTCAGCATCTACACCATCGCGATGCAGGCCGCTGGGGCTCGCGACGACAATGTGCTTGCCAACTACTTCCTGCTGGCACTCAAGCCCAATGTAATGTCTTGGTTGATGCACTTGCCGGCGGACTCCATCTCTTCCTGGTCAGATCTGTGCCATGAGTTCGTTGGCGCCTTCATAGGAGGCCACCAAGCTCATGGCCGTGCCGATGATCCGCATATCATTCCCCGAAGGAGGGAGACCCTGCAAGTACATCCAGAGATTCACCGGTGCAAGACAACATCCCCGACGTTCATCCCGCCATTGTGATTTGGCGCGTTCCATCGTAACGTATGCAATCGCAAGATGCACGAGGAGCTGGCGATGACCAAGGTTAAGGATGTGGCCGAGCTCTACGTTCTGGCCGACAGGTGCGCCCGAGCTGAAGAGGGAAGGAAGTACCTCGGCGAAGATGCCGGCACGGAAACTGACTCTACCAATGAGGACGCCGCTGCCCCAACGAAGAAGGGCTGGCGTCGCAACAAGAAACGCAAAGGCAAGGCTGTGCTTGCCGTTGAGGGATCTGACGACACCGGTGCCGGCAAGAAGGTCAAGGCAGACACCCCCGTCAAGGATATTGCCGGGTGCGCCGCCTGCCGGGCCTTGGCGGCCACCGACAAGCAAGGAAGCTCCGGCAAGCAATACTGCAAGATCCACCGCACCAAGGGCCATGATCTCCAGAACTGCCGACAAGTCGAGCTGCTTGCTGAAAAGCAAAAGGCTGAGTACGAAAGGCGGGACAAGGAGAAGGACCAAGATGGTGCCGAGGGGTCCGGCAAGAAGCGTCGCGGCCAAGGAGGCCGCCCCGTCAAGGACAACCAGCAAGAAAGGCCCGCCCGAGGCCGTGACAAGAAACAAGAAGACGGCGATCACGACGAGGACGACGAGTCCGGTGAGCAAGGGTTCCAAAAGGCTACGGAGGCCATGTGCGTCGATGGCGGCGCCTTGCTACATGCCTCTCACCACCAGCTCAAGGAGTGGGCGCGAGAGGTTACAGCGATAGAGCCGTCGCTCGACGCTCAGAAGCCCCTAAAGTGGTCCAGCACGCCCCTCATCTTTGACGCTGAGGACCACCCTGATCGCACTACCGCGGTCGGGTGTTTGCCGTTGTTGGTTTCGCCAACAATACGCAACCTCACGGTGAACAAGATGTTGGTTGACGGCGGGGCCGGCCTGAACATGATCTCGCCTGTCGTGATCAAAAGGTTGCAAATCCCTGATGGAGACCTCGAGGAAACGGGCACGTTCCAAGGGGTCAATCCGGGGAGGAGCCAGCCGAAGGGAAAGGTCACGCTTCCCGTGACCTTTGGAGGAGAATTGAACTACAGAACGGAGAAGATTGTCTTCGACGTAGCCGAGATCCCCTTGCCCTACAACGGGATCCTCGGCCGCCACACTGGCCAAGTTCATGGCGGCGTCACACTACGCCTACAACATGCTGAAGATGCCCGGGCCGTTGACCATCATCTCCGTCCCCTCCGACAAGAAGGACGCACTGATCTGCGCCGAACAACTCTACCGGGAAGCAGTTGCAGCAGCTGCCGTCAAGGCACCTGCTCCTGCCGCCGAAGGCCTGGGAGGAAAGAAGGAACCCGACAAGACCTCTCGCACCCACTCCGACAAGCGCACCCCTTCAGGGTGTTGTGCTACCGTTGAGGACGTGCCAGAGAGCTCTGCCGACAAGAGCAAGAGATCCAGAGCTGAGCCGCCACAGACCAAGAAGGTGCCTGTCACGGAGGACGAAACGGGAGGGGCCTTCACTATAGGATCCACCCTTGACAGCAAATAGGAAGGCGAGCTCGTCACCTTCCTGCGGGCGAATGTCGACGTCTTTGCATGGCAAGTGTCCGACATCCCCGGTGTTCCCAGGGAGGTGATTGAGCACCACCTAGCTGTCTGCCTTTCACGCGGCCCCTTCAAGCGTAAGGTCGAAGCAGGCTCTGGAGAGGCAGGAGTTCATCACGGAGGAGATCGGGAAGCTAGAAGCGGCAGGTTTGGTGAGAGGGGTGCTCCATCCGACGTGGTTGGCCAATCCGATAGTGGTGCGCAAGGAAAATGGGAAGTGGAGGCTGTGTATTGATTACATAGACATCAATAAGGCTTGTCCTAAGGACCCCTTCCCATTGCCGCACATCGACCAGATTGTTGACTCCACGGCCGGGTGTGATCTGTTATCATTCCTCGATGCCTACTCAGGATACCACCAAATCTTCATGACAAGACAAGATGAAGAGAAGACAACATTCATCACCCCATGTGGTACGTATTGCTTTTTACGGATGCCTTTTGGGTTGAAGAGTGCTGGCTCAACGTTTGCAAGAGCGGTCTAAATTGGTTTTGAACCTCAGCTCCATAGAAATATGGAAGCCTACATGGATGACATAGTGTTCAAAACCAAGGACGGGCCGGTTTCCCCGGCAAGGATCCTTGCCGGGGCGGCCTCAGCGGCCCCGGCAAGACCCTTGGCGGGGCAGCTCGCCCACGCCAGCTGAGCGAGCCACCCTCGAGCCCACCAACACTCAACACATGTGTTGGGACAGGGCTCGGGAGGCACCTTTGTGGTGACTTGCAGATCTTTGTGAAGACAAAGAATAGTCAGGATCAAGTGAGGATGGGACGGCAGCCATCCTCGCCGAAGGAACCCACAAGACCCCCGACAAGATCCTTACCGGGGACGCCTGCGCGCCACGGCAAGACCCTTGCCGGGTCACCCGGCAAGCCCTTGCCGGGCCACCCGGCAAGGCCCTCGCCAAGCGCACCAGCCGGGCCACTGCCAGGCCTGCACCAGCCAAGTCTCCGCCGCCGTTCGCATGCAGCTGCCGACCCAACCAGCTGGGCCGGCACCTGCTTGGCTACATGCAGCCCTTCATGGAGGCTCCACCACCGCGCCACCTCAGCTACCTGCCTGCCTACATGGCACCGCATGCACCGCTGGCCAGGGCGTGTGTCGAAGCCTGGAGGAGCGGCGACGGACGGGACGGGCCTCGCACCCGTCCCCGATAAAGTAAGAGGACACCTAAGCGATGCATTAAATGCACCTTGTCATGTAATACGAGGGATAACCTCGTGACACTGTAGGCCTTTCCACCTCCTATGTGCCACTGTGGCAGCCCCTTTTTCCTATAAAAGGAGGCCCGAGGCGACCAGGAGAAGGATTCGGCTTTTTGGAGCTCGTTACGCCCCGTAGCTAGCTCAAGAACACATAATACATCCACCAAAGCAGGAGTAGGGTTTTATGCATCCTCGCGTCCCGAACCTGGATAAACGAACCGCGTGCTTCTCTATCAGACCCGCTCTTCTCTCAACCTCATGCCCTGCAACCACATTAGGGATTCTTGTGATCCCATAGGTGTCGTTTCCCACCGACACGTTGAAGCAGATCTGCGACGGTAGACGGGTGCATCAGGGGATAAGTCCCGTTGCGGTGGAAGAGAAGGTCGTGTGAGCGGCCCCAGCAAAGAGGACGATGACGCTGATGAAGCGAGAGGACGCGATACAAGGCTATTGGTCCGTCGCCGTGGATGAGAAATGTCCATCTCTAGCAGTGGACGACGCGGTCTTGGTAGGCGCTCCGGCATGGTGGAGGACGGTGGCGATGGATGTGGTGGAGGACGGCTGACGATGGATGGGGTGGTGGGCCGGAGGCTGGTGCGGGGATGGGGTGTTCTAAGCTGGACGGTGTATGAATGGGAAAATGAAGGCAGAGGTACGGGGAACCATGTTTTTGGGACGCGCCTGTCTGAAATATGGGAAAGTTACGAACTTAGCCCCCATTTAAAATTTGGATGTCTCGTCGGTTGGGGATAGGACGGTAATCTCGCATCTCCCAAATATTTGCCGGTAACTATTTCGGGCGAGGAGAGGGTGTTTTGTCAGCCACGGTTGGCGCCCACGGTGTATGAACGGGCTGATGTGTAGGGCGGTTGTGTCATGTCTGATGGAAGTTACACATCTGCCCCTATTTAAAATATTAGCCTACATCGATTTCGTACGAGGAGAGTTTGTTTTGCCGCCCACCGTGTATGAATGGGGAATGGAGGGAGAAACAGAGGTCTTTCGGACTAGCTTGAATCAAATGAGTTTTGCCGCCCATGTTTGATGCCCACCGTGTCAGAATGGGCTCAGAGGCGGTCGTGTCACGTCTAATTGAAGTTACTAACCTACCCCTATTTAGAGCAGTGGAAATCGGGCCGATGGATTGTTCGTGTAATGGGTAGACAGTAATTTCCATCTCCCAAACACATGGCTTCGGGCAGCCGACGTGGGAGTGGACATTTTGCTGTTTCTTTCGAATTTTGGGACAATAAGCATCCACGTTTACCCTGGCACCAAAATTCGAATCCATTTTGTATTCCTATATGAATCTTTATAAATTATTCTATGTGTTTTTATATATCTTCAAAAGGACGACAAAGATGCACTGTCATATATGAATATGGTTTACGAATGCCGATACTCAAATTCAGAAACTAGAATCTAGTTTAAGGTGAATTCGAATATTTGGAACACTTCATGTCCAACTCAAATGTCACACGCAGCATAATGTGTACTCCCATTTAGATATGTACACAAGCGATGTATCAAGATTCAAATACCGAGTCAATCAACCAAGAATGTATAGAACTAACAGACATATAAACACTTATAGAGTATATGGATCAATAATATCAACTAACATACATAAGCCAGGTCGCTATACTTTTTTTTGCTACAACAGCATCCTTTTTTAGCCAGCATCTTGGCCCTTTCCGATGCGTGCCACTTATGGTCCATCTATACTACTATTGTTGAATGCACATTCAGCCCGATTGGCATATTTGTAGGTCTGGCACAACAATCCAAATGAAATGTCTCCGAGTCTTATCAATTAATACAAACTTGTGCTCAAATAAAATTACAAACCAAAAAAACAATTATTACATGATATCTAAAACAAATGGTTTGATTGATTACATGAACAGACAACACAAAGGTTATTCAACTATGGAAAGAACATTTCACCTATGATTTACCAAGTAGGAATTTAATTTCCTTTTTTCCTTCAGGACCTTAACAATCTGGTCAGTCTTAGCTTGCTTCATTTTGAAATCCACCAAATATTTAATGGTTGTCTTGAGTAATCGCTTGTGATTGTGTTGTTTGCTTCCTCAACATGTCAACTTCATCTCTAAGTGCTGAAGCGTAATCTCTTTCTACCACTAATTTAGCCTCTAGAGCATCAGCAGTTGGCAATTCATAATGCACGATTGGGCGGTGCCCTTCTTTGTGGGATGATGCAACGTCCATGGGGACCTCGCTCTTTGATCTTGGGCTAACCTGTTTTGCCATTAAAGTTCGATTGGATTCGTAAAAGTTGAAGTTAGCAAAACATCTCAACTGGGAGTTATAACAAAGAAACCGCTTAAACAAACAAGGAATTAAAGAGTTTCAATTGGATGATGAAAAGTAGTTATTAACATCATTGTAACCCGCAGTTGCAGCAAAGCAAAGCGATTAAACAAACAAGTAGATATTTAAGTTAAGGCAAACAGGTAATTCTTAACAGTAAGTATCAAACACATAGATAGGTGCAGTCTACAATATGATTAACAGGTTGTGCCATTATGTAATCAGTAGCAAACTAAATTGAGCCAAGCAACATAATTGAACAATTTTGCAATAAGTGGCTAACTAAAATTCCGAGAAGCAGGTGACTGAACTTATGCTAGTTCTTTGTACAGGCACACTGCAACTTCTTTTTCGCTTACAAGTATGTACGAAGGAGTCCACGGCATCAATTGCTTGGATACGCAGTCCCAATACTTCTTTCTTCCCACACTGCATGGGTAAGTCGAATGGTTAATCTGGTAAGATGGTGCGTCCTTGATATGTTTTATGAAGACGTGTAGTCAGACTAGTTGTAGCCAAACACATCACACCGGCTTTTCTTGTATATTTCATGCGATTACTTTTGGCATATCGAGATCTAAGCAATCTACAATAGGATGAAAAGACCGGCATCCTTCACATTATTGGTGAACTCGGTTCATAGAAACAAGCAATTCAACCATTCTGTGGGTAAATCAAAAGCGCCTAATCGAATATTTTTCACTATCCAATCATACACGCAAAAGGGGCGACGCCACCATAGGGGCTGGTATGGGTGGCCGCCTCAGGTGGTTGGAAAGTGTGCACCTAGTTTGAGTCGTCCAGGTTGGCCAACGCTAGTTTTGTTCGTCCCAACGCACGAGCAGGCAATGTAAAAAATGAAGAAAAATGTTTCAATTTGGATGGGCCAATAACATAAGTGCAAGTCAGGCCCTATAGCAGGCTCGCGGCCCAAACGAGCGCCTCCCATATCGATCGACCGCAGGAAAAATCCCAAATCATTCTCTCCAGCCTCCAGTCTGGTTCTCTCCTAACCTAGCCGCCGCTGGACAGACCGGCACAACACTTCCTCGTGCCCTCGTTGGAGGGCGGTAGCCGGGCTTCAAGCGAACGGAAGGACAAGAAGATGAAGATCCAACCCTGGGTGTAGCCTGCGTGGGAGGCAGCGGCGGCAAAGACGGGCATGGCATCGAAGCTTGCAAGAAGCGGACGATCGCAGCTTGCAAGAGTAGCATGCGCAACAAGAAGGTACATCACATCCCTGATTATATCTAATTCAACTCTTCAATTTCTGGCCAATAGTTAAACCTGACGGTGTTGTAAAACTGCTTGTATGTAGGGAATCTATGAGAAAATGAAACCAATTTCTACTTATTTTATAACTCCCCAATCAATATTGAACTGACTGAATCTGATGTATCTAATCAAGTTTCCGGTGCAAACATACAAGCTCATGTTGTTATTGAGCCTGAAGTGTCTAATGAACAGACTGCTTGAGGGAGTCCTGGATTAGGGGGTATCCGGACAGCCGGACTATATCCTTTGGCCGGACTATTGGACTATGAAGATACAAGATTGAAGACTTCGTGTCGTGTCCGGATGGGACTCTCTTGGCATGGAAGGCAAGTTTGGCGATACAGATATGTAGATCTCCTTCTGTTGTAACCGACTCTGTGTAACCCTAGCCCCCTTTGGTGTCTATATAAACCAGAGGGTTTAGTCCGTAGGAGGACAACAATCATACCATAGGCTAGCTTTTAGGGTTTAGCCTCTACGATCTCGTGGTAGATCAACTCTTGTAATTCTCATATTCATCAAGATCAATCAAGCAGGAAGTAGGGTATTACCTCCATAGAGAGGGCCTGAACCTGGGTAAACATCGTGTCCCTTGCCTCCTGTTACCATCCGCCTTAGACGCACAGTTTGGGACCCCCTACCCGAGATCCGCCGGTTTTGACACCGACATTGGTGCTTTCATTGAGAGTTCCACTGTGTCATCGCTGCAAGGTTCGATGGCCCCTTCGATCATCGACAACGATGCGGTCCAGGGTGAGGTTTTCCTCCCCGGACAGATCTTCGTGTTCGGCGGCTTCGCACTGCGGGCCAACTCGTTTGGCCATCTGGAGCAGATCGAGAGCTACGCCCCAGGCCATCAGGCCAGGTTTGGAGACTTTAATTACACTGCCAATATCCACGGAGACTTGATCTTCGACGGGTTCGGGCCCATGCCAGGTGTGCCGCACGATCACGACGAGCACGATATAGCTCTGCCGTCGGACGGTGTTCGGGAGATCACGCCAGCAACTACTCCGGCCTCTAGTCCGGAGCAGATTGCGCCATCCGAGGATGGGAGGATAGACTCCGCCACGGAGGCCGCGCCCTCAATGGAGATAGAGCCGAATACTGACCTTACCCTTCACGAGAGCCATGTCGTCGAACTGCTGGACTCGTCCTCGGCCACGGACTCCGAACCACCCGCTCCCATACCTATCGAATCCGATTGGGCGCCGATCATGGAGTTCACCTCCACAGATATCTTTCAGCACTAGCCCTTCGGCGACATACTGAACTCATTAAAATCTCTCTCCTTGTCTGGAGAACCTTGGCCGAACTATGTCCGGCTAGAGTGGGATGCGGATGACAAAGAAATTCACTCCCCACCCACCACCCACTTAGTAGCCAATCGCCGCATTTACTTAACCGACATGCTCGACTTTGACTCCGAAGACATCAATGGAATAGACAACAATGCAGGAGACGAACAGGAACCATCGCCAACAGGGTGCTGGACTGCCACTTCATCACAAGACGTATATATGGTGGATACACCCAAAGAAAATAATAACGAGGATGCAGCGAAAGATAGCTCGCACGACAACCAATCAAAACGGCGCCGTAGGCGCCCCTCTAAATCTTGCCTTGGCAAAAACAGCGACAACAACGCAACAAGAAGCCAAATTGACCCAGTGATAGAGCAAGGTAAGTCAACGGACGACGAACAAAGTGCGGAGCCGCTTTCCGAGCACGGCAACGCCGAGCATCAAGACAACCAACCCGTATCCGGTCAGGAGAACAGTCCGGACGACGACGAGCGCATCATCCTGGAAAGGCAGCTGGAGCAAGAAAGGCTTATGGCCACTACAATAAGTTTGAAAAAGCAGAAACAAAGGCTCAAGACCGCACAAAACACGCGCAATAGTAGATGGAATAAAGTGCTCGACACGCAGAAAAGTACGGTGGCAGTCGCCCCACGAAGAGCTACCCAAAGAGGAAGCTGCTGCCGGAATTCGACGACGAGGCCTTTGAACCCTCGCAGCCAAAAAACAAAACCGCCGATCGGTTGGATCAACGACCTCATGGCCGCGATAGGGCGGCCAACGAGACCGCACATAAGTCAGTACATGACCGACGCGAGGACCCGCATCAACGGGCCGGCGCAACCAGATCCATCTACGGATCAAGGAAATGTGCTCCAGCACCCAGCCAACCCCAAATACCACAACCGTCCGAACACCATGGCACAGCCAAATATAGGGGTGTCGCACACCCCCTATGTTTCAGCGATGAGGTATTAGACCATGAATTTCCAGAAGGGTTCAAACCAGTCAACATAGATGCATACGACGGAACCACAGACCCTGGGGTCTGGATCGAGGACTTCATCCTCCATATTCACATGGCTCGTGGAGACGATCTCCACGCCATCAAATACTTACCCCTCAAGCTCAAAGGACCAGCTCGGCACTGGCTGAAAAGCCTCCCCGAAAATTCCATTGGAAGTTGGGAGGAGCTCGAGGACGCTTTCCGGACTAACTTTCAAGGGACTTATGTTCGACCCTCGGACGCTGATGATTTAAGTCATATAATTCAACAACCTGGAGAGTCAGCCCGAAAGCTTTGGAATAGGTTTCTCACTAAGAAGAACCAAATTGTCGACTGTCCGGACGCTGAAGCCCTAGCAGCTTTCAAGCACAGCGTTCGAGATGAATGGCTTGCCAGACACATTGGCCAAGGAAAGCCGAGAACAATGGCAGCCCTAACAAGCCTCATGACCCGCTTTTGCACGGGCGAGGACAACTGGTTAGCCCGCAGTAGCACCAGCGACCCAAGCACATCCAAGGTTCGGGACGGCAATGGAAAACCGCAACGCAGTAAAAACAAGCGCCGGAATAAAGAAGTCAGCCCAGACAACACGGTGGTAAACGCCGGATTTAGAGGCTCTCGACCGGGTCAACGGAAAAAGCCCTTTAAAGGCAACAGAGATGAATCGACCGGCCTAATCAAAATTCTAGACAAACTATGTCAGATCCACGGCACCCCCGGCAAACCTGCAAATCATACCAACAGAGAATGCTGGGTCTTCAAGCAGGCTGGCAAGCTAAACGCCGAACACAAGGGGGAGGATACTCCGAGCAAGGACGAGGATACGCCTCGCCAGCAAGACACTGGGGGATAGCAAAAATTCCCGCCAAAAGTCAAAACAGTAAATGTTATCCACGTGACAAAGAGGAGAGGCAAATACGCACTCCGAAATACACGAGTCATAGAGCCCGTCACCCATGAGTCCTACCACTGGTCGGCCTGCCCGGTCACTTTCAATCGCAGGGATCACCTAATAGGTATCCGTCAGGAAGGATCAGCCACCTTGGTGCTGGACCCAATAGTAAACGGATACCACCTTACACGAGTCCTTATAGACGGCGGCATCAGTCTAAATCTGATATACCAGGACACCGTCCGCAAAATGGGGATAAACCCAGCAAACATTAGCCACAGTAATACTACCTTCAAGGGAGTAATACCAGGAACAGAGGCTTGTTGCACGGGCTCTCTAGTACTAGAGATTGTGTTCGGCTCGCCCGACAACCTCCGGAGCGAAAGGTTAACCTTCGACATTGCTCCATTCTGAAGTGGCTATCAAGCACTACTCGGACGAGAGGCTTTCACCCGTTTCAATGCAATACCGCATTATGCTTTACTCCAACTTAAAATGCCTGGTCCGCGCGGCACCATCACAATACATCGAAATGTTGAGCGTTCGTTCCGAGCAGAAGAACGCACGGCTGCTTTAACAGCCGAACACTAGAGCCTCACCACCAGAGATGATGACCGGTCGTTAGGACCGCATATACGGTTAGACGAGTCCGGCCAATCATTGGATAGATATTGGTTTGATGGTTACACCCGTATAGACGGTACCAGGGGCTTCACCGCGATAATTCGGCTCAACTTTATCCATCTCGAATTTTTCATGGTTTATTTATAATAACCAAATTTTTGTACAACAATTTTTCACTAAGCACCTCTATTTTACAGATGACGATTGTGCTACACCCGTCCAAGATACGACACAATAGAGACACAGGCGCAGACGTGCAGCAGGGACCTGTGCAAAGGTTTCTCTTTAGATTAAGACCCTGCGTAAACCTTTTTTACTGTCTTTTGTTGTTCCTCCGGATTCTCAATACAACTGAGAAGGATGCTGACGTCTTGGCATGTGGCCAAGTCAGAATATTGCTCGTACCTGGACACTATGGGTTCATTATCAAAGGGCATCACCTAAGCCCAGTGTATGTTTCAAAGACTGAACACCTTAGGGAGTGTTCGGCGTCGCGAGTTAGGCCTTATATGCATCAGCTCCGAATCATGTCTTTGGTCAAATGTTGGGTTTGCCCAGCTCCTGTGTTTTACTACCTTACGTTCCGCTCTATCGGCTAAGGTGGCACCAGGAGAACTACTGCGATTGTGCCCTGGCTAGCCCAGACGAGCACCTCAGTAGAGAAAGCCGAAAACTGACTATCATGATAAAGCGAGAGACTGGTCAACCACTCGGTGACTTATCAGAATCTTCGGGATTCCTCCGCATTAACGAAGGGCCGTTTCGGCTGAGCATGACCGCGCCCCGTATTCGGATGAGCGCGGAGCCACCAGGGGCTGTATAGTAGCCCCATTGTCAAACTCCTATGGCTAAGTGAAAGTGTTAAAGCAATATAGTCTGATTGCCTAGTTCGCTGCGCTATCACCTCCTTAATGAACCAAGACGTTGGATCAAGTTTGAACACGCGTCTTCTGCGAACACCCCCGCATTATATGCGTGGGGGCTAAAGCCGACGACTGCAAACTTTTAGGTTATATACACATATACATAAGCGGCATGAGGAGGCATCATAACACTTTTAGGCAAAAGTATAAAATAGCCTTTATATAATTTAGTAAAACATTGTTTTTCAATGGGAATACATGTCATTTGAACATAATATTCTTCAAGCATTGCGCTTCTATTGAACGAGCACCTTCAAGGACCTCATCAAAGTAGTGCTCGGCAGCTACTCGGCTAATTGCCGAACTAGGGGCTGCAATTGTGGTGGCTTCCATCTCCACCCAGTGCGTTTTGACACGGGCAAGAGCCATCCGTGCACCCTCGATGCACGCCGACCTCTTCATAGCGTGGATGCGCGGCACAACACCAAGGAACTGCTGCACCAAGCTGAAGTAACTGTTTGGCCTTGGCCCTGCCGGCCACAGATGATCCACAACAGACCTCATGGCTAGTCCGGACAACCTACGGAGCTCGGCCCATTCGGCCATCCGCTCATTCAGAGGAAGCGGACGCACTGGACCATTAAATTGCGACCAGAACAGCTTCTCCACTTCACGATCCCTTTGATCTTTGAAGAACTCGGCCGCGTCAGCAACACTCGCTGCCAAATCCAGATAGGGCGCCTACGTAACTCCACAGCCGGTCCAGAGGAGCATACTTAGGATCTACGAACTTCATCCGCAGCATAAAGGGCTTCCCAGCCGCGATATCCCCAGCGTGTCGCAGCTCCTCCTTCATCGCTCTAATTGTAGAGTGGGATTCCTTGGCTGCTACCATGGCCTTCTCCAGCTCCGTAGCCCTCGCTCGGCTTTCCTTCTCAAGAAGCTGGTATCGGTCGGCGGCATCACTTAACTCAATGGCCATCTTGGCCATCTTCGCCTTACTTTGGCAATGGGCAGCTTGTTCGGCCCTCAGCTCTTCAGCCGCCTTCAGAGCGGCCACATCACTATTCCTGGCTTGCTTGTTCCATCTGCATTTCACAACATGTTCAAGATACTGGCATTACGCTCCTCTTACCATATGTTGATCACCGGAGAAATTCCATACCCTGCGCCTCGTCAAGCCGCTTGTTGACAAGCACGATGTCGGCATCTACCGCATCAAGTCTCCGCGTTAGCTCGGCAACCTCACAAGTCCGGCTAGCCACCGGACCTCCCGCCACCTGCATATGAAGACAGCTGGATTATTACCTGCGACTATGATCCCCTGTTTACCGCCGTTTTCGACGGCAACCAGAGTCTCAGGAGCTACTATGTGCACAGGGCACATTTAAAATATGTGCAGTACTGTAAAAAAATACACGTCACTTCGGGTACCTCAAAACCTTTCAGCAGACTCATAAAGGTTTCATGCAACCCGCTTTCTGCGGATCAAACCCTCTCAACCACCGTGCCCATTAGCGCACGGTGCGCTTCTTAGATAGCCTCCTGCTCTAGCAGATCCTTCAGTGCGTCCGACCGCATGACAGGTGGAGCCGGACCCTTCCGGTTTCTCTCTTCAAGAGCCGGATACTGAGGACTTCGGGTGGCCAAATAATCACCCTCTTGCCTTGACGGATCGGGAGAATCCCTCTGAGACGACACCTCGGGGCCGCCCGCCTCGTAAGGCGGGATGGCGTGGGGAGGTGTTTCACTCTCCATCATCTCCAGAAGAAGATCCCCCGAAGACGAACTCTGCAGAGAAGGGCCATGATCCGGACTACAAAATGGATGTTTTGGTTATTTTCCTCAAAAGTAAAGTAGGATGTTCTTTACTATTAAACCCTTTCTTTTACTTATAGCTCGATGGAGGGCTGATCCCCTTGCGGGCACTGTACGGCCGGGGTATCCCCTGGGCCAGGACCCTCTGGCGAAGATTTCTTCCCCCGTTTAGAGACTATTGTCTCCGGGCCTTCAGAGGCGGTCCTTCTCCTTCCTTGGGGAGAGGGAGCTTTGGCTTCTTCTCCCTGGTTGTCCGCCTTCGCGGAGGCGTCAGCCTCTTTCTTCCCACCTTTATCCTCCTGTGAGGGCGCTTGGTAGGGCGCAAGCTCCAACATTTGGACTAGTACCGGATCCGGTGAGACCTCGGGGAGGGGGGCTGGACACCTGATCATCTTCGCCTTGGCTATCCAGTCCTGGTCAAAGAGCGATTTTTCAAAATGATGTCATGATGAATAGAAATACAACGTCTTCGGCCATAGGGCGACTTACTTGGGTATCTGGACGATTGCAGCTCAGACCCGCGTCCTCGGTGGAATCCGGACAGATTGCTTGTGGTCCGAAGTACAATTTGTACATCTCCTCAGGCGTTATGACGAGGAAGTGCTGAATAGCTCGTGGTCCCTCCGGATTGAATTCCTGCTGCATTTAAGGGGACGAAGTTCTGTGGTAGGGTTCGGTGAAGTAACATTACTTGCGTTACTGTGACCAGATCAATATCTCTTTCGAGGAGATCTCGGAAGCGGTCCTGCAGTATGGGCACGTCCTTCACTGGCCCCCAGTCTAGCCCCTTGTTGATCCATGACGTTAGTCGTGGAGGGTGACCCGAGAGAAAGGTAGGTGGGGCCACCCATTTGGTACCCCTGGGAGCTGTGACATAAAACCATTCTTGTTGCCATAAGTTGGACACCTCCTGGAAAGAACCCTCGGGCCATGGGGCATCGGCGCTTTTGCTTATTACAGCACCTCCGCATTCTGCATACCTCCCCTCGATCGTCTTGGCTCCACTTGGAAGGTCTTGAGCCACGGGCGAAGTGAGGGGTGATGCGGAGAAAAGCTTCGCACACGACGATAAAAGACGAGATGTGGAGAATAGAATCCGGAGCTAAATCATGGAAGTCCAGCCCGTAATAGAACATGAGCCCCCTCACGAAGGGATCTAGAGCCAGGCCTAGCCCTCGAAGGAAGTGAGATATGAATACTACGCACTCGCCGGGTTTGGGAGTTCAGATGACCTGCCCTTGAGCGGCAGCCGGTGCAATCTCGCCGGTCAAGAACCTGGCCTCTCTTAACTTTCTAACGTCTTCCTCCGTGACGGAGGAGGGCATCCACCGACCTTGAAGGTTGGATCCGGACATGCTTGAAGGTCCGAAGCGCCTGACCTGGGCTTTGGGTGTTGGAACTCAAGGCGGTGGAGGGATTCGATTGAGTTAGAGGAATAAAAAAGGATAGGCCTTGGTCTCTTTATAAAGAGGGTGAATACCAAGCGTCCTCCTCATGACCGTTTGGGACTTGCCTATAATCGAGGAGTCATACAGGCACGATTGGGTTACCCACGCCCGTATTGATGAGAATCCTGTGATAGGGGGACACGATCTCTGTTTCGACAAGACGTGCCAAAGAAACCGCCTCGCGATATGCGCCAAGGCTGGTTGAAAAACACGGTTCGATAATAACCTGGCCATGGCATGATGTCATGGTGTCAAATACATCAGCAGGTCGGATTTGCGAATATTATTCTCTCTACGGTGGAATGTGGATCTTGTTTTGTAGAGCCGGACACTATCCTTGTGTTCAAGATCTTCTAAGGAGTATTCGGAGGAGGAACCCGCCTTGTAATGCCGAAGACAATCTGCACGCCGGACTCGTCGTCATTGAAGCCTAGTTCAGGGGCTACTGAGGGAGTCCTGCATTAGGGGGTATCCGGACAGCCGGACTATATCCTTTGGCCAGACTGTTGGACTATGAAGATACAAGATTGAAGACTTCGTCTCGTGTCCGGATGAGACTCTCTTGGCGTGGAAGGCAAGTTTGGCGATACGTATATGTAGATCTCCTTCTGTTGTAACTGACTCTCTGTAACCCTAGCCCCCTCCGGTGTCTATATAAACCGGAGGATTTAGTCTGTAGGACGACAACAATCATACCATAGGCTAGCTCTTAGGGTTTAGCCTCTACGATCTTGTGGTAGATCAACTCTTGTAATACTCATATTCATCAAGATCAATCAAGCAGGAAGTAGGGTATTACCTCCATAGAGAGGGCCCGAACTTGGGTAAACATCATGTCCCTTGCCTCCTGTTACCATCCGCCTTAGACGCACAGTTCGGGACCCCCTACCAGAGATCCGCCGGTTTTGACACCGACACTGCTAATGAAGGATTTGATGCAACCATTTTACATGCTCCTGGTGATGAACATATAGTGTCTAATGAGGGATCTAATGCCAGCATTTTGTAAGCTCATTGAAGGATTTAGTGTCTAATGATGATCTACTATGTTGGGAGAAACAGAGATTTGCAGGCATTGATGACAAGCAAATTATAGTGCATTTTCATAGCTTGAGGAAAGGTCGAGGCCATCTACCAGAGAGTCCCCGTATCATGACAACATAGCATAAATACTTTTCTAATATGTTGTTTGAAACTATTGGCATACTTGTGCAGGATATATATATTGATATGCAGTTATGACTGGTTATACGTGCAATTACACTTCGATATTTTCAGCCATAGAAGCGAACAATTCAAGCAGGTGCAGACCATGTTTGTAGTCCTTGTACACCATCTTGCATTTTGTGCTTTTTGGTGCTTGCATCATTTAGTGTTTATAATCTGAACTACTTTGGATCATTAGCTGGTTTTCAAAGTGCATGTAGCTTCACATTTCTCAAGTTATGTTGATTTCCGGAGTGCAAGTGCCTTCGTATTTTTTAAGTTAAATGTTCGCCACTGGTAACTTGAATTCGTGGATCAGCCACTGCACACAAATCATACACGAAAGCCATTACAAATTAAATGGAATGTACGGACTTACGCTAGCTCGTTATGCAGTGCTTATCGCAGCTCTGCTTGCGCTTGGGATGTTCCATGTACAAGTCCATGTTACCACTTTCTTGGATGTGCATGCCTTGTGCTCCTTGCATCCCCCTCCGCATTTTTGACACGGCGAATGGTTGATCAAATAAGAGGAATCGACCTTGATGTTGTACCGGAGGACAGATACTTACAAGGTTATACGGGTGTGCAGGATGTGTACCAGATCCCGTAGCGCCGTCATGCTTCGCTAAAAAATGGATTTGCTTGTTTCAGATGATATCTCCAGAAGAAATAAGAGTTAAAGTCAGAGTTGCATAGGCGTGTAAGCTAAGAGAGCAGTGAAAGGATATCAAACATCGTCGGAACAGTGCACAAGGGAGTGATGTGTGGATACCTAGTTCGGGCCGGCGTTTGGGCATGCTCGCCTAGCTAGAGTGCGGGTCACTTCAGAGCCGTTGAGGGTCATGCGCTGGCGTTGGTTGGCCGCGCACGGATGCAGATCTTGAGTGGCAGCGGAGCGCTATGATGCGGTGGACGAGACCGTTGGTGAAGCCCCAACGGCCTCGCGGGGTGGAGGTGCGACGATGTGCTCGGTGAAGTAGCCCCGGTGAGCTGGGAGACGACATCGGCGAAGCGCACCTGATGCGGTGGAACTCGGTGTCAGTGAGACACGTCAGTTGCGGTGGCCGACGTTGTCGGTGGACCACCCGATGCGGTGGACGAGGGCGTAGATGAGGTATCTCCAGTGCGGTGGTGAAGCGCGACCGTCGTCTTCGTCGTCGTCGTCCGGCACAGAGGTGGGGAACGGTGGGGAAAGAGACGAGACGAGGGGCGATTCGAGGGTTGGCGGTGAATTAGGGATTTGAGCAATCTGGGCGCGGAAGGGGACGGTGGAGAAGAGAGATTTTGCAGGGCTGGAATTGGGGCCGCTAGATATTTCAATCCGAAACGTGGAAGCGCGAACTTATATTGTCGTCGTCCTTTTTTTGGGGGGGAGGGGGGTGGGTGGCTGGGTGCTATGCGTTTCGTCCGACACACGCGACCACCCCGCCAGGACTATGCTTCGGTGCCTTAAGGCACCTGCCTTTGTGTCCATGACATGTGGGCCCAACAGTGGCTGGCCCACCTGTCAGTGACCCAAAGGCAGATGCCTTTAAGGCACTGAAGCAGCGTCCACCCCGACACGACCCTAGTCTACCTGGTGCACCTACATTTGAGAATGCAAATGAATCTTCTTTCATTTGCAAACAGATCTGTATGTATTACCATGCCCGTGTTTTCCTTGCAATAATTAGTCATTTAAAAATAGATACTCCATCCATTCACTTTTGTAAGTCGTTTCAGACAACTTAAAATGAATTGTTTTGCACATTGTCTGAAATGTCTTCAAGGTCTTATAAAAGTGAGCAGGAGAATACGATAAATTAATTAATAAGGAGTTATTTGAAAAAAAATTCGAAACGGTACCCACGCTAACGTGGATTAGAGTGTGTGTCACATAATTAGTTATTTGAATTAGAGTGTGTGTCACGTAGTTAGTTATTTGAATTAGAGTGTGTGTCACGTAGAGATCTCCAATTCTAACATGGATTTCGCATTTCACTGTATCCACGCTACTTTTTAATACAAATTCATATGTATATGATGAACACCATGGCAGTGAGAAAACTTTTGGATGGATTCAAACATATGACCTACAAAATAGCACAACAAACTGAGTCAATGTCAACTTTTCGAAACTTAGTATGGCACGAATTCGAAATAATTACCCGTATGCCTGGTCCTCGGTTCAAATCTTACAATGTACACCAAATTGAAACATCGACATTAATTCTCGTACTATGTACATTCAAATGTTGTTTTTAGCCCCCGCACAAATGGTACATACTTCTGTATCGGTCAATCTTCCTCTCCTAACCACCTTAGGAAGCTATCGGTTTCCAACACACGTTCATTCTTTCTCTCCATGTTTCGATCTCTAAGTCTCTCAACTACACAACCCCTTTTTCCACTCTGTTACCAAATGTATTTACCTCACATACCCGCCATTGCACCCCATGCCGAGCTCTCTCTCTCTCCCCCCTCTCCCTCTCACCCTCTCGCGCTAAATACATGCATTGCCTATCTAGCCCCCCAACCTCTAGTCCGCACGCACGCACGTTGTATATCTAGGTCACTCCCTCGAGACTGTCTCACTCTTTCTTCCGCATGGCGGGCCACACTCGCTCAATCTCGCTCTTTTTATCTGAGTCTCGTTTAACTTCGTTTTCTTTCACACACAAATGATATATCTCCCTATTCGGACCTCGATCGACACACTCTATACTCTCTCACGTAGATTGTCTATCTAGGTCAGTCCATCCAAGCGGCTGCCACTCTTTCGACCTCATGGTGGGCCACGCTCACTCAATCTCTCTCTCTCTCTCTCTCTCTCTCTCTCCGTATGTCTCGATTGACCTCGCTCTTTCTCGGACAAAAATGATATATCACCATGTTTGAGCCCAATTTGACCTATTCACATTGTATACTCTCTCACGCACATCGTCTATCTTGGTCACTCTCTCCAACCCGTCTCACTCTTTCGATCGCACGGCAACCCTATGTGATCAGTTGACCTTGCTTCCTCCCACGCACAAAATATATCTACACGTCTGTGACTGTATCATCTCTCAAGCTCTATCTTACAGCCCTCAACCTTGCCAAAAAGCTTAGTCGGACAATATCTCTCCAGAGCATATATATTTGTTCAATGAAAGTCGGACCACACTCACTTTGTCTCTCTATCTATATGTCTCTCGATTGACCTCGCTTTCTCACACTGTATCTTCCACGCATTGAAGCTACTACCTCTCCATCCCTCGCAAAGCCGGAGCTATTTACATTGCGAGGGGCACTCCAACCTTGGATTAGTTTGTGTAGGCATTTATTCCGGTCGATTTAGATTATATTTTCGTAGCATTCGGCCCACAACTACTCCAAACACCGTTGCAACCCACGCAACTCCCCTAGTTGATTTCCCTCTGGCTCGGTCATCGCTCTCTCGCATGTCCTTTCTCGCCTTCAACGTCGCACCATGGTATTATTGAAAAAACTATGTTGTTCTCTTTAATTATTATAAATACGCTAAAAAACTACACACCGATAGTCCACTTGGAATGGAACAAATTTCGACCCACAAATTAAAGTGCTACAAACTACACACCGAGGGGCCTACATGTCATGAAACAAATTTGGACCCATATACAAATTAAAAAATAAGGGACGAGGATCGAACATGCGACTGTGCCTTCAAGCCGCACGTCAATAGGCAACATACGTAGAATAGCAATGTTTGTTGTACCCCCTTTGTTCACATAATGTTTTTATGTTACCACAACCTAATTAATGGATAACATGTAATATTATTTTTAATACTATTCGCCTTCACTTACTGGTGGGTTCCATGTGTGCTCTCTCTCGCCTCCCCTTCTCCGTTTAGACGCACGGGCAAACAGGAAGAACTCGCAGGCAATGTTGCCATTGACCATAACTGGACGCGTTCACAAGTCACGGCACCAGTTTCACGTACTAGCAGCACTAGTCACTGTGTACGTGCAATGCACGTTAATTTGGAAGTATATTAAGTGCATGCGGATATTAACTACTAGGATATTATTTGCGTGTTGTCATGTGATTAGCACTATTTTTGCCATGAAATTAACTGCACGCTAAACGTGTTGAGCACTCGACATTGAAGCGGTCTAGGTCGTTGGATGACAAGGAATACATGTGGCTTGATGACATTTTATATTTAATTTGATACGGCTCTAGTAGAACATTCAATCGATCAAACCATACATTTCGTTCAGTCTGACTCCGACTTTAAATTATACGACGATCGATATAAAATAAACGGAAAAGATAAACGTTCAGATTTTAAGCATGGCAATCCGAACGTTTTTCATGGCAAATTAAGATTACGCGGCGGCGAAGGGGCGTCTCGCGGTGGAAGCGGCTCCTCTGCCGTGCTCAGGTGTCGTCGAGCCATCGACCGACGGGCGACGGCGGCGTCTTGCGCCATTGTTGGCGTACTCGGCGTTGGCCTAGCTTCAAGGAATGCCAAAATGTTCGGACTTGAGCGGGTCAACTGGCGGGAGGAGGCGTGGCGTTAGTGCAAGGAAGCGGTCGGCGGCCATCCATGCCGGCGAGAACTGGCACCCAGCGAGACGGTCAATGGCACGGGCGGAGACATTTGTGTGCACGGCACCGCATGGCGTGCGTTAGTGAGACGCAGCGGCATCTTGTTGGCAGTCTTGTGGCGCGTGAAAGTCGGCGGAGACCTCGTGGAAGCCCGTGGGGTCAAGCTCGGTGACAATGTGCGGCTCCCAGCCCATCAATGTCATGGGGATGGGCGCTAGCGCGATCGAAGGCGGCCAGGTGCGAGCAGGGAGGCGGGGACGGTAGCGGCGTCTTCCCGCAAGGCCAGTTCAAGCTCGTCACAAAGCGCCTTATGTTCTTGAGACTCTGGCTGGGTGTCCTCCTCAGGAAACTGGAACACTAAGGGCAGACCATCGTGATGCGTCATGGCGTACGTTTAGGTCAGGCTAGTTGGAGGTAGACGACAGGAGAATCGGAGAGGAAGAGAGAGGATTGTAGCAATACCAGGTAGTGCGGGGTTGATTTTAAACTGCAGCACCGGTGACATTAAAAGTGGGAGCAGTTGGGACGACGGTGGGCAGCGGAGCCTGGTCAAAGGGCTCGCCTCCCGGTGAGCCTGCACAACGGTCTGCTCGCACGCCTCCCTGACAGCCGGCGCAGCGCTCTGCTCGCACGCCTCCCGTCGACTCACACGCTTGCTCGCACGGAACCTGCCGATGAGAAGCGGGGACTCGTGGCGGCACGTAAATGCCCACGGTTTCAATAGTGAAAGCGTTCGCCTTAACGTGACCGGTCTTTGTTCCAAAATACCTTGGCTCTTCATTTGTGCAACTTGTCATAAGCAGCTTGTCTCAAATTGAAGAAAAAACTTACGAAGTAATATTTGTGCCATATCACGTGACCATGTTTAGTTTCAAGAATTTATGCTCACTTTTGGATTTTCTGAAATTTAAGATCCAGGATTTGAAACAATATCATAACCTGCATCATGCAGTAAATTTTCAAGCCGCATACATCTGTCTGTTGTATTTCTTAAGAAAGGATTTGGTCAAACATTTTGCTTAGTTAGACTTCAAAAAGTTATATATGCAGAGTAAAAGGATAATCCCTCCGCATCAAAGGTGCATTTCCTGATATATTAACTCAAGTACTAGGCACGAACAAACGGGCTCAATTATGTGCTCATCCTGGTGTAGTAGTAGTAGTAGTAGTACTAGGCAATGCAGTTGACGGGTGACCTTGACGAGCGGCAACCGAGGGAATTGAACCGTGCTCGGCACGGTAGGTAATGTTGTCTAGTTACTAAATCATCCCTCTGTTGTTCATCGGTAGTCATTATGGACCGGGGACATGAGGGGAATTTCCTAGGGCTGGAATTCTGGCCGCTAGATATTTCGACTTGAAACACTGAGGCTCGACTGGTTGGGGTTGCCTAATGTGCATACCACGCACTCCACCGAAGGACACGAGCCCGGTTTTTTTAGGATCAACACGAGCCAAGGTCTGGCTGGTACGCCATTGGGTCCTACCATTCGAGAATATGAAAGGAACCTTTTAAATTGCCGAACGAATCTATGTGTATTACAATACCCGTATTTTCCTTGCAAATACTAATCTCAACGTGGTAATTGATTTATGACGAGTTGTTGAATTAGAGTGAGTTTGTGATATAGTGATCTCAGCGTGGATTTCACATTTCATGGTATCCCTAGTAAGTTTTCCAATGCAAATTCAAATTTAAAAGATGAACAATATGGAGGTGAGAAAACTTTGTATGTATCAAGCATATGACCACACACACACACACACACACACACACACAGAGACACACTGCATCTAACACAACAAAAATCCAATAAGTATAGTGCATCTATTTTTCCAAACCATGCATGTATGACATGAATTCAAAAATACTCCTTCTATTCCTAAATATTAGTCTTTTAGAGAGTTCAACAAGTGACTACATACGGAGCAAAATGAGTGAATGTAGACTCTAAAATATGTCTATATACATCCGTATGTGCAGTCCATTTGAAGCCTCTAAAAAGACTAATATTTAGGAAACGAAGGAGTAAAATGTAAGACATCCATGGTCCTCAGTTCAATATTTAAAATGAACATGAAACTGAAACATGACTATTAAGTCTAGTACTACAAAGACATGCAAATGTTGTGTTTAGGCGGAGCTATGATTGTCGGGGGTCAACCCCTCGACCTTAGATAAAATTGTGGAGCTCTGTTTAGGGTTGTTTAGATTATATTTGTCCCCACCCTCCCAGCCACCGATTGGTTGTGCACCCCCACCCCGCCGCCCCGGGGGGATATCATGTGCCCCCAGACCGTAGATGCGATATGCCGTCTGAGTTGCTTGGAGCTTGTAGATCTGAGATATAGCAGCTCACATGATGTGTCTTAATATTTTTGAAGGAAACCTTGACGAGTTTGAGAATTGCACGCAATTTGTACAAAAACTACTTAGATGCCCTTTGATCCCATATCCAACGAACTCGAAGCTCGTATCACCGTAGAATCTAAGATGAAGGAGGACATCATATTCTCCTGTGTGTAAGAATATCATGTGCTACCACACCTTAGATGCTTTGGTGATACAAGCTCTTCGGAGGCGTTGGATTTGTGACCCAACACCTCCTCGGTGGTTCGAATGGTTTTTTGCATAAAAGCCCCAAAAGACTTCGGCAACTGCTTAAAAGCACAAAGACTGCTCAGATACCATTGGATCTCGGATCAAAGCGACCTCCAAGCTCGTATCACCGTAGCATCCAAGCTGCGATAGCACCTTATGTTTTCTCGCACGGGAGAGTATGAGGTGCTCCCGCACCGTAGATTCTATGGTGATACGAGTTCACTGAGATCTAACGGCCCATAATAGGAGGTTTGAATGTTTTTGCAATATACGGTTGATAGAGTTTGGGAAATGCGCAGAAAGTACAAGTACTACGCGTGTGCCATCTGATCACTGATCATACAACCTAGATGCTCATATCATCGTAGCGGGTAATTAAGCTACGAGGAGCACCTAATATGAGCACCGGGGAGCCGTTGGATCGAAGATGCAGCGGCACACACGAGGCCTGAATGTTTTATAAGCAACAAAAACCTTTGGAGAGTTTGGAAATTGCGCATAATTACAAAGACTATTGCCAAGCCATTGGATCTCACTTCCAACGGTGTAAAAACTCGTATCACCATAGTATCTAAGCTACGGGGTGGATGTGATATTCTATGCCACTGTCATTTTTGTTCGTAAACTTGCAAAATACGTGTAACTCATGTCGTTACTTGTCTAACCGCGCAAAGTGTTTGTTCAAAAAAAAAACCATCCTACACTGAATATCGGAACAACACACGAGGGTCCCACTTGTCATTAATCAAATTTGGACCTAAAACTAACAAATCTGAAAGACAAGATTCGAACTGGCAACCTGGACTACAAAGCGTAAGTCAATAGCCTGGAAAAACGAATGGTTGTTGGCTTTGTCCCATAACTTGATTTTATTTATACAGTACTTGCGTTGAGTAGAGTAGAGGGAGTGCCTCGTCAACACGTGCATGACCATTGTCTCACTTACTGATGGGTCCCAGGTCTACGATCTCAATCTCTCTTCTCTCCATCGTCTAACCTTTGCACGGGCACACACGAAGAGCGGTGCTAGCTTGCCGTGGTGTTATTACAACTAAAAAAATCTTGGAAAATAGAAGAATCGCCTAGAACAAGAGACGTTGTAGCTGGTCGAGACGGAGCTAACCACATCTATCCTCCGTGCCACGTTTGCATGATGAAGCTGTGTGGCTAGTGGGGTGTTTTCGACCGACTGGCTGGGTCCTGAGGTCGAACCATAGGTACTACGTCTGATACAATATATTTTTACACGCACATTTTTCCTCCATGCCGAGACGTGGCACACCCTACCGCGCGGTTTCGGGGTCCTCCCGGGTGGTGCGCGCATATATTCTTCTGGCGTGGGACGCCCTACCGCTGCGTTTTACGGGTCCTCCTCGGTCGTGGCGCGAAGCAAGTAAATGAGTCGTCAAATCACGAAAGACCACCTTTCCGCCGAGTACATCGGTGAAGCACGGTGGCTAGCTAGTTGGGCTAGTTTGACCGATTAGCTAGGCCGCCGCCACATTTGTTTTTTCACCCCTTTTTTTATCTACTTGCCGGCAGGTAAATTTAAATATCCACCGCGGTGTTGCTCTGGTGTTTGGGTGCAGAAGGATTTTTAATTTTTTGATTGACGGGAGCAAGCGCAACAGGATTTTTAATTTTTTGATTGACAGGAGCAGGCGCGGCAGCACTTAGTCACGATGACTCCGCTGTAAAACCTTTGCTCCCGATGTGAGAAGTCATCGTTGGTGTTTTACCATGGTGAAAACCAAAAGATTCCCCGCTCCCTCCGCCATCCCGTAGATTGCATTGCCTTTCAGCCGTCCCCCCCCCCCCTTTGCTTCCTCTCCCCATTGCTTCTACCTGGTGCCATGGCGGCGCAGCAGATCACGGAGTCCGAGGTGAGGCGCCTGACACAGGAGCTCCATGCCAAGGATGCAGAGCTCAGGGCCAAGGACGTGGAGCTCCATGAGCTCAAGGAGGAGAGGAGTGCCATGCTCCTCCGTTATGTGCGGGAGTTCACGGAGCTTCAAAAGCGGCAGGCGTCCACCACAAAGATGCTCGAGGTGTCAGCGGCGTTGCTGCAGAAATCGGGAGATACGATAGGCCATCAGGGGAGCCGGCTGGAGCGCAAGCGGGACGATCGTGACGAGGTCCAGGATCGCCTCAGCTACTTGGTGAACCAAGTTGCCACGCACGTGTTGCGGCTGCGTGATGCCTACCGTCGTGCCAGCGCGACGATGCCGGCCGTCGGGCTAAACCCGTTCGACCACCCGGTCGACTTCAACGAGCTGTGGCTTCCTGACCTGGTCTCCTTCTTCACCTATATCTCCGAGGAGCTGAGCCGTCTCCGCGCGATGGTGGGGGCTGAGCTGGACAAGGAGGGGTCGCGGGCTGCCGTCCCTGCTGCCGGACGAATCCTTTCAGGGCTCCGTCACCGGAATCCATTCGTGCCATTGGACGCCGTCTTTGACAAGCTGGCCCCCATCGACCGGGAGCGGGCTCTGCGGGCGGTTGCACCCTGCATCACCAACGTCGTGCGCCTCGAGAAGCAGAGGGACTTTGGTGGTGTTTAGGCGCCCTCTGCATGGGCATGTCCATGTCTCGGCGCAACATGGCCGTTTGATCAAACTCAGACGATGCAGATCAGTCACTGTAGCACAAAGCGTGTGGGTGTGTTTGGTTGCATTCTCATCTCAATATAGTTGTTTCCTCTTCGTGTATTTTTGTCAACCTACTAGTGTGGACTCATGCACCCTTCATGCACTCTGCCAAATACCCAAAAGTGGGTCGAGAAGGGAACTTTTGCTCCCATCCCGTGCACCCTTCATACACCCTGCCTAACACTATTCGTGCTTCATATGGTTCATGTTTCGTGAGCATGCTGTAGCACCGTACTCTCCATGCTTGTGGACCTAGTTCAGTTCACATTGATCTCACCGTTCATTCTCGACCGGACAGTCGAAAAAGCGGTACTATGTTACATATAGGAGTAGTTGACATGCGCACAACATCATTTGTTATCGTCATATCTTACTACACTAGCAACAAGATTGTGTAGTACTGGCGTATGAACCACTGCACATGCCTAGTAGTAAGAGCACTGTGTATGTTCAAGTGGCTACCGTGTTTCGCACTCCTTCGTCATAAGAGTGGAAACGCTTGCTGTAATCATTTTTTTTCTTCACAAAAACTGTGGACACGCTCTACTGTGCGGATCCTCCTCCAGCCATGCACTAAATTACTCACTTTGGCCGACGTGCGGGACAGCCAAAGATCGTGGTCCACCAGCCATGCACTAAATTACTCCGTAGTAGAGTGATGGTAGACTACCCCGATCGAACGCCGCTGTAATGCCCAATGAGCCGTCAAATCACAAAACCCCCTCCTTTCCAGCAGTAAGTTGGACGGACGAAGCAACCATCATTTCACTCTTCTCTCTCAGCTTCCCCTCTACCGAATCCTCGCTTCTGCCTCATCTTGTTCCTCATTTCTTCAAGAAAACCCCGACCTGCTTCTGCATTGTTCTTCTCTCCCAAAGAAGGAAACGTGAGCGCATCAATGGTGTTGATTCTGGCCAAGGCCCGGTCTTGCAACCCCGAGACTGATCCTATAAATCCCTCTCTTTTCTTCTTTTGGGTTTGTGATTATGGTTTCTTTTCTTTTATTTCATTTGATAGTTTCTTGATGGTCGCTGGAGCACCGGCCGAAGTGATGTCTATGGCTCCGGCCAAAACCGTCGAGGCTCATGGTACGAAGAAGCGCAAGCACCCCGCCGAGACTACCAGAGAAGCTCAAAGCCATCGCCCTGTCCAAGCCCCCCTCTCCGGGATCCCTCATTAAGCAAGTCCAGGTAATATCTCTTCTTGACGATCTTTTTCTCGATCTTGATCGTGTTTTTTCATCTAACACGCAGTACTAGTACTAGTAGTACAAATTTCTGGGCGATCTTGCATGTGATTTTTGTGTGCCAAATGACGGTTCTAAATTCCTCTTTTGACCAAAACATGCGAGAGGTTGACACTGATTTCTTATAGATTACTTTCAGCTACTCCCTCTGTCCCAATTTTTTTGTCTTAGATTTGTCTAGATACGGATGTATCTAATACTAAAATGTGACTTGATACATCCGTATCTAGACAAATCTAAGACAAGAATTTTGGGACGGAGGGAGTACTTCATTTAACATCAATGCTACCTTTTAAGAGGGTATATTTGCCTCAGTAACTTGTGTTATGGATATTACATGTAATCCCTCTGCTCTCATGCCTTTGAAGACATGTTCTAGTGTCTTTGTTCACTCATGTATGTGCGTATATGTAGTCATATATGGAGTATAATATCGAAAATCATCTTATATTTCTAAACAGAGGTAGTAATAAAATATGGTTTCTGTTTGAATTAGAACCAGGTCCGCGGTGGAGATGAAGTTCTCAAAGTCATGCCGGGTGAACTGGAAGACTCGATGATGAGTTCTCTTCTTTGAACTATCCAGCTTGTTGTGTCCTTGTCGCCACGTGTCCTGGACTAGTGTTTTCCAAGAGCATTGTTGTCGAGGCGTGTTCTTGAGGCTGTACTTGACCACAACAATTTCTGGATGTGCCTTCGATTCTGAAGGGTGTGGTTCTTGTAAAGCTTCCCAACAAATCTGATGCGGCCTGTCTTCATCATCATGTTTATGAGTGGAAAGACCACTCTGTTAGGTTCTCCAAGGTTGACAAGATGGTGATGGTGCATGTAGACATCTCACATGAAGTCCATGGCCTAGTCGGTTATGCGGGGTTCATCCCGTAGGTCGGTGGCAAGAAATAGTCTGCAGAGTTTAGTTAGTGCAACTTTGCTTGTCTCGTAGTAAGTACTATTGTTCAGTTCTTGATTTGTGTTTGTGAACCTGTATTGTTTATTAGTAATGCCGCTTTTGGTGTGTGGTCATCCACGAGAACGGTCTATGTTAATGTCTGTCCACTCAATTGATCAGTATATTTGGAAGTATCTAGATCATATTTTTTGTGAGGACGGTTTATCGATTATGGTTACACTCCAATATCTGTATGCATTGCAGGGTTTATTGCAACCACCAGGATTTCCAGTCCCATGGATGTTCGGTCCATACGATTTGTCACGACCTTTGGACTGTCCCGCTAGGGAGTAGGCGGGGCCCTGCATGCCACACGTGGTTGGACGATCAATCTTACATTTAGTACTTCAACATAGTGATGTCCTGGTAAGGATTCACTCGTGTCATATCAAGTAAATCTTATTGATTTACTGTCTAAATCTTATTGATTTAATGTCATGTTTTCTTTCTTTTCCTGCAATTTTACGATGCAGGTTTTGCCATGTGACATTCATCACAGAATAAACCGTTTGGTTTGCTCTACGATGGCTATTTTTGCAGGTTTCACTTCTTATGTCGTGTCAGTAATGAAGGCACTTTCCAACACTTATATTATCGGAAAAAATTGGATCACCGTTGTATGCAGTACAAAGCTGAATCCCTATGATGAACTGCAGTTTGGTTTAAAAAACGCATACAATTAGTCCTTCTCACGTTTAAAAGAAATGAAGAAAAACTGGATCACGGTCATGGATCCTAGTCAAGTTAGAAAGCTGATCATAGCATCAGAAACGATCGCCGCCGTCTCGACAGATCGAGCACCGGCAGCTGTGCTCTAGCACCGACAAATGCAAGAGCTTAGTCTCGATCCAATCGAGGATTGGGCACCGACCGCATCAGCGGATCAGTCTGATCTACGGGAGGATCGGGCATCGACACCGGCACCTGCTCCGACACCGGCACCATCTCTACAAGGAGCACCATCTCCGGTAGCAGCAGCGGCTTCGGCACCTGCACCAACACGTGCACTTGCATCTGCTCCGGCCCGTGCAGTTGCACCAGCAACAGACTGGGCTGCAGTTCGCACTTCATATACCAAAGTCCTTACAAAAACCGACATGTTCACCTTCTTGGTAAGCATTGTCCGCCCAACTGCTTTGTTCTTTTTTCTTTCCATGTTGTTTCACATGATTCACTGTGTTGATCTAACTGTTTGGGTATGTCTTCTTGTTTGCAAACAGAGAATTCCTAGAGCAACGAGGGAGTCGTTCAACAATCCGGGCATCATGCCAAGTTTCTCTCACCATGCGCAACCTTGGTGTGAATGAACCTGCTCAATATACCGTAAGTACAAAGGATGGTCGCATGATGATTGATGCTAAAGGATTGGCAAGGTTCAAATCTAAATCATATCTTGCGGTAGGGGATGATGTCAAAATCGAACTTTCTCGGCAAGGAGAGCTGGTCCAAATCAACTTTGCGATTCTTCAGTAGCAGCACGCAACCGCCGAACTGATCTATCCTCCGAGAGATTTTGATGTAATAATCTGGCATGGTGCAACAAGTGTCCTGTGTGTATAAGTAGTACGACAGTATTATTTATCACATGGTATGTCGTTGATAGAATTGCAACTCTGATTGCTGGTTAGGAACTGTTGTTCGATTTCATTCCAACAGCTGCCGGGCTTTATTCAATTTTGTGTATTCGCCTTGCGACAGCATCTAAAACCAGCGCCGTACCGATCGCTTGCAATATGAAAAGCATTGAGGTAGAACACATGGGCCCCCAAACATGCAGGGTCAGCCTGTGACCCAAAGTCCAGAACTGTGAGCCTATCTGAGTATTATATTCTCAGCTGAACCCCCATAAAAAAAGTTGAACCCCCATAATGCCCGTGCGTTGCAGAGGGAGTACATTTCTCGGCAAGGTGAGCCTGTGATATAAAAGATTTGTATATTTCTTTAAAAAGGGAGTATCTCTCTGTCAAAAGATATATTTATCTGTAACTAGTTACTCTGTCTTTCTACTTTCTTTTCGCTGATATGTGGGGCAACCGCAACGGGTCCACATGCCATATGCACAAATTAGAGTGCACAACTTCACAAAGAGACACACCCGGTCAGAAGCGCCATGATGATGCAATGAGCCGTCAAATCACAACCCCCCCTTTCCAACTTAAGCAGTAAGCTGGACGGACGAAGCGGCAATATTTGACTAGGCCTGAATCCCCTTCTCCCTCGTCTGCTTGTTTAGAGAAAACCCCCTCTCGGCGATTGCATAGGGTTTTCTCATGGAGAACCAGGTACGAATTCTTTATCAATCCCCGATAAATCCAAGTCCCTTGGTCGCAGGTAATCCTAGGATGGCAGCCGCCGCCGTTGATGCATTTTTCTTCCTACTGAATCTAGTGTGTTTCATTTGCAGTGCCCAAAATACAAGTACCCTACAGGTTTCTGCACCCTCGGCGAGACGCCACACTTGTTCCTTCTCATCCTAACACAACATTTTGAAACACGCATAGTATGTTCCTATAATCCTCTTTTCTATCTGGGAGGGTGGGTTTTTTTTGAACATGTTGTGTTCTCATATTATTTTTCCTGCAGTGTATTATTTGCTCTGCCAGGACACATGTACTCAAGATGCTCGGCCTTGCCATAACTAAATACACTAGTTTAATGGTCACAGTGAAGACAAGCCATGGATATAAGTTCCTAGTTGGGTTCATGAACCAAGAAGATTGCTGCTTTTTTTATGGCCGAACTTGCATAAACTTTCTCAAGTGTTACGGACTGAAAGTTGGCACACGAATGTTGATGGAAATAGCAGAACCTGGTCTCATCTTCACTGCAATCTTCCACCCCAACGTCGTTCCAATTGTTCATCCATGTTAGTTTTGTATCTGGTTCTTGCTTGTTGCCTCGATTACTTCTTAATCCACCTATTCTGTCTAACTAATCACAATTTAACTTTAGAAGTACCAACGAATCTCTCACGAAGATGCTACTTCTAACTAATATTTTCTTATAATTGGTGGCACGTGTTGGTTTTCTCAGAGTTAAGCAGTCTGCTTCGTTTGTTACTCTGTAATAACTCGGCTGTTACTAATGGCACTTTGAAGTTGATCGGATCGACATCCACAAGTTCCTACACTTTATTGATCGTCTTGAGGTCCTTGTGGGGCATTTCAATGGTGGAAGGCCACGTGGGATATGTGTGCCACTGCTGCACCCGTTGAATAGGTCTAACTGTGTCGAGAAACTTATCCATCTTGGAGAATAGGACAGAAGATTATGTTCATGCTTTTCCATGGCTCTAAAGAGAATATCCTGTTTATTGACCACGTTGCGAGATGAAGCCGCTTTCAGAAGGTTGTGGATGCACGGGGTGGCGCCTGGGCCTTGTCACGGGGCTTAGCGGCCTCACCCTTGGTTGATCAGAGGCAAAGTAGCCTTTATTCGAGGCGTGCTTTATGCAGTTCAACCTGTATAAATACTCATACTGCTTTCACTTTGGTTGTTAAGTGCCCTGCTGGTTTTGATTAAGGTTGTTAAGTACTCCTGCTGCTTTACTGATCTGTCGTGTTTCTTGATCTTGTCTTCCTCCGACCATCAAAACCAAACCAGCGCGGGCCGCACTTCCGCCTCCCACGGCTGCACCTCGACGCATCGCCGCCCACAGTCCCTAAATCGTTAACGCCGACGTCCTCCGCGGCGCTTTGGTGCGCTTCGCCGTGGCGCCGCCTTCTCGCGTTGTCAACATGGTCAACAAACAACGAGAATCGGCGGAAATGCGTGGAGAGGATGACAAGAGGGGCCCACCACGCGTCGGTATGGAAAAATAAAATGCTTCCTCCTAGTGTTTTCACGACATCCGGGACCCACGACATTGTGAGCGTATATAGTCAATAGACAAGAGAACAGCACAAGATCGGCCGACACAGGGACGTAGCTACTCGAAAGCGATTTTTTTGTTTGGTATTGTTGAGACGGAGCAGGGGTTTGAACTAGGTCAGGCCCGTCTAGCCTGTGCTTATATTTTATGTTCACCATCGACCAGCCCAGCTATTTTTTCTTTGTGAAAATGAGCCGGTTTATTTTTTGTGAAGAATACCCAATCCAGGCCTACTTATTTTTCATACGATGGGCTGCAAATCTTTCAAGACGCCTGCAAATCTTGAAAGTAATATGAAATGGGTTGTAAATATAAAAACAGATGACAAATTGGCAATTACTTTATAATTTCTGAATTTTTTCTCATTTTCAGATTCCTATTTCATTGGGCATTAACCTAATTTAAATATATCTTCAAACTACTTTAAATCTGGCTCGACATTTCGGTATTAAAAATAGTTTGGAACCCACAGAAATATGCGAAATTGGCCCCGCCAACCAAAAACGATCGCAATAAATTGCATAAGAAGTTGCCATGAGCTATATATAAATTATTAAAAAAGAGGGAGTGGTCTGACTTGTGGGCCTGTTTAGTTGACAGCGTATGCAAGATTTTTTAGTTATTATATCGCCAACAAGCGATTCTAGCAGACGTAACCGTTGGATGTCAATCCAACGGCCGTCATTACTTCAATCTCTCGATCTTCTTGCTCCGGCCGTAAGCGGCCGGCCAAGGGACCGCCTACTCCGCCTCCGTGGCGGCTGTCTTTGCCAGCAGCCTCAATGCCCCCTACTACTCCCACCGCTGGCGGGGCATCCCTCTACTCACCCACACCCCTGTTATTCTGCGGCGACGGTAGCCTCACACCGCGGCCGAACGTTGAACGCCGTACTCCTCTCTGCGTGGGCATCCACTGCCGCGTCTTCCCCAGCTCCGCGTCATCCCCTTCCTAGGCCTCGCCGTCGTCCACCGCTGTGGTGCTCTCGGTGCGGCATGGTGAATGTGGTCAACGACCAACTTCCATCGGAAGAGTACTGTACGTGGAGAGGCTGACAGCTGGGTCCACGGCAGCCGCAAGGAAGTGCCTCCTTATTACGCGGAAAATAATTATTCCTCCACCTGACAGCGGGGACCCACCGGACGGGCCACCAGTATTTTGGCGAAAAAATTGTTTCCCCGACCATCGGGACCCACCAGACGGGCCACCGTATTTCGTGAAAAAACGTTCCCCATTGTCAGCTCGGACCCACCGGAAGTGCCTCCTTATTACGCACACAAAAAAGAATACTCCCCCGGCTAGCTGGGACCCACCTTGGTGGGAGGCTGACTTGTGGGCCTACTAAGTTGACGGGGACGAAAGGCTTTGTCAGCTTAGTCAATATGAACGATTCTAGCTCCAGTGACCGTACGATGTCCATCCAATGGCCATAGTGCTTCTTCAACATCTGGTCTTCTTGCTCCAGCCGCCCAAAGTAGCGCCGGTCGTGCCGCATGCCCCTGCCTCCCATGGCCGGCTATGCTGCCGCAGAGGCCTCACCGCCCCCTACTATTCCCACCGCTGGCCATGCCCTGCGGCGACGGCAGCCTCACACCGCAGCCGAACCAGTGAACCCTCGTACTCCTCTCCGCGCGGGCTTCATTGCCACGTCTTCCCGGCTCTGCGTCGTCCCCTTCCTAGGCCTCACCGTCGTCCACCGCCGTGGTGCTCTCCATGCTGGCGTGGTCAGCGTGGTCAAGGAACGACTTCCATCGAAAGAGTAATCAGACGTGGAGAGGCTGACAGTGGGTCCACGACCACATCCCAGCTTTTTTGTGATTTGCCAAGTAAGTCCCTTTGTCGGGCTGTTGGGCTGCAAATCTTTCAAGACGAGGAGAGCTTTCATTCGGCTGGCCGAGAAAATGGCCCATCAGTAATGAGAAATGGGTTGTACATTTTTAAAACACATCAAACCGGCAATTAGTTTCAAATATCTTTTTTTATTTCAATATTATAAATTACATTAATTTTTATGCGTGGAGAATTTGTTGGATTTTATATTGATATACATTTATTTTTAAAATCAGTTTGAATGTGAGTCAAAATTTCGGGATAAAAACAGTTCGGACCGCTTTTGAAATATGCAAAATTTCATATAATTTTTAACCATGGCCACAATATGGGCTATAATGCTAACAAAAAGAATATGGGCTCCAAAAACCTTAAGAATTAGCAAATGGGCTGTAAATTATTAGAAATAATGGCAGATGGGTTGTATGCTGTTTTCCACAGATTTGAGGCTTTCCTAAAAAAGGTTGACACACAAGCACCGTTGTTGGATGTCCATCCAACAGCCGTCGTCTTCTTCAATCTCTGCTCTTCTGCTCCGGCCGCTCAAACAAGCGCCAAGTGGACTGCCTGCTCCCTCCTCCTTGGCCCGGTGTCTTTGCCTTGTGAGCCTCACCGCCCCACCATACTCCCATCATCGCCTAGCCATCCCTCTACTCACCCACACCGCCTGTTATTCTGGCAACGGCGGGCAGACGATGAACCCTCGTCGTCATTACTCCCCTCCGCGTGGGAAACAACTGCCGAGTCTTCCCTGCCTCCGTGTCGTCCCCTTCCTAGGCCTCGCCGTTGTCCACCGCCGTGGTGCTCTCGTCGCGGCGTGGTCAATGTGGTCAACGACGGACTTTCATCGGAAGAGTACTGTGAGTGGAGACGCTGACAGCTGGGTCCACGGCCGCAGCAAGGAAGTGCCTCCTTATTACGCGCAAAATAATTATTCCTCCACCTGATAGCGGGGACCCACCAGATGGGCCATCGTATTTCGCGAAACGGGACTCCACGGGATACTGTTCATCTCCATCGTCGACCTCCTCCAGCCTCCACGGGCTACCGTCGACCTCCTCCAGCCTCCACGGGCTCCTGTTCATCCAGCCTCCATCGCGCGCTACTCCACCGGCTATTATTCAACCACCCCTCCACCGTCTACTGTTCATCCAGCCCTCCGCACCACGGTGTCCTATTCATCCAGAGGCAATGCCACCGCTCACTGCTCATCCAACCCCCCCCCCCCCCGCGTCGCTCACTGTTCATCCAATCGATCGGCTTCAATTAGCGGCGATGGCGAAGAATCGCCGATCGGGTTCGATTAACAGCCATCGATCGATCGCTCGGGTTCGATAACGCCCTAACCTGCGGTGCAATCACTCGAGTTCGATTAGAGCCCAACGCCTCGCTTCGGGTTGATTAGAGCCAACGCACACGCACACAGCGTCACGTGTCACGAGAAAGCAACGCATCGCTCGGCCCCCGACCTCCCACCGTAACCGGTAACTCCCTGAAATTTTCCTCGTCCTCAATTCTACCATGATTTATTCCGTCATGGACGGCCCAAAGAATGTCATGCAGCTGCGTCTCTGGCCCGCCCAGGACGAAAAGCCCATTTTCTGTCATGATTTTTTGTCATAGAAGTAGGAGCCCACCACATCTATGATGATACCGGGTTTTGTCACAATTATTGTCATAGAAGTGTCATATGTATGACAGAAAAATTTCGTTCGGCCCAAAATGTCATTGATGTGTCTTTTTTTTGTAGTGCTAAAAGATATAAGTGAAGCACTAGAGCAAAACTATATAGCTCAAAAGATATAAGTGAAGCACATATAGTATTCTAACAAATTCCAAATCATGTATGGCTCTCTCAAAAGGTGTGTACAGCAAGGATGATTGTGGTAAACTAAAAAGAAAAGACTCAAATCATACAAGACTCTCCAAGCAAAACACATATCATGTGGTGAATAAAAATATAGCTCCAAGTAAAGTTACCGATGGAAGTAGACGAAAGAGGGGATGCCTTCCGGGGCATCCCCAAGCTTTGGCTTTTTGGTATCCTTAGATTATCTTGGGGGTGCCATGGTCATCCCCAAGCTTATGCTCTTGCCACTCCTTGTTCCATAATCCATCAAAAATCTTTCACCCAAAACTTGAGAACTTCACAACACAAAACTCAACAGAAATCTCGTGAGCTCCGTTAGCGAAAGAAAACAAAAGACTACTTCAAGGTACTGTAGTTCATTCTTTATTTATATTGGTGTTAAACCTACTGTATTCCAACTTCTCTATGGTTTATAAACTATTTTGTTAGCCGTAGATTCATCAAAATAAGCAAACAACACACAAAAACAGAATCTGTCAAAAACTAAACAATCTGTAATAATCTGTAACTAACGCAAACTTCTGGAAATCCAAAAATTCAGCCAAAATAGGACGACCTAGGCAATTTGTTTATTGATCAGCAGAAATTGGAGTCACTATTTTATCACGTTCTGGTGATTTTTAACAATTGTTTTCATGAACAGCAAGTTTCTGCAAGATAAAATAACTATCATCCAAGAAGATCCTATAGGTTTAACTTGGCACAAACACTAATTAAAACATTAAAACACATCTAACCAGAGGCTAGAAAAAAGATTTATTCCTAAACAGAAGCAAAAGCAAAAAAACTAAAATAAAATTGGGTTGCCTCCCAACAAGCGCTATTATTTAACGCCCTAGCTAGGCATAAAAGCAAGGATAGATCTAGGTATTGCCATCTTTGGTTTTAGGGAGAAAGAGAGCAAACTTGCTATCTATGGAATTAATATTTCTATTTTGACAAAGTACATGGCCATTAATGGTAGAAGAAAGATTAAGTATGCTGCGAAAATTGGCATCTAGACTAGCTTTTATCTCTTTGATAGATTCGTTTTGGTAAGAAAGCAAAAGAGATGTGATTTCAACTTTCTCGTTAATGGGGTGCCCAAATATAGTTTTCATATTTTTATAGGTATCTATGGGGTCCCCTTCAAGAAAACCCTCTTCAAAAATAGAATCCAAGACTTGTTTGAATGAAGTGGGCAACCCACCATAGAAGCTTTTTAAGTAGACCTCAATTTGGTATTGAGGTACATAGCTAGCACGAATCCTTAATATCCTATCCCAAGCATCTTTCAAAGATTCATCAAGTAAATAACGAAATATTCCAGAATCTTCTTCATCAAAATTGCTAAGGTTTTCATTGATAATTCCGGCAGGTTTTTCCATAGTATTTTTATTTATGAGTTTAGATAAGATAGCAGGATTGTCTAAAGCGCTAAAACCCGGGAGAGATACCCCAACTCTTTTTGGTTCTGACATGGCGAGGGAAAAGCGAACGAGAAGAGTCAACCGGAAAAGAGAGGGCGAATAAAACAGCAAGGGTGAAGTGGGGGAGAGGAAAACGAGAGGCAAATGGCGAATAATGTAATGCGGGAGATAAGGGATTGTGATGGGTACTTGGTATGTTGAATTTTGTGTAGACTCCCCGGCAACGGCGCCAAAAATCTTCTCTGCTTCCTCTTGAGCACTGCGTTGGTTTTTCCGTGAAGAGGAAAGGGTGATGCAGCAAAGTAGCGTAAGTATTTCCCTCAGTTTTTGAGAACCAAGGTATCAATCCAGTAGGAGGCTACGCGCGAGTCCCTCGTACCTACACAAAGCAAATAACTCCTCGCAACCAACGCGATAAGGGGTTGTCAATCCCTTCACGGTCACTTACGAGAGTGAGATCGATAGATATGATAGGATAATATTTTGGTATTTTTGTGATAAAGATGCAAAGTAAAATAAAAGCAAAGTAAAAAGCAAAGGAAATAACTAAGTGTTGGAAGATTAATATGATGAAGATAGACCGGGGCCATAGGTTTCACTAGTGGCTTCTCTCAAGAGCATAAGTATTTTACGATTGGGTGAACAATTCTTGTTGAGTAATTGATGAATTGAGCATAGTTATGAGAATATCTAGGTATGATCATGTATATAGGCATCACGTCCGAGACAAGTAGACCGACTCCTACTGCATCTACTACTATTACTCCACTCATTGACCGCTATCCAAAGATGCATCTAGAGTATTAAGTTCATGAAAGCAGAGTAACGCCTTAAGCAAGATGACATGATGTAGAGGGATAAATTCATGCAATATGATAAAAACCCCATCTTGTTATCCTTGATGGCAACAATACAATACGTGCCTTGCTGCCCCTCATCCTTTGGGAAAGGACACATAAGATTGAACCCAATGGTAAGTACTTCTCCCATTGCAAGACAGATCAATCTAGTAGGCCAAACCAAACTGATAATTCGAAGAGACTTGCAAAGATAACCAATCATACATAAAAGAATTCAAAGAAGATTCAAATATTGTTCATAGATAATCTTGATCATAAACCCACAATTCATCGGTCTCAACAAACACACCGCAAAAAGAAGATTACATCAAATAGATCTCCACGAGAGAGGGGGAGAACATTGTATTGAGATCCAAAAAGAGAGAAGAAGCCATCTTGCTACTAACTATGGACCCGAAGGTCTGAGGTAAACTACTCACACTTCATCGGAGAGGCTATAGTGTTGATGTAGAAGCCCTCCGTGATGGATGCCCCCTCCGGTGGAGCTCCGGAACAGGTCCCAAGATGGGATCTCGTGGGTACAGAAGGTTGCGGCGTTGGAATTAGGTTTTTGGCTCCGTATCTGATTGTTTGGGGGTACGTAGGTATATATAGGACGAAGGAGTACATCGGTCGAGCAACAGGGGGCCCACGAGGGTGGAGGGCGCGCCCCCTACCTCGTGGCTTCCTATTTTGTTTCTTGACGTCGGGTCCAAGTCTCCCGGATCATAATCTTCCTAAAAATCACGTTCCCGAAGGTTTCATTCCGTTTGGACTCCGTTTGATATTCCTTTTCTGCGAAACTCTGAAATAGGCAAAAAACAACAATTCTGGGTTGGGCCTCCGATTAATAGGTTAGTCCCAAAAATAATATAAAAGCGGATAATAAAGCCCAATAATGTCCAAAACAGTAGATAATATAGCATGGAGCAATAAAAAATTATAGATACGTTGGAGACGTACCACTAATGTTGTCATGGTCCCCAAGAAGGATGACTCACTTCGTATGTGCATTGACTTCAAGCATATTAATCGGGCCTGCCCGAAAGATAATTTCCCTCTCCCGTGTCGACCAAATCGTCGACTCAACTGCGGGGTGTGAGCGTTTGTCTTTTCTAGACGCTTATTCCGGGTATCATCAGATCCGACTGTATGGACCCGATTAGATAAAAACAGCTTTCATCACTCCATTCGGGTGCTTTTGTTACGTCACCATGCCATTCGGTCTCAAGAACGCTGGCGCCACATTTATGAGGATGATTCAGAAGTGCCTGCTCACTCAAATCAGTCAGAATGTGGAAGCATACATGGATGACATTGTGGTCAAGTCGCATAAAGGTTCCGACCTGCTGACTGACCTCGCTAAAACCTTTGCCAACCTGAGAAGGTATGACATCAAGGTTAATCCGTAGAAATGCACATTCGGAGTTCCAGGAGGAAAGTTACTCGGTTTTGTCGTTTCCGAACGAGGGATCGACGCGAACCCAGAGAAAGTTGGGCCATACTCCGGATGAAACACCCTGTGCGTGTGCATGACGTTCAGAAGCTTACTGGTTGCTTGGCCGCCTTGAGTCGATTCATCTCTCGCCTCGGTGAAAAGGCATTACCTCTTTACCGACTGATGAAGAAATCTGACAAGTTCGAGTGGACTCCTGAAGCTGATCCAACGTTTGCAGAACTCAAAACCCTGCTTTCCAGCCAGCCGGTGTTTGCTGCCCCAATCAGCAAAGAGCCTTTACTGCTTTATATTGCAGCCACTGGACAAGTTGTCGATCTGATTGCTCACAGTCGAGCGGGAAGAAGAAGGAAAAACCTATAAAGTTCAGCGCCCAGTGTACTATATTTCTGAAGTCTTGACTCTGTCCAAGCAGAGATATCCGCATTATCAGAAGCTTGTTTATGGAATTTACATGACCACGAAGAAGGTTGCACACTATTTTTCTGATCATTCCATTACAGTTGTCAGCGACGCACCATTGTCAGAAATTCTGAACAACAAAGATGCAACTGGTCGAGTGGCAAAGTGGGCGATGGAACTTCTTCCATTTGATATCAAGTTTGAGGCAAAGAAAGCTATCAAGTCCCAAGCAATAGCAGATTTCCTCACCGAGTGGGTTGAACAGCAACAACCGACTCAGATTCATTCAGAGCACTGGATCATGTTCTTTGACGGATCCAAGATGTTGAATGGTTCTGGTGCTGGGGTGGTATTGGTATCCCCACGAGGAGATAGACTCAGCTATGTTCTTCAGATTCATTTTGATTCCTCCAACAACGAAGCTGAATATGAAGCACTTCTGTACGGGTTGCGTATGGCCATTTCACTCGGCGTCCGTCGCCTAATGGTCTACGACGGCTTAGATTTGGTGGTTAATCAAGTGATGAAGGAGCGGGACGTCAGGAGCCCGACTATTACTGGATATCGTAATGCAGTGAGAAAGTTAGAAAAGAAGTTTGAGGGGTTAGAGCTCCATCATATACCCCGACTGAAAAATCAAGCAGCTGATGATTTGGCAAAGATAGGTTCCAAGCGTGAGCCTATTCGATAATGTGTTCTTGGAGCATCTTCACACACCAAATGCATGCGAGAGGATCCCTTCACGGAGGAGCCCCCACAACCTAAGAGCCCTACTGATCCGACTGAACTCGAAGTCCCAACCGTGGTCGACTTGGTTATGGATGTTTTGGTCATCATTCCCAATTGGACAGTGCCGTACATTGCATATATTCTCAGGAAAGAGCTTCCAGAGGATGAAGAAGAGGCCCGTCAGATTGTCCGTCGATCTAAAGCCTTCACAGTAATGGGTGGACAGCTTTACAGAGAAAGTGTTACCGGAGTTGCTCAGAAGTGCATAACACCAGAAGAAGGTCAAGTAATCCTCAACGATATCCACTCAGGGACCTGTGGTCACCATGCGTCCTCTTGGACCATTGTGGCCAAAGGATACCGAGCGGGATTTTATTGGCCACGAGCAAATGAAATGGAAAAAGACATAGTCGACAAATGTGAAGGTTGCCAGTTCTACTCCAACATGTCTCACAAGCCTGCATCAGCCCTGAAGACCATTCCACTCGTCTGGCCTTTTGCTGTCTGGGGATTAGATATGGTTGGACCTCTGAGGACTGGCAGAAGTGGCTTCACCCATGTGCTCGTAGCAGTCGACAAGTTCACCAAATGCATTGAAGCCAAGCCTATCAAGAGCCTCGAAGCAAGTACTGCCGTCAGCTTCATCAGAGAGTTAACATTCAGATATGGTGTCCCGCACAACATCATCACAGATAATGGGTCCAACTTCGATTCTGATGCGTTCAGAGCCTTTTGCGCTTCCCAGGGCACTCGGGTCGACTACGCTTTAGTCGCCCATCCCCAGTCGAATGGACAAGCTAAAAGAGCAAACAAATTGATTCTCAAAGGACTGAAACCCCGATTGATGCGTGACATCAAGCATGCAGCAGGCGCCTGGGTCGATGAACTTCCATCAGTACTTTGGGGATTGAGGACGACTCCTAACCGGTCAACTGGTTGAACTCCATTCTTCCTAGTCTATGGGGCTGAAGCTGTGCTTCCGAGTGACTTGCTTCACAATGCACCCCGAGTCGAGCTTTTCTCAGAAGATGAAGCAGAACAGGCTCGGCAAGATGCAGTTGATCTCCTAGAAGACGAAAGAGCGCCCTAATCCGGTCGACCATTTATCAGCAAGACCTGCGTCGGTTCCACGCCAGAAATGTGAGGGGTCGAGTATTTCAAGAGGGAGACTTGGTCCTTCGAGTGGACCAGCAGAAACCACATCAGCTTGCTCCTGCTTGGGAAGGCGCTTTCATTATCACCAAAGTGCTCCACAATGGAGCATATCACCTCTGCAATGTCGAGCACAATAAAGTAGAGCCACGCGCTTGGAATGCGGAGCTGCTCCGCCCCTTTTATACTTAGGCATTAAGACTGTTGAGATGTAATAAGAAATACCTTATAGTTTGATTATCAAAGACACAGTTTTACAGTCTCCTAAATGATTCTTGTTCTTTTTTTATGTGTCCTAAATCCCCCAGTGGGTGCCTTAGCTTAGCTGCGAATCCGTTTCGCCTAAGTTCCAAAAAAGAAAATCCTGCGGAGTGATGAGCAAGCCTCTCACTCGGAGGCTTGGCTGCGAATCCGTTTCGCCTAAGTTTAAAAAATCCTACCGAGTGATGAGCAAGCCTCTCACTCGGGGGCTTAGCTGCGAATCCTTTTCGCCTAAGTTTGAAAAATCCTGCCGAGTGGTGACCAACCCTCTCACTCGGGGGGCTTAGCCGCAGTCCAGTACTCGCCTAAGTTTGAAAAATCCTACCGAGTGGTGAGCAACCCTCTCACTCGGGGGCTTAGCTGCACTCCAGTACTCGCCTAAGTTTGAAAAATCCTACCGAGTGGTGAGCAACCGTCTCACTCGGGGGCTTAGCTGCAGTCCAGTACTCACCTAAGTTTTAAAAATCCTACCGAGTGGTGAGCAACCCTCTCACTCGGGGGCTTAGCTGCAGTCCAGTACTCGCCTAAGTTTGAAAAATCCTACCAAGTGGTGAGCAACCCTCTCACTCGGAGGCTTAGCTGCAGTCCAGTACTCGCCTAAGTTTGAAAAACCCTACCGAGTGGTGAGCAACCCTCTCACCCGGAGTCATAGCTGCAGTCCAGTACTCGCCTAAGTTTAAAAAATCCTACCGAGTGGTGAGCAACCCTCCCACTCGGAGGCTTAGCTGCAGTCCAGTACTCGCCTAAGTTTGAAAAGTCCTACCGAGTGGTGAGCAACTCTCTCACTCGAAGGCTTAGCTGCAGTCGATGCTACGCCTAAGTTTGAAAAATCCTACCGAGTGGTGAGCAACCCTCTCACTCGGAGGCTTTGCATGATCCATTACTCACCTAAGGATAAAAACACGTTCGAGTGAGAACTGATCTTCTCGCTCAGGGACTTGGCCACACACTCCATCCTGATCAGCACGGACGGCGAGGTGCAGGTCGACTGTGACCTTCTCCTCAGAGATGCGCCATAAGTACAATGTACGCTCCATCCCGATCCGCAAGGACGACGAGGTGCAGGTCGACTGTGACCTTCTGCTCAGAGTTGCACCACAAGTACAAGGACTATCCCGAGTAAAGAACGAGTTCCACTCGAAGGCAAACACAAGCATATTCAGAGAAAAACCAAGTTAAGATAAATCCTAAGGTTCCAGACCACTGATTAAAGTACTCGGGCATCAGGCCCGAAGGAGTTTTAACGATTACAAAATCACTTGGCATTCCGAGGCAAATTTAAGGCAAGGCGTAAAGTTTGTTCACTCTGCAGGAGGAGGGCTAGCTGGCTCGACGAATACGTCCAGGTCAATTCCGTCAGCGATTCGAGTGGCAGCAGCAATGAAAGTTTCCATGAAGGATTGGAAGTCGTGCCTTTTGGTATTGGCGACCTTGATTGCTGCTAGCTTCTCTTCTCGCGCTTCCTTGTAGTGGACACGAACCAGGGACAGAGCCACATCAGCACCGCACCAAGCACAAGACTTCTTCAATTCCTGCACTCGACCAGGAACCTCATTAAGTCGAGCCATCAGAGACTTGAGGTCATTTTGGAGCGTCTCCCTTGGCCAGAGTGTTGTGTCAATCCGCGACATCACGACTTTCAGTCGAGCAAGGTAGTCGACAACACCAGCGACACGGGATTCCAGTCAGGGCATGTTCATGGCAGCTTCATCCTTTACAAGAGAGAGGATGGGGTCCAAGCTTGTCTCAACTCGCCTAGTTTCTTCCTCGAAGTTCTGGCAAAATTATGCACACACAATGCAACGATGAGTCAATGGTTATATATCGAGTCGACAGCAACAAGTCAGTCGGACAAAGGAAAGCACCTTCAAGCATGATGAACAGCTTCTTGGCAAGACCTCCCAGATAGTTCTCCAGGTCGTCCCGCTTGCGTGCAATGCCTTCCATCTTTTCAGTCAGATTCTTCTTGTCCTTCTTCAGACGAGTGGCCTCCTTGTTGGCTTCATCAAGGGAAGTTTTCAGCTTGGCATTCTCTTCCTCCAGTTTGCCGACTGAAGCCAGCTTCTGGTCAGCGAGTGCAGTTTTCTCGTCGGTTGCTTTCTGCGCGGCTGCAAGGTCCAGATCCTTCTTCGCCAGAGCTTGGTTAATTGTTTCTGAAAGAAATAACACTCGGTTCAGAAAAAGCAAATAACACCCGGTTCAACAACTGAGCAGTCGACAAATTTTTCATACCAGCAGCTTCATCCTTGGCCTTCTGCAAGTTCGTCTTGGCTAGCTCCAGATCGAGATTGAGCTGAATCTGCTTCTGCTCCAGGTCAGCGAAACGAGCTCCAAGTTCAAAGGATTCCTATAATCAAAGGACAGTTAGTTGGCAGGTGAAAAGATTGGTTACTTCAGAACAATAGAGTGATAAATTCAACAAGTTCTAAGACTACTGCCGAATCAAACATCCAACAGTAGTCTTGGGGGCTACACCTAGTGGGTGCACTTAGTGTGCCCCCACTGGTCCAGTTTCCACTCGACATGGTCTGTCCAGGCCGAGTGTAAAAAAAAAGAAGGAAGAAGGTGATTCTCAGACCACAGTCGACTGCCCGCAGTCAACCATGGTCTCGGGGACTACACCCACTGGGTGCACTTAGCGTGCCCCCACTGGTTCAGGTTCCACTCGACATGGTCCATCCAGGCCGAGTGAGAAAATTCCGATTCTCAGACTCCAGTCGACTGCCCGCAGTCAACTACGGTCTCAGGAACTACACCCAGTGGGTGCACTTAGCGCGCCCCCACTAGTTCAGGTTCCACTCGACCTGGCCCGTCCAGGCCGAGTGAGAAAATTCCGACTCTCAGACCACAGTCGACTGCCCGCAGTCAACTATGGTCTCGGGGACTACACCCAGTGGGTGCACTTAGCTTGCCCCCACTGGTTCAGGTTCCACTCGACCTAGTCCATCCAGGCCAAGTGAGAAAATTCTGACTCTCAGACCACAGTCGACTGCCCGCAGTCAACTATGGTCTCGGGGACTACACCTAGTGGGTGCACTTAGCGTGCCCCCACTAGTTCAAAGACTCAATCGACATAACTTAGTCGACTCAAGATACACAACTACTCAGCGGCATGTCAAAACACATAGTGGGTGTACCAATGCAAAACGCAGACTGATGGAAAGATCCTTCAAAGAAAGTTTCCAGGTAGCATATCCTAACAGAACAAGCGACAAGCTAAAGAATCAACCGGTAATCTGCTAACACGGGCGTTGCTGCGGAGAGCTGAAAGGCGTCATAAGTAGCTTTGCTGGCCTCCCGAACCACCTTCATCTGCTCCATCATAATGCCCGCCTGACGTATAGCCTCCTTGGCAGCACCCACCTGGTCCTCTGGGACATGATGTGCAGCAAAAAGTGAAGATGGATCGGCTGGAGTCTGCACAGTTGACGCTGAAGGCTGAGCACTCGACAGTGGTATGGCGAAGGTGAAATAAGTCCGATTGGCATCGCCGACCTCCTGGATTACCGGTTCCATCACCAGCATCGATTGGGGCGTCTTACCAGTTGACGTCTTCCCGTTTCTTCTTCCCAAGGGCCTCAGCAGCACATCCTTGTCGTTGTCTGGAAGATCAATGACATTGGGAGGAGCTGCGAAAAGATCAGTCGCCAGAATTCAGTCGACCGTAGTTAAATCGACAAAACAAAGACAAGATTGCTAAGGTCATACCCGGGTTGGAAGTAACCACATCTTCCATGTCCTCGTCCTTGTTTTTGAAAGCAGAAGTCCCAGAGGTAGCGGCACTGCTGGTTTCAAGATTCATTTGGTCAAACCAAGAAAAGTGTAGACAACACAGAACCTCGGGTAAAAAATGAAGACAAAACACTCACGCTTGAAGCAGCAGGGGATATCAATTTTGATTTTGGGCAGGGTCATCCAAGACTTGATGCGACAACTTTCGACTGCTTGGGGCCTTCTCGATCGGTATTTGGAGAAGGCGTCCGAGGGTGCCGAGGTCTGTCGGTCGGTAGCGATCGCTTTGCCACGGATACTCGTCGGGTCATGGGAGTGCTTGGATCGCCTTTCGGTGCGAGGAGGCGGGTCGACTTCCTCGCCGTCGCTAGAGTCGTCACTTTCGTCGTCTTCTCCTCCTTCAGAGTGCCACTCGCCGCTCTCGCCTCCGCTCGCCTCCCCTTCCGGGTCCTGCTCCTGCTCTCTGTTGGGCCTCGAGTACATCTCAGCGAGGGCCTGAAAGACAACAAGTGGAGCAAATGTCAGTCGGTTGGCAAAAAGCAATTGCACGATAGATCAACAGAACACTCAGAAATTTAGAGTTGGACCTTGTATGGTTCATACGAGTTGTCAAGTGGAGGGATCCTCCTGGACCCCCCTGGGGTTATCCTTGTTGCCAGTGATGCCCCTCAACCACTGCTCCACCGTATCCTTGTCGACTTCCTCTGGGTGGATCCGAGTGCTATCATCGATGCCCGAATACATCCACATCGGATCTTCACGAGCTTGAAGTGGCTGAATGCATCGTCTGAGGAAGACCTCCAGCAGATCCATGCCAGTCACGCCATCACGAACGAGCTGGACCACTCGCTCGACCATCACCTTCACCTCCGCTTTCTCCGCCGGAGTCACTTTCAAGGCAGAGGGCTTCTCGACTCGAGCCATGGAAAGGGGAAGCCAGTCGTGGCCCGAGTCGGCTGGTCTTTGCAGTAGAACCAAGTCGACTTCCACCCTCCGACTGACTCAGGAAGAATCATGGCTGGGAAAGTACTTTTACCTCTCATTTGGATCCCAAGACTCCCACACATCAGGATCACATGCGTCCTCTCGTCACTCGGATTGGCCTTTTTGACCGACTGAGAACGACAGGTGAAAATATGTTTGAAGAGACCCGAGTGTGGTCGACAACCCAGGAAATTCTCGCACATGGACACGAATGCAGCGAGGTACACAATGGTGTTGGGGGAAAAGTGAAAGGATCGAGAAGAGGTGTCTAGAGGGGGGGGGGGTGAATAGACTCTAATCAAAAAGTTGCAGTTTTTAATTTCCTTTAGTTGATGTGGAGTTTGAACACAAGTTTAAACATTCACAATACATATCAAGCAAACATGCAAGCATACAAAGGGTATATGAGCAGCGGAAAGTAAATCATGCAAGTTGCAAGAATGTAAAGAGATGGGATTGGAGTGTGCAAACGCAATTTGGAGACACGGAGATTTTTTATCCATGGTTCTGATAGGTGGTGCTATCGTACATCCACGTTGATGGAGACTTCAACCCATGAAGGGTAACGGCTGCGCGAGTCCACGGAGGGCTCCACCCAAGAAGGGTCCACGAAGAAGCAACCTTGTCTATCCCACCATGGCCGTCGCCCACGAAGGACTTGCCTCACTAGGGTAGATCTTCACGAAGTAGGCGATCTCCTTTCCCTTACAAACTCCTTGGTTCAACTCCACAATCTTGTCGGAGGCTCCCAAGTGACACCTAGCCAATCTAGGAGACACCACTCTCCAAGAAGTAACAAATGGTGTGCTGATGATGAACTCCTTGCTCTTGTGCTTCAAATGATAGTCTCCCCAACACTCAACTCTCTCTCATAGGATTGGATTTGGTAGAAGGAATATTTGAGTGGAAAGCAACTTGGGGAAGGCTAGAGATCAAGATTTATGTGGTTGGAATGGAATTTCTTGACCTCAACACAAGTGTAGGTGGTTCTCTCTCAGAAAATATGTATTGGAAGTGTAGGCATGTTCTGATGGCTCTCTCCACGAATGAAGAGTGGGTGGAGGGGTATATATAGCCTCCACACAAAATCTAACCGTTACACACAAATCACTAAACTCGGTGGGACCGATTCAGAGAACTCGGTCGGACCGATTTAGTTCAAAATGTGAATGTTAGGATTCTCGGTGGGACCGACATGTCAACTCGGTGGGACCGATGTCATTAGGGTTAGGGCATAACGTAATCTAGGTGAGACCGATTACACAAACTCGGTGAGACCGATTTTGGTAATAGCCAAACAGAGAGTTGGTCAGGCAAACTCGATGGGACCGATTCGCTCATCTCAGTTGGACCGAAACGTTACGAAAAGGAAATAGAGAATTTGCATTGCAATCTCGGTGGAACCGATCAGTCATCTCGGTTTGACCGAAACGTTACAAAGGGAAACAGAGAGTTTGCAAGCCCATCTCGGTGAGACCGAATTGATTAGGGTTTCTGGCAGTGGCTATGTCAACTGAACTCAGTGGCTCCGGATGGAAAGATTCGGTGGGGCCGAGTTAGACTTTTTGGATTAGGACATATGTGGAAGTGAGAAAGTGGTTGAGGGCTTTGGAGCATATCACTAAGCATTTTGAGCAAGATCCTCATTAAGCAACACCTCATCCCTTCTTAATAGTATTGGCTTTTCCTATAGACTCAATGTTATCTTGGATCACTTAAAATAGAAAATGTAGAGTCCTGAGCTTTGAGCTTGAGCCAATCCTTTGTCCTTAGCATGTTGAGGGGGTTCCACATCCTCTTGTCCAAGCCACTCCATTGTTAAAATTATCTGAAACATACTAGGTAGAAGCATTAGTCCAACAAGAGATATGTTGACATTAATTACCAAAATCACCTAGGGAGCACTTGTGCTTTCAAAAAGTGATGAACTTGTGCTCCAAAGAAGTTCAAAAAGCCTCGGAAGAAAGGATGGGGAGGCAAAGAAAAACCACGGTCGACATGGGTGGCGAGGAGCACACACTCACCCTCCTGTGGCCGTGGCTCGGTCTCGTCCTCTGGGAGCCGCCCTGGTCCATGGGGGATCAGTCCCCCATCGACCAGATCATCGAGCTCGTCTTGCCGGATCATTGACTGAATCCAATCCCCCTGGATCCAGCCGCGCGGCAAGCCGGATCACGACGAAGATCCGCCCCGGCTGGTCTTCTTCCCCTTCACCTTCGTCGTCGCCTTCTTCGCGCGCTCCAAGGCCGTCGTCTTCTCCTTCTCCATTGCAGCGGGAGGAGCTCGAGCGGGCCAGCGGCACCGAGAGCAGAAGTGGATTAGGTGGAGAAACGGAGGAGAATGGGGGAGAATGAGGCGCACTGTGCAGAAAACCCCAACCGCGACGCCTTATATAAGGTCTTCTCCCGAGTGGCTGACTTGTGGGTCCAAGCAATCCCGTCAAATCCCGCAACAGTCGCGTGTGCAGTACGTGGCGAAAAAAGTGGTCCAGGGATCGAGGCGCCCCTGCCTAATCTTCTCCGATTACCGCGGCCTCCTCCGCCTCGCGCGCTTCCCGAAATTCGAATCCCGCAAGATCCGCAAGCAGCAGAGCAACCTGTCAGACGGAAGATTTTTTGGATATCAACACTCAAAGCTTTTCAACAAAAGTGAATTGACAGACTTATAATGGATCAAGGCGACTGGAAAAGAAGTTGAAGTCATCGTGATTGTTCATTGATCCCAGCAAGACGCTTCCGAAGCGCAAAAATTGAGTCAGAGGTATTCTCAACTCCTTCTCCACTCGGACCCTGAACCATTCTGGGGCTAATGATGAAGCTATGTACCTAGGGTAGGGTCATAGGACTGACCTAGACACCCTCCCCTAGGACATCACCCTAAAGCCAGAAGCATTCGAGGGATACCATCATCCACTCGACCAGAAGCATTCCACTCGGAAGACTCAAAGTCACTCGACCATAGAAATTGTCACTCGACGACCAGAAGACCTAAAGCCACTCTGTATAGCAATGGTAGGGCGTTTACGCTGTAGACTTAATGGTCATTTATGTCACTTTATTACTGGCCTTAGCATAAACGCCCCATCTTTATGTACCTTAAACCACAATATGGCCCGAGGCGGGAGGGGCCTGGCGAACTCTATATAAGCCACCCCCCTCCTGAGGGACAAGGGTTCGCACCCCCTATAACTCCACACACATATAATCCAGTAGACCACCTCCTCAGGGCCTGGCTTTTCTTGGCCGAGGTGTCTGGCGAGCCATTCATCTCGGACGTTGTGTTTGAAAGCTGCTAAGGCTTCGGCGTCCGGATAGTCGACTATTTGGTTCTTTTTAGTAAGGAATCTGTTCCAAAATTTCCGGGCTGACTCTCCGGGTTGTTGAGATATGTGACTTAAATCGTCGGCATCCGGAGGTCGGACATAGGTCCCATGAAAATTTTCCCGAGAAGCATCCTCGAGCTCCTCCCAACTTCCAACGGTGTTTTCGGGAAGGCTTTTAAGCCAATGCCGGGCTGGCCCTTTGAGCTTGAGGGGTAAGTATTTTATGGCGTGGAGATCATCTCCTCTAGCCATGTGTATATGGAGGATATAATCCTCAATCCAGACTCCAGTGCATTGTTCTGTCGTATGCCTCTATGTTTACGGGCTTGAATCCCGCTGGAAATTCATGATCCAGCACCTCATCGGTGAAACATAGGGGGTGTGCGGCACCCCTATATTTAGGTGTATCGTGATGTTCGGATACTTGATGTGTTGCCTTGCTTACTAGAGCTTGCTTTCTTGGCCAGTAGATAGATCTAACTGGGCCATCCTTTTGATGCGAATCCTTGTGCAGATCGCGTGCCGGCTTGTGTGAGGCATCGTTCGCCGCTCTCTGTTTGCCATGGGGTCGTCCATCCGACCGGGTGGCCTCCTTGTTTTTTGATTGCGGGGGATCTACAGCCTCCTCATCAAATTCAGGCAGTAGTTTTCGCTTTGGGTAGCTCTTCGTTATTTGTCGCCCGTGTTGTCATGCGGTGTTGAGTACTTTGCTCCATCTGATTCTGAGTGCATCTTCCGCTGTTTTGAGCTTCCGCTTACGCTTTTTCGAGCTACGTGCAGTGGCGACGAGCCTTTTGTGGAGGTTCTTCTGCTCCAGCAACTTGTCCGGCGTGAGATCGTCCGGACTGTTATCTTCGCCGGGGATGGGTTGTCTATCCAGATTGTCCTGTTCGGACGGTTGCTCGATAGCATGTCCGTCGTCCACCGGTTCGCCCTGCTCTATGGCTGGGTCTGTGTCGAGGCGGGACTTTGAGCGGCGCTTACGTTGCCGTTTTGACTGCTTTTCGATGGAGCGATCCTTCGTAGCGTCCCGTTGTTCCTCGTCGTCGCTTCCTTTAGGTGTGTCCACCATGTATACATCGTGAGATGAGGTGGTTCTCCAGTGCCCTATAGGCGCTGGTTCATGCTCCTCCCCTACATCGTCGTCCATACCGTCGATGTCTTCGGAGTCGAAGTCAAGCATGTCGGTTAAATCATCGACAGTGGTTACGAAGTGGGTGGTGGGTGGGCTTTGAATTTCTTCGTCGTCTGCATCCCAACCTTCCTGACCATAGTCCGGCCAAAGGGCGAGTGCTGAAAGATGTCCACGGCAGTGAATTCCATGATTGGCGCCCAATCAGATTCGATTAGCGGGGGCGCGAAAGGCTCGGAGTCCGGAGAGGAGTCCGGCACCTTGGAGTCACGAAGCCGCAAGGGCGGGGTAGGTGTACGCGGCTCAATCGTCAGAGGTCGCAGCCCCGAGGCGGTGTCTAGCCACCCGTCCTCGATCGGCCTTGATCGGCTCCGAGCTAAAGGTCGGAGCGGACATCGTGCGGACCTCGGACACCGTCCCGCGGCAGAGCTAGATCATGCCTCGTGGCGGGCGGAGCGCTTGGTTGTGGCTCGAACCCGTCGAAGATCAAGTCTCCGCGGACGTCACCGTATAGTTCAAACTTCCAAATCTGACTCGATGGCGGGGCGTAGCTTTCAATCTGCTCCAGATGGCCAGCGAATTGGCCCGCAGCAAAGCCGCCGGATCTGAAGATCTGTCCGGGGAGAAAAGTCTCACCCTGGAGTGCATCGTTATTGATGATCAGAGGAGCCATCAGGCCTAAAGATGACGACACAGAGGAACTCTCAATGAAAGCACCAATGTCGGTGTCAAAACCGGCGGATCTCAGGTAGGGGGTCCCGAACTGTGCGTCTAGGCGGATGGTAACAGGGGACAAGGGACACGATGTTTTTACCCAGGTTCGGGCCCTCTCGATGGAGGTAAAACCCTACTCCTGCTTGATTAATATTGATGATATGGGTAGTACAAGAGTAGATCTACCATGAGATCGAGAGGCTAAACCCTAGAAGCTAGCCTATGGTATGATTGTTGTTCGTCCTACGGACTAAAACCCTCCGGTTTATATAGGCACCGAATAGGGTTAGGGTTACACAGAGTCGGTTATAATGGTAGGAGATCCACATATCCGTATCGCCAAGCTTACCTTCCACGCCAAGGAAAGTCCCATCCGGACACGGGACGAAGTCTTCAATCTTGTATCTTCATAGTCCAGGAGTCCGGCCAAAGGTCATAGTCCGGCTATCCGGACACCCCCTAATCAAGGACTCCCTCAACAGCCATCACACCGTTTGCTATTTATTTTTACCAAAAATCATTTCTAGGTACATAAGTATCTATTTAATCAGAGAAACACAAAAAGTTTTCCAGGATTCAACCACTAGCTGGGAATGGTCATGCCTGCCGTTTTGACCTCATTTTAAAACGGGCATAAAAAATTCAAAAAAAAATCAAAAAATTTGAAAACCTTCGCATTGTGTCATTATATGTGACCAAGTTACAAGAAAAAATAATAAACTTGTCGGTATTTATTTTTAAAAAGTGTTCCCAGAAATGAGCTATCATGCGTGAAGATGCATGGCTTCCAAGCCAAATGATAAATCTTATGGCCACATTCATGGCATAGTTTGTTCAAATGATCTCATATTGTGCACAAGGGTGCATCTTGGAATTCCAAACAATGTTGCCTAAGGAAGTTTTCATTTTCTTTGGACGAAAGATTCATTTTCCATTTTTTAATGCCCGAAATGAGTTTTTTTGTGAAGGACCTACCGTATATTTGTTGCAAAATTGGACCAAATCAATTTTCTAAAATATTAGGCCATGTTTAATTCACAATTGAAAAAATGGTTGGGTGTCAAAAGCCTTGATCCACCTCTGGTGAAAAAGACAAATTTCCGCCGATTCAGTAGGAAACAGGTCAAATTTGAACTACAGCCATAACGCAGTTTGCTATTTATTTTTGCCAAAAATCATTTCTAGGTACATAAGTATCTATTTAATCAGAGAAACACAATAAGTTTTCCAGGATTCAACCACTAGCTGGGAACGGTCATGCCCGCCGTTTTGACCGCATTTTGAAACGGGCATAAAAAATTCAAAAAAAATCAAAAAATTTGAAAACCTTCGCATTGTGTCATTATATGTGACCAAGTTACAAGAAAAAATATTAAACTTGTAATATGGTAATTATTTTTAAAAAGTGTTCTCGGAAATGAGCTATCATGCGTGAAGATGCATGGCTTTCAAGCCAAATGATCAATCTTATGGCCACATTCATGGCATAGTTTGTTCAAGTGATCTCATATTGTGCACAAGGATGCATCTTGGAATTCCAAACAATGTTGCCTAAGGAAGTTGTCATTTTCTTTGGACGAAAGATTCATTTTCCATTTTTTGAATGCCCGAAATGAGTTTTTTTTGTGAAGGACCTACCATATATTTGTTGCAAAATTGGACCAAATCAATTTCCTAAAATATTAGGCCATGTTTAATTCACAATTGACAAAATGGTTGGGTGTCAAAAGCCTAGCATCGGTGACGAATGGCTCGCTCGCCACCTCGGCCAGGAAAAGCCAAAGTCCATGGCAGCCCTCACGGCACTCATGACCCGCTTTTGTGCAGGTGAGGATAGTTGGCTAGCCCGTAGCAAAAACACAGCAAGTGAAATGGGCACCTCCGAGGTCAAAAATAGCAACGGCAAGCTCCAACGCAACAGACACAAACGCCGAAGCGATGGTGACAACACCGATGACACGACAGTCAACACCGGATTCAGTGGCTCCAAGTTCGGTCAGCGGAAGAAGCCATATAAAAGAAACAATCAGGGACCATCCAGCCTGGACCGCATACTCGATCATCCGTGCCAGATCCATGGCACCCCAGACAAACCAGCCAATCATACCAACAGAGATTGTTGGGTTTTTAAACAGGCCGGCAAGTTAAATGCCGAGAACAAGGAAAAGGGATCGCAAAGCGAGGACGATGGCGAGGAGCCCCGGCAACCGAACACGGGGGGACAAAAGAAGTTTCCCCCTCAGGTCAAAACGGTGAACATGATATATGCCACACACATCCCTAAGAAGGAGCGCAAGCGCGCGCTTAGGGACGTCTATGCGATAGAGCCAGTCGCCCCAAAATTCAATTCATGGTTGTCATGCCTGATCACCTTTGATCGCCGGGATCACCCGACCAGCATCCGTCATGGCGGTTCAGCCGCACTGGTCCTCGACCCAATCATTGATGGATTCCACCTGACACGAGTCCTCATGGACGGTGGCAGCAACCTCAATCTGCTCTATCAGGATACAGTGCGCAAAATGGGCGTTAACCCATCACGGATCAAGCCCACAAAGACTACCTTTAAAGGAGTCATACCAGGTGTAGAGGCCCGCTGTACGGGCTCAATTACGCTAGAGGTTGTCTTAGGATCTCCGGACAACTTCCGAAGCGAGGAGTTAATCTTCGATATCGTCCCTTTTCGCGGCGGCTATCACGCACTGCTCAGACGAACCGCATTCGCTCGATTCTATGCGGTGCCTCATTATGCTTATCTCAAGCTCAAGATGCCCGGACCATGCGGCGTCATAACAATTAATGGAAACATGGAACGCTCCCTCCGTACTGAGGGGCACACCGCTGCCTTAGCAGCAGAAGTACAAAGCGTCCTTTTCAAGCAGAACCTTAATTCGGCGACCAAGCCCCCGGACACTATCAAGAGGGTCCGGACCATTCTGCAGCAGGACAGCTCGGCTCTTCAAGAGCTCGACTAGCAATTTGGCCTCCGTCGATCTGATGAAGTGGCGGCTTTTCGCACCGCGTACATAACTACGCACTCAAAATACCATGGGCACAGACGGAGGTATAACTAGCTGGTGATCCACAATACGGCTTGACCGCTCCCGGACACATATACTTTCACTGTTCCTTTTCTACTTTTCAGGTTTCTTTTCCAGAGGCCTTCCCTGATGGCTTGATCGCAGGTCCTTTCAAAGGACAAATACACCAAGCCAGCAGTCAGCTTGGACGTAGAGGGGAATTTCTAGGTGGTTTCTTTAATGACCACTCTACCCGTTTTCACGGCCCGCACGCAGCTCTCCCTTGGTCGTGGCATGTTAAATAGCATGTTGCTTATTGCACTATTTGTATCAATACGCTTTGACGTATTAATCAAACTATAATGGAAACAGTTTGCGGCCCAAATTTTAGGGCCCCTGCTCATTACCTTTGCTCCTTTTCTGTTTTCCTTTCTGATTATTAATAAGCTTATCAGATAGCACACGTACACTATGGTATGTTTCAATTTGCCACGGGCTTCATAGCGTCCCACACTATGGCAGCAAAGTCCGAACACTTTTTACAGTATAGTTCGGCACCCCGAATTTAGCACTATATGCATTGGCTCCAAATCATGTCTTTGGTCAATAGTTGGGTTGCCCTGCTCCTGTGCTTGCTACCTTACGTTCCGCTATATCGGCTAAGGTAGTAAAGGGAGCACTACTGTGATTGTGCCCTGGTTTACCCGAAGGAGCACCTTTGCAGAGAAAGCCGAAAACTGACTGTCATGATGCGGCGAGAGCCGGTCAGCTCTTCGGAGGTTTCAAATCGTTAGAGATTTTTTCCGCATTACGTGAAGGATCGGTACTTACCCGATCAGGTGCTTATAGCATTCTAGTTTGGATACTAGGGGTTGCGCCCACATTTTTATTGTCAAACTCCTATGTCTAAGTGAGAGTGCTAAAGCTGCATAGTCTGATTGCCTGGTTCGTTGCGCTAAACACATCCTTCACGGTCCAAACAATTGGATCAAGAATGTTTAGATTCCATCCCGAACACCCCCGTACTACCTACGTGGGGGCAGAAGCCGAGGACTGGCCAAATCTTAGATTTCATACAACACGGCCGCACAGGAGGTATTTTTTTAAAACATAATAAAAATTATAATACAGAACAACTTTGTTCCATCATACAAGGCAGAGACAACATGAATGTATTCATTCAAAGATAATGTCTTTTGCACATTGCGTCGCCACAATGCGAGACCCCTCCAGGACGTCTTTGAAATATCGCTCGGGCGTGCGGTGCTGCTTGCCCTCAGGCGGCCCTTTGGTCACAATCTTGACGGCGTCCATCTTCGCCCACCAGACCTTGACGCGTGTGAAGGCCATGCACGCGCCCTCGATGCAAACCGACCACTTGATGACATCCAGCCGAGGACATGCGTTCACCAGCCACTTCACAAGGCCGAAGTAGCTGCTGGGTATAGCTTCGGCGGGCCACAACCGGATTATTAAATCCTTCATGGCCAGTTCGGCCACCCTATGGAGGTCGACCAGCTGTTTTAGCTAATCGGTGAAGGGCACAGGATGTTCTGGCACAAGGTATTGCGACCAGAACAGCTTCTCTGTCGAGCTCCCTTCTTCAGCTCGGAAGAACTCCGTAGCGTCTGACACACTGCATGGCAGATCCGCAAACACCCCTAGAGAACTCTGAATCCGAGTTAGTAAGACATACTTATTCTTCACATACTTGCTTTGCATACTAAATGCCTTACCCACCGCGATCTTCTTGGCCTCTTGGGTCTCCTGGTGTAACATCCCAAAATTCTAAATTTTGGAATGTTATAAACACATAGATAGTTTTGTATGATTGTTTGATTGATTGACTGAAAGTGAGTGAATTTGAAACTTTTTGAAAGTTAAATGAGAGGGAATAAAAGGACTTCCCAAACTTTCATTTTGCTTTTATGATCTTGAGAATTAATTCTTTTCATCACAAAACCACGGAGAGAAGATGACATGACTTCTTGCATTTATTTAAATGACAAGGGTGTTGAAAATATCTGAATCTTCTTTGAGAATATTTCCAATTCTGAAACTTTATGCAACTCAATGATTTTCACGGCGAAGATAAAATGACTTCTTCAAAACAAATGAAATATGAGTTGGGAGTTTCAAAGAAATAAATTCAAAGTTCTTTTGAATTTATTTTCAATTTGGAGTTATTTGAGTTTTTATTCAAATTATTTTTCTCCAAAAATAAAATATATGGAAAATAGGGTAACATGATTCCCTACCTCAGAAAATTGGAGAGAAATTAATTTGAAGTCATTTTGGTATTTTTAAAATGATTTTTATTGGATTTTATTGGACCAAGAGTAATCGCTTTTGAATTATTAGGATTTTTGTGGATTTTACTTGAAACTAGAATAATGTTCATGTTGTAGGAAATCTTTTTCTGAAAATTTTGATATATAATATGCCTAGGTTCTATTTTATTTTTGGTTAGCTTTTATTTTATTTTCGTTGTTTAAAAAAAAAACTTCTTCCCTTGTTGGGCGGCCCAGCCAACCGGCGAAGCCTGACCCAGCCATGCCCATCCGCCCACGCCCGTCCCCGAGCTCCCGGGCGGGACTCCGCCCGCCGCACGCCGCCGCGCCGACATGGCCGCCGTGCCCGTGCCGGCCTCCTCTTTCCCCTTCTCCAAGCCGCGCCCCCCCCCCCATCCCGCACGCCAAGCCGCCGCCCCTCTCCTATAAAACCCGAGGCCCCGGGCCCCGTTTCTCTCTCTCCCTCTCCCGCCGCCGCCGCCCTTTTTGCCGCCGCCGGCGAGATCCACCGCCGCCGCCTCGCTCCGTCCCGCCCCCGCGGACCACCGCCGACGCCGCCATTCTCCTCGCCTCTGAAAGCCGCTAACCCGTCTACTTCGCCGCCGCCGACGACCGCCGGAATGCCGCCCCCGAACGGATCCGAGCCGCCGCCGCCGTCCTTTTCCCTCGCCGCCGACGACCTCGCCGCCGCGGTAACCGCCGCCCCTCCTCATCCGTCCGATCTGGATCTAAGGATCCAGATCCATTTTTTTCTAAGCGTTTTTATTTATTTATTTAGAGAGCGTTTGTCAGGGCAGGCTGATCTGGCCCGCGAACACCTATGGGGCCGGCGGACCGAGCCCCTTTCGGTTCGGCGGGGAGCGGAGGTCGCACGAAGAGCAGATCGAGGCGAAGCACGCGAGAGGTTTACCCAGCCGGAGCTCTCGGAGATAACACTCCCTCTTTGCTGCATGTACGATTTGTATTGTGTTCTTGCTAGGGAGCGCTGAGAGCTACAGTATACTCCAGCTGCTAACGGGACCTAGCGTGAGAGTGTTCGAACCCTTCACTACGTTGCGCATGGGCCTCCTTTTATATGTACAAGGGGCTCCGACAGGTGGCAACGTAGATGGGGGTACAAATGGAAAAACAGTGGTTGGTACACCTACTTGTACTGCGGTACAAGGTAATATACCTAACCACGACGGCGGGGATAAAGGCATTAAATGCCCATCTTGTCGCCCTAACGGTGCAAACAGGGACCGTCGGGCGCCACCGTCCGCCACGATGGCAAACTTGTCGGCGCCGCTTGCCACCTCACCGCTGGCTGCACGACCTCTTGCCACGCTGGCGCTGGAAAGGCCCAGGCGACACGTTAGTGGATCTTATGGAGCGTAGGTACAGAGAGGTGGTCTGCCGCAGCAAGCGCCTTGCCGTGGTTGTTATCTTGTCGCGCCCGGAAGCTTGTCGCTCACCGGGCCTTCCCGACAAGCTCCTCTCGCCGGGGTCTTGTCTTGTAGGTGCCTGAGGTGGCCTTCCCGGCAAGCTCCTCTTGCCGGGACCTTGTCTCCTAAGTGCCTTGGGTGACCTTCCCGGCAAGCTCCTCTTGCCGGGTCTTGTCTCCCTGGCTTGAATACTTTGTTCTTGAATGGCTTCAAAGGAACCACGGAGGGCCTTGGCGGTCACCCGGTAAGCCTTGCCGCGGAGGGCTGCAACTGCTCGTGCACAAGTTCGGGATACTAGGGTACCCCTACTCTAGTACACCGACAGGAGCCCCCGGGCCTGGGCCACACACGGTGCCGAGCGCTGTTGGGCCAGGCCCAAAACAGGGCACGGGGCACACGCGGCCTGGGTTACGCCGTATCTCACTCTGGACCCACCACGTCCCCCACAGGCAGCACGCACCGAACGTGGCGTCGTGTGAGAGATCGTGGGCGAGGTCGTGGGGGTTTCTTTATTCGGGAAATCGGAACGTCCGCCCCCTTCCCCTTTATAAGCAGGGCAAGCAGGGGCACGTCGCCTACCTTGCCAGTCGCTGTCCCATCGAAAAACCACCGCCGCTCCCCTCCTCTCTTCAAGGTTGAAAAGAGAGTGGCGCTCCGCCCCCCATTGCCACCAGCACCAACAACGCCGTCGACCTCCTCCACTGCCTCCGCCATGGGCCCGAAAGCCGATAAGGGGAAGACCGTGAAGTCGGCCGAGGCGCTGCGGCTTCTTGGCGCTGCGGAAGGAGCGGCCTTCTTCCCCTCAGCTCGGCTGCGAGGGAGCTGAGGAGAACTACTACCTCTTCCGGTCGACGGAGACGCGGCGCATCCGCGCGCGAAGGTACTCCCCGGCCGCTGCAGAACTGGCCCGACGGGGTATCCCTTCTTCGCGCTCTTCTTCTCTGCGGGCTCTGCCCGCCTTCTCTGAGTTCTTTTGTGACATTATGAACACCTACGGGTTCCGCCTCCTTGATTTCACCCCAACGCCATTACGACCATGGCGGTTTTCTTTATCTCTGCCAAAAACTTTGTCGGAGTCCACCCAAATGTAGCTCTTTTCCGTCACTTCTTTTTTGCCCCGAGCCGAGAAAGGAGAGCCCCTTGCGGAGGAATTGCTTGGGTCTCTAGGGTCGGCAAGAAGGAGGCCTATCTGGAGGAGAGCTTCGTAGCAAATGGGAGGAGTGGAGGCAGATTGGTGCTGGATCGTTGAGGAGAACCCGCAGCCTTTTACCGCTCAGCGCCAAACCCCAGTAGTACGCGGCAATGATTAGAGCAATCTGGCCCCGGAGGATGCTAGGTTGAAGATCGCAGTTACCCGAATCCTCCGCCTCAGACTTGCCGGACTCACCGTAGGCACTGTTGGCGCGGACTTCCTTCGTGTCGGGGAGGCTGATCGGACCCACGAACACCTATGGGGCCGGCGGACCAGGCCCCTTTTGGTTCGGAGGGGGGCGGAGATCGCATGAAGAGCGGATCGAGGCGAAGCACACGAGCAGTTTTACCCAGCTTCGGAGCTCTCCGGAGAGATAATACTCCTACTGATGCTTGTCTGGTTGTATTGTGTTCTTGCTAGGGAGCGATGAGAGCTACAAGACCTAGCGTGAGTGTCTCTGGTCTCGAATGAGTCGAACGGACCGAACCCCCTCTACGTTGCGCATGGGCCTCCTTTTATATGCTCAAGGGGTCTCCGGACGGTGGCAACGTAGATGAGGGTACAAATGGAAAACAGCGATGGTTGGTACACCTACTTGAGCGATTATGCGGTGTAGGGACAAAGCGTTAAATGCCCGTCCCATCGCCCTAAGGCAATTACAGGGGACCGTCGGAGCGCCACCGTTCGCCACGATGGCAATCTTGTCCGCGCCGCTTATCGCTGCTCCCCGCTGGCTGCACAGCCTCTTGACACGCGCGCATGGAATGGTCCCATGGCGACACGTTAGTGGATGAGCTGGAGCGGAGATGAAGAGAGGTTGCCTGCCGCGGCAAGTGCCTTGCCGCGGCTGAATCCTTGTCACGTCCGGAGGCTTGTCGCTCTCCGAGCCTTCCCGGCAAGCCTTGTCTTCTTGGTTAAATACTTTATTCTTGAATGGCTCCAAAGGAACCACGGAGGATCTTGGCGGCGACCAGGCAAGCCTTGCCGCGGGATCTTGCAACTGCCCGTGCACGAGTTCGGGATACTAGGGTACCCCTACTCTAGTACACCGACAGGAGCCCCGAACTGGGCCGCCTGCGGTGCGGCGCTGTCAGGCCAGGCCCAAAACAGTGCACGGTCACACGCGGCCTTGATCACGCCATAACTCACCCCGGACCCACCACGTCCCTCACGAACGGCACGCACCGAACGTGGCGGAGTGTGAGAGATCGTGGGCGAGGTCGTGGGGGTTTCTTTATTAGGAAAAGCGGAACGTCCGCCCCCTCTCCCTCCTTATAAACAGGGGAAACAGGGGCAGGTCGCCCACCTTGCCATTGTTGTCCCGTCTCGAAAACCACCGCCGCTCCCCCCTTCTTCTCAAGTGCGAAGAGAGCAGCGCTCCGCCCCTTTCCGCCACAGCGCCATCAACGCCGTCGGCCTCCTCCACCACCTCCGCCATGGCTCCGAAAGCCGACAAGGGGAAGGGCGTGAAGTCGGCCGAAGCGCAGCGGCTCGCGGCGCTGCGAAAGGAGCGGAGCTGAGGGAGGGCTTCTACCTCTTCTGGTCGACGGAGACGCGTGCGCATCCGCGCACGAAGGTACTCCCCGCCACTGCTTCAGAACTAGCCCCAACTGGGTGTGCTTTCTTTGCGCTTTTCTTCTATTGCGGGCTCGCCCGCCTCTTTATAATTCTTACGCAACATTATGAACACCTACGGGTTCCGCCTCCTTGATTTCACCCCTAACGCCGCTTCGACCATGGCGGTTTTCGCACACCTTTGCGAAAACTTTGTCGAGATCCACCCAACGTAGCCCTCTTCCGCCACTTCTTCATGCCCGCGTTGAGAGGGGAGCCGCTTCTTTGGAGGGATTGCTTGGGTCTCCAGGGTCGGCAAGAAAGAAGCGTATCTGGAAGGAGAGTTCCGCAGCAAATGGGAGGAGTGGAGAGCCAATTGGTGTTGGATCGTTGAGGAGAACCCGCAGCCCTTCACTGCCCTGCGCCAAACCCCAATAGTGCGCGGCAACGATTGGAGCAACTTGGCGCTGGAAGATGCTAGGTTGAACATAGCTGTGACCGGATCTTGCGCCTCGGCTTGCGGACTCATCAGAAGCGCGGTTGGCGCAGATATCCTTCGCCGCCAGACGCTTCCCTTGCAGGAGAGGAGGAGACCTGCTTGGGAGTTCCAAAATCTGGCGGACATCATGAGGCTCAGGCCTTAGCGGAAATTCTACTGTCTTGGAGTTGGATGCGATCTGCTAGAGCTGTTCAAGAATGACCCGATCACCCCGAGTGGTTTAGGGTTACCGAGGGGGTCGTCCCATTGTGCAACAACTCTTCGCTCGACCGCATCCGGCGCCATGATGCCGTTGTGCGATTCTCATGGGATCGTTCCAACTGGCAAGAGCCTTCCGACGACATCGTCGGCGGCAGTTCTTCGACGACTTGGAAGAAATCTTGATCCGCCCCGACGAGCAGAAGAAGCTCACCCGCGACACCACCGACGAAGAGATGGTGCGCATCGCCACAAGGTTGGAGGAGGCGGCAGCAGCTGCTGCCGCTGGCGTCTTCGGGTTCACCGTGGAGGAGGCAGAGGCAGCGGAGGTGGCAAGCCTTGCCGAGCGAAGGGAGTTCGCTGGTGAGTAAGAGCTTGTCGAACCCGAGGCCGAGTCGAGCGAACCAGCCGAGGGCGCTTCTTCCTCGCCATCCGGTGACTTCTTGCAACGGAGCCCGGCTCCGCCAAAGCGTCTCCGCCAAGGCGGAGACGAGGCGGGCGGCAGAGCGGGCCCACAGCCGCAAGAAAGCGGCTGACGCGCTCTACCGCGGCAAGTGATGTTGCCTCGGGAGCACCCCACACTGCTGCGACAATTGGGGCGGGATGCTCCCAGGCCACCGCCGACACCTCCGCCAAGCGGCCAAGAGAGCCCACTCCTCCACCTCTTCGCACTGGAGGCGAGCCGGAGTTTGATCTCTCCGCACTAAGCTCCGACGAGGAAGAAGAGTAAGCTTCAATATTGTGCTTGTATTTCTTCAATTTTGTTGCTTCATCTTGAATCTGATTTGCTTCGTTGCTGAACTCTTTCCTTTTGGGGACGCTGGCCCAGAGCGTCGAAGAGCCAAGACCCGGTGGTCGTCATTGAGGACGATCCACCCGGCAACAGGAGGCGCGTCTGAGACCCCTTGCGGACCCGCAACCCTTCCTCGAGCAGCCCCAAAGACAACCCTGAGTAAGTATGCGGTTTTCTCCTTACTGTTAGGTGTTCATGGGTGCTCCTTCTTCATTGATATCTGACTGTTGGTTTGTGTAGGAGCAGAGCAGCCTCATCAGGAGGGCCCGGAGGCCGCCCCCAAAATTCTATCTGCTTCAACTACGCCGCCAAGGGAGGATTCCCCGGCAAGGGAGCGCCCCCCCGGCAAGGGAGACTACTCCGGCAAGGGACAGCACCAGTGATCCTCCAGTGGTCAAGACCATGGCTGCAGATCCCATTGCAGGTAATCCTCTTCTTGAAAAATTTCCCTTGGGCTTGTTTTCTTCTATTTTTCTTTTGAACATTTGCTTGATTGTTCTTTCTTTGTCCGCCACAGCCGATGGAGACCGATGTCGCAATGAGGACGCTGGCAGCAACACCGACGCTTGCCGTGGAAGAAGTGGCGGCGCCGACGAAGCTCGCCGACGAGGAGGCCATCAGGCTGCCGCCAGGCTGGCGAGGGTCTGGCGATTACCGACGGCCAGGGCGCAGGAGCGCCAGACGCTACACCGACCGCCGACTCCCCGCGGCTAACTGCAGCTGTCCAGGCTCAAGAGCCCGGCCAGCGCCTACTTGAAGGCCCGGCGACAGCGTCTTCATCAAACTCCCATGGGAGTCGAGCTCAGGCGCGGTCGAAGGAGAGACCTTGACGGAGAGCTGCTCGCCTCCGGCTGGCAGCTGGTGGACGCGCCAAGCAGCGATGTGGCGAAGTGCGAGGAGGAGCATTTCTTGAAGAAGCTGTCCGCTCTACCGCGCCTCGACAAGCCAAATTGGAATCCCGGGAAGCACTTGTCGCGAGGGCGGGAGCGGACATGGAGAAGCGCGCAGAAGAGCTCCGGGGCGCCAACCAAGAAGCTCTCCGGAACGTAGCGGAAGAGCGGGAGCGACTTGCTGAAGAGCGCACGGCCTTCATCCTCGAGAAGGCCGCAGCTGAGGAGGAGCAGCGGCTTGCCACCGAGAAGCTGTCCGCACATGAAAGCGAGCTGGCGCAGCGGAAGGTCAACCTGGACAGCCACGAGGAAGAGCTTGTCGCGCGCGAGGAGTCACTTGGCGGGGCACTTACGGAAGCGAAGGATGCTGCTGCAGCCGCCGAGGCCGCCAAAAAAGAGTTGGAGACGAAGGTGACGCAGCTGGAGGCCAGCCTCCAGAAGAGCGGCGAGGAGCTTGCTGCGCTCAAGCACGAGCGCGAGAAGGACGCCTACACTCTTGGCGAGCTGCAGGGCCGTCTCGCCGAGAGGAGCAAGGAGCTCGACGCCGCCAAGGATTCCAAGGCCGATTTTCAGCTGGTGACCACTCGACGCAGAGCTGGGCCAGCGCCAAGGAGGCGGGAGGTGGGCCTGTTGGAGAAGATCAAGGCCAACAAGGAGCTCTTTGGTGAATGCTGTCGCCACCAGCGCCTTGAGGGAGAGTGTGGAGCCTTTGGACCGAAGGTCTTGTGGATACTGCTGCCACCATCCACAACGAGCTGATGGAGCTGGGGATGGTGGATCTCGGATACTCCTCCGACGAGCATCTCCAACCCAGCGCCAAGCTTAGCTTATTCTTCAAGGGCGTGGTGACGGCTCTCCAGTGACTCCAGCAAGAGATCCCAAAGCAGCTGGCCGAGGAATCGCGCCAGATCTGTGCAGGAGCCCTCCAGAAGGTGTTGATGAAGGTGGCCTTCCGCAACCCAGGCCTCAACCTCAACGGCGTCCTCAGATCCTTGCCGCCAGATGCCGATGTGGAGGCGCTCAAAGCCCTTGTCGCACCCATTGTGGACAAGGTGGGTAAGATCAAGCGGGTTGATGGCGACCGCGTAGACTAGGCTGCCAATTTTATCTTTCCCTTATCGCTGCTGATCATGTTTAGAACAATTTGTTAGATCTGCGACAAGTTATTTTGTAATATGACTCTATCTTAGGCAATGATTGCAATGTTATTTCCTTTACTTGATTCCTTCCTTTGTACATTTTTGCCCTACGCTTTTAGGGAACTCGTCGGTGCAGGCACCTTGTCTTGGCCGAAGTCTTGAACGTCGGCAACCTCTTTGGCGGTGCCGCCTCCGACAAGCAACCTTGTCGCGACTAGCTGCAGCTCACTTAAGTTGTTGAGCGGACTCGAAACAAAGTAAAGAAGCGCGACTAGTCATGAGTTGATTCCTCTGCGCACGCAGGTTTTCCATCTGAAGTACTATCGTTCGAGGAAGATATCTTAATATTTTTAGTACTTTTTGCTCACACTTTGGGAACTTAGCTTTTATGTAGTTTGCTTCGCGTTAAGGCAAAACTTCCTCGAGCAACGCTTGGTACATAGCATTATCTTCTCCTTCCCCTGGTTAACTTGTGCGCGAGGAACCTTCCTTTCTTTGAGAAAAGAGAAAGAAGAGAAAATAAAGTTATGGAGCCCAGTGACTCGATATTGCTTACAGTGTGGATGCTGCACAAAGTGTTAGCCAAAACATGCAATAAAATGATGAAAGCATGAATTTGACAAGTTGTGCGAAACACTTGAGCTTTACTGATGCACCGGGTCTGCGCCCGGCTTTGTACAAAGGATTACATGCATCAGCGGCAAGACTTGTACAGAAGGTGGTTGCCGGAACAGGTTCCGGCAACCGCGCCCTATGGGTAATACTTACGAAGATGCTCAATGTTCCAGGAGTTGCTCACCGGAATGCCATCTTCGGTCTCAAGGCGGACAGCGCCAGGCCTAGTGACTCGTTTCACCCAATAAGGGCCTTCCCACTTTGGTGTCAACTTGTTTGAATTCTTGGCGGACTGAACGGCGAAGAACAAGGTCGCCTTTCCTCGAGGCTTACGGCACTAACTTTGCGGCTATGGTAGCGGCGCAAAGCTTGCTGGTAACGAGCAGCTCGTCTGGCTGACTGAAGGCGATCTTCCTCAAGGAGCAGCACGTCATCTTGTCGCAGCTTCTCTTGCTCAAGCTCATCATAAGCGAGCACTCGAGGCGATCCGTATACGAGTTACGTGGGGAGAACTGCCTGCATTCCATAGACTAGAGCGAAAGGTGTGCGGCGGTGGCTCGATTTGGCGTCGTTACGATCGACCAAAGAACCACCGGCAGCTCCTCAATCCAGTTTCTTCCGCACTTGTGCAGCCTGTCGAAAGTTCTGGTCTTGAGCCCGCGACTTCAGCATTTGCCCTCTCTTCTTATTGTTGCTTCTCGGATGAGCAACAGAAGCCATGAACCTTGGCGCCAAGGTCTTGGGCGTCTTGCATGAAGGTGCGACTTCGTGAACTGTGTGCCGTTGTCGGTGATGATCCTGTTAGGGATTCAAACGGCAAACAATCGACTGAAGAACTTGATCTTGTTGTCTTTGTCACCTTCCTCCTTGCTTCCACTTTCGCCACTTTGTGAACTTGTCGATGGCGACGTACAAGTACTCAAAGCCCCGACATCTCGGGGAAGGGGCCGAGATGTCGAGCCCCAGACCGAAAATGGCGGGATAAAGGGATCGTCTGGAGAGCTTGAGCTGGCTGGTGTATCTGTTTGGATTGGGCCGCACGCTTGATACTTGGTTACTTGTGCGATTGCATCCCGGAGGGCTGTCGGCCGAAGAAACCTTGTCGGAAAGCTTTCCGGCAAGTGCTCTGGCGCCAATGTGGTGACCACATATGCCTCCATGTATCTCGCCAACAGCTTTTGTCCATCTTCCGGTGAATACACTTCAATTTCACACCGTTGAGTCTTCTTACATGCAGTGTGATGTCGACAAACTGGTACATACTTGACCGCCGGGCTACTTTTTCAGCTTCTTCTTGCTCTTGGGAAGTTCTCTGTCACGAAGGAAATGGACAATCTGCTGCGCCCATCTTTGGAGCTTGTGGCTCGACAACAAGGACTAAAGGCACATCTGCTGCCACGGAACATCAGCTTCCACGGCAAGAACACCTGCTCGGCTCAGCCGAGCTTGACGTTCCCGGCAAGCTTGCCGGAGAAAAACTTGTCGGGGCGTCTGCTTCAACGAAACAAACCACAGGGCTTGTCGGAGCAGACTGCTCCTCGGCTTCTGTTGGTGTCGATCTTGGGGACCTTCTTGGCGGCGGCTTCGGGAAGCTCTGCGGAAAGTAGTCACCAGAGATCAACTTCCTCTTCTTGCTCTGTCCAGTTGATGGTGTTACGGTTGGTTGAGTTAGCTTGAGCACAAAAATCCTGGTTCCATTGAGCAACTTAAGTGCAGCGCACTTTGACAGGCCATCAGCAATGTCGTTCTGAGCTCTTGGAACATGTTCCATTTGTAGGCCGTCAAAGTGTTCTTCTAGCTTTATCACTTCATCAACGTAGGCTTCCATCAATGGACTCTGATAATCTTTGTTCACTTGGCGGACGACGAGTTGTGAGTCACCCCTGACAATGAGCTTCTTGATCCCAAGGTCTACCGCGATCCACGAGACCGGCAAGCAAACCTTCATACTCTACTGCGATCTTGTTTGTTGCTTGCTCCTTGGGAAAGTGCATCTGGACTACGTACTTGAGGTGTTCTCCGGTGGGTGCAACAAGCAGCACGCCGGCACCGGCGCCTTGCAGCGAGAAGGCACCATCAAAGTAGATTAGCCACTCTTTGCTTGCTTCCTTGAAGGGAATGCTCGTCTCTGGAATTTCTTCATCTGGTGTGGGCGTCCACTCTGCTATGAATTCTGCCAATGCTCTGCTTTGGATAGTTGACGTGCTCTCAAACTTGAGGCCAAAGCTTGATAGTTCCAAAGTGCTCACTTTCGACAATCACGCCTTTGTTGCCTCTGGATTTTGCTGTATCCTCTTCATGGAAAGCGAGTGACAACTGTTATCTCATGCGCTTGGAAGTAATGGCGCAACTTTCTCGAGGCCATGAGGAGGCGAAAAGCAATTTCTGCACACCAGAGTACCTTGACCTAGCCCCGGCCAGAAGGGCCCGACAAAGTAAACTGGGCGCTGCACCATCCTTTTACGCATCTGCTCATGCGTCACAAGCAGATCCGTCCTTGTCGGGACCAGAGCTTGCCGGCGAAGCCCCCTGCTTGTCGCTGGATGTGTCTGCCATGGTTGCTAGCTCATCATCCACCTCCCTTTCCGCTACTAACGCATCACTAACCACTTGATTGGTCGCCGCTATATATAGCAGCAACTTCTCTTGTGGCTTAGGTGCGACAAGTGTTGGAGTGGAGGACAGGTATCTCTTCAAGTCCTGCAGCGCAGCCTCCGCTTCGGGGGTCCATACCTAGCGCGCCAAAGATGTCGGGGAGGCTGATCGGACCCACGAACACCTATGGGGCCGGCGGACCAGGCCCCTTTTGGTTCGGAGGGGGGCGGAGGTCGCACGACGAGCGGATCGAGGCGAAGCACACGAGCAGTTTTACCCAGCTTCGGAGCTCTCCGGAGAGATAATACTCCTACTGCTGCTTATGCAGTTGTATTGTGTTCTTGCTAGGGAGCGATGAGAGCTACAAGACCTAGCGTGAGTGTCTCTGGTCTCGAATGAGTCGAACGGACCGAACCCCCTCTACGTTGCGCATGGGCCTCCTTTTATATGCTCAAGGGGTCCCCGACAGGTGGCAACGTAGATGAGGGTACAAATGGAAAAACAGTAGTTGGTACACCTACTTGAACAATGTACAGTGTATCTACCTAACCCTGACGGCAAGGGACAAAAGCATTGAATGCCCGTCCCTATCGCCTAAACAGTGCAACAGGGACCGTCAGGAGCGCCACCGTTTGCCACGATGGCAAGCTTGTCAGCGCCGCTTATCGCCGCTTCTCCTCCCGGCTGCACAGCCTCTTGACACGCTGTAGCGCAGGGAATGGTCCCATGGCGACACGTTAGTGGATGAGCTGGAGCGGAGATGAAGAGATGTTGCCTGCCGCGGCAAGTGCCTTGCCGCGGCTGAATCCTTGTCACGTCCGGAGGCTTGTCGCTCTCCGAGCCTTGCCGGCAAGCTCCTCTTGCCGGGGTCTTGTCTTCTGCGTGCCTTGAGTGGCCTTCCCGGCAAGCTCCTCTTGCCGGGGCCTTGTCTTCTTGGTTAAATACTTTGTTCTTGAATGGCTCCAAAGGAACCACGGAGGATCTTGGCGGCGACCAGGCAAGCCTTGCCGCGGGATCTTGCAACTGCCCGTGCACGAGTTCGGGATACTAGGGTACCCCTACTCTAGTACACCGACACTTTGCCGCCGCATCGCCCCCTTGCAGGAGAGAAGGAGACCTGCCTGGGAATTTCAGAACGCCGCAGACATCATGAGGCTGCGCCCAGGCCTCAAGTTCAACTTCAATGTCTTGGAGCTTGACGCAATGCTCTTAGAGCTGTTCAAGCATGATCCTGATCATCCGGAGATGTTTAGGTTGCCGAGGTGTCGTTCATTGTGTAACAACTCGTCGCTTCGACCGCATCCGTGCAATGATGCCGTTGTGCGACTCCACGGAATTGTCCCCACTTGGCAAGAGCGGCGAACTGACGTCGTGCGGCAGTTCTTCGACAATCAGGTGGAGACGCCGGTCCGCCCCAATGAGCAGAGGGGCCTCACCTGCGATACCACCGACCACGAGATGCAGCGCATCGCCACCAGGCTAGAAGAGGCGGCAGCAGCTGCTGCCGCGGGCGAGTTTGATTTTACTATGGAGGAGGCAGAGGCAGCCGAGGCGACAAGCCTTGTCGAGCGAAAGGAGTTCATCGACGAGGAAGAGCTTGCCGAGCCTGAAGCCGAGTCGGGCGTGCCCGCCGAGGGCGCATCCTCTCCACCTCCAAGCAGCTTGTCATGGCCGGAGCCACCGGCTCCACCAAGAAGGCGTCTTCGCAGGCCGGAGACGCATAACGGGCGGCGAGCAGACCCAACAGCCGCAGCGCGCGGGGACGCGCTCCACCGCGGCAAGCATTGTTGCCGCAGAGCACCTCACACCGCTGCGGCAAGCTGGGGCGGGGCCTCGCAGGCCACCGGTCCAGCTCCCGTAAGCGCCCAAGGGAGTCCACTCCTCCGCCTCGTCGTGCAGCGGGCGGGCAGAGTCGACCTCTCCGCTCGGCTCCGGCGAGGAAGAGGAAGAGTAAGATTCCTGCTATACTTGTAATTCTTTGATTGGTTGCCTTGTCTTGTATCTGATGCTTTACTCTGAATCCATTCCTTTTCGTGACGCTGGCCCGAGAGGATGTCGAAGAGGGCCAAGACCCGGTGATTGTCGTCGAGGGCGAACCCACCGCGACGGGCGGAGGCGCGTCGAGACAACCTTGCCGGGTGAGGCAACTCTCCTTGAAGCAGCCCCAGCGTAAGTATATGGTCTATTTCTTGCTGTTCGGCATGCATGGGTGCTTTTTCCTGCGGATATCATTGTTGACTTGTGTAGAAGCGAGCAGCCTCCTTCGCTTCGACTACGCCGCCAAGGGTGGATTCCCGGCAAGGAGGCGCTCCCCGATGAGGAGCCTTCTCGGCAAGGGAACCTTCGGCAAGGGAGCCTTCTCCGGCAAGGGCAGCTCTCCGGCAAGGGAAGGCACCGTCGATCCTGGCGGCGGAGACCATGACCGCAGCCCCCGTGCGCAGTAACCTTCTTGCTGAGTACTTCCCTTGTGTTTTCTTCTTGATTCTATCTTTGGATATTTGCTTGACTTTCTTCATCCGTCCGCCACAGAGCCGATGGAGACCGAGGTCGCCCGGCGAGGAAGACGCCTGCTTTCTTGTGAAGCCGCCGCCGTGGGAGAAGAAGCCGTGACGAGCCTGCCAATGAAGAGGCCACCAAGGCTGCCTTGGTGGCGAGGGTCTGATCGCAGACTGACGCCCCGAGGCGCAGGAGGCGCCAGACGCTACACCGACGCCGATCTCTGCCGCTGCCGCGTCGAGGCTCGAAACCCCAGCCGGGCGCCTACTTGAAGGTCGGCGTGGCGTCTTCATCAAGCTCCCATGGGAGTCGAGCTCCAGGTGCGGCTGAAGGAGAAACCTTCGATGAAGAGCTGCTCGCCTCCGCTGGGTCGACGCTTAGTTGACGCGCTTAAGCAGCGGCGGCGAGCTTTGAGGAGGAGCATTGCTGCGGAAGTCGCCGCTTTCTACCGCCCGACAAGCCAAATCGGGCATCCCGGAGGCCCTTGTCGCCAAGGCGGGAGCAGATATTGAGAAGCGCGGAGGAGCTCGGGGCCGCAACCGAGAAGCTCTCGGTCCTTGGCGGAGGCGGGAGCAACTTCGCCGAGGAGCGCACGGCCTTCATCCTCGAGAAGGCTGCAGCTGAGGAGGAGCAGCGGCTTGCCGCCGAGAAGCTGTCCGCGCAGGAAAGCGAGCTGGCGCAGCGGAAGGTCAACCTGGACAACCACGAGGAGGATCTCGCCATGCGCGAGGAAACATCTGGCGGGGCTCTCAAGGAGGCAAAGGACGCTGCCGCGGCCGCCGAGGCCGCCAAGAAGGAGGCTGGAGACAAGGTGGGCGCAATTGGAGGCCAGCCTCAAGAAGAGCGGCGAGGAGCTTGCCGCACTCAAGCACCTGGCGTGAGAAGGACGCCTACACTCTTGGCGAGCTGCAGGGCCATCTCGCGAGAGGAGCAAGGAGCTCAAGCGCCGCAGGGGACTCAATGCAGATCTCGAGTTGAAGCTGACTACTTGACTCGAGGCTGGGCGGCGCCAAGGAGGCGGGAGGCGGACCTTGAAGGAGAAGATCAAGGCCGACGAGGAGCTCTTGGCGAATGTTGTTGCCACCAGGCGCCTTGAGGGAGAGTGTGAAACCTTTGGACCCGAAGGTCTCGTGGATCTTCTTGCCGCCATCCACAGCAGTGATGGAGCTGGGGATGGTGGATCTTGGATATTCTTCAAGCGAGCACCTCCAACCCAGCGCCAAGCTTAGCTTATTCTTCAAGGCGTGGCGGCGGGCCTCCAGCGACTCGGGAAGAGGTCCCAAAACAGCTGGCCGAGGTCGCGCCCAGATCTGCGCGAGGAGCCCTCAAAAGGTCTTGATGAAGGTGGCCTTCCGCAACCCGGGCCTCAACTTCACCAACGTCCTCAAGTCTCTGCCGCCCGGATGCCGATGTGGAGGCGCTCAAGACCCTTGTCGCACCATTGTGGACAGGGTGGCGGAATCAAGAGGGTTGAGGGTGGCCGCCAGAGATTAGGGCCGCCCGTTTTTCTTGCTCTTGCGGCTGCTAGACATGTCATAGGAACAATCCATTAGAGCTGCGGCAAGCTATCTTGTAATATAACTTTATTTTGGATATCAATTGCTATGCTATTTCCTTTACTTGATTCCTTCCTTTGTATGTTTTTGCCTTACGCTTTTAGGGGACTTGCCGGTAGCGGGCACTTTTGAGCATATTGTTGAGTGCTGAAACGTCAAGAGCCTGCGGCGGTGCCGCTTCCGACAAGCAACCTTTTCGCAACTAGTCGCAGCTCACTTAAGTTGTTGAGTGGACTCAAAACAAAGTAAGGGCGCAACTAGCTACGAATTGGTTCCTCTGCAAGACAGGTTTTCCATACAAAGTTGATTCGTTCAAGGAAAATAACTTAAAATTTTAAAACTGATTGCTCGAACTTTGGCAACTTAGATTTTCGGTCGTTTGTTGCCGGGTACGGTTCTTTTTCCTGGTGCGCCGCTTGGTCCCCACCATCATCTTCTACTTCCCCCCCCCCCCCCCGACAAACTTGTGTGCGAGGGAACCTTCCTTTCTTTGAGAAAGAGAAAGAAGAGAAAATAAAGGTATGGAGCCCTGTGGCTCGTTATCACTTACCAGGGGTAGGTGCTGCACAAAGTGTCAGACAATGCATGCAAACTAGACGTAAACAGCATGAAATCGATAAGGTGTGCGAAACCACGCTAAGCTTCTTGATGCGAAGTCTGCGCTTGGCTTTGTACAAAGGATTACATGCATCAGCGGCAAGACTTGTACAAAAGGTGGTTGCCGGAACAGGTTCCGGCAACCGCACCCTATGGGTAAAACTTAGGAAGATGTTCAATATTCCAGGAGTTGCTCACCGGAATGCCATCTTCGGTCTCAAGGCGGACATCGCCAGGCCTAGTGACTCGTTTCACCCGATAAGGGCCTTCCCACTTTGGCGTCAACTTGTTGGAATTCTTGGCGGACTGAGCGGCGAAGAACAAGGTCGCCTTCCTCGAGACTTCGGCATTGACTTTGCGGCTATGGTAGCGGCGCAAAGCTTGCTGGTACCAAGCAGCTCAGACAAAGAAATTTGAAGACGATCCTCCTCAAGGAGTAGCGCGTCATCTTGTCGCAGCTGCTCTTGCTCAAGCTCATCATAAGCGAGGACTCAAGGCGATCCGTATACGAGTTCCGTGGGGAGAACTGCCTCTGCTCCATAGACTAGAGCGAAGGTGTATGCGGCGATGGCTCGATTTGGCGTCGTCCTGATCGACCAAAGAACCACCGACAGCTCCTCAATCTAGTTTCTTCCGCACTTGTGCAGCCCGTCGAAAGTTCTGTTCCTGAGCCCGCGCAACACTTCAGCATTTGCCCTCTCCGCTTGACCGTTGCTTCTTGGATGAGCAACAAAAGCGAAGCAGACCTTGGCGCCAAGATCTCGGACGTACTGCATGAAGGTGCGGCTTGTGAACTGTGTGCCGTTGTCGGTGATGATCCTGTTAGGGATTCCAAAACGGCAAACAATCGACCTGAAGAACTTGACTGCTGATTGTGCTGTCACCTTCCTCACTGCTTCCACTTAGGCCACTTTGTGAACTTGTCGATGGCAACGTACAAGTACTCAAAGCCCCGACAGCTTCGGGGAAGGGGCCGAGGATGTCGAGCCCCGGACCGAAAATGGCGGGATAAAGGGATCGTCTGGAGAACTTGAGCTGGCTGGTGTCTGCATTTGGAATGGAACCGCACGCTTCCCACTTGGTTACTTGTGCGGTTGCATCTGGAGGGCTGTCGGCCAAAAGAAACCTTTGCTTAACGCTTTTGCGGCAAGTGCTCTGGCGCCAATGTGGTGACCACATATGCCTCCGTGTATCTCGCCAACAGCTTTTGTCCGTCTTCGATGAATACACTTCAATTTCACCCGTTGAGTCTTCTTACATGCAGGTGTCTTGTCGACAAACTGGTACATACTTGACTCGCCGGGCTACTCTTTCCGCTTCTTCTTGCTCCTCGGGAAGTTCTCTCACATGCGAAGGAAATGGACAATCTGCTGCGCGCTTCATTTGGAGCTTGCGGCTCGACAACAAGGACTAAAGGCACATCTGCTGCTGCGGGAACATCAGCTTCCACGGCAAGAACAACTGCGGCTCAGCCGAGCTTAGCGTTCCCGGCAAGCTTGCCGGAGCAAAACTTGTCGGGAGCGTCTGCTCCAACGAAACAAACCCTGGGGCTTGTCGGAGCAGACTGCCCCTCAGCACTGTTGGCGTCAATCTTGGGGGCCTTCGTGGCGACGGCTTCGGGAAGCTCTGCCGGAAAGTAGTCACCAGAGATCAACCTCCTCTTCTTGCTCTGTCCTGTTGGTGGTGTTACGGACGGTTGAGTCAGCTTGAGCACAAAAATCCCTGATTCCACAGGTAACTTAAGTGCGGCGCACTTTGACAAGCCGTCAGCAATGTCGTTCCGAGCTCTCGGAATATGCTCCACTTGCAGACCGTCAAAGTGCTCTTCTAGCTTCCTCACTTCATCAACATAAGCTTCCATCAACGAACTCGATAATTCTTGTTCACTTGGCGGATAACAAGTTGTGAGTCACCCACGACAATGAGCTTCTTGATCCCAAGGTCCACTGCGATCCACGAGACCGGCAAGCAAACCTTCATACTCGCCGTGTTGTTTGTTGCTTGCTCCTTGGGAAAGTGCATACGGACTACGTACTTGAGGTGCTCTCCGGTGGGTGCGACAAGCAGACGCCGGCACCGGGCGCCTTTGCGGTGAGAGAAGGCACCATCGAAGTACATCAGCCACTCTTTGCTTGTTTCCTTGACGGGGATGCTCGTTTCTGGAATTTCTTCATCTGGCGTTGGCGTCCATTCTGCTATGAACTCCGCCAATGCTCTGCTTTGGATAGTCGAAGTGCTTTCAAACTTGAGGCCAAAGCTTGACAGTTCCAGTGCCCATTCGACAATCCTGCCTGTCGCCTCTGGATTCTGCAGTATCCTCTTCAGCGGAAAGCGAGTGACAACTGTGATCTCATGTGCCTGAAAGTAATGGCGTAGCTTTCTCGAGGCAATGAGAAGGCCGAAAAGCAATTTCTGCACACCAGAGTACCTTGATCTAGCCCCTGCGAAGGGAACCGACAAAGTAAACCGGGCGCCGCACCATCCTTTTACGCATCCGCTCATGCGTCTCGTAGATTCGTCCTTGTCGGGACGAGCTTGCCGGCGAAGCCCCCGCTTATCGCGTGATGTGTCTTCCGTGGTTGCTAGCTCATCATCCGCCTCCCTCTCCGCTTCTAACGCAGCACTAACCACTTTATTGGTTGCCGCTATATATAGCAGCAACTTCTCTTGTGGCTTAGGTGCGACAAGTGTTGGAGTGGAGGACAGTATCTCTTCAAGTCCTGCAGCGTTGCCTCCGCTTCGAGTCCATTGCATCGGACCTGCCTTTTTCAAGATTTTGAAAAATGGCGATGCGCTTCAGCAGATCTAGAGATAAACCTTTGAGAGCAGCTACGCAACCGGCAAGCCTTCAGACATCCTTGACGCACTTTGGTGCTTCAAGCTGCTCAATGGCCTTGATCTTGTCGGGATTGGCTTCAATTCCCGGCTGAGACCACGAAGAACCGAGAAGCTTGCGGAAGGGACTCGAACACGCACTTCTCGGGATTGAGCTTGAGGTTGATCTTGCGCAGATTTGTAAAGGTTTCATCTAAATCTTGAACTAGGGTAGCCTTATCCTTGCTTTTGACCACTATGTCATCCATGTAGGCTTCCACATTTACGTGCATTTGCGGCTCAAAAGCATCATGAACTACCCTTGCAAGCGTTGAACCAGCATTCTTTAACCCGAAGGGCATCCGTACAAAACAGTATGTGCCACATGGGGTGATGAATGCGGTCTTCTCTTCATCCTCTTCTGCCATGAAGATCTGATGATATCCTGAATATGCATCCAGAAATGAAAGCAAATCACATCCGGCCGTGGAGTCAACAATCTGGTCGATGCGCGGCAAGGGAAATGGATCTTTGGGACAAGCTTTATTGACATCGGTGAAGTCGATACAAAGCCTCCATTTCCCGTTAGCCTTGCGTACAACTACAGGATTGGCCAACCACGTAGGATGGAGCACTCCTCTGACAAGGCCTGCTTTGCTTCGGTTTCTTGATTTCCTCCGCGATGAACTCTTGACGCTCCGCTTTGCTTCCTTCGACTTTACGCTTGGCGGGCCACGCATGAGGACAAGCGGCAAGACGGTGCTCAATTACTTTCACGGGAACACCGGGGATGTCGACGGTTGCCATGCAAACACGCCGACGTTTCGCCAGCAGGGGAAAGCAACAGCGCGCCTTCCTATTTAGGGTCGAGAGAGGCACTGATGGTGAAGGTACCACCAGTGCCGTCCTCCTTGGCGGACACCTTCTTGGTCTCTGGTGGAGCTGTCATCGTCTTCTTATACTTGCCGGTGGAGCTCGATGGTGCGTCCTCGACGACAGCGCAGCACTCCGAGAAGGTGCGCTTGCCGGAGTGGGCATCAGAGCTCTTGCCGGACTTGGTCTTCTTCTTCCCCCCGGGAGCTTCAGCGGCAAGTGGCTTGCAATCTGCTCCTGCTGCTGCTTCCCGGTAGATCTTGTCGGCGCAGATAAGGGCATCCTTCTTGTCGCCCGGGACAGAGATGACACTTATCGGGCCCGGCATCTTTAGGAGGTTGTAGGCATAGTGAGAGGCCGCCATGAATTTGGCGAGTGCTGGACGGCCAAGTATTCCATTGTAAGGCAATGGAAAGTCAGCAACATCAAAGGTGACCCTCTCAGTCCTGAAGTTCAACTCGCTGCCAAATGTTACCGGCAATGTGATCTTTCCCTTCGGCTTGCTTCTTCCCGGATTAATTCCTTGAAAAGTGCCGGTCTCTTCGAGCTCGCCATCAGGGATCTGGAGTTTCTGGAGCACCGCGGAGGAGATCAGATTCAAGCCGGCCCCGCCGTCAACTAGCATCTTGGTGACCTTGAGGTTGCGGATAGTTGGTGAAACCAACATCGGCAAGCACCCAACCGCTGTTTCGCGATCAGGGTGGTCCTCAATGTCAAAGATGATAGGCGTGTTGGACCATTTCAGAGGCTTGCGTGACTCGATGGATGGTTCTGCTGCATTGACCTCCCGCATCCACTGCTTGAGCTGGCAGTGGGAGGTGTCTGAAGAAGCTTACCGCCAACAACGCCGCAGGACCTCTGTGGCTTTCTGGAACTCCTGCTCATCGGCGTCGTCATCATCCATGTCTTCATCGTCGTCTTCGTCTTCATCCATGTCGCGGCCGCGGGGAGGCCTGTCTCCTTGCCGCTGCTTGGCCTTGCTGCGGCGCCCTCCCCGACCGGGACGTTTCTTGCTGGCTCCTCCAGCACCTTCCTGGGCCTTCTCCTTGTCGCGTCGCTCGTATTCAGCTTTACATTTGCTCGTCAAGCTGCTCTACCTTCTTGCAGCTCTGGAGGTCATGGCCCTTAGTGCGGTGGATCTTGCAAGATCGCTTGCCGGAGCCGTCCTGCTTGTCGGCGGCCGCCACAGGCTGGTGTTAGTGCCAGCGGCAACCTCCTTGCCGGAGCTACCAGCCTTGGCGTTCTTGTCGCCAGCTCCGTTGCCGGACTGCTCAACAACTAGCACATCTCTGCCTTTCTTTTTCCTGTTGCCCCGCCGCCGGCTCTTCTTTGCCGGGGCGGTCTCCTCACTGTCAGATCCTCCTGCTTCGGTATTCTCTCCGGGGAGTCTCCTCCCCTCCTCAGCACGTGTGCACTTGTCGGCGAGGGCGTATAGCTCACTTGGCGTCTTCGATCTTGCACATCACCATCTCCTCCGCATCCTGCGGTTCCGCACGCTCGATGGAACGCAGCTGATCACTCTGGCAGGTGGACATCTGGGATGTTGTCTTTGTGCACGGCTGAACCTCTGAATATACTTGGCGCAGGGGCTCTCCTTCCTTCCGGGCGGCAGATGAAGGTCGCTTTCTTAGCCATGGGGTTTGTGGCACGCTGTAAAGGCGCCGACATAAGCTGATGGCACTGAATCTGCCAAGAAGATATGGAGTTGTCCGGCAAGTGCATGAGCCAAGATCTCGACATTGGGCTTGAGTACCGCGGGAAGTAGTTGGCAAGGATCTTGTCGTCTCGCCCCGCAGCCTGCACCGCGATGGTGTAGATGCTTTGAGGAACTCCGACGGATGCGTCTTGCCGTCGTACTTCTCCGATGCGTCGGCTTGAAGTTTTTCTTCTTTGGGCCATCGGACTTGCCGCAGCTCACGAGTGAACGCAGGGCAACCTACCGCGCACGGCAAGTCGCTGGTTCCTCCGGTGCGTGCATGTCGACGGAGGGCCCGGCGGCGCTTGTCGGATTGACGTCGCTTCTCTTCGGCGCCGGCGCGAAGTTCGGCGTCCTCTTCTTGTCGATCGTGTAGCACTTGGCGCTGATCGCGATGAGCTCGTGGATCCGATGACGCGGTGGAGTCATTTGTCGAGGTGGATCCTGCGAGTCGGCGATCTTGGCCTTCGGGTGGAGAGTGCATGGTGGTTGCATCCCCACCCGGTCTCGTCGCCACCGGCTTTCGCGTTTAAGCGTTCTGTCGCGCGGCGTGACGCACTCGGTGCCGGGGGCGTCGCCGTTGGCGAAGCGATGAGACTACGTATGGTGGCCCTCCACCGTCGACCTTGTCGGCCGTTGGAGGGTAAGCGAGGAGCGATTGAACTCTCGCCGTGGCTTCTGCTGGAGTAGTGGGTGGCGATGGCGAGCGGCGCGAGGAGCGGATATGCTCGGACTTCTATCTATGTTAGAAGGAAGCGATATCCCGTCCGGCGACCGTGCCTCGCTGTGCCCGGCATGTTGGCGTGCATGTTGGTCTTGAACGTCCCGAGATCCTCCAGCTCGATCTCGGTCCAACGATCGTATGGCATTGTGAATGCCATGATGCTGTCGGTCCCGCGCCTCCTGAGACGGGCGCGATACATGTACGGACGCCGAGGTCTGCGCGGCCTTGTTCTTGGACTTGGTAGCACCGTGAGCTCCCCCGTCGCCGTCCATTCTTCCGTCGGCATCCACCCCACCACCTGTTTGCTCCGGTGGTGGTGGGTTCGACGCGGACGAGGCTTCTGCCGCCGAGGCCTTCTTCTTCGGTGGAATATTGACAAAGATGATGAAGATCTAGCTCGCGTGGACGCCGGATCAGGTTCACACAACCTCGACGCCCCCTACCTAGCGCGCCAAAGATGTCGGGGCAGGCTGATCTGGCCCGCGAACACCTATGGGGCCGGTGGACTGAGCCCCTTTCGGTTCGGCGGGGAGCGGAGGTCGCACGAAGAGCAGATCGAGGCGAAGCACGCGAGAGGTTTACCCAGCTTCGGAGCTCTCCGGAGAGATAACACTCCTACTGCTGCATGTACGATTTGTATTGTGTTCTTGCTAGGGAGCACTGAGAGCTACAGTATACTCCAGCTGCTAACGAGACCTAGCGTGAGAGTGTTTGAACCCTTCTCTACGTTGCGCATGGGCCTCGTTTTATATGTACAAGGGGCTCCGACAGGTGGCAACGTAGATGGGGGTACAAATGGAAAAACAGTGGTTGGTACACCTACTTGTACGATTATGCGATGCAATATACCTAACCACGGCGGCGGGGATAAAGGCATTAAATGCCCATCTTGTCGCCCTAACGGTGCAAACAAGGACCGTCGGGCGCCACCGTCCGCCACGATGGCAAACTTGTCACGCCGCTTGCCACCTCAAGACCGGCGGCTGCCTGACCTCTTGCCACGCAGCGCTGGAAAGGCCCTGTATGCGACACGTTAGTGGATGCACCGGAAGCGTAGGTACAGAGAGGTGATGCGCGGACAAGCGCCTTGTCATGGTTGTTATCTTGTCGCGCCGGAAGCTTGTCGCTCATCGGGCCTTCCGGCAAGCTCCTCTCGCCGGGTCTTGTCTTGTAGGTGCTCGAGGTGGCCTTCCGACAAGCTCCTCTTGTCGGGCCTTGTCTCCTAAGTGCCTTGGGTGACCTTCTGGCAAGCTCCTCTTGCAGGGGTCTTGTCTCCACAGCTTGAATACTTTGTTCTTGAATGGCTCCAAAGGAACCACGGAGGGCCTTGGCGGTCACCCGGTAAGCCTTGCTGCGGAGGGCTGCAACTGCCCATGCACAAGTTCGGGATACTAGGGTACCCCTACTCTAGTACACCGACAGCGTTCGTTAGCTATGGCTCTGGAGCGAACGGTTTCCGTTCGTTAGGTTTTAGTAGTGAACGTTCGTTTGGTAGGTTTTTTCTTTTATTTTAGTTTTCTGCCAGGGACTCGTTTATGAATATTTTTATTTACACATTAGTCCCCAATTTTCAAACGCGCATAACTTTTTACTCGTTAGTCCAAATCCAACGAAACCAACGCCCACTTCTTCTTTAAGATCCCCTCTATCCAGTAATCCAACTCAAACATGTTTTTGAAAGTTTAAAATTTGAATTAGATCAGATTTGAATTTGAACTTCGTTTGATCATAACTTGAGTTTCGTAACTCCGATTTAGTTGATTCTTTTTGCACATTAAAGCTCTTGACCTAAACTTTCTGATAAGGCCAAATTCACATAATTTTGGTACTGTTAGAAATTGTTTTATGTTGAAAGAGTTATTTACTTGGTTTTGATGTTTTCCGAATTGTTTTCTTCGATCTTTCCGATCTTTTGAGTGATTGCTTATGTGTGGTTACTATTGATTGCTTACGATAGATTGACCGGAGTGTGACGAGTAGACCTATCAAGAGTTTTGACTGCGAATCATCTTCATCAACTGCGGGCAAGTAACACTTTGATCATACTTTCTCATACCCAGTTTTTATGCATTAGATCAATCCTCAAACACTTGCATGATTAGGATCTAATTAAATTGTGGGATGGGAAGTAGATGAGGTAGTACCTATTACCTGTTTTATTATCAAACCTTTGGGAGTTACTTCTACGTTTGCTTATTATGATATGCTATGCTAGTAGACGTGGATTGGGTGAGTATATTTCATGACAGATGTGAGATTGTTATTTAATGGTTTATTTAAGGTGGCAACTTAAACACACATCTGGGTGGATTGAGGCACCTGGCTATTCCAGGATTTGCCTATCAAGGCACTGGTAGATGTGATTTGCCTGTTTTCTTCGGACCGCCACCCAGGCTCAAAGGGATCATGAGATTATTCAAACTAGAAACTTCCGTGTGCAGCCAGAAGCCATTATGGGCTCTGGCATAGTTGACTAAGTTGTGCGAACTCTACGGGTAGACTAGCGGATGTAGGGGAAAGTAGGTGTACCGGTCTACCCACAAGTAAGGTGCTAGTGCTTCTGAAAGACTATGTCTCGGTCATCCGTTTCTCAAACACCATGTAGTGCGAGAAAACCAACAGAGGCGATCGAGTCTTGTGGGGAAAAGTGCGCAAACCTCTGCAGAGTGTATAAACTAATCATGGTTAGCCGTGTCCCCGGTTATGGACATCTTGAGTATCTAGTTCTTGGATTATCCTGTTGATCTCATCATGTTACTCTAAATAATATTGTCGGGTTGTTAATGAGTACTTTTAATTGGGATTGAGGATGTTGTCAACCATTCTCAATGTTCAACAACCACCATGATAGTTAAATAAATATATTCCTTTGTAGTAGGGAAAAATTGGCTTTTCAAAAATCGTAACCATAGAGCTTTCCACCAGCCATATATGCATGTAGTATAGCTTATTCTTTCATTAATCTCTATGTGTTACATTGCCAGCATATTCCATGTGCTGACCCGTGTTCTGGCTGCAACTTTTCATGTTGCAGACTTTTCAGACGACGAGTAAGTGATACGTTAGGGTTAAGATTTCCTATACTCAACTTTGCTGTTGGTGTTGATGGGAATCCACAACCTTGTTGCTTCCGCTATATTTGGATTGAGGTAATAGTATTTACGTTATTTATACATGTGATTTACCTCTGTTATAAATCCTTCGAGTACTGTGTGTGTCAGCATACCGATCCAGGGATGACACGAAAGCACAGAGACTTGATCCATTCGGGTCGGGTCGCTACAAGATGGTATCAGAGCACATGTTGACTGTAGGACGTGACCCTAGAAACTGACAAGCCCATAGGAAAGATTTTTCTCTACAACTTCATTTTCAAAAGATCTTTTACCTCTCTTCTCTTCTGAGTTTATTCAAATATTCCCTTCTAGTGAGACCATACCCCTTTTCCCTTTTGACCACTCGAAGATTCAACCGATGAGACCACTCCAAGGAGACAAGATATCGGACAACTGAGACCAATTGGAATGAAGAGGATTTTACAGTGTAAATGGAAACTACAAATGTTGAAGACTCTGAAGACTAGGAGATTTGAAGGCTCCAAATAAATTCCGGATTTGTATGACCTAGGAAGGCACCCCTTATGGAACTTGGTAGAATATGGAAGCTGCCAATACCCGAGATCAAGGTGTATCGGAGAAAGACCGGAACATGGAGCATAGAACTCAAAGTTTTGTCAAGAAACCCCGAAGACAGGAGATATAAAACTATGGAATGATAGCTCATGGAAATGACAAGAGCAGAAACACGCTATCCATGATGTTATCGCCCGCTTATACTATTGTCACTGTGCTGAGTTAAGCATGCATTTCCTCAGAAGGATTGGATGGTAGGAGGTTGAAGGAGCATCTGTCAGCGAAGGATGCAGTTATAACATTACTGGTGTAGCACCAGGATCTGGAGTGTTACATCAAGAAGTTAAGATGGACCTACAAGAAGCAGTATTTGATAAGGAAGCAGTTCGTGAAGAACTCAGGACCCAGAAGCTGAAAGTAGACAAGCTGAAGGAGCAAAACATCGAGATACCGGAGATTTGTCGGGAGTTGAAGGATAGAAGGACATGGTTCATGTCAAGGAGGTTGAAACCTAGAAGTTTGGAACCCAAACTCGAAATATTAAAGGATGTCACTAAGAGACTTGGCGTCAACAAAGATGATCTGGCAAAAGAACTTGAGAAAGACAAGCACGATCGGAAGAAGCCATTGGAGGCATGAACAAGACTGGAAGAGTTTGATGATGTTGAAGATTTATTGACCTTTAGAAGACCAAACCCCTATTACATACCTGCGTTAGATGCGACGATTGTGAGCCGTCATTTGTTTGATGTTTTCCGACGGCCACAATAAAATCTGTCTTTTCAAAACATTTGTTTGTATTGTGTGCATCCCTCTCGATCTCTCTTATATCACCCCATAACCCATGGAACCAATAGAGGATGAATGGAGATGAGCTTGTACTTTACGGACCAATGAATCAATTGGAGACGGACCGATGGATTCAGAACATGGAGGATCACCCGGAGAATAATCCTATAGCCGGAAAGGATATGACCAGCATGCTCTTGAGTGCTTTGAAAGAGGTGCTGCTATTTGGTGGAGGATGAACCAAACCATCAATGGATTGCAAGGAGTAACCAGTTGGAAGGAATTTACGTTGACTTTGCTAAAGTCTTGGTTTGTGTCCCGTAAATTGAAGCCTTATGGAAAGGATATGAAGAAACCTTGTGCATGCAAGCTTTGTGGAGAAATAGGACACAACCATAAAGAAAATAAGGACGAATACCCTCATAATCGGAGGATTACCAAAGGAGTTAGCCGAGGATCTCAAGGAACTTTAGTTGGAGATTGTTCCCAAAGGTTTCGTTCTTGATAATGGAAGTTCGGTTTACATTGTTGGAAAAGATCCGTGAAGCTCGGAAGGATGACAAAGAGATTGCTGAGGTAAAAGAGAGGATGAGCAAAGGAAAAGCCAAAGGTTTTCGTAAGGATGAGCATGACACCTTATGGTTTGAGGACAGTGTACATATACCTAATAATGCAAAGATCAGGAAGTTAAAACTTCAGGAGGCTCATGACTCACCATACTCGATTCGCCCTGGAAACACCAGGATGTATTGGGATTTGAAGGAGTGTTTCTGGTGGACTGGTATGAAGAAGGATATTGCCGAGTATGAAGTCGTAGGTGATGTATGCCAGAGAGAGTAAAAGCAGAGCATCAGAAGCCAACAGGATTAATACAGCCTATGCCGATACCCGAATGGAAGCAGGATAAGTTTGGCATGGATTTCATTACCGGATTTCCCAGAACCTGATCGGGATATGATTCTATCTGGGTACTAGTTGACTCGCTTGACCAAAGTGGCTCATTTTATCCCAGTGAAAGCCACCTATACAAGTGCGAAGTTGGCCAAGATATATTTGACAAGGATCGTATGTCTGCATGGAGTTCCGAGGACCATCGTAGAGGAACACAGTTTACCTCAAAGTTTTCGAATCAGTTGCGTGAAACTTTGGGTACTAGGCTAGAGTTCAAGATGACCTTTCATCCGCAGACAGATGGATAAATCGAGAGAGTCAATCAGATTCTGGAGGACATGTTGAGAGCGTATGCGCTAGATTATGGATCTAGTAGTGATGATAATCTACCTTACGCGGAGTTCTCATACAACAACAGCTACCAAGTCAGTTTGAAGATGGCCCCTTTTTGAAGCCTTGTATGGGAGAAGGAGCCAGACACCGTTGATGTGGGATGAAGTTGGAGACCGTCAGTTGTTTGGACCAAATGTGATCAAGGAGTCGAGAAGAGAATGTTAAGTTGCTTGAGATAGGTGAAGGTAGCTCGATCCGAGCGGAAGAGTTATGCGAGACTCAAGAAAACGCAAGGAGGTAGTCTATGAAATTGGAGATGAGCATATCTTTGTGTGCCACCTCTGCGAGAAGTTAAACGATTTGGAGTTAAGGGAAAGTTAGCCCCGAGATTTGTAGGACCATACCGAGTTTTGGAGCGTATGGGAGAAGTTGCCAACAAATTGGAGTCACCCGAAGGACTGTCAGGAGTTCATGATGTGTTTCACGTTTCCCAGTCGAAGAAATGCCATGCAGAGATGGCCAATATTCCCCTGTAAGGACGCTTGACCCTGAAAAGGATAATGATGTTCCACAAAGTGGAGTATGGACTTCTTAAGTATAAGTTTTTATCTCGGTATGTGGGACATCCCACGAGGATGAAGAGATAAATTACTATTGGACATAAAGTAGGTATGATGTTGGAAATATGGATCAATGGAAATTCCATGATGAGTCTGAGTAATCATGTCCTAGTTTGGTGCCAATAGAAGAAAGGAAGACAGTACAATTGGATGGATTTAAGAATACTAGGAAGTTGGAAGTTGGAATAATGATCAGTTGCCCAGATGATGTGTTCAAGGATTATAAGTGATGAGATGGGCCATAACCCACAGGCCCCAGGACCTGCCAAGAAGCAAGCACATTCTTGTTGAAGGAAAAACCCTGGAAGAGGATATGCCTTTATCAACTGACGATTCTATAGGAATTTACGCAAAACCTGAGAGTTGTGAAGAAACGATAGATGTTTGATTGGCTTGCAGAATCAATGGAATTTCCGAACTTGGTTCGTCGATAAGAGAAATTCTGCAATGCTTGTGAGGATGACCGAGTGTTAGAATGCGAGATTCGCTAAACCATGTACAAGGTAATGATTTGGGTGTGGGATGGATTGATCACCATACCGACTTACTCTTATTATCGCTTTGCTATATGGGATGGTAAATCTGAGTGACCTACCTATAGTAGAGTGACGACGATCTAAACCTTGTTTAAACCTTAGAATGGTATAAGCATTTTTCCCTTGTACACGGCAGTTTTTGCCAACCGTAGGTTATACGGTGAGGTTCAACCCAGACCCATTTCATGCAGGACAAACCATAAATTGTTGACCACCATGAGATATCGATAGTTGATTAGAATTGGCGCCAGACCTGTCAGCTAAGAAGACCCAGTCTCGGAATAACCTTACCAAGAGGAAAAAGGACAAAAGAATTGAGGAAAAGGTTATGCCACTACCGAAAGAGCCCAGAGAAAAAATTATCCTTACGATCTGAGAAGACCGACACTGTCAGTAATAAGGATGGAGTATAGGATTTTTGATGGAACCGTAACCATGCTTCTAAGGGTGGTAGCACCCGAGAACCCCGGAGACGATCGATGAATTTGTTTTGAGAAGACCCCCAAACCCTAACCTATTTCTTGCTAGCCTCTCCGAATCTCGAGGACGAGATTCATTTTAAGGGTGGTAGTTTGTAACATCCCAAAATTCTAAATTTTGGAATGTTATAAACACATAGATAGTTTTGTATGATTGTTTGATTGATTGACTGAAAGTGAGTGAATTTGAAACTTTTTGAAAGTTAAATGAGAGGGAATAAAAGGACTTCCCAAACTTTCATTTTGCTTTTATGATCTTCGGGAATTCGAATTCTTTTCATCACAAAACCCTGGAGAGAAGATGACATGACTTCTTGCATTTATTTAAATGACAAGGGGTGTTGAAAATATCTGAATCTTCTTTGAGAATATTTCCAATTCTGAAACTTTATGCAACTCAATGATTTTCACGAGCGAAGATAAAATGACTTCTTCAAAACAAATGAAATATGAGTTGGCAGTTTCAAAGAAATAAATTCAAAGTTCTTTTGAATTTATTTTCAATTTGGAGTTATTTGAGTTTTTATTCAAATTATTTTTCTCCAAAAATAAAATATATGGAAAATAGGGTAACATGATTCCCTACCTTAGAAAATTGGAGGGAAATTAATTTGAAGTCATTTTGGTATTTTTAAAATGATTTTTATTGGATTTTATTGGACCAGTAGCACTGTTTGAATTATTAGAATTTTTGTGGATTTTATTTGAAACTAGAATAATGTTCATGTTGTAGGAAATCTTTTTCTGAAAATTTTGATATATAATATGCCTAGGTTCTATTTTAATTTTTGGTTAGCTTTTATTTTATTTTCGTTGTTTAAAAAAAAACTTCTTCCCATTGAATCGGGCCCGGCCCAGCCAACTGCCAGGCCACAGCCCAGCCAAGGCCCATCCGCCCACGCCCGTCCCTCGAAGCTCCCGAGGCGGGACTCCGCCCAGACGCCGCCGACATGGCCGCTGTAGCCGCCGTGCCCCGACCTCCTCTTTCCCCTTCTCCAAGCCGCGCCCCCCTCCCGCACGCCAAGCCGCCGCCCCTCTCCTATAAAACCCAAGGCCCCGGGCCCCGTTCCTCTCTCTCCCTCTCCCGCCGCCGCCTTTTTACCGCCACGGCGAGATCCACCGCCGCCGCCTCGCTCCGTCCCGCCCCCGCGGACCACCGCCGACGCCGCCATCCTCCGCGCCTCACCGAGCCGCCCCTCCCCGTCTACTTCGCCGCCGCCGCCGACCGCCAGAATGCCGCCCCCGAACGGATCCGAGCCGCCGCCGCCGTCCTTTTCCCTCGCCGCCGAGGACCTCGCCGCCGCGGTAACCGCTGCCCCTCCTCATCCGTCCGATCTGGATCTAAGGATCCAGATCCATTTTTTTTCTAAGCGTTTTTATTTATTTATTTAGAGAGCGTTCGTTAGCTATGGCTCTGGAGCGAACGGTTTCCGTTCGTTAGGTTTTAGTAGTGAACGTTCGTTTGGTAGGTTTTTTCTTTTATTTTAGTTTTCTGCCAGGGACTCGTTTGTGAATATTTTTATTTACACATTAGTCCCCAATTTTCAAACGGGCATAACATTTTACTCGTTAGTCCAAATCCAACGAAACCAACGCCCACTTCTTCTTTACGATCCCCTCTATCCAGTAATCCAACTCAAACATGTTTTTGAAAGTTTAAAATTTGAATTAGATCAGATTTGAATTTGAACTTCGTTTGATCATAACTTGAGTTTCAGAACTCCGATTTAGTTGATTCTTTTTGCACATTAAAGCTCTTGACCTAAACTTTCTGATAAGGCCAAATTCACATAATTTTGGTACTGTTAGAAATTGTTTTATGTTGCAAGAGTTATTTGCTTGGTTTTGATGTTTTCCGAATTGTTTTCTTTGATCTTTCCGATCTTTTGAGTGATTGCTTATGTGTGGTTACTATTGATTGCTTACGATAGATTGACCGGAGTGTGACGAGTAGACCTATCAAGAGTTTTGAGTGCGAATCATCTTCATCAACTTTGCAGGCAAGTAACACTTTGATCATACTTTCTCATACCCAGTTTTTATGCATTAGATCAATCCTCAAACACTTGCATGATTAGGATCTAATTAAATTGTGGGATGGGAAGTAGATGAGGTAGTACCTATTACCTGTTTTATTATCAAACCTTTGGGAGTTACTTCTACGTTTGCTTATTATGCTATGCTATGCTAGTAGACGTGGATTGGGTGAGTATATTTGATGACAGATGTGAGATTGTTATTTAATGGTTTATTTAAGGTGGCAACTTAAACACACATCTGGGTGGACTGAGGCACCTGGCTATTCCAGGATTTGCCTATCAAGGCACCTGGGTAGACAGGATTTGCCTGCTTTTTCTTCGGACCGCCACCTGTGCTCAAAGGGATCATGAGATTATTCAAACTAGAAACTTCCATGTGCAGCCACAAGCCATTATGGGCTCTGCCATAGTTGACTAAGTTGTGCGAACTCTTACGGGTAGACTAGCAGATGTAGGGGAAAGTAGGTGTACCGGTCTACCCACAAGTAAGGTGCTAGTGCTTCTGAAAGACTATGTCTCGGTCATCCGTTTCTCAAACACCATGTAGTGCAAGAAAACAAACGGAGGCGATCGAGTCTTGTGGGGAAAAGTGCGCAAACCTCTGCAGAGTGTATAAACTAATCATGGTTAGCCGTGTCCCCGGTTATGGACATCTTGAGTATCTAGTTCTTGGATTATCCTGTTGATCTCATCATGTTACTCTAAATAATATTGTCGGGTTGTTAATGAGTACTTTTAATTGGGATTGAGGATGATGTCAACCATTCTCAATGTTCAACAACCACCATGATAGTTAAATAAATATATTCCTTTGTAGTAGGGAAAAATTGGCTTTTCGCAAAAACTGTAACCATAGAGCTTTCCACCAGCCACATATGCATGTAGTATAGCTTATTCTTTCATTACTCTCTATGTGTTACATTGCCAGCATATTCCATGTCTTTGACCCGTTTTGGCTGCAACTTTTCATGTTGCGAGACTTTTCGCATTGACGAGTAAGTGATACGTTAGGGTTACGATTTCCTATACTCAACTTTGCCGTTGGTGTTGATGGGAATCCACAACCTTGTTGCTTCCACTATTTTTGGATTGAGGTAATAGTATTTACGTTATTTATACATGTGATTTACCTCTGTTATAAATCCTTCGAGTACTGTGTGTGTCAGCATACCGATCCAGGGATGACACGAAAGCACATAGACTTGATCCATTCGGGTCGGGTCGCTACACCTGGAGGGCACCCTGGGCCTCAACCCGGGCTTCTTCCGAGCTTTGACGAGCCTTGGCGAGTTCGGCCTCTCGAGACGATACATCGCACTCCAAGGTCTCGCATTTCTTCATAGCGTCCTGGAGCTCTTGCTGGACCTCGTTGACCTTAGCCTTGAGCTTCTTACGGGCGGCTTGCTCCTTGGCTTCGGCCTGGGCCTTTTTAAGGGCCTCTACCCCGGTCATCGCTCCTACACATATCATAACATTATGGTCAATACACATCATTTATTCTTTCCGAATATATAGCGAGTCATTACATACCTTGTTGGTCTTCCAGCCGCTTCCTTGCTTGGCCGAGCTCCTCCTCGGCCTGCTCCAGTCTCTGCTTTAGTCCAGAGACTTCCGCAGCGTGTGAGGTCGTGGCCACCAACGACGCCTGCTCATTCATACAAAGACACATTTAGTTAGTTTCCTACAAAAATGAATTGATCCTCTGTCCGGCCTTGCTTTCCGAACACCGGACAATGTCTCAGGGGCTACTGTCTATATTGGGATTTTCTCTTTCGCGTCGCTTACCTCAAACCCTGTCAGCAGGCCGCTGCAGGCTTCGGTCACTCCGCTCTTGACGGACTGAACCTTCTCAATCATCGTACCCAATAGGATACGGTGTTCCTCCACAATGGAAGCGCCTTGTAGCGCTTCCAGAAGATTGTCTGGTGCCCCTGGTTGGACAGAGGTCACCGGTGGAATAGGCACACCCCCATCTTTCGAAGGAGGTTGCTGGCCGAACTCCGGAGCCGTATAGGTCTCCGGCAACGTATTCGACTAGGGGCCGAACTGAGCATGGCCCCCATTGCCAGTCTCCATGGGGGACTGCTCCCCCATGTGTACGGCGGCCGAGGTTTCGCCCTCTGGCGCCACCTCGACAACCTCTGAGACTCTCCTCGGCACAGAAAGTCCTTCGTGACAGCACCTCGGCGTCGCCCTTGGCCGTGGGAGAGTAGGCGGCCGGCAGTGACTCACTGGCCATCGCCTTTGAATCCAACGAACCTCTAGATGAGGATCGCTGGGAGCTATCGTGGGCCGGACTGCAATAGCACAATTAACCATGTTAATACAATAAAGATGAGAGGCCGGATACACGGACGAATACAAGTTTGTAACTACTTACGATGCGGCCAGGGGCTTGTTCCGGGGGCGTCGCTCCGGAATGCTGTCGACGTCCCACGCGGTGTTATCCGCAAGGGAGCCTTTCCCCTTCTTGGGCACTTCCGCCTCCAGATTTGTCGAGGCCGCCCTCTTCTTCCTCCCCCCATCAGGGGGAGGGTTGCTTTCTTCCTGCTCCTCGTCGTCATCTTCGATGGCGGAGGAGTGAGTCTTGTCTTCGGACATCACGTCCGAAGCGCCTTTGCGGCGGGGGCCACCCTGGCCTCCCTTGGCCTTCTTCTTTGCCATCTTCTCCGGCGGCTGATAGGGCACCGGGAGTAGCATCTTCACCAGGAGCGGGATGACTGGATCTTCGGGCAGCGGAGCCAAACATTGAATCCGCTCCGCTTTCTCCGTCCATACCTGAAAGGATAAATTAGCAAAGTTTCGTTTCCCTCCTGGGACAAGCAAGTAGAGGGTACGCCTTGAGATGTGCAGGACTTACCTCATTGGCGGGGTGAGCAAGATTGTGCCCACGGTCCGAGTCTATGGCCGGCGGCTTCTCATCGCCCTTGAAGAGCAGCTTCCAGGCATCTTCGTGAGTGGTTCTGAAGAGCCTCACCAAGATCTGGTGCTTCTCCGGATCGAATTCCCATAGAGGGGAGGTTCGGCTTTGGCAGGGGAGTATCTGGCGAACTAGCATAACCTGGATCACGTCGACAAGCTTGATGTTTCTGTCCACCATGCTTTGGATGCGCGTTTGCAGCGCCATCAGCTCATCCGACGAAGACCAATTTGGGCCCTTCTCCATCCAGGAGGTCAGCCGCATTGGAGCTCCGGACTTGAATTCGGAGGTTGCGGCCCAGGTGGTGTCGCGGGGCTCTGTGATATAGAACCACAGCTTCTGCCACTCCTTGACAGTCTCCACAAACGTGCCTTTCGGCCATGTGACGTTGGGCATCTTGCTCACAGTGGCTCCTCCGTACTCCGCGTGTTGGTCGTCCACCACCTTTGGCTTCACGTTGAAGATCTTGAGCCACAGTCTGAAGTGGGGCTGGATGCGGAGGAAAGCCTCACACACGAGAATGAATGCCAAGATGTTGAGGAAAGAGTTCGGGGCTAGCTCATGGAAATCTAGCCCATAAGTCCGCGGACGAAAGGGTGGAGCGGAAACTCTAGCCCGCGGACGAAATGAGGGAGGAACACCACCCTCTCATTGGGTTTTGGTGTAGGGACAACTTGTCCCTTGGCCGGAAGCCGGAGGGCGATCTCCTTCGCCAGATACCCGGCCTCCCGAAGCTTGGCGATGTCCTTCTCCTTGACGGACGAGGCCATTCACTTGCCTTGCCCTCCAGTGCCGTACATGGTTGAGAGCTTGCTAGGGGTGGAAGAAACGAGAACTTGGGTGCTGGAGCTCGAGAATGGAAGGGCAGAGGAAGAAACAAGGCGTGGGTGAAGAAGGAGAATCCTTATCCCCTTACAAAGGCAGTGAATATCGAAAGCCTCCCCACTCGCCTTAAAACTCGCTTATTCCCAAGGGCTGTGCAAACGGCACCGTTGGATTACCCACGCCCGTATTGATGAGAATCCCGCAATAAGGGGACACGATCTCTGCTTTGACAAGACGTGCCAATAGAAACCGCATCTCGAAATGCGGAACGGCAGACGAAAACGGTTCGAAATAATGACCGGGCAGACATGATGTCATCTTGCAAAAAGTCATCAGCGGATGGGACTCATGAAATATTATACTCTCTACGGCTGTGTGTGTGGTACTTGTGTTGCAGATCCGGACATGTTCGTTGCGTTCGAAGACTATCTTGAAGTATTTGGGAAGGGGAACCCGCCTTGCAATGTCGAAGACAATCTGCGCGCCGGACACCTCGTCATTGAAGCCTGGTTCAGGGGCTACTGAGGGAGTCCTGGACTAAGGGTTCCTCAGGCGTTCGGCCTGTTGGACATGGGCCGGACTAATGGACTGTGAAGATACAAGACCGAAGACTCTCTCCCGTGTCCGGATAAGGCTCTCCTTGGCGTGGAAGGCAAGCTTGGCGACAAAATATGAAGATTCCTTTCTCTGTAACCGACTTTGTACAACCCTAGTCCCCTCCGGTGTCTATATAAACCGGAGGGCTTAGTTCGGAAACGCATACAGTCATACAGGCTAGACTTCTAGGGTTTTAGCCATTATGACCTCATGGTAGATCAACTCTTGTAATACTCATATTCATCAAGATCAATCAAGCAGGAAGTAGGGTATCACCTCCATAGAGAGGGCCCGAACCTGGGTAAACATTGTGTCCCCCGTCTCCTGTTACCATCGACCTCAGACGCATAGTTCGGGACCCCCTACCTGAGATCCGCCGGTTTTGACAATCGACAATGATCCCTCACTAAATTTCAAGGTATAAGTGTTCTCCCTGAGTATGCACCGTTGCGGTAGTTCATCATGCCGAGACACCACATGTTGATCGGGTGTGATAAGCTCTACATTCACATACAATGGGTGTAAGACAGTTTTGCATGTGCAGAATACTCAGGTTAAACTTGACGAGCCTAGCATGTACAGAGATGTCCTCGGAACACTGAGACAGAAAGGTCGAACGTGAACCATATAGCAGATATGATCAACATAGAGATGTTCACCATTGAAAACTACTCCATCTCACGTGATGGTCGGACATGGTTTAGGTTATATGGATCAGGTGATCATTTAGATAACTCGAGGGATGTCTATGTAAGTGGGTGTTCTTAAGTAATATGGTTAATTGAACTTAAATTTATCATGAACTTAGTCATGATAGTATTTGCATATCTATGTTGTAGATCAATAGCTCGCGTATAGCTCCCCTATTTTATTTTTGATATGTTCCTAGAGAAAGCTAAGTTGAAAGATGATAGTAGCAACTACACGGACTGGGTCCGTAACTTGAGGATTATCCTCATTGCCGCACAGAAGAATTACGTCCTAGAAGCACCGCTAGGTGCAAGGCCTGCTGCAGGAGCAACTCCAGACGTTATGAATGTTTGGAAAGCTAAATCTGATGACTACTCGATAGTTTAGTGTGCCATGCTTTACGGCTTAGAATCGGGACTTCAAAGATGTTTTGAATGTCATGGAGCATATGAGATGTTCCAAGAGTTGAAGTTAATATTTCAAGCAAATGCCCGAGTTGAGAGATATGAAGTCTCCAACAAGTTCTATAGCTGCAAGATGGAGGAGAACAGTTCTATCAGTGAACACATACTCAGATGTCTGGGTACCATAACCACTTGACTCAGCTGGGAGTTAATCTTCCGGATGATAGTGTTATTGACAGAGTTCTTCAATCACTGCCACCAAGCTATAAAGGCTTTGTGATGAACTATAATATGCAAGGGATGGAAAAGACAATTCCCGAGCTCTTCGCAATGCTTAAGTCTGCGGAGGTAGAAATCAAGAAGGAGCATCAAGTGTTGATGGTAAACATGAGCACTAGTTTCAAGAAAAACGGCAAAGGGAAGAAGGGGAACTTCAAGAAGAATAGCAAGCAAGTTGCTACTCCCGGGAAGAAGCCAAAGTCTGGACCTAAGCCTGAAACTGAGTGCTTCTACTGCAAAGGGATTGATCACTGGAAGTGGAATTGCCCCAAGTATTTGGCGGATAAGACGGATGGCAAAGTGAAAGGTATATTTGATATACATGTTATTGATGTGTACCTTAGTAATTCTCATAGTGACGCCTGGGTATTTGATACTGGTATTGTTGCTCATATTTGCAACTCAAAACATGGGCTATGGATTAAATGAAGATTGGCTAAGGACGAGGAGACGATGCGCGTCGGAAATGGTTCCAAGGTTGATGTGATCGCCGTCGGCACGCTACCTCTACATCTACCTTCAAGATTAGATTTAGACCTGAGTAATTGTTATTTGGTGTCGGAGTTGAGCATGAACATTATATCTGGATCTTGTTTGATGCGAGGCAGTTATTCATTTAAATCAGAGAATAATGGTTGTTCTATTTATATGAGTAATATATTTTATGGTCATGCACCCTTGATGAGTGGTCTATTTTTGTTGAATCTCAGTCGTAGTGATACACATATTCATAATATTGAAGCCAAAAGATGCAAAGTTAATAATGATAGTGCAACTTATTTGTGGCACTGCCGTTTAGGTCATATTGGTGTAAAGCGCATGAAGAAACTCCATGCTGATGGGATTTTGGAATCACTTGATTATAAATCAGTTGATGCTTGCGAACCATGCCTCATGGGCAAGATGACTAAAACTACATTCTCCGGAACAATGGAGCGAGCCACTGACTTATTTGAAATAATTCATACTGAGGTATGCGGTCCAATGAGTGTTGAGGCTCGCAGCGTGTATCATTATTTTCTCACCTTCACAGATGATTTAAGCAGATATGGGAATATCTACTTAATGAAACACAAGTTTGAAACATTTGAAAAGTTCAAAGAATTTCAGAGTGAAGTGGAAAATCATCGTAACAAGAAAATAAAGTTTCTACGATCTGATATCGGAGGTGAATATTTGAGTTACGAGTTTGGTCTTCATTTGAAACAATGTGGAATAGTTTCGCAACTCACGCCACCTGGAACACCACAGCGTAATGGTGTGTCCGAACGTTGTAACCTTAATTTATTAGATATGGTGCGATCTATGATGTCTCTTACCGATTTACCACTATCGTTTTGGGGTTATGCTTTAGAGACGGTTGTATTCACATTAAATAGGGCACCATCTAAATCCCTTGAGACGACACCATATGAACTGTGGTTTGGCAAGAAACCTAAGCTATCGTTTCTTAAAGTTTGGGATTGTGATGCTTATGTGAAAAAGCTTCAACTTGATAAGCTCGAGCCCAAATCGGAGAAGTGTGCCTTCATAGGATACCCAAAAGAAACTATTGGGTACAGCTTCTATCACATATCCGAAGGCAAGACAGTTGTTCCTAAGAATGGATCCTTTCTAGAGAAGGAGTTTCTCTCGAAAGAAGTGAGTGGGAGGAAAGTAGAACTTGATGAGGTAATTGTACCTTCTCTCGAATTGGAAAGTAGTACATCACAGAAATTAGTTCCAGTGATGCCTACACCAATTGGTGAGGAAGTTAATGATGATGATCATGAAACTTCAGATCAAGTTACTACCAAACCTCGTAGGTCAACCATAGTACGTTCCGCACCAGAGTGGTACGGTAATCCTGTCCTGGAAGTCATGTTACTAGACCATGATGAATCTATGAACTATAAGGAAGCGATGATGAGCCCAGATTCCGCGAAATGGCTTGAGGCCATGAAATCTGAGATGGGATCCATGTATGAGAACAAAGTATGGACTTTGCTGGACTTGCCCGATGATCGGCAAGCCATTGAGAATAAATTGATCTTCAAGAGGAAGACGGACGCTAATGGTAGTGTTACTATCTACAAAGCTCGAATTATCGCAAAAAGTTTTTCGACAAGTTCAAGGTGTTGACTACGATGACTTTTTCTCACTCGTATCGATGCTTAAGTCTGTCCGAATCATGTTACCAATTGCCGCATTTTATGAAATCTGGCAAATGAATATCAAAACTACAATCCTTAAATGATTTATGAAAGAAGAGTTGTATATGATGCAACCAGAAGGTTTCGTCAATCCTAAAGGTGCTAACAAAATGTGCAAGCTCCAGCGATCCATCTATGGACTGGTGCAAGCATCTCAGATTTGGAATATACGCTTTGATGAGTTGATCAAAGCATATAGTTTTATACAGACTTGCAGTGAAGCCTGTATTTACAAGAAAGTGAGTGGGAGCACTAGAGCCTTTCTGATAAGTATATGTGAATGACATGTTGTTGATCGGAAATGATGTAGAATTTTCTGGAAAGCATAAAGTAGTGTTGGAAAGGAGTTTTTCAAAGAAAGATCTTGGTGAAGCTACTTACATATTGGGCATCAAGATCTATAGAGATAGATCAAGACGCTTGATAAGATTTTTCAATGAGTGCATACCTTGACAAGATTTTCAAGTAGTTCAAAATGGAACAGTCAAAGATGGAATTCTTGCCTGTATTGCAAGGTGTAAAGTTGAGTAAGACTCAAAACTCGAGCACAACAAAAAATAGAAAGAGAATGGAAGTCATTGCCTATGCCTTAGCCATAGGTTCTACAAAGTACGCTATGTTGTGTACCAGGCCAATTGTGTACCTTGCCATGAGTTTGGCAAGGGGGTACGATAGTGATCCAGGAGTGGATCACTGGACAATGGTAAAAGTTATCCTTAGTTACCTAAGAGGACTAAGGAAATATTTCTCGGTTATGGAGGTAATCAAGAGTTACGTTGATGCAAGCTTCTACACCGATCCGAATGACTCTAAGTCTCAATCTGGATACATATTGAAAGTGGGAGCAATTAGCTAGAGTAGCTCCATGCAGAGCATTGTAGACATAGAAAATTTGCAAAATACATATGGCTCTGAATGTGGCAAACCCGTTGATTAAACTTCTCTCACAAGCAAAACATGATCACACCTTAGTACTATTTGGGTATTAATTACATAGCAGTGTGAACTAGATTATTGACTCAAGTAAACCCTTTGGGTGTTAGTCACATGGCAATGTGAACTAATCACATAAAGATGTGAACTATTGGTATTAAATCGCATGACAATGTGAACTAGATTATTGACTCTAGTGCAAGTGGGAGACTGAAGGAAATATGCCCTAGATGCAATAATAAAGTTGTTATTTGTATTTACTTATATCATGATAAATGTTTATTATTCATGCTAGAATTGTATTAACCGGAAACTTGATACATGTGTGGATACATAGACAAAACACAGTGTCCCTAGTATGCCTCTACTAGACTAGCTCGTTAATCAAAGATGGATAAGTTTCCTGACCATAGACATGTGTTGTCATTTGATGAATGGGATCACATCATTAGGAGAATGATGTGATGGAAAATACCCATCTGTTAACTTAGCATAATGATCATTAAGTTTTATTGCTATTGCTTTCTTCATGACATATACATATTCCTATGACTATGAGATTATGCAACTTCCGGATACCGGAGGAACACCTTGTGTGCTATCAAACATCACAACGTAACTGGGTGATTATAAAGATGCTCTACAGGTGTCTCCGAAGGTGTTTGTTGGGTAGGCATAGATCGAGATTAGGATTTGTCACTCCAAGTATTGGAGAGGTATCTCTGGGCCCTCTCGGTAATGCACATCACTTTAAGTCCTGCAAGCAATGTGACCAATGAGTTAGTTACGGGATGATGGACTATGGAACAGGTAAAGAGACTTGCCGGTAACGAGATTGAACTAGGTATGAGGATACCGACGATCGAATCTCGGGCAAGTAACATACCGATGACAAAGGAAATGATGTATGTTGTTATTGCGGTTTGACCGATAAAGATCTTCGTAGAATATGTAGGAACAAATATGAGCATCCAGGTTCCGCTATTAGTTATTGATCGGAGATGTGTCTCGGTCGTGTCTACATAGTTCTCGAACCCGTAGGGTCCGCAGGCTTAACATTCGATGACGATTTGTATTAAGAGTTATGTGTTTTGGTGACCTAAGATTGTTCGGAGTCCCGAATGAGATCACGGACATAACAAGGAGTCTCGAAATGGTCGAGAGGTAAAGATTGATATATTGGACGATAGTATTTGGACACCGGAATGGTTTTGGGACGTTTCAGATATTTATCGGAGTACCGAGGGGTTACCTGAACCCCCCGGGGAAAGTAATGGGCCTACATGGGCCATAGGGGAGAGGGGAGACAGCCCACAAGGGGTGGTCGTGCCCCCCTCCCATAGGGAGTCCGAATTGGACTAGGGGAGGGGGTGCGCCCCGCTTTCCTTCTCCTCTTCCCTCTCCTAGGGATGGCAATGGGGACAATCCCCTATGGGTATCCTAGAACATCCCCATCCCCATCTATTCCCCATCATCCCATCCCCATCCCCATTTACATGACTGGGGATGAAATTTCCCATACCCATGCCCCACTAGGGAACGGGGCCCATTAGGGTCCCCATCCCCATGAACAAATGATCATATACATAATGTGACATACTATAATCAACAAATGTAAATGGCATTGTCCGTGTTCTGCTAATATCGATCTAGGTCATACTCACTTCTTGGTCATGGTGGCGGCTGAGGTGAGGACATGGGTTAGGTTTAAGGTTTTCCTCAGAGTTTTTTTGTTTTCACAAGTTTATTTGTGAATATTTTAAGGTTGATCGCAATGTCATAGTTAAAAAGTAGCTCCCCGACGGGTATTGGGTCTGGGGAACAGAATATCATCCCCATCCCCGTTGTACCATATGGGGAATAAATTAGTTTAGTAAATATCCCCATGGGGAAGTTTTTCGCCCATCCCCACCCCCTAATAGATGAAATCCCCATGGGTTTGGCGGGTATGGGGCCCCATTGCCATTCCTACCCTCTCCCTTCCCTCTTTCCCCCTCCATGAGAAGGAATAAGGGGGGTGGCGAATCCTACTAGGACTGGGAGTCCTAGTAGGACTCCCCCATCTTGGCGCGCCCCCTAGGGCCGGCCTCCTCCCTCTCCCTCCTTTATATACGCAAGGTGGCACCCTTGGAGACACACCAATTGTTCCAAGCCGTGTGCGGCGTCTCCCTCCACGGTTTACTCCTCCGGTCGTACTCACGTAGTGCTTAGGCGAAGCCCTACGCGGATCACATCACCATCACCGTCGCCATGCCATCGTGCTGACGAAACTTTCCCTCGACCCTCTTCTGGATCAAGAGTTAGAGGGACGTCATCGAGCTAAACGTGTGCTGAACTCGGAGGTGCCGTACGTTCGGTACTTGATCGGTTGGATCGTGAAGACGTTCGGCTACATCATCCGCGTTAACCTAACTCTTCCGCTTTTGGTCTACGAGGGTACATTGACAAACTCTCCCCCTCTGTTGCTATGCATCTCTAAAAGTGCAACTATCCCTGGGTGGTTTTGGTAATTCCTAACAACATATAGCTCATTGAGCTAATGCTATTCCAAGATAAACATTTCACAAAAACTCAATGATTGGCATGGCATGGATTAGAAAGTGGAACCTTCAAAATGCCAAGGACAAAGGATTGGCTCAAGCTCAAAGCACAAGACTCTACATTTTCTATTTTAGTGATCGAAGATCACATTGAGTCTATAGGAAAAGCCAATACTATTAAGAAGGGATGAGGTGTTGCTTAATGAGGATCTTGCTCAAAATGCTTAGTGATATGCTACAAAACCCTCCACTAATTTCTCATATCCACATATGTCCTAATCCAAAAAGTCCAACTCGGCCCTACAGAAATTTCATATCGGGAGCCACCGAGTTCAGTTGTCATAGCCACTGCCAAAAACCCTAATCAATTCGGTCTCACTAATAGGGATCTCGGTCTCACCGAGATGGGGTTGTAATATCTATGTTTCCTTTTCATAATGTTTCGGTCAAACCGAGATGAGCGATCGGTCCCACCGAGATTGCAATGCAAACCCTCTGTTTCCCTTTCGTAACGTTTCAGTCCAACCGAGATGAGCGAATCGGTCCCACCGAGTTTTCCTGACCAACTCTTTGTTTGACTATTACCAAAATTGATCTCACCGAGTTTGTGTAATTGGTCTCACCGAGATTACGTTATGCCCTAACCCTAACGAAATCGGTCCCACCAAGTTGACATGTGGTCCCACCGAGAATCCTAACGTTCACATTTTAAACTAAATCAGTCCGACCGAAGTTTCATGATTCGGTCCCACCGAGTTTGGTGATTTGTGTGTAACGGTTAGATTTTGTGTGGATGCTATATATACCCCTCCACCCACTCTTCATACATGGAGAGAGCCATCAGAACATGCCTACACTTCCAACACATATTTTCTGAGAGAGAACCACCTACACTTGTGTTGAGGTCAAGATATTCCATTCCAACCACATAAATCTTGATCTCTAGCCTTCCCCAAGTTGCTTTCCACTCAAATCTTCTTTCTACCAAATCCAATCCTATGAGAGAGAGTTGAGTGTTGGGGAGACTATCAGTTGAAGAACACGAGCAAGGAGTTCGTCACCAACACACCATTTGTTACTTCTTGGAGAGTGGTTTCTCCTAGATTGGCTAGGTGTCACTTGGGAGCCTCCGTCAAGATTGTGGAGTTGAACCAAGGAGTTTGTAAGGGCAAGGAGATCGCCCACTTTGTGAAGATCTACCCGAGTGAGGCAAGTCCTTCATGGGAGACGACCATGGTGGATAGACAAGGTTGCTTCTTCGTGGACCCTTCGTGGGTGGAGCCCTCCACGGACTCGCGCAACCGTTACCCTTCGTGGGTTGAAGTTTCCATCAACGTGGATGTACGATAGCACCACATATCGGAACCACGGATAAAAAATCTCCGTGTCAACATTGCATTTGCTCCTTCAAACTCATCCCTTTACCTTCATATGCAATTGTTTTACATTCCGCTGCTATACTCTTAGAATTGCATGTGTAGGTTGATTTCTTGACTTGTGCTAAGTTGCTAAAATCTTCCAAGAACTAAAATTGGGAAAAGGCTAGATTTTATTTGGTCAAGTAGTCTAGTCACCCCCCCCTCTAGACATACTTCCGATCCTACAATCTCCTAGATAGATATTGTGTGATCGTAGGATTTTTTTGAAATTGCATGCTCCTTTCCCCAATAGGCGACGCTACGCCTGCGATACTACACTTGCTCTATGCTAGCAGCAGAACAACTCGTAGTAGCAGAATACTTCTAGCAGCGGAACAACGACGAAGGTGATGAACTCCACTCTGGAGGGACTCTGGCTGGGACACGATCTTGCTCGCAGGGACTCTTTATTTGTGCAACTTGTCATAAGCAGCTTGTCTCAAATTGAAGAAAAAACTTACGAAGTAATATTTGTGCCATATCACGTGACCATGCTTAGTTTCAAGAATTTATGCCCACTTTTGGATTTTCTGAATTTAAGATCCTAGATTCGAAACAATATCATAACCTGCATCATGCAATAAATTTTCAAGCCGTACATCTGTCCTGTTGTATTTCTTAAGAAAGGATTTGGTCAAACATTTTGCTTAGTTAGACTTCGTAAAAGTTATATATGCAGAGTAAAAGGATAATCCCTCCGCATCAAAGGCATTGCACGATATATTAACTCAAGTACTAGGCACGAACAAACAGGCTCAATTATGTGCTCATCCTGGTGTAGTAGTAGTAGTAGTACTAGGCAATGTAGTTGACGGGTGACCTTGACAAGCGGCAACCGAGGGAATTGAACCGTGCTCGGCACGGTAGGTAATGTTGTCTAGTTACTAAAGCATCCCTCCGTTGTTCATCGGTATTCATTATGGACCGGGGACATGAGGGGAATTTCCTAGGGCTGGAATTCTGGCCGCCAGATATTTCGACTTGAAACACTGAGGCTCGACTGGTTGGGGTTGCCTAATGTGCATACCACGCACTCCACCGAAGGACACGAGCCCGGTTTTTTTAGGATCAACATGAGCCAAGGTCTGGCTGGTACGCCGTTGGGTCCTACCATTCGAGAATAGGAAAGGAACCTTTTAAATTGCCGAACGAATCTATGTGTATTACAATACCCGTATTTTCCTTGCAAATACTAATCTCAATGTGGTAATTGATTTATGACGAGTTGTTGAATTAGAGTGAGTTTGTGATATAGTGATCTCAGCGTGGATTTCACATTTCATGGTATCCCTAGTAAGTTTTCCAATGCAAATTCAAATTTAAAAGATGAACAATATGGAGGTGAGAAAACTTTGTATGTATCAAGCATATGACCACACACACACACACACGTAGACACACACGCATACGAACACAACAACAATCCAATAAGTATAGTGCATCTATTTTTCCAAACCATGCATGTATGACATGAATTAAAAATACTCCTTCTATTCCTAAATATTAGTCTTTTAGAGAGTTCAACAAGTGACTACATACGGAGCAAAATGAGTGAATCTAGACTCTAAAATATGTCTATATACATCCGTATGGGCCAGTCCATTTGAAGCCTCTAAAAAGACTAATATTTAGGAACGAAGGGAGTAAAATGTAAGACATCCATGGTCCTCAGTTCAATATTTAAAATGAACATGAAATTGAAACATGAATATTAAGTCTAGTACTACTACATGCAAATGTTGTGTTTAGGCGGAGCTATGATTGTCGGGGTCAACCCTCGACCTTAGATAAAATTGTGGAGCTCTGTTTAGGGTTGTTTAGATTATATTTGTCCCCACCCTCCCAGCCATCGATTGGTTGTGCACCACCACCCGTCCTCCCCGGGAGAATATCATGTGCCCCCATACCTTAGATGCTATATGCCGATACGAGTTGCTTGGAGCTTGTAGATCTGAGATATAGCAGCTCACATGATGTGTCTTAATATTTTTGAAGGAAACCTTGACGAGTTTGAGAATTGCACGCAATTTGTACAAAAACTACTTAGATGCCCTTTGATCCCATATCCAACGAACTTCGAAGCTCATATCACCGTAGCATCTAAGATGAAGGAGGACATCATATTCTCATGTGTGTAAGAATATCATGTGCTACCACACCTTAGATGCTTTGGTGATACAAGCTCTTCGGAGCCGCTGGATTTGTGACCCAACAACTCCTGGGTGGTTTCAATGGTTTTTTCGTAAAAGCCCCAAAAGAGTTCGCCTTTGCCATACAAGCACAAAGACTGCTCGATACCATTGGATCTCAGATCAAACGACCTCCAAGCTCAGATCACCGTAGCATCCAAGCTGCGATAGCACCTTATGTTTTCTCGCACGGAGAGTGTGAGGTGCTCCCTTGCAAGTAGATTCTATGGTGATACGAGTTCACTGAGATCTAACGGCCCATAATAGGAGGTTTGAATGTTTTTGCAATATACGGCTGATAGAGTTTGGGAAATGCGCAGAAAGTACAAGTACTACGCATGTGCCATCTGATCACTGATCATACAACCTAGATGCTCATATCATCATAGCGGGTAATTAAGCTACGAGGAGCACCTAATATGAGCACCGGGGAGCCGTTGGATCGAAGATGCAGTTGCACACACGAGGCCTGAATGTTTTATAAGCAACAAAAACCTTTGGAGAGTTTGGAAATTGCGCATAATTACAAAGACTATTCCCAAGCCATTGGATCTCACTTCCAACGGTGTAAAAATTCGTATCACCATAGTATCTAAGCTACGGGGTGGATGTGATATTCTATGCCGCTGTCATTTTTGTTCGTAAAGTTGCAAAATACGTGTAACTCATGCCGTTACTTGTCTAACCGCGCAAAGTGTTTGTTCAAAAAAAACCATCCTACACTGAAATATCGGAACAACACACGAGGGTCCCACTTGTCATTAATCAAATTTGGACCTAAAACTAACAAATCTAAAAGACGTGATTCGAACTGGCAACCTGGACTACAAAGCGAAAGTCGATAGCCTGAAAAAACGAATGGTTGTTGGCTTTGTCCCATAACTTGATTTTATTTATACAGTACTTGCGTTGAGTAGAGTAGAGGGAGTGCCTCGTCAACACGTGCATGACCATTGTCTCACTTACTGATGGGTCCCAGGTCTGCGATCTCAATCTCTCTTCTCTCCATCGTCTAACCTTTGCACGGGCACACACGAAGAGCGGCGCTAGATTGCCGTGGTGTTATTACAACTAAAAAAAAGCTTGGAAAATAGAAGAATCGCCTAGAACAAGAGACGTTGTAGCTGGTCGAGACGGAGCTAACCACATATATCCTCCGTGCCATGTTTGCATGATGAAGCTGTGTGGCTAGTGGGGTGTTTTCGACCGACTGGCTGGGTCCCGAGGTCGAACCATAGGTACTACGTCTGATACAATATATTTTTACACACACATTTTTCCTCCGTGCCGAGACGTGGCACACCCTACCGCACGGTTTCGGGGTCCTCCCGGGTGGTGCGCGCATATATTCTTCCTAACGTGGGACGCCCTACCGCGCGTTTTCTGGGTCCTCCTCGGTCGTAGCGCCGAAGCAATTAAATGAGTCGTCAAATCACGGAAGGCCACCTTTCCCGCCGAGTACATCAGTGAAGCACGGTGGCTAGCTAGTTGGGCTAGTTCGACCGATTAGCTAGGCCGCCGCCACATTTGTTTTTCACCTTTTTTATCTACTTGCCGGCAGGTAAATTTAAATATCCACCGTGGTGTTGCTCGGTGTTTGGGTGCGGAAGGATTTTTAATTTTTGATTGACGGAAGCAGCGCCGACAGATTTTTAATTTTTGATTGACAGGAGGCGCTGCAGCAATTAGTCACGATGAGTCCGCCTGTAAAAACCCACTGCTCCCTGATGTGAGAAGTCGCCGACTGGTGTTTTACCGTGGTGAAAACCAAAAGATTCCCCGCTCCCTCCGCCTTCCTGTAGATTGCATTGCCTTTCAGCCATTTTGCCCCCTTGCTTCCTCTCCCCATTGCTTCTACCTGGTGCCATGGCAGCGCAGCAGATCACGGAGTCCGAGGTGAGGCGCCTGACACAGGAGCTCCATGCCAAGGATGCAGAGCTCAGGGCCAAGGACGTGGAGCTCCGTGAGCTCAAGGAGGAGAGGAGTGCCATGCTCCTCCATTATGTGCGGGAGTTCACGGAGCTTCAAAAGTGGTAGGCGTCCACCACAAAGATGCTCGAGGTGTCAGCGGCGTTGCTGCAGAAAGCGGGAGATACGATAGGCCATCAGGGGAGCCGACTGGAGCGCGAGCGGGCCGATCGTGACGAGGTCCAGGATCGCCTCAGCTACTTGGTGAACCAAGTTGCCACACACGTGTTGCGGCTGCGTGATGCCTACCGTCGTGCGGCCGACGATGCCGGGCCGTCGGGCTAAACCCGCTCGACCACCGGTCGACTTCAACGAGCTGCGGCTTCTCGACCTGGTCTCCTTCTTCACCTATATCTCCGAGGAGCTGAGCCGTCTCCGCGATGGTGGGGGCTGAGCTGGACAAGGAGGGGTTATGGCTGCCGTCGCTGCCGGGCGAATCCTTTTCGTGGCTCCGCCACGGAATCCATTCGTGCCATTGACGCCCGTCTTTGACAAGCTGGCCCCGTCGGCCGAGGGAGCGGGCTTTGCGGGCGGTTGCACCCTGCATCACCAAAGTCGTGCGCCTAGAGAAGCAGAGGGACTTTGGTGGTGTTTAGGCGCCCTCTGCATGGGCATGTCCATGTCTCGGCGCAACATGACCGTTTGATCAAACTCAGACGGTGCAGATCGATCCTTTGTAGCACAAAGCGTGTGGGTGTGTTTGGTTGCATTCTCATCTCAATATAGTTGTTTCCTCTTCGTGTATTTTTGTCAACCTACTAGTGTGGACTCATGCACCCTTCATGCACTCTGCCAAATACCCAAAAGTGGGTCGAGAAGGGAACTTTTGCTCCCATCCCGTGCACCCTTCATACACCCTGCCTAACACTATTCGTGCTTCATATGGTTCATGTTTCGTGGAGTATTGTAGCACCGTACTCTCCATGCGTTGTGGACCTAGTTCTGTTAACATTGATCTCACTGTTCATTCTCGAACGGACAAATAAAAAAGCGATACTATGTTACATATAGGAGTAGTTGACATGCGCACAACATCATTTGTTATCGTCATATTTTACTACACTAGCAACAAGATTGTGTAGTACTGACGTATGAACCACTGCACATGCCTAGTAGTAAGAGCACTGTGTATGTTCAAGTGGCTACCGTGTTTCGCACTCCTTCGTCGTAAGAGTGGAAACGCTTGCTGTAATCATTTTTTTTCTTCAAAAAAATTGTGGACACGCTCTACCGTGCGGATCCTCCTCCAGCCATGCACTAAATTACTCACTTTGGCCGACGTGCGGGACAGCCAGCATCAGGGTCCACCAGCCATGCACTAAATTACTCCGTAGTAGAGTGAAGGTAGACTACCCCGATCGAAGCGCCGCAGTAATGCCCAATGAGCCGTCAAATCACAAAACCCCCTCCCTTCCAGCAGTAAGTTGGACGGACGAAGCAACCATCATTTCACTCTTCTCTCTCAGCTTCCTCTCTACCGAATCCTTGCTTCTGCCTCATCTTCTTCCTCATTTCTTCAACAAAACCCCGACCTGCTTCTGCCATTGTTCTTCTCTCCCAAAGAAGGAAAGGTGAGCGCATCAATGGTGTTGATTCTGGCCAAGGCCTGGTCTTGCAACCCTGAGACTGATCCTACAACTCCCTCTCTTTTCTTCTTTTGTGTTTGTGATTATGGTTTCTTTTCTTTTATTTCTATTTGACAGTTTCTTGATGGACCTTTGGAGCACCGGCAAGTGATGTCTATGGCTCTGGACAAAACTGTCGAGGCTCATGGTACGAAGAAGCGCAAGCACCCGGCCGAGAGTACCGCAGACAAGCTCAAAGCCATCGCCCTATCCAAGCCCCCCTCTCCGGGATCCCTCATTAAGCAAGTCCAGGTAATATCTCTTCTTGACGATCTTTTTCTCGATCTTGATCGTGTTTTTTCATCTAACACGCACTACTAGTACTAAGTACAACTTTCTGGGCGATCTTGCATGTGATTTTTGTGTGCCAAATGACGGTTCTAAATTCCTCTTTTGACCAAAACATGCGAGAGGTTGACACTGATTTCTTATAGATTACTTTCAGCTACTCCCTCTGTCCCAATTTTTTTGTCTTAGATTTGTCTAGATACGGATGTATCTAATACTAAAATGTGACTTGATACATCCGTATCTAGACAAATCTAAGACAAGAATCTTGGGACGGAGGGAGTACTTTACGAACATCAATGCTACCTTTTAAGAGGGTATATTTGCCTCAGTAACTTGTGTTATGGATATTACATGTAATCCCTCTGCTCTCATGCCTTTGAAGACATGTTGTAGTGTCTTTGTTCACTCATGTCTGTGCGTATATGTAGTCATATATGGAGTATAATATCGAAAATCATCTTATATTTCTGAACAGAGGTAGTAATAAAATATGGTTTCTGTTTGAATTAGAACCAGGTCCGCGGTGGAGATGAAGTTCTCAAAAGTCATGCCGTGTGAACTGGAAGACCTGATGATGAGTTCTACTGCTGAACTATCCAGTTGTTGTGTCCTTGTCGCCACGTGTCCTAGACTAGTGTTTTCCAGTAGCATTGTTGTCAGGCGTGTTCTTGAGGCTGTACTTGACCACAACAATTTCCTGGATGTGCCTTCGATTACGAAGGGTGTGGTTCTTGTAAAGCTTCCCAACAAATCTGATGCGGCCTGTCTTCATCATCATGTTTATGAGTGGAAAGACCATTACATTAGGTTCTCCAAGGTTGACAAGATGGTGATGGTGCATGTAGACATCTCACATGAAGTCCATGGCCTAGTCAGTTATGCGGGGTTCATCCGGTAGGTCGGTGGCAAGAAATAGTCTGCAGAGTTTAGTTAGTGCAACTTTGCTTGTCTGTAGTAAGTACTATTGTTCAGTTCTTGATTTGTGTTTGTGAACCCTGTATTGTTTATTAGTACTGCCGCTTTTGGTGTGTGGTCGATCCACGAGAACGGTCTATGTTAATGTTTGTCCACTCAATTCAGTCTGTATATTTGGAAGTATCTAGATCATATTTTTTGTGAGGACGGTTTATCAATTATGGTTACACTCCAATATCTGTATGCATTGCAGGGTTTATCGCACCCACCAGGATTTCCAGTCCCATGGATGTTCGGTCCATACGATTTGTCACGACTTTTGGACTGTCACCTTGTGGGAGTAGGCGGGGCCCCGCATGCCACGCGTAGTTGGACGATCAATCTTCTGTTTAGTACTTCAACATAGTGATTTCCTGGTAAGGATTCACTCGTGTCATATCAAGTAAATCTTATTGATTTACTGTCTAAATCTTATTGATTTAATGTCATGTTTTCTTTCTTTTCCTGCAATTTTACGATGCAGATTTTGCCATGTGACATTCATCACAGAATAAACTGTTTGGTTTGCTCTACGATGGCTATTTTTGCAGGTTTCACTTCTTATGTCGTGTTAGTAATGAAGGCACTGTCCATCACTTATATTACTGGAAAAAATTGGATCGATCATTGTCCGAGTACAAAATTTGAATCCCTATGATGAACTGCAGTTTGGTTTAACAAAAACGCCACAATTAGTCCTTCTCACATTTAAAAGAAATGAAGAAAAAAACTGGATCACGGTCATGGATCCTAGTCAAGTTAGAAAGCTGATCATAGTAGGCCAGAAATGATCGCCGCTGTCTCGCACAGATCGAGCACCGGCAGTTGCTCTAGCAATGACAGCGGCAACAGCTTAGTCTGATCCAGCTGAGGATTGGGCACCGACCGCGTCCGATCGATCGATCTCTGGGAGGATCGGCATCGACACGGCACTGCTCAAACACGTGCACCAGCTCTACAAGGAGCACCATCTCCGGCAGCAGCGGCTTCGGCACCTGCACCAACACTTGCACTTGCATCTGCTCCGGCCCGTGCAGTTGCACCAACAACAGACTGGGCTGCAGTTCGCACTTCATATACCAAAGTCCTTACAAAAACCGACATGTTCACCTTCTTGGTAAGCATTGTCCGCCCAAGTGCTTCGTTCTTTTTTCTTTCCATGTTGTTTCACATGATTCACTGTGTTGATCTAACTGTTTGGGTATGTATTCTTGTTTGCAAACAGAGGATTCCTAGAGCAACGAGGGAGTCGTTCAACAATCCGGGCGATCATGCCAAGTTTCTCTTACCATGCGCAGCCTTGGTGTGAATGAACTCGCTCAATATACCGTAAGTACAAAGGATGGTCGCATGATGATTGATGCTAAAGGATGGTCAAGGTTCAAATCTAAATCATATCTTGCGGTAGGGGATGATGTCAAAATCGAACTTTCTCGACAAGGAGAGCTGGTCCAAATCAACTTTGAAATTCTTCAAGAGCGACGCGAATAGCCGAACTGATCTATCCTCCGAGAGATTTTGATGTAATAATCTGGCATGGTGCAACAAGTGTCCTGTGTGTATAAGTAGTACGACAGTATTATTTATCACATGGTATGTCGTTGATAGAATTGCAACTCTGATTGCTGGTTAGGAACTGTTGTTCGATTTCATTCCAAGAGCTGTCGGGCTTTATTCAATTTTGCGTATTCGACTTATGACAAAGATCTAAAACCAGCGCCTGCATCGATCGCTTGCAATATGAAAAGCGTGAGGTAGAACACATGGGCCCCCAAACATGCGAGGTCGGCACTGTGACCCAAAGTCCGAAGCTGTGAGCCTATCTCGAGTATTATATTCTCAGCTGAACCCCCATAATGCCCGTGCGTTGCAGAGGGAGTACATTTCTCGGCAAGGTGAGCCTGTGATATAAAAGATTTGTATATTTCTTTAAAAAGGGAGTATCTCTCTGTCAAAAGATATATTTATCTGTAACTAGTTACTCCTGTCTTTCTACTTTCTTTCGCTGATATGTGGGGCAACCGGCAACGGGGTCCACATGCCATATGCACAAATTAGAGTGCACAACTTCACTGTAGACACACCCCGGTCGTAGCGCCGCAGTGATGCAATGAACCGTCAAATCACAACCCCCCCCTTCCAGCTTAAGCAGTAAGCTGGACGGACGAGGCGGCAATATTTCACTAGGCCTGAATCCCTTCTCCCTCGTCTGCTTGTTTAGAGAAAACCCCCTCTCGGCGATTGCATAGGGTTTTCCCATGGAGAACCAGTGCATCTAATTCTTTATCCATCCTCGATAAATCCAAGTCCCTTGGTCATGTGTAATCCTAGGATGGCAGCCGCCGTTGATGCATTTTTCTTCCCACGAATCTAGTGTGTTTCATTTGCGATTGCCCAAAATGCGAGTACCCTCTGTGTTTACGCACCCTCGGCGAGACGCCACACTTGTTCCTTCTCATCCTAACACAGCATTTTGAAACGCGCATAGTATGTTCCTAGAATCCTCTTTTCTATCCGGGAGGGTGGGGTTTTTTTGAACATGTTGTGTTCTCATATTATTTTTCCTGCAGTGTATTATTTGCTCTGCCAGGACACATGTACTCAAGATGCTCGGCCTTGCCATAACTGAATACACTAGTTTAATGGTCACAGTGAAGACAAGCCATGGATATAAGTTCCTAGTTGGGTTCATGAACCAAGAAGATTGCTGCTTTTTTTATGGCCGAACTTGGATAAACTTTCTCAAGTGTTACGGACTGAAAGTTGGCGCATGAATGTTGATGGAAATAGCAGAACCTGGTCTCATCTTCACTGCGATCTTCCACCCGGCGTCGTTCGATCGTTCATGCATGTTAGTTTTGTATCTGGTTCTTGCTTGTTACCTCGATTACTTCTTAATCCACCTATTACATCTAACTAATCACAATTTAACTTTAGAAGTAGCAACGAATCTCTCACGAAGATGCTACTTGAACTAATATTTTCTTATAATTGGTGGCACGTGTAGGTTTTTGAGTTAAGCGATGCTTTCGTTTGCTACTCTGTAATAACTCGGTTGTTACTAATGGCACTGAAGTTGACTGGATCGACATTCACAAGTTCCTACACTTTATTGATCGTATTGAGGTCTTTGTGGGGTGTTTCAATGGTGGAAGGCCACGTGGGTATGTGTGCCACTGCTGCACCCGTTGAATAGGTCCAACTGTGTCAAGAAACTTATGGTACGAGCTGTTTTCTGTTATATATGTTGTTCATAAACTATTGCTTATACACAGTTTACAATTGTGATCTTCTTGAAATAGGAACCGCCGAGTTCTATTGTTCCTATACGAGATGCTGACCATGGTCGGGTCAGACTTGCGCTTGGTCACAACATGATGTTTATGTCGACCTACTCAATTCCCCTTGGAGGTGAAAAGATAATTATTCATGGGTGGTCTCAAATAATGAAGGCCCGTCCATCTTGGAGAATAGGACAGAAGATTATGTTCATGCTTTTCCATGGCTCTAAAGCGAATATCCTGTTTATTGACCACGTTGCGAGATGAAGCCGCTATCAGAAGGTTGTGGATGCACGGGGTGGCGCCTGGGCCTTGTCCTGGGGCTTAGCGGCATCACCCTTGGTTGATCAGTAGGCAAAGTAGCACTGCTCGAGGCGTGCTTTATGCAGTTCAACCTGTATAAGTACTCATCTTGCTTTCACTTTGGTTGTTAAGTGCCTGTTGGTTTCGATTAAGGTTGTTAAGTACTCCTGCTGCTTTTACGATCTGTCGTGTTTCTTGATCTTGTCTTCCTCCGACCATCAAAACCAAACCAGCGCCGGGGCCGCACCTTCCGCCTCCCACGGCTGGCTGCGCGCGCATCGCCGCCTACAGTCCTAAATCGTTAACGCCGGCGTCCTCCAGGCGCTTTAGTGCGCTTCATTGCGGCGCCGCCTTCTCGCGTTGTCAACATGGTCGACAAACAACAGGAATCGGCAATGCGTGGAGAGGATGACGGTAGGGGCCCTGCGTCGGCGTATGGAAAAATAAAATGCTTCCTCCTAGTGTTTTCACGACATCCGGGACCCACGACATTGTGAGCGTATATAGTCAATAGACAAGAGAACAGCACAAGATCGGTGACACAGGGGCGTAGCTACTCGAAAGCAGTATTTTTTTTGTTTGGTATTGTTGAGACGGGCGAGGGGTTTGAACAGTGTGGCCCGTCTAGCCCAGGCTTATATTTTACGTTCACCATCTGACCAGCCCAGCTATTTTTTCTTTGTGAAAATGAGCCTAGTTTATTTTTGTGAAGAATACCCAATCCAGGCCTACTTATTTTTCTACGCCCTGATGGGCTGCAAATCTTTCAAGACGCCTGCAAATCTTGAAAGTAATATGAAATGAGTTGTAAATATAAAAACAGATGACAAATTGGCAATTACTTTAAATTTTCTGAATTTTTTAACATTTTCAGATTCCTATTTTATTGGGCATTAACCTAATTTAAATATATCTTCAAACTACTTTAAATCCGGCTCGACATTTCGGTATTAAAAATAGTTTGGAACCCACAGAAATATGCGAAATTGGCCCTGGCCAACCAAAAAAACGACTGCAATAAATTGCATAAGAAGTTGCCATGAGCTATATATAAATTATTAAAAAAAAGAGGGAGTGGTCTGACTTGTGGGCCTGTTTAGTTGACGCGTCTGCAAGATTTTTTTAGTTATTATATACGAAAACAAACGCTTCTAGCAGACGTAACCGTTGGATATCAATCCAACGGCTGTCGTGTTACTTCAATCTCTGATCTTCTTGCTCCGGCCGTAAAAGCGGCCGGCGGGACCGCCTACTCCGCCTCCCGTGGCGGCTGTCTTTGCCATGTGAGCCTCAACGCCCCCTACTACTCCCACGCTGGCCAGGGCATCCCTCTACTCACCCACACCCCCTGTTATTCTGCGGCGACGACAGCCTCACACCGTAGCCGAACCGGTGAACGCTCGTACTCCTCTCTGCGTGGGCATCCACTGCCGCGTCTTCCCCAGCTCCACGTCATCCCCTTCCTAGGCCTCGCCGTCGTCCACCGCCGTGGTGCTCTCGGCGCGGCATGGTCAATGTGGTCAACAACCGACTTCCATCGGAAGAAATCTTGTATGTGGAGAGGGCGACATTTGGGTCCACGGCAGCCGCAAGGAAGTGCCTCCTTATTACGCGGAAAATAATTATTCCTCCACTGAATGAGGACCCACCGGACGGGCCACCAGTATTTTCTTGAAAAAATTGTTTCCCCGACTCTGGGACCCACCGGACGGGCCACCGTATTTCCCAAAAACGTTCCCCCTGTCATTTCGGACCCACCGGAAGTGCCTCCTTATTAAGCACACAAAATGAATACTCCCCGGCTAGCTGGGACCCACCTTGGTGGGAGGCTGACTTAATGGGCCTACTAAGTTGTGGGGACGAAGGGCTTTGTCAACTTAGTCAATATGAACGATTCTTGCTCCGGTGACCGTCGATGTCCATCCAACGGCCGTAGTGCTTCTTCAACATCTGGTCTTCTTGCTCCGGCCGCCCAAAGCAGCTTGGTCGTGCCGCATGCTCCTGCCTCCCATGGCCGGCTGTGCTGCCGCAGAGGCCTCACCGCCCCCTACTATTCCCACCGCTGGCCATGCCCTGCGGCGATGGCAGCCTCACACCGCAGCCGAACCAGTGAACCCTCGTACTCCTCTCCGTGCGGGCTTCCACTGCCGCATCTTCCCCGGCTCCGTGTCGTCCCCTTCCTAGGCCTCACCGTCGTCCACCGCCGTGGTGCTCTCCGCGCGGCGTGGTCAACGTGGTCAAGGAACGACTTCCATCGAAAGAGTATTGTACGTGGAGAGGCTGACAGCTGGGTCCTGACCACAGCCCAGTTTTTGTGATTTGCCAAGTCGCTTTGTCAGGGCTGTTGGGCTGCAAATCTTTCAAGACGAGGAGAGCTTTCATTTGGCTGGCCGAGAAAATGGCCCATCAGTAATGAGAAATGGGTTGTACATTTTTAAAACACATCAAACCGGCAATTAGTTTCAAATATCTTTTTTTTAGATTATAAATTACATTAATTTTTATGCGTGGATAATTTGTTGGATTTTATATTGATATACATTTATTTTTAAAATCAGTTTGAATGTGAGTCGAAATTTCAGGATCAAAAACAGTTCGGACCGCACCGAAATATGCAAAATTTCGTATAATTTTTTAACCATGGCCACAATATGGGCTATAATGCTAACAAAAAGAATATGGGCTCCAAAAAACCTTAAGAATTACCAAATGGGCTGTAAATTATTAGAAATAATGGCAGATGGGTTGTATGCTTTATTTTCCACAGTTTGAGGCTTTCTGAAAAAGGTTGACACACCAGCCTTTGTTGGATGTCCATCCAACGGCCGTCGTCTTCTTCAATCTATGCTCTTCATGCTCCGGCCGCTCAAACAAGCGCCAAGCGGACTGCTGCTTCCTCCTCCTCACGGTCGGGTCAGGTTTGTCGCTACAGGCCTCACCGCCCCACCGTACTCCCATCGTTGGCCTAGCCATCCCTCTACTCACCCACACCTGTTGTTATTCTCCGGCGACGGCAGACGAACCAGTGAACCCTCGTACCGTCGTACTCCCCTCCGCGTGGGAAACAACTGTCGAGTCTTCCCTGCCTCCGTGTCGTCCCCTTCCTAGGCCTCGCCGTTGTCCACCGCCGTGGTGCTCTCGGCGCGGCGTGGTTAATGTGGTCAACGACCGACTTCCATCGGAAGAGTACTGTGAGTGGAGACGCTGACAGCTGGGTCCACGGCCGCAGCAAGGAAGTGCCTCCTTATTACGCACAAAATAATTATTCCTCCACCTGATAGCGGGGTCCCACCAGATGGGCCACCGTATTTCGCGAAAAAACGTTTCCTCCTGACTGCTGGGACCCACCAGCTACACCTTCGCATGCAAGGAAGTGCGTCCGGGCAAAAAAATGATTCGCCCCCCCTGACTGCCGGGACCCACCAGCTACATCTTCGCACGCAAGGAGGTGCCTGACAGTCGGAACCCACCTGGTCGAAGCGTATGTAGCATTGTCATTACGGTCATGACGATATGCATTACATATATCGGTGTATGTAGAGGCGGCGCATGTGTCGTAGTAGAGGCGCGCACATAGCATGTACACGCACGCATGCCGCCGGTGCAAGAAAGAAAATACGGCCACGTATGTGTACATACGGGCGGGGTCTCGAACGCCTACTCGCTCATACGTACGCCGAGGGCTCGTTGACATGGCTGGGTCGGAACGGGGAAACAGCATCGTCATCGTGTTCATGGGGAGGCAACGGAATGCGTCGTGTTCATGGGAAGGCAACGGAATGCATCGTGTTCATCGGGAGGCAACGGAACGCGTGGGAGCCAACCGGCTGGGTCGGAACAAAATGCGTGGTCGTGTTCATCCGGAGGGCTTGGACGGAATAGGCGATGGAAACGAGGCCTGGCGTACCGCTGGCGGAGAAGCGGACATCCTACGGTCGAAATGGGGGTCTGTTGATCGGGAGGGTGTGGCGTGCCGCAAAAGCGGAGAAACGAACCTCCTACGGTTGAAATGGGGTCCTGTTGATCGGGAGGGTGTGGTGTACCGCATAAAAGCAGACGAAACGGGCCTCCTATGGTCAAAACGGGGTCCTGTTGATCGGGAGGGTGTGGCGTGCATAAAGCGGACCTCCTACGGTCAAACAGGGTCCTGTTCATCGGGAGGGGTGTGGCGTACCGCAAAACGGGACTCCACGGGATACTGTTCATCTCCACCGTCGACCTCCTCCAGCCTCCACGGGCTCCTGTTCATCCAGCCTCCACCGCGCGCTACTCCACCGGCTACTGTTCAACCACCCCTCCACCGTCTACTATTCATCCAGCCCTCCACACCACGGGGTCCTGTTCATCCAGAGGCAATGCCACCGCTCACTGTTCATCCAACCCCCCCCCCCCCCGGACGCTCACTGTTCATCCAATCGATCAGCTTCAATTAGCAGCAGATGGCGAAGCGAATCGCTCGATCGGGTTCGATTAACGACTATCGATCGATCGCTCGGGTTCGATAACGCGCCTAACTGCGGTGCAATCGCCGGGTTGATTAGAGCCCAACGCCTCGCTCGGGTTCAGTTAGAACCAACGCCTCACACACGCGCGCGTACGTGTACGAGAGAAACGCGCATCGCTCGGCCCCCGACCTCCCACCGTAACCGGGAACTCCCCGTCCTCAATTCTACCACGATTTATTCCGTCATGGATGGCCCAAAGAATGTCATGCAGCTGCGTCTCCGGCCTGCCCAGGACGAAAAGCCCATTTTCTGTCATGATTTTTTGTCATAGAAGTAGGAGCCCACCACATCTATGATGATACCGGGTTTTGTCACAATTATCGTCATAGAAGTGTCATATGTATGACAGAAAAAATTTCGTTCGGCCCAAAATGTCATGGATGTGTCTTTTTTTTGTAGTGCTAAAAGATATAAGTGAAGCACTAGAGCAAAACTATATAGCTCAAAAGATATAAGTGAAGCACATATAGTATTCTACCAAATTCCAAATCATGTATGGCTCTCTCAAAAGGTGTGTACAGCAAGGATAATTGTGGTAAACTAAAAAGAAAAAACTCAAATCATACAAGACGCTCCAAGCAAAACACATATCATGTGGTGAATAAAAATATAGCTCCCAGTAAAGTTACCGATGGAAGTAGACGAAAGAGGGGATGCCTTCCGGGGCATCCCCAAGCTTTGGCTTTTTGGTATCCTTAGATTATCTTGGGGGTGCCATGGGCATCCCCAAGCTTAGGCTCTTCCCACTCCTTGTTCCATAATCCATCAAAAATCTTTCACCCAAAACTTGAAAACTTCACAACACAAAACTCAACAGAAATCTCGTGAGCTCCGTTAGCAAAAGAAAACAGAAGACTACTTCAAGGTACTGTAATGAACTCATTATTTATTTATATTGGTGTTAAACCTACTGTATTCCAACTTCTCTATGGTTTATAAACAATTTTGTTAGCCATAGATTCATCAAAATAAGCAAACAACACACGAAAAACAGAATCTGTCAAAAACTAAACAATCTGTAATAATCTGTAACTAACGCAAACTTCTGGAAATCCAAAAATTCAGCCAAAATAGGAAGACCTAGGCAATTTGTTTATTGATCAGAACAAATTGGAGTCACTATTTTATCACGTTCTGGTGATTTTTAACAATTGTTTTCGTGAACAGCAAGTTTCTGGAAATTTCTGCAAGATAAAATAACTATCATCCAAGAAGATCCTATAGGTTTAACTTGGCAGAAACACTAATTAAAACTTTAAATCACATCTAACCAGAGGCTAGAAAAAAGATTTATTCCTAAACAGAAGCAAAAGCAAAAAAACTAAAATAAAATTGGGTTGCCTCCCAACTCTTTTTGCTTCTGTTTAGGAACAAAAAAACTAAAATAAAATTGGGTTGCAACCGGAAAAGAGAGGGCGAATAAAACGGCAAGGGTGAAGTGGGGGAGAGGAAAACGAGAGGCAAATGGCAAATAATGTAATGCGGGAGATAAGGGATTGTGATGGGTACTTGGTATGTTGAATTTTGTGTAGGCTCCCCGGCAACGGCGCCAAAAATCTTCTCTTCTTCCTCTTGAGCACTGCGTTGGTTTTCCCGTGAAGAGGAAAGGGTGATGCAGAAAAGTAGCGTAAGTATTTCCCTCAGTTTTTGAGAACCAAGGTATCAATCCAGTAGGAGGCTACGCGTGAGTCCCTCGTACCTACACAAAGCAAATAACTCCTCGCAACCAACGCGATAAGGGGTTGTCAATCCCTTCACGGTCACTTACGAGAGTGAGATCTGATAGATATGATAGGATAATATTTTTGGTATTTTTGTGATAAAGATGCAAAGTAAAATAAAAGCAAAGTAAAAAGCAAAGGAAATAACTAAGTGTTGGAAGATTAATATGATGAAGATAGACCCGGGGGCCATAGGTTTCACTAGTGGCTTCTCTCAAGAGCATAAGTATTTTACGATTGGGTGAGCAATTCTTGTTCAGCAATTGATGAAATTGAGCATAGTTATGAGAATATCTAGGTATGATCATGTATATAGGCATCACGTCCGAGACAAGTAGACCGACTCCTACCTGCATCTACTACTATTACTCCACTCATTGACCGCTATCCAGCATGCATCTAGAGTATTAAGTTCATGAAAACAGAGTAACGCCTTAAGTAAGATGACATGATGTAGAGGGATAAATTCATGCAATATGATAAAAACCCCATCTTGTTATCCTCGATGGCAACAATACAATACGTGCCTTGCTGCCCCTCATCCTTTGGGAAAGGACACCGCAAGATTGAACCCAATGCTAAGAACTTCTCCCATTGCAAGACAGATCAATCTAGTAGGCCAAACCAAACTGATAATTCGAAGAGACTTGCAAAGATAACCAATCATACATAAAAGAATTCAAAGAAGATTCAAATATTTTTCATAGATAATCTTGATCATAAACCCACAATTCATCGGTCTCAACAAACACACCGCGAAAAGAAGATTACATCAAATAGATCTCCACGAGAGAGGGGGAGAACATTGTATTGAGATCCAAAAAGAGAGAAGAAGCCATCTTGCTACTAACTATGGACCCGAAGGTCTGAGGTAAACTACTCACACTTCATCGGAGAGGCTATAGTGTTGATGTAGAAGCCCTCCGTGATGGATGCCCCCTCCGTGAGCTCGGAACAGGTCCCAAGATGGGATCTCGTGGGTACAGAAGGTTGCGGCGGTGGAATTAGGTTTTTGGCTCCGTATCTGATCCTTTGGGGGTACGTAGGTATATCTAGGAGGAAGGAGTACATCGGTCGAGCAACAGGGGGCCCACGAGGGTGGAAGGCGCGCCCTGGGGGTGGGCGCGCCCCCCTACCTCGTGGCTTCCTATTTTGTTTCTTGACGTAGGGTCCAAGTCTCCCGGATCATAATCTTCCTAAAAATCACGTTCCCGAAGGTTTCATTCCGTTTGGACTCCGTTTGATATTCCTTTTCTGCGAAACTCTGAAATAGGCAAAAAACAACAACTCTGGGTTGGGCCTCCGGTTAATAGGTTAGTCCCAAAAATAATATAAAAGTGGATAATAAAGCACAATAATGTCCAAAACAGTAGATAATATAGCATGGAGCAATCAAAAATTATAGATACGTTGGAGACGTATCACTAATGTTGTCATGGTCCCCAAGAAGGATGACTCACTTCGTATGTGCATTGACTTCAAGCATATTAATCGGGCCTGCCCGAAAGATCATTTCCCTCTCCCCCGTATCGACCAAATCGTCGACTCAACTGCGGGGTGTGAGCATTTGTCTTTTCTAGACGCTTATTCCGGGTATCATAAGATCCGACTGTATGGACCCGATGAGATAAAAACAGCTTTCACCACTCCATTCGGGTGCTTTTGTTACGTCACCATGCCATTCGGTCTCAAGAACGCTGGCACCACATTTATGAGGATGATTCAGAAGTGCCTGCTCACTCAAATCAGTCAGAATGTGGAAGCATACATGGATGACATTGTGGTCAAGTCGCATAAAGGTTCCGACCTGCTGACTGACCTAGCTGAAACCTTTGCCAACCTGAGAAGGTATGATATCAAGGTTAATCCGTAGAAATGCACATTCAGAGTTCCAGGAGGAAAGTTACTCGGTTTTGTCGTTTCCGAACGAGGGATCGACGCGAACCCAGAGAAAGTTGGGCCATACTCCGGATGAAACACCCTGTGCGTGTGCATGACGTTCAGAAGCTTACTGGTTGCTTGGCCGCCTTGAGTCGATTCATCTCTCGCCTCGGTGAAAAGGCATTACCTCTTTATCGACTGATGAAGAAATCTGACAAGTTCGAGTGGACTCCTGAAGCTGATCCAACGTTTGCAGAACTCAAAACCCTGCTTTCCATCCATCCGGTGTTTGCTGCCCCAATCAGCAAAGAGCCTTTACTGCTTTATATTGCAGCCACTGGACAAGTTGTCAGTACAGTGCTCACAGTCGAGCGGGAAGAAGAAGGAAAAACCTATAAAGTTCAGCGCCCAGTGTACTATATTTCTGAAGTCTTACTCCGTCCAAGCAGAGATATCCGCATTATCATAAGCTTGTTTATGGAATTTACATGACCACGAAGAAGGTTGCACACTATTTTTCTAATCATTCCATTACAGTTGTCAGCGACGCACCATTGTTAGAAATTCTGAACAACAAAGATGCAACTGGTCGAGTGGCAAAGTGGGCGATTGAACTTCTTCCATTTGATATCAAGTTTGAGGCAAAGAAAGCTATCAAGTCCCAAGCAATAGCAGATTTCCTCACCGAGTGGGTTGAACAGCAACAATCGACTCAGATTCATTCAGAGCACTGGACCATGTTCTTTGATGGATCCAAGATGTTGAATGGTTCTGGTGCTGGGGTGGTATTGGTATCCCCCCGAGGAGACAGACTCAGCTATGTTTTTCAGATTCATTTTGATTCCTCCAACAACGAAGCTGAATATGAAGCACTTCTGTACGGGTTGCGTATGGCCATTTCACTCGGCGTCCGTCGCCTAATGGTCTACGACGGCTCAGATTTGGTGGTTAATCAAGTGATGAAGGAGCGGGACGTCAGGAGCCCGACTATGACTGGATATTGTAATGCAGTGAGAAAGTTAGAAAAGAAGTTTGAGGGGTTAGAGCTCCATCATATACCCCGACTGAAAAATCAAGCAGCTGATGATTTGGCAAAGATAGGTTCCAAGCGTGAGCCTATTCCCAGTAATGTGTTCTTGGAGCATCTTCACACACCGTCTGTCTGAGAGGATCCCTTCATGGAGGAGCCCCCACAACCTAAGAGCCCTACTGATCCGACTGAACTCGAAGTCCCAGCCGTGGTCGACTTGGTTATGGATGTTTTGGTCATCATTCCCGATTGGACAGTGCCGTACATTGCATATATTCTCAGGAAAGAGCTTCCAGAGGATGAGGAAGAGGCCCGTCAGATTGTCCGTCGATCTAAAGCCTTCACAGTAATGGGTGGACAGCTTTACAGAGAAAGTGTTACCGGAGTTGCTCAGAAGTGCATAACACCAGAAGAAGGTCGAGTAATCCTCAACGATATCCACTCGGGGACCTGTGGTCACCATGCGTCCTCTCGGACCATTGTGGCCAAAGGATACCGAGCGGGATTTTATTGGCCACGAGCAAATGAAATGGCAAAAGACATAGTTGACAAATGTGAAGGTTGCCAGTTCTACTCCAACATGTCTCACAAGCCTGCATCAGCCCTGAAGACCATTCCACTCGTTTGACCTTTTGCTATTTGGGGATTAGATATGGTTGGACCTGTGAGGACTGGCAGAAGTGGCTTCACCCATGTGCTCGTAGCAGTCGACAAGTTCACCAAATGCATTGAAGCCAAGCCTATCAAGAGCCTCGAAGCAAGTACTGCCGTCAGCTTCATCAGAGAGTTAACATTCAGATATGGTGTCTCGCACAGCATCATCACAGATAATGGGTCGAACTTCAATTCTGATGCGTTCAGAGCCTTTTGCGCTTCCCAGGGCACTCGGGTCGACTACGCTTTAGTCGCCCATCCCCAGTCGAATGGACAAGCTAAAAGAGCAAACAAATTGATTCTCAAAGGACTGAAACCCCGATTGATGCATGACCTCAAGCATGCAGCAGGCGCCTGGGTCGATGAACTTCCATCAGTACTTTGGGGATTGAGGACGACTCCTAACCGGTCAACTGATTGAACTCCATTCTTCCTAGTCTATGGGGCTGAAGCTGTGCTTCCGAGTGACTTGCTTCACAATGCACCCCGAGTTGAGCTTTTCTCAGAAGATGAAGCAGAACAGGCTCGACAAGATGCAGTTGATCTCCTAGAAGACGAAAGAGCGCCCTAATCCGGTCGACCATTTATCAGCAAGACCTGCATAGGTTCCACGCCAGAAATGTGAGGGGTCGAGTATTTCAAGAGGGAGACTTGGTCCTTCGAGTGGATCAGCAGAAACCACATCAGCTTGCTCCTGCTTGGGAAGGCGCTTTCATTATCACCAAAGTGCTCCACAATGGAGCATATCACCTCTGCAATGTCGAGCACAATAAAGAAGAGCCACGCGCTTGGAATGCGGAGCTGCTCCGCCCCTTTTATACTTAGGCATTAAGACTGTTGAGATGTAATAAGAAATACGTTCTAGTTTGATTATCAAAGACACAGTTTTACAGTCTCCTAAATGATTGTTGTTCTTTTTTTTTATGTGTCCTAAATCCCCCAGTGGGTGCCTTAGCTTAGCTGCGAATCCGTTTCGCCTAAGTTCCAAAAAAGAAAATCCTGCCGAGTGATGAGCAAGCCTCTCACTCGGAGGCTTGGCTGCGAATCCATTTCGCCTAAGTTTAAAAAATCCTACCGAGTGATGAGCAAGCCTCTCACTCGGGGGCTTAGCTGCGATTCCTTTTCGCCTAAGTTTGAAAAATCCTGCCGAGTGGTGACCAACCCTCTCACTCGGGGGGCTTAGCCGCAGTCCAGTACTCGCCTAAGTTTGAAAAATCCTACTGAGTGGTGAGCAACCCTCTCACTCGGGGGCTTAGCTGCAGTCCAATACTCGCCTAAGTTTGAAAAATCCTACCTAGTGGTGAGCAACCGTCTCACTCGGGGGCTTAGATGCGGTTCAATACTCACCTAAGTTTTAAAAATCCTACCGAGTGGTGAGCAATCCTCTCACTCGGGGGCTTAGCTGCAGTCCAGTACTCGCCTAAGTTTGAAAAATCCTACCAAGTGGTGAGCAACCCTCTCACTCGGAGGCTTAGCTGCAGTCCAGTACTCGCCTAAGTTTGAAATATCCTACCGAGTGGTGAGCAACCCTCTCACTCGGAGTCTTAGCTGCAGTCCAGTACTCGCCTAAGTTTAAAAAATCCTACCGAGTGGTGAGCAACCCTCCCACTCGGAGGCTTAGCTGCAGTCTAGTACTCGCCTAAGTTTGAAAAATCCTACTGAGTGGTGAGCAAGCCTCTCATTCGGAGGCTTAGCTGCAGTCCAGTACTCGCCTAAGTTTGAAAAATCCTACCGAGTGGTGAGCAACCCTCTCACTCGGAGGCTTTGCCGCAGTCCATTACTCACCTAAGGATAAAAACACGTTCCGAGTGAGAACTGATCTTCTCGCTCAGGGACTTGGCCACACACTCCATCCTGATCAGCAAGGACGGCGAGGTGCAGGTCGACTGTGACCTTCTCCTCAGAGATGCGCCATAAGTACAATGTACGCTCCATCCCGATCCGCAAGGACGACGAGGTGCAGGTCGACTGTGACCTTCTGCTCAGAGTTGCACCACAAGTACAAGGACTATCCCGAGTAAACAACGAGTTCCACTCGAAGGCAAACACAAGCATATTCAGAGAAAAACCAAGTTAAGATAAATCCTAAGGTTCCAGACCACTGATTAAAGTACTCGGGCATCAGGCCCGAAGGAGTTTTAACGATTACAAAATCACTTGGCATTCCGAGGCAAATTTAAGGCAAGGCGTAAAGTTTGATCACTCCGCAGGAGGAGGGCTAGCTGGCTCGACGAATACGTCCAGGTCAATTCCGTCAGCCATTCGAGTGGCAGCAGCAATGAAAGTTTACATGAAGGATTGGAAGTCGTGCCTTTTGGTATTGGCGACCTTGATTGCTGCTAGCTTCTCTTCTCGCGCTTCCTTGTAGTGGACACGAACCAGGGACAGAGCCACACCAGCACCGCACCAAGCACAAGACTTCTTCAATTCCTGCACTCGACCAGGAACCTCATTAAGTCGAGCCATCAGAGATTTGAGGTCATTTTGGAGCGTCGCCCTTGGCCAGAGTGTTGTGTCAATCCGCGACATCACGACTTTCAGTCGAGCAAGGTAGTCGACAACACCAGCGACACGGGATTCCAGTCAGGGCATGTTCATGGCAGCTTCGTCCTTTACAGGAGAGAGGATGGGGTCCAAGCTTGTCTCAACTCGCCTAGTTTCTTCCTCGAAGTTCTGGCAAAATTATGCACACACAATGCAACGATGAGTCAATGGTTATATATCGAGTCGACGGCAACAAGTCAGCCGGACAAAGGAAAGCACCTTCAAGCATGATGAACAGCTTCTTGGCAAGCCCTCCTAGATAGTTCTCCAGGTCGTCCCGCTTGCGAGCAATGCCTTCCATCTTTTCAGTCAGATTCTTCTCGTCCTTCTTCAGACGAGTGGCCTCCTTGTTGGCTTCATCAAGGGAAGTTTTCAGCTTGGCATTCTCTTCCTCCAGTTTGCCGACTGAAGCCAGCTTCTGGTCAGCGAGTGCAGTTTTCTCGTCGGCTGCTTTCTGCGCGGCTGCAAGGTCCAGATCCTTCTTCGCCAGAGCTTGGTTCATTGTTTCTGAAAGAAATAACACTCGGTTCAGAAAAAGCAAATAACACCCGGTTCAGCAACTGAGCAGTCGACAAATTTTTCATACCAGCAGCTTCATCCTTGGCCTTCTGCAAGTTCGTCTTGGCTAGCTCCAGATCGAGATTGAGCTGAATCTGCTTCTGCTCCAGGTCAGCAAAACGAGCTCCAAGTTCAAAGGATTCCTATAATCAAAGGACAGTTAGTTGGCAGGTGAAAAGATTGGTTACTTCAGAACAATAGAGTGATAAATTCAACAAGTTCTAAGACTACTGCCGAATCAAACATCCAACAGTAGTCTTGGGGACTACACCTAGTGGGTGCACTTAGCGTGCCCCCACTGGTCCAGTTTCCACTCGACGTGGTCTGTCCAGGCCGAGTGTAAAAAAAAGAAGGAAGAAGGTGATTCTCAGACCACAGTTGACTGCCCGCAGTCAACCATGGTCTCGGGGACTACACCCACTGGGTGCACTTAGCGTGCCCCCACTGGTTCAGGTTCCACTCGACATGGTCCATCTAGGCCGAGTGAGAAAATTCCGATTCTCGGACTCCAGTCGACTGCCCGCAGTCAACTACGGTCTCAGGAACTACACCCAGTGGGTGCACTTAGCGCGCCCCCGCTAGTTCAGGTTCCACTCGACCTGGTCCGTCCAGGCCGAGTGAGAAAATTCCGACTCTCGAGACCACGATCATTGCCCGCGATCAACTATGGTCTCGGGGACTACACCCAGTGGGTGCACTTAGCTTGCCCCCACTGATTCAGGTTCCACTCGACCTGGTCCGTCCAGGCCAAGTGAGAAAATTCTGACTCTCAGACCACAGTCGACTGCCCGCAGTCAACTATGGTCTCGGGGACTACACCTAGTGGGTGCACTTAGCGTGCCCCCACTGGTTCAAAGACTCAATCGACATAACTTAGTCGACTCAAGATACAAAACTACTCAGCGGCATGTCAAAACACCCAGTGGGTGTACCAATGCAAAAAGCAGACTGATGGAAAGATCCTTCAAAGAAAGTTTCCAGGTAGCATATCCTAACAGAACAAGCGACAAGCTAAAGAATCAACCGGTAATCTGCTAACCTGGACGTTGCTCTGGAGAGCTGAGCTGGCGTCATAAGTAGCTTTGCTGGCCTCCCGAACCACCTTCATCTGCTCCATCATAATGCCCGCCTGACGTATAGCCTCCTTGGCAGCACCCACCTGGTCCTCTGGGACGTGATGTGCAGCAAAAAGTGAAGGTGGATCGGCTGGAGTCTGCACAGCTGACGCTGAAGGCTGAGCACTCGACAGTGGTATGGCGAAGGTGACAGAAGTCCGATTGGCATCGCCGGCCTCCTGGATTACCGGTTCCATCACCAGCATCGATTGGGGCGTCTTACCAGTTGACGTCTTCCTGTTTCTTCTTCCCAAGGGCCTCAGCAGCACATCCTTGTCGTTGTCTGGAAGATCAATGACATTGGGAGGAGCTGCGAAAAATCAGTCTCCAGAATTCAGTCGACCGTAGTTAGATCGACAAAACAAAGACAAGATTGCTAAGGTCATACCCGGGTTGGAAGTAACCGCATCTTCCATGTCCTCGTCCTCGTTTTTGTAAGCAGAAGTCCCAGAGGTAGCGGCACTGCTGGTTTCAAGATTCATTTGGTCAAACCAAGAAAAGTGTAGACAACACAGAACCTCGGGTAAAAAATGAAGACAAAACACTCACGCAGAAGCAACGGGGATATCAATTTTGATTTTGGGCAGGGTCATCCAAGACTTCGATGCGACAACTTTCGACTGCTTCGGGGCCTTCTCAGTCGGCGCTGGAGAAGACGTCCGAGGGTGCTTCGAGGTATGTCCAGTCAGCGCAGTCGCTTTGCCACGGATACTCGCCGGGTCATGGGAGTGCTTGGATCGCCTTTCGCTGCGAGGAGGCGGGTCGACTTCCTCGCCGTTGCTAGAGTCGTCACTTTCGTCGTCTTCTCCTCCTTCAGAGTGCCACTCGCCGCTCTCGCCTCTGCTCGCCTCCCCTTTCGGGTCCTGCTCCTGCTCTCCGTTGGGCGTCGAGTACATCTCAGTGAGGGCCTGAAAGACAATAAGTGGAGCAAATGTCAGTCGGTTGGCAAAAAGCAATTGCACGATAGATCAACAGAACACTCAGAAATTTAGAGTTGGACCTTGTCTGGTTCATACGAGTTGTCAAGTGGAGGGATCCTCCTGGACCCCCACAGGGTTATCCTTGTTGCCAGTGATGCCCCTCAACCACTGCTCCACCGTATCCTTGTCGACTTCCTCTGGGTGGATCCGAGTGCTATCATCGATGCCCGAATACATCCACATCGGATGGTCACGAGCTTGAAGCGGCTGAATGCGTCGTCTGAGGAAGACCTCGAGCAGATCCATGCCAGTCACGCCATCACGAACGAGCTGGACCACTCGCTCGACCATCACCTTCACCTCCGCTTTCTCCGTCGGTGTCGGTGTACTAGAGTAGGGGTACCCTAGTATCTCGAACTTGTGCACGGGCAGTTGCAGCCCTCCGCGGCAAGGCTTACCGGGTGACCGCCAAGGTCCTCCGTGGTTCCTTTGGAGCCATTCAAGAACAAAGTATTCAAGCCAAGGAAACAAGGCCCCGGCAAGAGGAGCTTGCCGGGAAGGCCACCCAAGGCACCTAGGAGACAAGGCCCGGCAAGAGGAGCTTGCCGGGAAGGCCACCCAAGGCACCTAGGAGACAAGACCCCGGCAAGAGGAGCTTGCCGGGAAGGCCCGGTGAGCGACAAGCTTCCGGACGTGACAAGACAACAACCGCGGCAAGGCGCTTGCCGCGGCAGACCAACACTCTGTACCTGCGCTCCCGCACATCCACTAACGTGTCGCATACAGGACCTTTCGGTAGCCAGCGTGGCAAGTGGCCGTGCCGCCGGAGCTGATGGCAAGCTCTTGTTGACAATGTTGCCATCGTGGCAAGCGGTGGCGCCCCTGACGGTCCCTTTCTGCACTGTTAGGGCGACGTAGATGGGCATTTAATGTCTTTGTCCCCTGCCGTCAGGGTTAGGTATGATACACTGTACAAGTAGCTGTACCAACCACTCCTTTTCCATTTTTACCCTTGTGTATGTTGCCACCTGTCGGAGACCCCTTTAGCATATATAAAAGGAGGCCCATGCATAGCGAGGGGGCTGGACCTCATGCTCGGTCTCGTTAGCAGCTTGTGTGTACTGTAGCACTCGGTGCTCCTGAGCAAGAACCCAATACACTCAGACATGCAGCAGTAGGAGTGTTATCTCTCCGGAGAGCTCCGAAGCTGGGTAAACCGGCTGTGCTTAACCGCCTCGATCTGCTCTTCGTGCGACCTCCGCCCCCGCCGAACCGAAAGGGGCTCGGTCCGCCGGTCCCATAGGTGTTCGTGGGCGGATCGGCCGCCCGACATCTTTGGCGCGCCCGGTAGAAGCGTCGAGATTGTGTGAACCTGATCCGGCGTCCACACGAGCTAGATCTTCATCATCTTCATCGACATGCCACGAAGAAGAAGAAGGCTTGGCGGCAGATGTTCCGTCTGCGTCGAACCCACCGCCACCGGAGCAAATGGGTGGTGGGGTAGACGCCGCGAAGAATGGACGTCGACGGTGGAGCCTTTGTGCTGCCAAGTCAAGGACAAGGCTGCGCAGACCTCGGCGTCCGTACATGCACCGCGCCCGTCTCAGAGGCGCGGGACCGACATCGTCATGGTATTCACAACGCCATACGCCGTTGGACCAAGATCAAACTGGTGGATCTCGGGATGCTCAAGACCAGCATGCACGCCAACATCTTTGGCGCTGGCGAAACGCGATCGCTGGGCGGGATATCGCTCCTTCTAACATAGTTAGAAGTCCGAGCATATCCGCTCCTCGCGCCGTTCGCCATCGCCACCCACCACTCCAGCAGAAGCTTTGGCAAGAGCTCAAGCGCTCTGGATTACCCTCCAACAACCGACAAGGTCGACGAATGGAGGGCCACCATTCGAGTCTCATCGGCTTTGCTAACGGCGACGCCCGCGGCAGCCGAAAGTGCATCGCTGCCGCGGCAGGACTGCTAAACACGAGCCGGTGGCGACGAAACCGGTGGGGTGCAACCACCATGCACTCTCCGCCCGAAGGCCAAGATCGCCGACTTCGCCGGATCCACCTCGGCAGCGACTCCACCGCATCATCGGATCCACGAGCTCGTTGCGATCAGCGCCAAGTTCTTCACGAACGGCAAGAAGAAGACGCCGAACTTCGCATCGAAGCGCCAAGAGAAGCGCGGGCGTCAATCCGACCAGCGGCTGGGCCCTCTGTCGACATGCATGCGCCCGAAGAACCAGGCGACTTGCCGTCTGCGGTAGGTTGCCCTGCGTTCACTCGTGAGCTGCGGCAAGTCGATGGCCCTGCAAGAAGAATTTCAAGCGAGACGTGCGAGAGAAATGCGGCGGCAAGATGCATCCGTCGGAGTTCCTCAGCATCTACACCATCGCGGTGCAAGCTGCCGGGAGGCGAGACGACAAGATCCTGGCCAACTACTTCCCGCTGGTGCTCAAGCCCAATGGCAGATCCTGGCTCATGCACTTGCCGGATAACTCCGTATCCTCTGGGGCAGATCTATGCCATCAGTTTGTCGGCGCTTTCTGGTGCCACAAGCCCCATGGCCAAGAAAGCGACCTTCATCTGCTCGCCCGGAAGGAAGAGAGCCCCTGCAAGTATATTCAGAGATTCAGCCAGACAAAGCACAACATCTCAGATGTCCACCCTGCCATGGTAATCAGCGCGTTCCATCGAGCGTGCGAAACCACGAGATGCGGGAGGAGATGGCGATGTGCAAGATCGAGAGGCGTCGGTGAGCTATATGCCACTGGCCGACAAGTGTGCACGCGTCTTTGAGGAAGGAGGAGACTCCCGGAGAGAATCTTGAAGCGGGGAGGATCTGATAGTGAGGAGACGGCCCCGGCAAAGAAAAACCGGCGGCGGAACAACAGGAAGAAGAAAGGCAAAGATGTGCTAGTTGTTGAGCAGTCCGGCAATGAGGTGGCGCCAAGAAAGCCAAAGCTGGTAGCTCCGGCAAGGAGGTTTCCGCGGCACCAATCGGTTGTGGCGGTCGCGCCGACAAGCGGTGACGGCTCCAACAAGCGATCTTGCAAGATCCACCGCACCAAAGGCCATGACCTCGAGCTGCAAAAGGTCGAGCAGTTTGTCGGCAGCGAAGGCTGAATCTGAACGACGCGACAAGGAGAAGGCCAGGAAGGTGCTTTGGAGGAGCTAGCAAGAAACGTCCGCCGAGGAGGACGCCATGGCAAGGCCAAGCAGCGGCAAGGAGACAGACCTCCAGCGGCCGCGACAAGGATGAAGACGACGACAATGATGAAGACATGGATGATGACGAGACCGATGAGCAGGAGTTCGAAAGCCACAGAGGTCATGTGCGTTGTGGCGGTGCTTCTCTGCATACTTCACACCGCTAGCTCAAGCAGTGGATGCGGGAAGTCAATGCGGCAGAACCATCCGTCGAGTCACGCAAGCCTCTGAAATGGTCCGGCACACCTATCATCTTTGATATTGAGGACCACCCTGATCGCGTAACTGCGGTCGGGTGCTTACCGATGTTGGTTTCACCAACTATCCGCAACCTCAAGGTCACTAAGATGCTAGTTGACGGCGGGGCCGGTTTGAACCTGATCTCCTCAGCGGTGCTCCAGAAACTCCAGATCCCTGATGGCGAGCTCGAAGAGACCGACACATTCCAAGGAATCAATCCGGGAAGGAGGAAGCCGAAGGGAAAGATCACGTTGCCGGTGACATTTGGCAGCGAGTTGAACTTTAGGACTGAGTGGGTCACTTTTGACGTTGCTGATTTTCCATTGCCTTACAATGGGATACTTGGCCGCCCAAAGACTCGCCAAATTCATGGCAGCCTCTCACTATGCATACAACATCTTTGAAGATGCCAGCCCGATAAGTGTCATCTCTGTCCCTGGCGACAAGAAGGATGCCCTTATCTGCGCCGACAAGATCTACCGGGAAGCAGCAGCAGCAGCAGATTGCAAGCCACTTGCCGCTGAAGCTCCCGAGGCGAAGAAGAAGATCAAGTCCGGCAAGAGCTCTGATGCCCACTCCGGCAAGCGCACCTCTTCGGAGTGTTGCGCTACCGTCGAGGACGCACCATCGAGATCCACCGGCAAGTGTAAGAAGACGATGGCAGCTCCACCAGAGACCAATAAGGTGTCCGCCAAGGAGGACGGCACTGGTGGTACCTTCACCATCAGTGCCACTCTCGACCCTAAATAGGAAGGCGCGCACGTTGCTTTCCTGCGGGCGAACGTCGACGTGTTTGCGTGGCAACCGCCCCGACATCCCGATGTTCCCGTGAAAGTAATTAAGCACAATCTTGTCGTTTGTCCTCATCGCGCGCCCGTCAGCGAAAGTCGAGGAAGCGAGCGGTGGGCGCCAAGAATTCATCGCAGAAGAAATCAAGAAATTGGAAGCAGCAGGCCTTGTCGAGGAGTGCTCCATCCTACGTGGTTGGCCAATCCTGTGGTTATGCGCAAGGCAAGCGGAAATGGAGGCTTTGTATCGACTTTACCGATGTCAATAAAGCTTGTCCCAAAGACCCATTTCCCTTGCCGCACATCGACTGATTGTTGACTCCACGGCAGGATGTGATTTGCTTTCATTTACGGATGCATACTCAGGATATCATCGAGATCTTCATGGCGAAGAGGATGAGGAGAAGACCGCATTCATCACCCCATGTGGCACATCTTTATTTCATACGGATGCCTTTCGGATTAAAGAATGCTGGTTCAACATTTGCAAGAGTAGTCCATGACGCTTTTGAGCTGCAAATGCACATAAATGTGGAAGCCTACATGGATGACATAGTGGTCAAAAGCAAGGACAAGGCGACTCTGATTCAAGATTTAGACAAAACCTTTGCAAATCTGCGCAAGATCAACCTCAAGATCAACCCTGAGAAGTGTGTGTTTGGAGTCCCTTTCGGCAAGCTTCTCGGGTTCTTCGTGTCTCAGCGGGGAATTGAAGCCAATCCCGACAAGATCAAGGCCATTGAGCAGATTGAAGCACCAAAGCGCGTCAAGGATGTACGAAGACTTGCGGTTGCTTAGCTGCTCTCGGCGGAGTTTATCTCTAGGTCTGCTGAGCACGCCCGCCATTTTTCAAAATTATGAAAAAGGCAGGTCCGATGAAATGGACTCGGAAGCGGAGGCTGCGCTGCAGACTTGAAGAGATACCTGTCCTCCACTCCAACACTTGTCGCACCTAAGCCACAAGAGAAGTTGCTGCTATATATAGCGGCAACCAATCAAGTGGTTAGTGCTGCGTTAGTAGCGGAGAGGGAGGCGGATGATGAGCTAGCAACCATGGCAGATGCATCCAGCGACGAGCAGGGGGCTTCACCGGCAAGCTCTGGTCCCGACAAGGACGGATCTACGCAGACGCAAGAGAAGATGCAGAAAAGAATGGTGCAGCGCCCAGTTTACTTTGTCAGTTCTCTTCTACAGGGGGCTAGGTCAAGGTACTCTGGTGTGCAGAAATTGCTTTTCGGCCTCCTCATGGCCTCGAGAAAGCTGCGCCATTACTTCCAGGCACATGAGATCACAGTCGTCACTCGTTTTCCGCTGAAGAGGATACTGAAAAATCCAGAAGCAACAGGCGGGATTGTCGAGTGGGCACTTTGGGCCCATCAAGCTTTGGCCTCAAGTTTGAGAGCACTTCAACTATCCAAAGCGAGCATTGGCGGAGTTCATAGCAGAATGGGCGCCAACACAAGATGAAGAAATTCGAAGCTTGACCATCCCGTCAAGGAAGCAAGCAAAGAGTGGCTGATGTACTTTGATGGTGCCTTCTCGCAAAGGCGTCGGTCTTGAGCGTGCTACTTGTTGCACCCACCGGAGAGCACCTCAAGTCGTAGTCGGATGCACTTTCCCAAGGAGCAAGCAACAAACAATCTTGCAGAGTATGAAGGTTTGCTTGCCGGTCTCGAGATCATGATGAGACCTTGGGATCAAGAAGCTCATTGTCGTGGGTGACTCACGACTTGTCATCCGCCAAGTGAACAAGAGTTATCGAGTCCGTTGATGGAAGCTTATGTTGATGAAGTGAGAAAGCTAGAAGAGCACTTTGACGGCCTACAAATGGAACATGTTCCAAGAGCTCGAACGACATTGCCGATGGCACCGTCGAAGTGCACTGCACTTAAGTTACAATGGAACCAGGGATTTTTGTGCTCAAGCTGACTCAACCGTCTGTAACGCCATCAACCGGACAGAGCAAGAAGAGGAAGTTGATCTCTGGTGACTATTTTCCGTGAGCTTCGAAGTCGCCGTCAAGAAGGTCCTCAAAATCAACACCAAGGGTCTTTGAGGAGCAGTTTGCTCCGGCAAGCCCTAGGGTTTGTTCCGTTGAAGCGACGCTCCCGACAAGTTTTGCTCGGCAAGCTTGCGGGAACGTCAAGCTCGGCTGAGCCGCGAGTTCTTGCCGTGGAAGCAGATGTTCCCGCGGCAGCAGATGTGCCTTTAGTCCTTGTTGTCGAGCCGCAAGCTCCAAAGATGGGCACAACAGATTGTCCGTTTCCTTCAGACAGGAGAACTTCCCGAAGAGCAAGAAGAAGCGGAAAGAGTAGCCCGGCAGTCAAGTATGTACCAGTTTGTCAACAACACACTGTACAGAAGAAGACTCAACGGTGTGAAATTGAAGTGTATTCACCGGGAAGACGGACAAAAGCTGTTGGCAGAGATACATGGAGGCATATGTGGTCACCACATTGGCGCCAGAGCACTTGCCGGCAAAAGCATTCCGGCAAGGTTTCTTTGGGCCGACAGCCCTCCAGGATGCAACTGCACAAGTAACCAAGTGTGAAGCGTGCCAGTTCCATTCCAAGCAGATACACCAGCCAGCTCAAGCTCTCTAGACGATCCCTTTATCCTGGCCATTTTGATGCAGGGGCTCGACATCCTCGGCCCCTTTCCCGAGCTATGCGGGCTTTGAGTACTTATGCGTTGCAATCGACAAGTTCACAAAGTGGCCGGAAGTGGAAGCGGTGAGGAAGGTGACGACTGATCGTGATCAAGTTCTTTAGGTCGATTGTTTGCCGTTTGGAATCCCTAACAGGATCATCACCGACAACGACACGCAATTCACGAGCCGTACCTTCATGCAAGACGTCCAAGATCTTGGCGCCAAGGTCTGCTTTCGCTTCGTTGCTCATCCGAGAAGTAACGGTCAAGCTGAGAGGGCGAATCTTTGAAGTGCTTTGCGGGCTCAAGACCGAGAACTTTCGACAGGCTGCACAAGTGCGGAAAGAAGCTGGATTGAGGAGCTGCGGTGGTTCTTTGGTCGATCAGGACGACGCCAAATCGAGCCACTGGCCAGACACCTTTCGCTCTAGTCTATGGAGCAGAGGCAGTTCTCCCCATGGAACTCGTATACGGATCACCTCGAGTGCTTGCTTATGATGAGCTTGAGGAAGAGCAGTTGCGACAAGATGACGCGTTGCTCCTTGAGGAGGATCATCTTCAGGCTGCTGTACGAGCTGCTCGATACCAGCAAGCTTTGCGCCGCTACCATAGCCACAAATTTAATGCCAGAAGTCTCGAGGAAGGCGACCTTGTTCTTGGTAGCGTTCAGTCCGCCAAGAATTCCAACAAGTTGACGCCTTGAAGTGGGAAGGCCCTTCTTGGGTGAAACGAGTCACTAGGCCTGGCGCCGTCCGCTTTGAGACCGAAGATGGCATTCCGGTGAGCAACTCCTGGAACATTGAGCATCTTCGTAAGTTTTACCCGTGAAGCGCGGTTGCGGAACCTGTTCCGGCAACCACCTTTTGTACAAGTCTTGCCGATGTTGCATGTAATCCTTTGTACAAAGCCGGTATGCAGACCCGTGCATAAGTAAAGCTTAATGTGCTTAGCACATCTTGTCAATTTCATGCTTTCTACTTCTATTTTGCATGCATTATCGACACTTTGTGCAGCACCTACCCCGGTAAGCAATAACGAGACATTAGGCTCCATTTCTATATTTTCTCTTCTTTCTCTTTCTCAAAGAAAGGAAGGTTCCCTCGCCCACAAGTTTGCTGGGGGGAAAGGAGAAGATAATGGTGTGGACCAAGCGTCGCTCAAGGAAGTCTAGCCTTACCGGGAAGCAAACGACAGAAAAGCTAAGTTGCTAAAGTTTGAGCAATCAGTTTTAAAATTTTTAAGTTATCTTCCTCGAACGACGGTACTTTGTATGGAAAACATGTGCGCGGAGGAACCAACTCGTAGCTAGTTGCGCCCTTACTTTGTTTAGAGTCCGCTCAACAACTTAAGTGAGTTGCGACTAGTTGCGACAAGGTTTCTTGTCGGTAGCAGCACCACCGGCCAAGTTCTTGACGTCCACTTTTCAGCTTTCATGACCTGTGTGCCTAACGACAAGTTCCCAAAAAGCGTAGTGCGAAAACATAAAAAGGTAGGAACCACGTAAAGGACATCAAAAAGCAATTGCTACCCGAAATAGAGTTATATTACAAGATAGCTTGTCGCAGCTCTAATAGATTGTCCTCATAACATGACCAGCAGCGGCAAGAAAAAGAGGGAAGGGGCGGACGTTCCGTCTTTCCGAATAAAGAAACCACCCACGATCTCTCACACGGCGCCGCATTTGACGTGTGCCGTTCGTGGAGGGCGTGGTGGGTCCGGGGTGAGTTATGGCGTAACCCAGGCCGCGCGTCTTGGCGATGCCCTGTTTGGGCTCCGCCCAACAGCGCTTCGGCACCGTGTGTGGCCCAGGCCGGGGGCTCTGCCGGTGTACTAGAGTAGGGTACCCTAGTATCCCGAACTTGTGCACGGCGATTTGCAGCCCTCCGCGGCAAGGCTTACCGGGTGACCGCCAAGGTCCTCCGTGGTCCCTTTGGAGCCATTCAAGAACAAAGTATTCAAGCCAAGGAAACAAGGCCCCGGCAAGAGGAGCTTGCCGGGAAGGCCACCCAAGGCACCTAGGAGACAAGGCCCCGGCAAGAGGAGCTTGCCGGGAAGGCCACCCAAGGCACCTAGGAGACAAGACCCCGCAAGAGGATCTTGCCGGGAAGGCCCGATGAGCGACAAGCTTCCGGACGCGACAAGACAACAACATGACAAAGGCGCTTGCATGGCAGACCACCACTCTGTACTGCGCTCCGGCATATCCACTAACGTGTTGCCACAGGACCTTTCGGTAGCGCGTGGCAAGAGGCCGTCAGGCCAGCGGAGCCTTGGTGGCAAGCGGCACGACAAGGTTGCCATCGTGGCAAGCGGTGGCGCCCGACGATCCCTTTACGCCTTTGTTAGAGGCGGCGTGAGCGGGCATTTAATGCCTTTGTCCCCTGCCGTCAGGGTTAGGTATGATACACTGTACAAGTAGCTGTACCAACCACTCCTTTTCCATTTTTACCCTGGACTACGTTGCCACCTGTCGGAGACCCCTTTAGCATATAAAAGGAGGACCATGCGCAACGTAGAGGGGGGCTAGACCTCATGCTCGGTCTCATTAGCAGCTTGTGTGTACTGTAGCACTCAGCGCTCCTGAGCAAGAACCCAATACACTCAGACATGCAGCAGTAGGAGTGTTATCTCTCCGGACAGCTCCGAAGCTGGGTAAACCACTCGTGTGCTTCGCCTCGATATGCTCTTCATGCGACCTCCGCCCCCCGTCGAACCGAAAGGGGCTCGGTCCGCCGGTCCCATAGGTGTTCGTGGGCCAGATCAGCCGCCCCGACAGTCGGAGTCACTTTCAAGGAAGAGGGCTTCTCGACTCGAGCCATGGAAAAGGGGGGAAGCCCAGTCGACTGGCCTGGAGTCGGCTGGTCTTTGCAGTAGAACCAAGTCGACTGCCACCCTCTGATTGACTCAGGAAGAATCATGGCCGGGAAAGTACTTTTACCTCTCATTTGGATCCCAAGACTCCCACACATCAGGATCACATGCGTCCTCTCGTCACTCGGATTGGCCTTTTTGGCCGACTGAGAACGACAGGTGAAAATATGTTTGAAGAGACCCCAGTGTGGTCGACAACCCAGGAAATTCTCGCACATGGACACGAATGCAGCGAGGTACACAATGGTGTTGGGGGAAAAGTGAAAGGATCGAGAAGAGGTGTCTAGAGGGTGGGGGGGGGGTGAATAGACTCTAATCGAAAAGTTACAGTTTTTAATTTCCTTTAGTTGATGTTGAGTTTGAACACAAGTTTAAACATTCACAATACGTATCAAGCAAACATGCAAGCATACAAAGGGTATATGAGCAGCGGAAAGTAAAGCATGCAAGTTGCAAGAATGTAAAGAGATGGGATTGGAGTGTGCAAACGCAATTTGGAGACACGGAGATTTTTTATCCATGGTTCCGATAGGTGGTGCTATCGTACATCCACGTTGATGGAGACTTCAACCCATGAAGGGTAACGGCCTTGTGAGTCCACGGAGGGCTCCACTCACGAAGGGTCCACGAAGAAGCAACCTTGTCTATCCCACCATGGCCGCCGCCCACGAAGGACTTGCCTCACTAGGGTAGATCTTCACGAAGTAGGCGATCTCCTTGCCCTTACAAACTCCTTGGTTCAACTCCACAATCTTGTCAGAGGCTCCCAAGTGACACCTAGCCAATCTAGGAGACACCACTCTCCAAGAAGTAACAAATGGCGTGCTGATGATGAACTCCTTGCTCTTGTGCTTCAAATGATAGTCTCCCCAACACTCAACTCTCTCTCATAGGATTGGATTTGGTAGAAGGAATATTTGAGTGGAAAGCAACTTGGGGAAGACTAGAGATCAAGATTTATGTGGTTGGAATGGAATTTCTTGACCTCAACACAAGTGTAGGTGGTTCTCTCTCAGAAAATATGTATTGGAAGTGTAGGCATGTTCTGATGGCTCTCTCCACGAATGAAGAGTGGGTGGAGGGGTATATATAGCCTCCACACAAAATCTAACCGTTACACACAAATCACTAAACCCGGTGGGACTGATTCAGAGAACTCGGTCGGACCGATTTAGTTCAAAATGTGAATGTTAGGATTCTCAGTGGGACCGACATGTCAACTTGGTGGGACCGATGTCATTAGGGTTAGGGCATAACGTAATCTTGGTGAGACCGATTACACAAACTCGGTGAGACCGATTTTGGTAATAGCCAAACAAAGAGTTGGTCAGGCAAACTCGATGGGACCGATTCTCTCATCTCGGTTGGACCGAAACGTTATGAAAAGGAAATAGAGAGTTTGCATTGCAATCTCGGTGGGACCGATCAGTCATCTCGGTTTGACCAAAACGTTACAAAGGGAAACAGAGAGTTTGCAAGCCCATCTCGGTGAGACCGAGATCCCTATCGGTGAGACCGAATTGATTAGGGTTTCTGGCAGTGGCTATGTCAACTGAACTCGGTGGCTCCGGATGGAAAGATTCGGTGGGGCCGAGTTGGACTTTTTGGATTAGGACATATGTGGAAGTGAGAAAGTGGTTGAGGGCTTTGGAGCATATCACTAAGCATTTTGAGCAAGATCCTCATTAAGCAACACCTCATCCCTTCTTAATAGTATGGGCTTTTCCTATAGACTCAATGTTATCTTGGATCACTTAAAATAGAAAATGTAGAGTCCTGAGCTTTGAGCTTGAGCCAATCCTTTGTCCTTAGCATCTTGAGGGGTTTCCACATCCTCTTGTCCAAGCCACTCCAATGTTAAAATTATCTGAAACATACTAGGTAGAAGCATTAGTCCAACAAGAGATATGTTGACATTAATTACCAAAATCACCTAGGGAGCACTTGTGCTTTCAAAAAGTGATGAACTTGTGCTCCAAAGAAGTTCAAAAAGCCTCGGAAGAAAGGATGGGGAGGCAAAGAAAAACCACGGTCGACATGGGTGGCGAGGAGCACACACTCACCCTCCTGTGGTCGTGGCTCGGTCTCGTCCTCTGGGAGCCGCCCTGATCCATGGGGAATCAATCCCCCCCTCGACCAGATCATCGAGCTCGTCTTGCCGGATCATCGACTGAATCCAATCCCCCTAGATCCAGCCGCGCGGCAAGCCAGATCTCGACGAAGATCCGCCCCGGCTGGTCTTCTTCCCCTTCACCTTCGTCGTCGCCTTCTTCGCGCGCTCCAAGGCCGTCGTCTTCTCCTTCTCCATTGCAGCGGGAGGAGCTCGAGCGGGCCGGCGGCGCCGAGAGCAGAAGTGGATTAGGTGGAGAAACCGAGGAGAAAGGGGGAGAATGAGGCGCACTGTGCAGAAAACCCCAGCCGCGACGCCTTATGTAAGGTCTTCTCCCGAGTGGCTGACTTGTGGGTCCAAGCAATCCCGTCAAATCCCATAGCGATCGCCTTGTGATGCGTGGCAAAAAAGTGGTGCAGGGATCGAGGCGCCCCTGCCTAATCTTCTCCGATTACCGCGGCCTCCTTCGCCTCGCGCGCTTCCCGAAATTCGAATCCTGCAAGATCCGCAAGCAGCAGAGCAACCTGTCAGACGGAAGATTTTTACGATATCAACACTCAAAGCTTTTCAGCAAAAGTTCACTCGACAGACTTATAATGGATCAAGGCGACTGGAAAAGAAGTTTAAGTCATCGTGATTGTTCATTGATCCCAGCAAGACGCTTCCGAAGCGCAAAAATTGAGTCAGAGGTATTCTCAACTCCTTCTCCACTCGGACCCTGAACCATTCTGGGGCTAATGATGAAGCTATGTACCTAGGGTAGGGTCATAGGACTGACCTAGACACCCTCCCCTAGGACATCACCCTAAAGCCAGAAGCATTCGAGGGATAGCATCATCCACTCGACCAGAAGCATTCCACTCGGAAGACTCGAAGTCACTCGACCATAGAAATTGTCACTCGATGACCAGAAGACCTAAAGCCACTCTGTATAGCAACGGTCCGGCGTTTACGCTATAGACTTAATGGTCATTTATGTCACTTTATTACTGGCCTTAGCATAAACGCCCCATCTTTATGTACCTTAAACTCTGTGTAACTGAGGGCGGGATGGGCCTGACGAACTCTATATAAGCCACCCCCCTCCTCAGGGACAAGGGTTCGCACCCCCTATAACTCCACACACATATAATCCAGTAGACCACCTCCTCAGGGCCTGGCTTTTCTTGGCCGAGGTGTCTGGCGAGCCATTCATCTCGGACGTTGTGTTTGAAAGCTGCTAAGGCTTCGGCGTCCGGACAGTCGACTATTTGGTTCTTTTTAGTAAGGAATCTGTTCCAAAATTTCCGGGCTGACTCTCCGGGTTGTTGAGATATGTGACTTAAATCGTCGGCATCCAGAGGTCGGACATAGGTCCCTTGAAAATTTTCCCGAAAAGCATCCTCGAGCTCCTCCCAACTTCCAATGGTGTTTTTGGGAAGGCTTTTAAGCCAATGCCGGGCTGGCCCTTTGAGCTTGAGGGGTAAGTATTTTATGGCGTGGAGATCATCTCCTCTAGCCATGTGTATATGGAGGATATAATCCTCAATCCAGACTCCAGGGTCTGTTGTTCCGTCGTATGCCTCTATGTTTACGGGCTTGAATCCCGCTGGAAATTCATGACCCAGCACCTCATCGTTGAAACATAGGGGGTGTGCGGCACCCCTATATTTAGGTGTACCGTGATGTTCGGATACTTGATGTGTTGCCTTGCTTACTAGAGCTTGCTTTCTTGGCCAGTAGATAGATCTAACTGGGTCATCTTTTGATCACGAATCCTTGTGCGGATCGCGTGCCGGCTTGTGTGAGGCATCGTTCGCCGCTCTCTGTTTGCCATGGGGTCGTCCATCCGACCGGGTGGCCTCCTTGTTTTTTGATTGCGGGGGCTCTACGGCCTCCTCATCAAATTCAGGCAGTAGTTTTCGTTTTGGGTAGCTCTTCGTTCGTATCGTCGCCGTATTTGTCTGCGGTGTTGAGTACTTTGCTCCATCTGATTCTGAGTGCATCTTCCGCTGTTTTGAGCTTCCGCTTCTGCTTTTTCAGGCTACGTGCAGTGGCGACGAGCCTTTTGTGGAGGTTCTTCTGCTCCAGCAACTTGTCCGGCGTGAGATCGTCCAGACTGTTATCTTCGCCGGGGATGGGTTGTTTATCCAGATTGTCCTGTTCAGACGGTTGCTCAATAGCATGTTCGTCGTCCACTGGTTCGCCCTCCTCTATGGTTGGGTCTGTGTCGAGGCGGGACTTTGAGCGGCGCTTACGTTGTCGTTTTGACTGCTTTTCGATGGAGCGATCCTTCGTAGCGTCCCGTTGTTCCTCGTCGTCGCTTCCTTTAGGTGTGTCCACCATGTATACATCGTGAGATGAGGTGGTTCTCCAGTGCCCTATAGGCGCTGGTTCATGCTCCTCCCTAAATAAATCGTCCATACCGTCCGATGTCTTGAGTCGAAGTCAAGCATGTCGGTTAAATCATCGACAGTGGCTACGAAGTGGGTGGTGGGTGGGCTTTGAATTTCTTCGTCGTCCGCATCCCAACCTTCCTGACCATAGTCCGACCAAAGGGCAAGTGCTGAAAGATGTCCACGGCAGTGAATTCCATGATCGGCGCCCAATCAGATTCGATTAGCGGGGGCGCGGAAGGCTCGGAGTCCGGAGAGCAGTCCGGCACCTTGGAGTCACGAAGCCGCCAGGGCGGGGTAGGTGTATGGCTCAATCGCCAGAGAGTCACAGCCCCGAGGCGGTGTCCAGCCACCCGTCCTCGATCGCGCTTGATCGGCTCGAGCTAAAGGTCGGAGCGGACACTCGGTGCGACCTCCGTGACCTTTGTCCGGCAGTGAGCTAGATCATGCCCTCGTGGCGGTCGGCGGTAGCGCTTGGCTGTGGCTCGAACCCGTCGAAGATCAAGTCTCCGTGGACGTCAGCCATGTAGTTCAAACTTCCAAATCGACATGATGGCGGGCGTAGCTTTCAATCGCTCCGGATGGCTGTTTAATTGGCCCGCAGTGCAAAGCCGCCGGATACGAAGATCTGTTCGGGGAGAAAAGTCTCACCCTGGAGCGCATCGTTATTGATGATCGGAGGAGCCATCTGGCCTAAAGATGACGACACAGAGGAACTCTTAATGAAAGCACCATTGTCGGTGTCAAAACCGGCGGATCTCAGGTAGGGGGTCTCGAACTGTGCGTCTAGGCGGATGGTAACAGGAGACAAGGGACACGATGTTTTTACCCAGGTTCGGGCCCTCTCGATGGAGGTAAAACCCTACTCCTGCTTGATTAATATTGATGATATGGGTAGTACAAGAGTAGATCTACCACGAGATCAGAGAGGCTAAACCCTAGAAGCTAGCCTATGGTATGATTGTTGTTCGTCCTACGGACTAAAACCCTCCGGTTTATATAGGCATCGAATAGGGTAAGGGTTACACAGAGTCGGTTATAATGGTAGGAGATCCACATATCCGTATCGCCAAGCTTACCTTCCACGCCAAGGAAAGTCCCATCTGGACACGGGACGAAGTCTTCAATCTTGTATCTTCATAGTCCAGGAGTCCGGCCAAAGGTCATAGTCCGGCTATCTGGACACCCCCTAATCAAGGACTCCCTCAACAGCCATCACACAGTTTGCTATTTATTTTTACCAAAAATCATTTCTAGGTACATAAGTATCTATTTAATCAGAGAAACACCAAAAGTTTTCCAGGATTCAACCACTAGCTGGGAACGGTCATGCCTGCCGTTTTGACCTCATTTTAAAACGGGCATAAAAAATTCAAAAAAATCGAAAAATTTGAAAACCTTCGCATTGTGTCATTATATGTGACCAAGTTACCAGAAAAAATAATAAACTTGTCGGTAATTATTTTTAAAAAGTGTTCCCGGAAACGAGCTATCATGCGTGAAGATGCATGGCTTTCAAGCCAAATGATCAATCTTATGGCCACATTCATGGCATAGTTTGTTCAAATGATCTCATATTGTGCACAAGGGTGCATCTTGGAATTCCAAACAATGTTGCCTAAGGAAGTTTTCATTTTCTTTGGACGAAAGATTCATTTTCCATTTTTTGAATGCCCGAAATGAGTTTTTTTTTGAAGGACCTACCGTATATTTGTTGCAAAATTGGACCAAATCAATTTTCTAAAATATTAGGCCATGTTTAATACAAAATTGAAAAAATGGTTGGGTGTCAAAAGCCTTGATCCACCTCTGGTGAAAAAGACAAATTTCCGCCGATTCAGTAGGAAACGGGTCAAATTTGAACTACAGCCATAACACAGTTTGCTATTTATTTTTGCCAAAAATCATTTCTAGGTACATAAGTATCTATTTAATCAGAGAAACACAAAAAGTTTTCCAGGATTCAACCACTAGCTGGAGCAGTCACCTTGCCCGTTTTGACCGCATTTTGAAACGGGCATAAAAAATTCAAAAAAAATCAAAAAATTTGAAAACCTTCGCATTGTGTCATTATATGTGACCAAGTTACTAGAAAAAATAATAAACTTGTAATACTGTAATTATTTTTAAAAAGTGTTCTCGGAAACGAGTTATCATGCGTGAAGATGCATGGCTTTCAAGACAAATGGTCAATCTTATGGCCACATTCATGGCATAGTTTGTTCAAATGATCTCATATTGTGCACAAGGATGCATCTTGGAATTCCAAACAATGTTGCCTAAGGAAGTTTTCATTTTCTTTGGACGAAAGATTCATTTTCCATTTTTTGAATGCTCGAAATGAGTTTTTTTTGTGAAGGACCTACCATATATTTGTTGCAAAATTGGACCAAATCAATTTCCTAAAATATTAGGCCATGTTTAATTCACAATTGACAAAATGGTTGGGTGTCAAAAGCCTAGCATCGGTGACGAATGGCTCGCTCGCCACCTCGGCCAGGAAAAGCCAAAGTCCATGGCAGCCCTCAAGGCACCCATGACCCGCTTTTGTGCAGGTGAGGATAGTTGGCTAGCCCGTAGCAAAAACACAGCAAGTGAAATGGGCACCTCCGAGGTCAAAAATAGCAATGGCAAGCTCCAACGCAACAGACACAAACGCCAAAGCGATGGTGACAACACCGATGACATGACAGTCAACACCGGATTCAGTGGCTCCAAGTCCGGTCAGCGGAAGAAGCCATATAAAAGAAACAATCAGGGACCATCCAGCCTGGACCGCATACTCGATCATCCATGGCACCCCAGACAAACCAGCCAATCATACCAGCAGAGATTGTTGGGTTTTTAAACATGCCGGCAAGTTAAATGTCGAGAACAAGGAAAAGGGATCGCAAAGCGAGGACGATGACGAGGAGCCCCGGCAACCGAACACGGGGGGACAAAAGAAGTTTCCCCCTCAGGTCAAAACAGTGAACATGATATATGCCACACACATCCCTAAGAAGGAGCGCAAGCGCGCGCTTAAGGACGTCTATGCGATAGAGCCAGTCGCCCCAAAATTCAATTCATGGTTGTCATGCCTGATCACCTTTGATCGCCGGGATCACCCGACCAGCATCCGTCATGGCGGTTCAGCCGCATTGGTCCTCGACCCAATCATTGATGGATTCCACGACCACGAGTCCTCATGGGCGGTGGCAGCAACCTCAATCTGCTTCTATCAGGATACGGTCATAAAATGGGCGTTAACCCATCACGGATCAAGCCCACAAAGACTACCTTTAAAGGAGTCATACCAGGTGTAGAGGCCCGCTGTACGGGCTCAATTACGCTAGAGGTTGTCTTAGGATCTCCGGACAACTTCCGAAGCGAGGAGTTAATCTTCGATATCGTCCCTTTTCGCGGCGGCTATCACGCACTGCTCAGACGAACCGCATTCGCTCGATTCTATGCGGTGCCTCATTATGCTTATCTCAAGCTCAAGATGCCCGGACCATGCGGCGTCATAACAGTTAATGGAAACATGGAATGCTCCCTCCGTACCGAGGAGCACACCGCTGCCTTAGCAGCAGAAGTATAGAGCGTCCTTTTCAAGCAGAACCTTAATTCGGCGACCAAGCCCCGGACACTATCAAGAGGGTCCGGACCATTCTGCAGCAGGATAGCTCGGCTCTTCAAGAGCTCGACTAGCAATTTGGCCTCCGTCCCAGTCCTGATGAAGTGGCGGCACTCGCACCGCGCGTACATAACTACGCACTCAAAATACCATGGGCACGGAGGTATAACTAGCTGGTGATCCACAATACGGCTTGACCGCTCCCGGACACATATACTTTCACTGTTCCTTTTCTACTTTTCAGGTTTCTTTTCCAGAGGCCTTCCCTGATGGCTTGATCGCAGGTCCTTTCAAAGGACAAATACACCAAGCCGGCAGTCAGCTTGGACGTAGAGGGCAATTTCTAGGTGGTTTCTTTAATGACCACTCTACCTGTTTTCAGGGCCCGCACGCAGCTCTCCCTTGGCCGTGGCATGTTAAATAGCATGTTTCTTATTGCACTATTTGTATCAAAACGCTTTGACGTATTAATCAAACTATAATGGAAACAATTTGCGGCCCAAATTTTAGGGCCCCTGCTCATTACCTTTGCTCCTTTTCTTTTTTCCTTTCTGATTATTAATAAGCTTATCAGATAGCACCCGTACACTATGGTACGTTTCAATTTGCCACGGGCTTCATAGCGTCCCACACTTTGGCAGCAAAGTCTGAACACTTTTTACAGTATAGTTCGGCACCCCGAATTTAGCACTATATGCATTGGCTCCAAATCATGTCTTTGGTCAATAGTTGGGTTGCCCTGCTCCTGTGCTTGCTACCTTATGTTCCGCTATATCGGCTAAGGTAGTAAAGGGAGCACTACTACGATTGTGCCCTGGTTTACCCGAAGGAGCACCTCTGCAGAGAAAGCCGAAAACTGACTGTCATGATGCGGCGAGAGCCGGTCAGCTCTTCGGAGGTTTCAAATCGTTAGAGATTTTTTCCGCATTACGCGAAGGATCGGTACTTACCCGATCAGGTGCTTATAGCATTCTAGTTTGGATACTAGGGGTTGCGCCCACATTTTTATTGTCAAACTCCTATGTCTAAGTGAGAGTGCTAAAGCTACATAGTCTGATTGCCTGGTTCGTTGCGCTAAACACATCCTTCATGGTCCAAACAATTGGATCAAGAGTGTTTAGATTCCATCCCGAACACCCCCGTACTACCTACGTGGGGGCAGAAGCCGAGGACTGGCCAAATCTTAGATTTCATACAACACGGCCGCACAGGAGGTAATTTTTTTAAAACATAACAAGAATTATAATACAGAACAACTTTGTTCCATCATACAAGGCAGAGACACCCCTCCATGACGTCATTGAAATATCGCTCGGGCGTGCGGTGCTCCTTGCCCTCAGGCGGCCCTTTGGTCACAAGCTTGACGGCGTCCATCTTTGCCCACCAGACCTTGACGCGTGTGAAGGCCATGCACGCGCCCTCGATGCAAACCGACCACTTGATGACATCCAGCCGAGGACAGGCGTTCACCAGCCACTTCACAAGGCCGAAGTAGCTGCTGGGTATAGCTTCGGCGGGCCACAGCCGGATTATTAAATCCTTCATGGCCAGTTCGGCCACCCTATGCAGGTCGACCAGCTGTTTTAGCTAATCGGTGAAGGGCACAGGATGTTCTGGCACAAGGTATTGCAACCAGAACAGCTTCTCTGTCAAGCTCCCTTCTTCAGCTCGGAAGAACTCCGTAGCGTCTGACACACTGCACGGCAGATCCGCAAACACCCCTAGAGAACTCTGAATCCGAGTTAGTAAGACATACTTATTCTTCACATACTTGCTTTGCATACTAAATGCCTTACCCGCCGCGATCTTCTTGGCCTCTTGGGTCTCCTAGAGGGCACCCTGGGCCTCAACCCGGGCTTCTTCCGCGCTTTGGCGAGCCTTGGCGAGTTCGGCCTCTCGAGACGATACATCGCACTCCAAGGTCTCGCATTTCTTCATAGCGTCCTGGAGCTCTTGCTGGACCTCGTTGACCCTGGCCTTGAGCTTCTTACGGGTTGCTTGCTCCTTGGCAGCTTTCTCCTTGGCTTCGGCCAGGGCCTTTTTAAGGGCCTCGACCTCGGTCATCGCTCCTACACATATCATAACACTATGGTCAATACACATCATTTATTCTTTCCGAATATATAGCGAGTCATTACATACCTTGTTGGTCTTCCAGCCGCTTCCTTGCTTGGCCTTGCTCCTCCTCGGCCTGCTCCAGTCTCAGCTTTAGTCCAGAGACTTCCGCAGCGTGTGAGGTCATGGCCAGCAACGACGCCTGCTCATTCATACAAAGACACATTTAGTTAGTTTCCTACAAAAATGAATTGATCCTCTGTCCGGCCTTGCTTTCCGAACACCGGACAGTGTCTCAGGGGCTACTGTCTATATTGGGATTTTCTCTTTCGCGTCGCTTACCTCAAACCTGTCGGCCGGCTGCAGAGCTTCGTCACTCCGCTCTTGTGATGAACCTTCTCAATCATCGTACCCAATAGGATACGGTGTTCCTCCACAATGGAAGCGCCTTATGGCGCTTCCAGAAAGATTGTCTGGTGCCCTGGTTGGACAGAGGTCACGGTGGAATAGGCACACCCCCATCTTTCGAAGGAGGTTGCTGGCCGAACTCCGGAGCCGTATAGGTCTCCGGCAACGTATTCGACTAGGGGCCGAACTGAGCATGGCCCCCATTGCCAGTATCCATGGGGGAATGCTCCCCCATGTGTACGGTGGCCGAGGTTTCGCCCTCTGGCGCCACCCCGACGGCCTCCTGAGACTGTCCCTGGCCTGGGAAAGTCCTTTGTGACAGCACCTTGGCGTCGCCTTTGGCCGTGGGAGAGTAGGCGGCCGACAGTGACTCACTGGCCATCGCCTTTGAATCCAACTAACCTCTAGATGAGGATCGCTGGGAGCTGCCGTGGGCCGGACTGCAATAGCACAATTAACCATGTTAATACAATAAAGATGAGAGGCCGGATACACGGACGAATACAAGTTTGTAAGTACTTACGATGCGGCCAGGGGCTTGTTCTGGGGGCGTCGCTCCGGACTGCTATCGATGTCCCACGCGGTGTTATCCGCAAGGGAGCCTTTCCCCTTCTTGGGCGCCTCCGCCTCCAGATTTGTCGAGGCCGCCCTCTTCTTCCTCCCCCCATCAGTGGGAGGGTTGCTTTCTTCCTGCTCCTCGTCGTCATCTTCGGTGGCGGAGGAGTGAGTCCTGTCTTCGGACATCACGTCCGAAGCGCCTTTGCGGCGGGGGCCACCCTGGCCTCCCTTGGCCTTCTTCTTGGCCATATTCTCCGGCGGCTGATAGGGCACCGGGAGTAGCATCTTCACCAGGAGCGGGATGACTAGATCTTCGGGCAGCGGAGCCAAACATTGAATCCGCTCCGCTTTCTCCGTCCATACCTGAAAGGATAAATTAGCAAAGTTTCGTTTCCCTCCTGGGACAAGCAAGTAGAGGGTACGCCTTGAGATGTGCAGGACTTACCTCATTGGCGGGGTGGGCAAGATTGTGCCCACGGTCCGAGTCTATGGCCGGCGGCTTCTCATCGCCCTTGAAGAGCAGCTTCGGGCATCTTCGTGAGTGGTTACGAAGAGCCTCACATAGGTGCAGTGCTTCTCGGATCGAATTCCCATAGAGGGAGGTTCGGCTTTGGCAGGGAGTATCTGGCGAACTAGCATAACACGGATCACGTCGACAAGCTTGATGTTTACATCCACCATGCTTTGGATGCGGCGTTTGCGGCGCCATCAGCTCATCAAGCGAAGACCAATTTGGGCCCTTCTCTATCCAGGAGGTCAGCCGCATTGGAGCTCCGGACTTGAATTCGGAGGTTGCGGCCCAGGTGGTGTCGCGGGGCTCTGTGATATAGAACCACAGCTTCTGCCACTCCTTGACAGTCTCCACAAACGTGCCTTTGGGCCATGTGACGTTGGGCATCTTGCTCACAGTGGCTCCTCCGTACTCCGCGTGTTGGCCGTCCACCACCTTTGGCTTCACGTTGAAGATCTTGAGCCACAGTCTGAAGTGGGGCTGGATGCGGAGGAAAGCCTCACACACGAGAATGAATGCCGAGATGTTGAGGAAAGAGTTCGGGGATAGATCATGGAAATCTAGCCCATAAGTCCGCGGACGAAAGGGTGGAGCTGAAACCCTAGCTCGCGGACGAAATGAGGGAGGAACACCACCCTCTCATTGGGTTTTCGTGTAGGGACAACTTGTCCCTTCGCCGGAAGCCGGAGGGCGATCTCCTTCGCCAGATACCCGGCCTCCCGAAGCTTGGCGATGTCCTTCTCCTTGACGGACGAGGCCATTCACTTGCCTTGCCCTCGATTGCCGTACATGGTTGAGAGCTTGCTAGGGGTGGAAGAAAGCGAGAACTTGGGTGCTGGAGCTCGAGAATGGAAGGGCAGAGGAAGAAACAAGGCGTGGGTGAAGAAGGAGAATCCTTATCCCCTTACAAAGGCAGTGAATATCGAAAGCCTCCCCACTCGCCTTAAAACTCGCTTATTCCCAAGGGCTGTGCAAACGGCACCGTTGGATTACCCACGCCCGTATTGATGAGAATCCCGCAATAAGGGGACACGATCTCTGCTTTGACAAGGCGTGCCAATAGAAACCGCATCTCGAAATGCGGAACGGCGAAAAACTGTTCGAAATAATGACCGGGCAGACATGATGTCATCTTGCAAAAAGTCGTCAGCGGATGGGACTCATGAAATATTATACTCTCTACGGCTGTGTGTGTGGTACTTGTGTTGCAGATTCGGACATGTTTGTTGCGTTCGAAGACTATCTTGAAGTATTTGGGAAGGGGAACCCGCCTTGCAATGCCGAAGACAATCTGCGCGCCGGACACCTCGTCATTGAAGCCTGGTTCAGGGGCTACTGAGGGAGTCCTGGACTAAGGGTTCCTCGGGCTATCGGCCTGTTGGACATGGGCCGGACTAATGGACTGTGAAGATACAAGACCGAAGACTCTCTCCCGTGTCCGGATAAGGCTCTCCTTGGCGTCGACGGCAAGCTTGGCGACAAAATATGAAGATTCCTTTCTCTGTAACCGACTTTGTACAACCCTAGTCCCCTCCGGTGTCTATATAAACCGGAGGGCTTAGTTTGGAAACGGATACAGTCATACAGGCTAGACTTCTAGGGTTTTAGCCATTACGATCTCGTGGTAGATCAACTCTTGTAATACTCATATTCATCAAGATCAATCAAGCAGGAAGTAGGGTATTACCTCCATAGAGAGGGCCCGAACCTGGGTAAACATTGTGTCCCCCGTCTCCTGTTACCATCGACCTCAGACGCATAGTTCGGGACCCCCTACCTGAGATCCGCCGGTTTTGACACCGACAATGATCCCTCACTAAATTTCAAGGTATAAGTGTTCTCCCTGAGTATGCACCGTTGCGGTAGTTCATCATGCCGAGACACCACATGTTGATTGGGTGTGATAAGCTCTACGTTCACATACAATGGGTGTAAGACAGTTTTGCATGTGCAGAATACTTAGGTTAAACTTGACGAGCCTAGCATGTAAAGAGATGTCCTCGGAACCTTTGAGACGAGAAGGTCGAACGTGAACCATATAGCAGATATGATCAACATAGAGATGTTCACCATTGAAAACTACTCCATCTCACGTGATGGTCGGACATGGTTTAGGTTATATGGATCACGTGATCATTTAGATAACTCGAGGGATGTCTATGTAAGTGGGTGTTCTTAAGTAATATGGTTAATTGAACTTAAATTTATCATGAACTTAGTCATGATAGTATTTGCATATCTATGTTGTAGATCAATAGCTCGCGTATAGCTCCCCTATTTTATTTTTGATATGTTCCTAGAGAAAGCTAAGTTGAAAGATGATAGTAGCGCCTACACGGACTGGGTCCGTAACTTGAGGATTATCCTCATTGCCGCACAGAAGAATTACGTCCTAGAAGCACCACTAGGTGCAAGGCCTGCTGCAGGAGTAACTCCAGACGTTATGAATGTTTGGAAAGCTAAATCTGATGACTACTCACATAGTTTAGTGTGCCATGCTTTACGGCTTAGAATCGGGACTTCAAAGATGTTTTGAACGTCATGGAGCATATGAGATGTTCCAAGAGTTGAAGTTAATATTTCAAGCAAATGCCTGAGTTGAGAGATATGAAGTCTCCAACAAGTTCTATAGCTGCAAGATGGAGGAGAACAGTTCTGTCAGTGAACACATACTCAGAATGTCTGGGTACCATAACCACTTGACTCAGCTGGGAGTTAATCTTCCGGATGATAGTGTTATTGACAGAGTTCTACAATCACTGCCACCAAGCTATAAAGGCTTCGTGATGAACTATAATATGCAAGGGATGGAAAAGACAATTCCTGAGCTCTTCGCAATGCTTAAGTCTGCGGAGGTAGTAATCAAGAAGGAGCATCAAGTGTTGATGGTAAACATGACCACTAGTTTCAAGAAAAACGGCAAAGGGAAGAAGGGGAACTTCAAGAAGAATAGCAAGCAAGTTGCTACTCCCGGGAAGAAGCCAAAATGCGGACCTAAGCACAGGCTGAGTGCTTCTACTGCAAAGGGATTGATCACTGGAAGTGGAATTGCCCCAAGTATTTGGCGGATAAGACGGATGGCAAAGTGAAAGGTATATTTGATATACATGTTATTGATGTGTACCTTAGTAATTCTCGTAGTGACGCCTGGGTATTTGATACTGGTATTGTTGCTCATATTTGCAACTCGAAACATGGGCTATGGATTAAACAAAGATTGGCTAAGGACGAGGAGACGATGCGCGTCGGAAATGGTTCCAAGGTTGATGTGATCGCCGTCGGCACGCTACCTCTACATCTACCTTCGAGATTAGTTTTAGACCTGAGTAATTGTTATTTGGTGTCGGCGTTGAGCATGAACATTATATCTGGATCTTGTTTGATGCGAGGCAGTTATTCATTTAAATCAGAGAATAATGGTTGTTCTATTTATATGAGTAATATCTTTTATGGTCATGCACCCTTGATGAGTGGTCTATTTTTGTTGAATATCAGTCGTAGTGATACACATATTCATAATATTGAAGCCAAAAGATGCAATGTTAATAATGATAGTGCAACTTATTTGTGGCACTCCGTTTAGGTCATATTGGTGTAAAGCGCATGAAGAAACTCCATGCTGATGGGATTTTCGAATCACTTGATTATAAATCAGTTGATGCTTGCAAACCATGCCTCATGGGCAAGATGACTAAAACTACATTCTCCGGAACAATGGAGCGAGCCACTGACTTATTTGAAATAATACATACTGAGGTATGCGGTCCAATGAGTGTTGAGGCTCGCAGCGTGTATCATTATTTTCTCACCTTCACAGATGATTTAAGCAGATATGGGTATATCTACTTAATGAAACACAAGTTTGAAACATTTGAAAAGTTCAAAGAATTTCAGAGTGAAGTGGAAAATCATCGTAACAAGAAAATAAAGTTTCTACGATCTGATATCGGAGGTGAATATTTGAGTTACGAGTTTGGTCTTCATTTGAAACAATGTGGAATAGTTTCGCAACTCACGCCACCTGGAACACCACAGCGTAATGGTGTGTCCGAACGTCGTAACCTTAATTTATTAGATATGGTGCGATCTATGATGTCTCTTACCGATTTACCACTATCGTTTTGGGGTTATGCTTTAGAGACAGCTGTATTCACATTAAATAGGGCACCATCTAAATCCGTTGAGACGACACCATATGAACTGTGGTTTGGCAAGAAACCTAAGCTATCGTTTCTTAAAGTTTGGGATTGCGATGCTTATGTGAAAAAGCTTCAACCTGATAAGCTCGAGCCCAAATAGGAGAAGTGTGTCTTCATAGGATACCCAAAAGAAACTATTGGGTACAGCTTCTATCACATATCCGAAGGCAAGACAATTGTTCCTAATAATGGATCCTTTCTAGAGAAGGAGTTTCTCTCGAAAGAAGTGAGTGGGAGGAAAGTAGAACTTGATGAGGTAATTGTACCTTCTCTCGAATTGGAAAGTAGTACATCACAGAAATTAGTTCCAGTGATGCCTACACCAATTGGTGAGGAAGTTAATGATGATGATCATGAAACTTCAGATCAAGTTACTACCGAACCTCGTAGGTCAACCATAGTACGTTCCGCACCAGAGTGGTATGGTAATCCTGTCCTGGAAGTCATGTTAGACCATGATGAACCTATGAACTATAAGGAAGCGATGATGAGCACAGATTCCGCGAAATGGCTTGAGGCCATGAAATCTGAGATGGGATCCATGTATGAGAACAAAGTATGGACTTTGCTGGACTTGCCCGATGATCGGCAAGCCATTGAGAATAAATTGATCTTCAAGAGGAAGACGGACGCTAATGGTAGTGTTACTATCTACAAAGCTCGAAGTATCGCAAAAAGTTTTTCGACAAGTTCAAGGTGTTGACTACGATGACTTTTTCTCACTCGTATCGATGCTTAAGTCTGTCCGAATCATGTTAGCAATTGCCGCATTTTATGAAATCTGGCAAATGAATATCAAAACTACAATCCTTAATGGATTTATTAAAGAAGAGTTGTATATGATGCAACCAGAAGGTTTCGTCAATCCTAAAGGTGCTAATAGTATGTGCAAGCTCCAGCGATTCATCTATGGACTGGTGCAAGCATCTCAGATTTGGAATATACGCTTTGATGAGTTGATCAAAGCATATAGATTTATACAGACTTGCAGTGAAGCCTGTATTTGCAAAAAGAGTGAGAGGGAGCACTACATCCTTTCTGATAAGTATATGTGAATGACATATTGTTGATCGGAAATGACGTAGAATTTTTGGAAAGCATAAAGGAGTGTTTGAAAGGATTTTTCCAAAGAAAGACCTCGATGAAGCTACTTACATATTGGGCATCAAGATCTATAGAGATAGATCAAGACGCTTGATAAGATTTTTTAATGAGTGCATACCTTGACAAGATTTTCAAGTAGTTCAAAATGGAACAGTCAAAGATGGAATTCTTGCATGTATTGCAAGGTGTAAAGTTGAGTAAGACTCAAAACTCGAGCACAACAGAAAATAGAAAGAGAATGGAAGTCATTGCCTATGCCTTAGCCATAGGTTCTACAAAGTACGCTATGTTGTGTACGGGCCAATTGTGTACCTTGCCATGAGTTTGGCAAGAGTGCGATAGTGATCCAGGAGTGGATCACTGGACAATGGTAAAAGTTATCCTTAGTTACCTAAGAGGACTAAGGAAATATTTCTCGTTATGGAGGTAATCAAGAGTTCGTCGTAAAGAGTTACGTTGATGCAAGCTTCTACACCGATCCGGATGACTCTAGGTCTCAATCTGGATACATATTGAAAGTGGGAGCAATTAACTAGAGTAGCTCCATGCAGAGCATTGTAGACATAGAAAATTTGCAAAATACATACGGCTCTGAATGTGGCAAACCCGTTGATTAAACTTCTCTCACAAGAAAAACATGATCACACCTTAGTACTCTTTGGGTATTAATTACATAGCAGTGTGAACTAGATTATTGACTCAAGTAAACCCTTTGGGTGTTAGTCACATGGCGATGTGAACTAATCACATAAAGATGTGAACTATTGGTATTAAATCACATGACGATGTGAACTAGATTACTGACTCTAGTGCAAGTGGGAGACTGAAGGAAATATGCCCTAGAGGCAATAATAAAGTTGTTATTTGTATTTACTTATATCATGATAAATGTTTATTATTCATGCTAGAATTGTATTAACCGGAAACTTGATACATGTGTGGATACATAGACAAAACACAGTGTCCCTAGTATGCCTCTACTAGACTAGCTCGTTAATCAAAGATGGATAAGTTTCCTGACCATAGACATGTGTTGTCATTTGATGAATGGGATCACATCATTAGGAGAATGATGTGATGGAAAAGACCCATCTGTTAACTTAGCATAATGATCATTAAGTTTTATTGCTATTGCTTTCTTCATGACATATACATATTCCTATGACTATGAGATTATGCAACTGCCGGATACCGGAGGAACACCTTGTGTGCTATCAAACGTCACAACGTAACTGGGTGATTATAAATATGCTCTACAGGTGTCTCCGAAGGTGTTTGTTGGGTAGGCATAGAATGAGATTAGGATTTGTCACTCCAAGTATTGGAGAGGTATCTTTGGGCCCTCTCGGTAATGCACATCACTGTAAGTCTTGCAAGCAATGTGACCAATGAGTTAGTACGGGATGATGGACTATGGAACAGGTAAAGAGACTTGCCGGTAACGATATTGAATTAGGTATGAGGATACCGGCGATCGAATCTCGGGCAAGTAACATACCGATGACAAAGGAAATGATGTATGTTGTTATTGCGGTTTGACCGATAAAGATCTTCGTAGAATATGTAGGAACAAATATGAGCATCCAGGTTCCGCTATTAGTTATTGATCGGAGATGTGTCTCGGTCATGTCTACATAGTTCTCGAACCCGTAGGGTCCGCAGGCTTAACATTCGATGACGATTTGTATTATGAGTTATGTGTTTTGGTGACCTAAGATTGTTCGGAGTCCCGAATGAGATCACGGACATAACGAGGAGTCTCGAAATGGTCGAGAGGTAAAGATTCATATATTGGACGATAGTATTTGGACACCGGAATGGTTTTGGGACGTTTCAGATATTTATCGGAGTACCGAGGGGTTACCTGAACCCCCCGGGGAAACTAATGGGCCTACATGGGCCATAGGGGAGAGGGGAGACAACCCACAAGGGGTGGTCGTGCCCCCCTCCCATAGGGAGTCCGAATTGGACTAGGGGAGGGGGTGCGCCTCGCTTTCCTTCTCCTCTTCCCTCTCCTAGGGATGGCAATGGGGACAATCCCCTATGGGTATCCTAGAACATCCCTATCCCCATCTATTCCCCATCATCCCATCCCCATCCCCATTTACATGACTGGGGATGAAATTTCCCCATACCCATGCCCCACTAGGGAACGGGGGCCCATTAGGGTCCCCATCCCCATGAACAAATGATCATATACATAATGTGACATACTATAATCAACAAATGTAAATGGCATTGTCCGTGTTCTGCTAATATCGATCTAGGTCATACTCACTTCTTGGTCATGGTGGCGGCTGAGGTGAGGACATGGGTTAGGTTTAAGGTTTTCCTTAGAGTTTTTTTTGTTTTCACAAGTTTATTTGTGAATATTTTAAGGTTGATCGCAATGTCATAGTTAAAAAGTAGCTCCCCGACGGGTATTGGGTCTGGGGAACAGAATATCATCCCCATCCCCGTTGTACCATATGGGGAATAAATTAGTTTAGTAAATATCCCCATGGGGAAGTTTTTCGCCCATCCCCACCCCTAATAGATGAAATCCCCATGGGTTTGGCAGGTATGGGGCCCCATTGCCATTCCTACCCTCTCCCTTCCCTCTTTCCCCCTCCATGAGAAGGAATAAGGGGGGTGGCGAATCCTACTAGGACTGCGAGTCCTAGTAGGACTCCCCCATCTTGGCGCGCCCCCAAGGACCGGCCTCCTCCCTCTCCCTTCTTTATATACGTGGGCAGGGCACCCCTTGGAGACACACCAATTGTTCCAAGCCGTGTGCGGCGCCTCCCTCCACGGTTTACTCCTCCGGTCGTACTCACGTAGTGCTTAGGCGAAGCCCTACGCAGATCACATCACCATCACCGTCGCCATGCCATCGTGCTGACGAAACTTTCCCTCGACCCTCTGTTGGATCAAGAGTTAGAGGGACGTCATCGAGCTAAACGTGTGCTGAACTCGGAGGTGCCGTACGTTTGGTACTTGATCGGTTGGATCGTGAAGACGTTCGGCTACATCATCCGTGTTAACCTAACGCTTCCGCTTTCGGTCTACGAGGGTACATTGACAAACTCTCCCCCTCTGTTGCTATGCATCTCTGAAAGTGCAACTACCCCTGGGTGGTTTTGGTAATTCCTAACAACATATAGCTCATTGAGCTAATGCTATTCCAAGATAAACATTTCACAAAAGCTCAATGATTGGCATGGCATGGATTAGAAAGTGGACCCTTCAAAATGCCAAGGACAAAGGATTAGCTCAAGCTCAAAGCACAAGACTCTACATTTTCTATTTTAGTGATCGAAGATCACATTGAGTCTATAGGAAAAGCCAATACTATTAAGAAGGGATGAGGTGTTGCTTAATGAGGATCTTGCTCAAAATGCTTAGTGATATGCTCCAGAACCCTCCACTAATTTCTCATATCCACATATGTCCTAATCCAAAAAGTCCAACTCGGCCCTACAGAAATTTCATATCGGGAGCCACCGAGTTCAGTTGTCATAGCCACTGCCAGAAACCCTAATCAATTCGGTCTCACTGATAGGGATCTCGGTCTCACGGAGATGGGGTTGTGATCTCTATGTTTCCTTTTCATAATGTTTCGGTCAAACCGAGATGAGCGATCAGTCCCACCGAGATTGCAATGCAAACCCTCTGTTTCCCTTTCGTAACGTTTCGGTCCAACCGAGATGAGCGAATCGGTCCCACCGAGTTTTCCTGACCAACTCTTTGTTTGACTATTACCAAAATCGATCTCACCGAGTTTGTGTAATTGGTCTCACCGAGATTACGTTATGCCCTAACCCTAACGAAATCGGTCCCACCAAGTTGACATGTGGTCCCACCGAGAATCCTAACGTTCACATTTTAAACTAAATCAGTCCGACCGAGTTTCATGATTCGGTCCCACCGAGTTTGGTGATTTGTGTGTAACGGTTAGATTTTGTGTGGATGCTATATATACCCCTCCACCCACTCTTCATACATGGAGAGAGCCATCAGAACATGCCTACACTTCCAACACATATTTTCTGAGAGAGAGAACCACCTACACTTGTGTTGAGGTCAAGATATTCCATTCCAACCACATAAATCTTGATCTCTAGCCTTCCCCAAGTTGCTTTCCACTCAAATCTTCTTTCTACCAAATCCAATCCTATGAGAGAGAGTTGAGTGTTGGGGAGACTATCAGTTGAAGCACACGAGCAAGGAGTTCATCACCAACACACCATTTGTTACTTCTTGGAGAGTGGTGTCTCCTAGATTGGCTAGGTGTCACTTGGGAGCCTCCGTCAAGATTGTGGAGTTGAACCAAGGAGTTTGTAAGGGCAAGGAGATCGCCTACTTTGTGAAGACCTACCCGAGTGAGGCAAGTCCTTCGTGGGAGACGACCATGGTGGATAGACAAGGTTGCTTCTTCGTGGACCCTTCGTGGGTGGAGCCCTCCATGGACTCGCGCAACCGTTACCCTTCGTGGGTTGAAGTTTCCATCAACGTGGATGTACGATAGCACCACCTATCGGAACCACGGATAAAAAATCTCCGTGTCAACATTGTGTTTGCTCCTTCAAACTCATCCCTTTACCTTCATATGCAATTGTTTTACATTCTGCTGCTATGCTCTTAGAATTGCATGTGTAGGTTGATTGCTTGACTTGTGCTAAGTTGCTAAAATCTCCCAAGAACTAAAATTGGTAAAAGGCTAGATTTTATTTGGTCAAGTAGTCTAATCACCCCCCTCTAGACATACTTCCGATCCTACAAGTGGTATCAGAGATTTGGTCTCCATTTTCTTTGATTTCCATAGGTTTTGGTGGTCATAGACTTGGTTTCACAACCTAGGAGAGTATGGCGTCTAGCGAGGGAAATTACCACCGTAGAGGTCCTTACTTTGATGGTACTAATTTTGCTAGTTGGAAGCACAAGATGAAAATGCATATTCTTCGACATAACCCCGCCGTTTAGGCTATTGTGTGTATTGGCTTGCAAGGTGAATTCTTTGATGGGAGAGAACCGAACCGTGAAGCTACCGCGGAAGAATTGAAGATGCTACAATACAATGCTCAAGCTTGTGATATTCTTTTCAATGGATTGTGCCCCGAAGAATTCAACAAAATCAGACGTCTTGAGAATGCAAAGAAAATTTGGGATACTTTGATTGATATGCACGAAGGTACCGACTCCGTCAAGGAATCCAAATTGGATGTTCTTCAAAGTCAACTTGACAAGTTCAAAATGAAGGATGGTGAAGGTGTCGTTGAAATGTACTATAGGCTTGCTCTCATCACAAATGAGATTGCCGGCTTAGGAAGTGAAGAGATTATCGATAGATTCATCATCAAGAAGATCCTAAGAGCCTTGGAAGGAAAATATGATACCGTGTGCACATTGATCCAAATGATGCCCAATTACAAAGATCTCAAGCCAACGGAAGTCATTGGAAGAATTGTTGCTCATGAGATGTCACTCAAGGATAAGGAAGAGCTTCACAACAAGTCAAGTGGTGCTTACAAAGCCTCGTGTGATGCTCCCACATCATCAAGTGAGAATCAAACCTTCAATGAAGAATTGAGCTTAATGGTGAAGAACTTCAACAAGTTCTACAAGAGTAGAAGCAAAGAAAGAAGCTCCAAGTCAAGGTCCTACAATGACAAAAGATCTTCTAGTCGGGAGCGAATTGTTACAATTGTGGAAGACCCGGACACTGCTCCAATGAGTGTACGACCCCCTACAAAAGAAGAGAAGATTCTCCCAAAAGAAGAATTATAAGAGAGGAATCACCACCAAGAGAAAGGAGGAGTAGAGATGATCGTTATGAACGAAGACCCTATCGGAAAAGCAAGAATTCGGAAAGGAAGGAAAAGTCATCAAGGAGCTACACAAAAGGAAGACATCAAGCTCATGTTGGTGAATGGGTATCCGGCTCCGACTCCGACAATCACTCCGAAAGAAGTTATCACTCCGACTCCCAATATACTCAAGATGAAGGTGTTGCCAGTCTAGCACTTGTGTCAACCAACTCCTACGACATATTTGACTCAGCAAATGAAGGAATTGGAAGATGCTTCATGGCCAAAGGTCCAAAGGTAACACATCCCGAGTATGTTGATTTCAATAGTGATGAAGATGATTTGCTAGGTGATGATGATTTACTTGTTGACTACTCTAGTGATGAAAACTATGATGAAACGTCAATTAATCATGCTAATCAAGACAAAACGAATGATGATGATAAGAAGGAGATTAATTGTCTAACTCAAGAACTAAACACTCTTAAGTTAGCTCATGAAACTACCTTCGAAAATCATCGAGAACATTTAAAGACTCATGATAAGCTACGCTTTGAAAAGCTCAACCTTGAGCAAGAGCATGAGTTTTTAAAGACAATCAATGATGATCTTCGCAAGAAAAGTTCTTCTTACATTGCCAAGCGTTTACTCTTGTCTACTTACATGCCACAAGTTAGATCTAGCAACAAGAACAAGAAAGATTCTTCATCTAGTAGTAACAACAATCATGCTAAATCCTATGTTGTTGCTTCTAGTAGTTCTCTTGATTCCACTAATGACTCTCTTAGCCAAGTTACACTTGAGCAAGAAAATAGCTTATTGAAGGGAATCATAGAGAAAGGTGTTTACAAGAGTCTTGCCGGAAGTAAGCAATTTGAGGAAATTGTGCGCAAGTAAGGAAGACACCGGAAGAATCAAGGTGTTGGTTTTGAACGAAAGTTCAATGCCAATGGAGTTGAGTGGGAAGAAGATCAATACCCCAAGACGAAGTTTGTTCCTCAACAAGAGAAGTATGATCCTACTTCTTTCAAAGGAACACAAGCTCAAGATGATCTTCCACCACAAGACGACAAGCAAAAAGGCAAAGACAAGCTTCAAGAGGAAATTGATGCATTTGAAGAAGCACCTAAGGCTTTGGTCAAGTGGGTTCCCAAGACTACATCAATTTCTACTTCATCAAGCACAACTACGATTCCAAGGATTCCCATCAAGATGATGTGGATCCCGAAGAAGAAGAACTAGAGAGTTCTTGAGGGTGACTCCGCCAACATACTTCACTCTTATCATTTTGGCGAGGACAAGTGCAAACAATTTCCATATCTTGCACTAGTTCAAGGAGTCACAAACCCTATCGTTGGTAAGACAAGGGACAAGGTAACCTAATGCTTTCATGGACATCAACTTGTGTGTGCATCACTCTATGTCTATGGATATCCTTATGCATTCCTTGTGGGACTAACCCGTGTAGGTATTGAAAGTGCAACTCACTCCAAAGGATTGCTCCAAATGATCTACATCAACATTGAGCATCTACATCTTGAACACCTACATGAATTCATCATCGACAAAACCCAAGGTTAGTTCATCCCTTTTAGGGGGGATATCACATCTAGGGGGAGCTTTACTCAAACCAATGAGCTAAAGCAACTCTAATGGTGTGATCACAACAATGCTTTATGTAAAAGTGGTAACCCCACTTGTGCTTAAACGATGAGTATGACCTATGATCAAGTGTTCCCATTTGACTCCTAAGTCAATATACTCATATATAGATGACCTAGTCACCGCCAGTTGCTTGATAGATGCTAGAATGTTTGTGCATGCTTTGTAACATATTTCATTTGCCATTTTATTGTGTGAGCATGTTGGTAGCATATTTTACTCATTCGAGGACATCCATTTTTTGCTTTGATTGTTTGGCTTTTTCTCTTTTTGCCAAATGGATGGACAAGAATGCCTAAGAACACCCTCTAGCTATCTATGCTTTTCTCGTCTCAAACTCTATTCATGCTACATCACAAAGTTTGATCAAGTCAGATTCGAACCACTCTGTGTGAGGAGCACTCGGAGATCCCGATTCGTCATAGACTTAAACCTCCAAAACCTCTTTGTGCATCTCGGTCTGACCGATTCATACTTTTTGGTCCTACCGAGTCACCAAGTTGATCTAGGGTTTTCAATCTCGGTGCAACCAATTAGAACTTTTCGGTCACACCGAGTTGCAGTAACTGCTTGCAGTTTTGCATCTCGGTGTCACCGAGTCATTCCACTCGGTCACACCGACAGGGTCGGGTTATATATACCGCCGGGCCAAAATTTTGGAAATTTCTCTGAACCCCTTCGCCCTCGCGTAACCTCCTTTGCCTCCTCTGGTCTCCAGATCGTCCTCTCGTCGCCAGTGACCTCCCGCCGCTGGTCTCCGCCGCCGTCAATGGAAATCTTCACCGTCGTTGCCGCCGTAGCAAATTCGTCGCCGAACTAGGGTACGAACTTGATCATTGTGCTAATCCCTAACCCCGATTCTTAGCACATTGCTTTGCCATGATTCTTGCCATGATTGAAATCCTCCTGTCCAGCGAAATCATCACGTAGGTTAGTTTTGATATGAAAATTTAGGGTTAGGTCTCCGCCGAACTCATCTCGGACCGACCGAGTTGTAGAAATCGGTCTCACCGATTTTGGCTTAGGCCAGAGCACACGCATTTTCGGTCTGACCGAAAATTGCAAATCGGTGTGACCGAGTTCGATTCTCTGTGAAACCCTAGAAGTCTCGGTACCAGCAAACTGTGACTCGGTCTGACCGAGTTCACTAGTTCAGGTTCCAAAAGTTGCTTCGGTATCACCGAGTTTACAAATCGGTAGATCCGAAATGCTTTCTGTGAAGAACTAAAACTAAGTTTTTAAGTCATCCTTTTTGCAAAAACTCCTGTACTTTGTGATGCTCATCTACTCTACCTCATCTATAACCTATTTACAGGGTCTGCTGACAGTTTTCCTGCAAGATGTCTGACCAAAGTGACAGCTAGAACAAGTCAGAGGAACATGTTCATTTGAGTGAGGGCACTAGTCCCTCTAGCAGCTATGATGATGGCAGCAGGAGCACTCCAAGCAATCTGCCAAAGGCTGCCACAAGGACAAGGAAGAAGAGGAATTCTGACTCCAAGGATGAAGATTATGTGGCTGTTGAAGATGAAGCCACTTCAAAGAAGAAAGTGCTGAAGAAAGAGTATGGCTTAGCTGCTGCAACTAAGCCAGGTCTGAAAACAAAGATGCCAGAAAGAAGACATCCCATGTCTAAGCCAAGAAAAGTTGCCACAGGTGAAACCATGAAGTTCACCATTGAATCTGAAGAAGAAGCAGCTGGTGAGGATAAGAAGAAGAAGAGGGCCAGAACCACTACTGCCAGAGTTCTTGGGAAGCCCTCAATGAGGAAATATTCTGAAGAGGAAGAGGAAGAGGATGCTGCACCAGCACCCAAAGCTCAAAAGCTCATGGGAGATGCAATCAGATCAGGGGTTGCACCATCTAAGCCCAAAGCTGCTCCCAAAGCTGCTGCTCCAGCTCCAAAGCCAAAACCCAAGAGGAGCATTAGGAACATCCCTGCTGAGGAGAAGAACAAGGCCTAGTGCCTCAAGCTGCTGAAGAAGAAGAAGATGATGATTCTGTTGTTTTGAGAAAGTTGAAGCCCAAGATCCTTGATCACAATGATGTACACCCAGTTGCAGAGAACATGAAAATCAGGAAGGATTCAGGATTGAGACTATGGAGAGAGTCTGATCCATATGCTACCAGGAGAAGGACTGTTGTGGAGTATAGATTTCACACTAAGGAACAACAGGACTTCTATGAGACAATTCTGCTTGACAAGAAGCCCATAGTGTGTGACATGAGGTGGGTTGACTGGGAATTCATCAACGAGAATGAGGATCACTTCCCTGGTGTATATGACAGCTTCAAGGCATGTGGAGTTGATAAGTTTGTGGCTCAGAAGTTCACCAAGTGGAATGATGAGCTCATTATGCAATTCTACTCCACTGCCCACTTCTATCCAGATGGAAGGATTGTGTGGATGTCTGAGGGTACTAGGTACCAATCTACAGTTGAAGAATGGGCTCAATTGATCAATGCTCCTGAAGAACATGAGGATGACTTGGATATCTATGCAAAGAAGAAGAAAGACCACAACTCTATGGCCAACATGTACAAGGAGATCCCAGATGCTGCTTTGGATACACATAAGTTTGGATCTGTCCATTACCTGTTTCTGGATTGCCAACTATGAACTGGATCTTAGGGCACACACTGCTACCCAAGTCAGGTGATAACAAGATGAACAGAGGACATGCTATCAACTTGCTGCACATATTTGATGTCCCACAGAAGTTCAAGGTTATGAGCCTGATTGTGGAAACAATCAAGAGGACTGAAGCTTATCAGAAGAGAAGTTGTGGATATGCCCCACACATCCTGGAGCTCATCAACTCAAAGATGGGCGAAGGCAAGTACATTTTGGATAAGGAGCACCTGCCCATATACCCTGAATTTGAGGACAACACTGTTGTGATGACTGAGAATGAACCATCATCTGTGCAAGCACAAGAGAAGAGAGAGAAGGCTAAGGCTGAGAAGGCTGCAAAGATGCCAACTGTGGAAGAGGCATCTCAGGTATTCTTGAAGAGCAAGCAAGACCAGCTTGGATATCTGATCCAATCCACTCTGAGGATTGAGCAGGGCTTGGCCACCCTGACCAAGAACCAGGAGAGCTTGGAAAGGATTATGGAGACAAAATTCTATGACCTTGATGTCAAGGTAACTGAAATCCAAACTGCAATGGAGCAACTTTAGGAGGAAGCAGAGGAGAAGAAGGGCAAGTCTACCACAGATGAATTTGCTAGAGTGCCTAGAGTACAAAGGTCTGCTGCAGTGCCAGTGACTGACACCAGAGCTACAACATCAGCACCAGCAGCTACAGCTCCAGTTCCAACTCCAGCGGCTACTCCACCAGCTCTAACTACTTCATCAGAAGCCTTCGTTCTTGGAGTTCTCTCAACACCACCTCCCAAAGATCAAGCCTGAGAGTCATTTAGCACTATACTTTTTTAAACTTTTTGGTAACTTGTTGCCAAAGGGGGAGAAAAATGTATAGATCATAGGCTTTGAGAGAGAGTGTGTGTTGGTTTTTATCTCTCTTTGCACTCATTTGGTATGGTTTGAAACTTTATTGCGTGCTTGTGTGAGCTACTTGTGAGATACTTGTTTGATCATGAGTTTGATCATATGCTACCCTTTATGCTTGTTGGATGATATTATCTCTTATATCCTATTATGATCATTCACTTTGCTTGGTGATGAGTGCATATTTTCAATCTCTATCATTTGAGCGCTCCACCAAGATGTATGTGACATGGAAGAGCTTGCTTATCACATACTTCTCAAAACGACGATGTTTCCTCAATCTCATTATCATTTGTCGAAGCTTTGATCTATATGTTGTCATCAATTACCAAAAAGGGGGAGATTGATAGTGCAACTATTCCTGGGTGGTTTTGGTAATTCCTAACAACATATAGCTCATTGAGCTAATGCTATTCCAAGATAAACATTTCAGGAAAGCTCAATGATTGGCATGGCATGGATTAGAAAGTGGACCCTTCAAAATTCTAAGGACAAAGGATTGGCTCAAGCTCAAACCACAAGACTCTACATTTTCTATTTTAGTGATCCAAGATCACATTGAGTCTATAGGAAAAGCCAATACTATTAAGAAGGGATGAGGTGTTGCTTAATGAGGATCTTGCTCAAAACCTCCACTACTTTCTCATATCCACATATGTCCTAATCCAAAAAGTCCAACTCGGCCCTACCAAAATTTAATATCCGGAGCCACCGATTGCCAGAAACCCTAATCAATTCGATCTCACCGATAGGGATCTCGGTCTCACCGAGATGGGGTTGTAATCTCTCTGTTTCCTTTTCATAACGTTTTGGTCAAACCGAGATGTGTGATCGGTCCCACCGAGATTGCAATTCAAACTCTCCGTTTCCCTTTCGTAACGTTTCGGTCCAACCGAGATGAGCGAATCGATCCTACCGAGTTTGCCTGACCAACTCTCTGTTTAACTATTACCAAAATCGGTCTCACCGAGTTTGTGTAATTGGTCTCACCGAGATTACGTTATGCCCTAACCTTAACGAAACGGTCCCACCGAGTTGATATGTGGTCCCACCGAGAATCCTAACGTTCACATTTTAAACTAAATCCGTCCGACCGAGTTTCATGATTCGGTCCCACCGAGTTTGGTGATTTGTGTGTAACGGTTAGATTTTGTGTGGAGGCTATATATACCCCTCCACCCACTCTTCATTCGTGGAGAGAGCCATCAGAACATGCCTACACTTCCAACACATATTTCCTGAGAGAGAACCACCTACACTTGTGTTGAGGTCAAGATATTCCATTCCAACCACATAAATCTTGATCTCTAGCCTTCCCCAAGTTGCTTTCCACTCAATTCTTCTTCTACCAAATCCAATCCTATGAGAGAGAGTTGAGTGTTGGGGAGACTATCATTTGAAGCACAAGAGCAAGGAGTTCATCACCAACACACCATTTGTTACTTCTTGGAGAGTGGTGTCTCCTAGATTGGCTAGGTGTCACTTGGGAGCCTCCGTCAGGATTGTGGAGTTGAACCAAGGAGTTTGTAAGGGCAAGGAGATCGCCTACTTCGTGAAGATCTACCCGAGTGAGGCAAGTCCTTCGTGGGTGACGACCATGGTGGGATAGACAAGGTTGCTTCTTCGTGGACCCTTCGTGGGTGGAGCCCTCCGTGGACTCGCGCAACCGTTACCCTTCGTGGGTTGAAGTCTCCATCAACGTGGATGTACGATAGCACCACCTACCGGAACCACGGATAAAAAATCTCCATGTCAACATTGCGTTTGCTCCTTCAAACTCATCCCTTTACCTTCATATGCAATTGTTTTACATTCCGCTGCTATACTCTTAGAATTGCATCTGTAGGTTGATTTCTTGACTTGTGCTAAGTTGCTAAAATCTCCCAAGAACTAAAATTGGGAAAAGGCTAGATTTTATTTGGTCAAGTAGTCTAGTCACCCCCCCCTCTAGACATACTTCCGATCCTACAATCTCCTAGATAGATATTGTGTGATCGTAGGATTTTTTGTAAATTGCATGCTCCATTCCCCAACAGGCGACGCTACACCTGCGATACTACACTTGCTCTATGCTAGCAGCGGAACAACTCGTAGTAGAAGAATACTTCTAGCAGCGGAACAACGACAAAGGTGATGAACTCCACTCCGCAGGGACTCTGGCTGGGACACGATCTTGCTCGCACGAACGGAAACCTCGACAAACAATCAATCATGGCATCACCTGCAATCTGGCATGACACGCCAGGTCAGTACATTGAATGTACTTGCAAGCTCACAACAACCAAAAGCATCATGGCAGGACAACAACATAACATTAATAAGGTTAATTAATTAATAACTACTATGATACAAAAGCATCTACTAAGAGTGATATGAAACTACTGCAATACTGATAAACCAACATCTCAATCCCAACAACAATCTCACTCTTGGCTAACCGGACAAGCAATATACCATCTCGATCACCTCATGATCCATCTAATCACCTCGTGATCAAAACATCCACATGATCACCTCATGACCACATCACAAACTGAATGATCATCCTCAAGATCATCCCAACATCATCATGAACATCCTGCGAAACTGTTACTGCTCACAATATATCAACATATAAATCACCTACAAGTCATTCCGTCATGTGAGTGTTGATCAAACGGTGTGACCTAATACAAACTTGTGCCCATGACCGAGGACATGTCTATCGATAGATTAAACGCACACACTCTCTGTAGAGGTAGCGCACTTTACCCACACCACAGAACCCATGGCCTCACACTCCCATACGTGTGGACCAACAGCGTTCCGACAAAACCGATCTATCACCATGACACTCTCCCCGCCACTCTGAGCAACTCCCTTCTGGGCTAAGTCATGGGTGGCCCCATGTCTACCAAAGACATTAATGGCCACCGTCATGGCAAAACGAAAACGGTCCCAAACGGGGACAAAAAGGGCCCTATCCAACTACGGCACACAAGGCTTATGTCCATCTACCTGATCAGGGTAGCGCGCGCCCATAACCTTCCCTCGTTGGAGGCACCGGCAAGAGGCACGACAATAGCATCGCATTAGGGCCTTCCCATAACATGCAAATGTGGTTGCACTAGAAAATCCTGGTTCGGTGGCACCTGACCAACTTAATGATGGAATTTGTCCCCAAAATATAACAGTGATAATTGATACTCCAATATCATCTATCAACCTGTAATCCAAGTCATAGCAATTTCCAACAACTAATCCAAGGCATAATATCGTCATATCAAAATACTCTTAGGGCAACATATCACTACTATCATGATGAATCCAAGAACGATAATACTACTACTCCAATAGCCAGAACAAGCTATCCAGCTAAGATCCACATGCAAGCACCATCTCCGAAATCATACTCCAAACATAATATCAACTATCATCATGAAAAAAATCATAATAGCCACTAATAGTCCAAAGGCAACAAGTCATCCAAAGTAATAATCCAAAATATACTAGATACCAACATGAAAATAACATAATATAAGCCACTAATAATCCAATGGCAACATGTCAACCACATAAGCTGCAAAGTATTAGTCCTAGGACTCCAAGCAATATCATGGCAATAACAAGATCAAAATAATACTCGGAGAAATGCCATGAAAACTCACAAGTAACTAAAACAATATTTTAAATAAGTAAACCATGTCACTGCATTGCAATCATGCAAATGGAGGGTGTGGATTGCCTGAGGTTGGATTCATCGGGAGGAAGTGCGAGAAGCTCACAGAAAGAATCGCCGGAAACAGTTCTCTCTCGGAGGGGGCTGATTAAGGGCAAGGACATAATGGTAATTTTTAGAATGTTAACACATGGTGGAAATGATACCAACAGAACGGGCTCAACGAGACGAAGAAGTGGGCTTTGGAATCACCTCAATTGGAGTTAGGATTAAAAAGTTATGAGGGGTTTGCTGCCAGGGACCTATCTGTAATAGAAATTTTGCAAACTGGGTCAAAACAAAAAAACTGAAAGCGCATTTTAAGCAATACGCTTCCCCACAGAGAAAACGTAATCAGCTTCAGTACAGAGGTAGAGCACGTTTCCCCCACGCGAAGACGTATTTTGCTCTATGCATTTGCACTTATCCACCTCAGCGGGTGTGGGGTCAGCGAGTTGTGGCGCTGACGGGTGGGACCCATGCCGTCTCTCTCTCTCTCTCCTCCCGCCTCTTTCTCCTTCTCTCCCGACGCTGCACGGAGAGCCAAGGAGGGCCGCCGGCGCTGCTGCTCAACCGGCCGGCTCCGGCCATCTCCCGCCTAGCTCGACCTATGGACGAGCTCAGTAGGAGGAGCCGCACCCGGTGGTGCAGCCCACGGGCTCTAGGGAGGACCGAGGTGAGCGAGGGCTGGGTCATGGCAGACGGGATCTTCGGGCTATGGTGAACTCACGGCCATAGGCCACCGGAGAAGGGCGGGGAGCGCTGAGGTGGCTCTAGGGTACTAGGGGAGGGCCGTGGTCGTGGAGGAAGTGAGGGAGGGGCTTGGGCTCGCACGGATTCGAGCGGCCAGATGCGGCAGCCATGGTGGCCGTGGGGAGGATGGAGAGCTCCTCGAGCTCAATTAGGAGGCTAGGCGGGGCTCTGGATGGTTGGTGAGGCGAGTGGTGAGGAGAGACGAGGACGGGGAGGGCTTATATAGCCAGGGGAGGGGTGGTCGAACAGGACGTCGCCGGGGACGCGTGGCCGGCGCGGCAGACACGTGTGCATACACCCGAGCTCAACGGTAAGCGACGGGGGAGGAACATGGGAGAGCTCACAAGGAAGTAGACGACGCCAGAAAGCATGGGAAGGAAGAGACGAGCGCCATTAAAGCGAGACCGCCGCTGTTCGCTCATGGGCGTGCGGCGGCGAGCGGCGGTGAGGAGGCTTCCGGAGGGGGAGAGGGGTCCAGGGAGGTGGGGACGATGAGAGGAAGACGCTGGACATGCTCACGAGCGCGAATCCGATGAGAGGAAGAGAGGCCGAAGCACAAACGACATCCTGGACGCGCCACTGCGCACAGAGCATGTGAAATGGCATGCCAACTGCACGTTCACCACGTGACAAGGCACAGGGAGGTCACGAGTGGATTACAAATTATGCATGTGGTGAAATCCCTCCAAGATGGAGCATTTATGAGGTGGTGGCTTGATCTTGGGTGCTGTGGTTGAGTTGGAACTAAGCACTGAAGTTTGCTGTAGCAAACTTGACTGGGCACTGGTGATCAAAAGAGAATTGATTGAAGCCAAATAAGTTGTCTTGGGTGAATAACTAAGTAAGGACTATGATCCTGGAGGTTTTGAGGCGAAATGGAGCACAAAACAATAGATTTGCTTTGTAACTACCATTATTGGTCCAGAAGCTTAATCAAGATGATGCACTCACATGGAGTATCAACTTGAGCCCAAATTTGTCAAGGCAGGGTTATATGGCCATATAAAAATGCTGTAAAAATTCCATACCAAATGGATATGCCAAAATGGTACTTGTTTCACACACATCCCCTCTGTCCATAAACTTGGAATAATTCTAGAGAAATATTGGCTTGATGATGTGGTCCCAAAATTGGTGCAGAGAGGTTGGATGGGTAGGAGTATGCTCTGGTAAATTTTCAGCCAAAAGGAAGCAATATAAAATATTGACACAAGCAAAGATTTGGTCCTGTCCTCACATAGATCAAGGGATGGAGCTGAAATTTGGATGAGGGTGGTAATATGAGCACATGAAGGAGTGTGCAATATTAAAACTCATTTGGATACTCGTAGCTAATACTTCCTTCACAATGTCTTTTGTTTGACAGAAACTTTGAAAATTGCTGAGGAAGATTGGCTAGGCAAATAAAGTTAAATTTTTGCACGAGGCAATGATTTGGATGATATATCATGACCAAAAAGTTTGGGAGCAATCAAGAAAGGATAAGTGGCATTTCCTTCACAGAAAGCTACACTGGACAGTAATGAAGAATAATTATTGGGGAATTATTCTTGGGATAGGACAGGAAAGGTTGGGAATATTTGAGCAACATATGACCCAAAGAAATTATGAGAATTATTTGGAAATTTTGGGAGTGACAGAAATATAGGTTGCTTCACAACCTAGGGCAAATAGGACTATTCCTTTAATAGAAAAAGGAATATTCCCCAAGAAAAAGAATTTTAGGGTTGAGCTAGAATGGAAATGACATGGTCTTGGGAAAGCTTTGAGGATGAAGAGTCACTTGGGAGAAGAAATGATGATGATCTCCCAGGTTGCAAGGCCACAGGTCGACTCCAAAAAGAACAACAGAGCAAAAACCAAATAAATCAAAAGAAAAAGAAAAGGGCAAAAAACCAGGTTGTTACATTCTTTCCATAAGCACGTATGACTATTTACGGAATACATGCCTACATTATATTTGTGAACTGGAGCTAGTGCCATAGCGCCCTAGGTTATGACTGTTATATGATGAATATCATCCAACGAATTCATCGATCCAATGCCTACAAATTTCTCTTATATTGTTCTTCCTAAGTTACTATTGTTGTTGTTACTGTTATACTTGCTACAAAAATCATTGCTATCACTGTTACTGTTACTATTGTTGTTGCTACTACTATCAAAACTATCATACTACTTTGCTACTGATCACTTTGCTACAGATAATTAATCTCCAGGTGTGGTTGAATTGACAACTCAGCTGCTAATACTTGCAAATATTCTTTGGCTCCCCTTATGTTGAATCAATAAATTTGGGTTGAATACTCTACCCTCGAAAAAAATTGACCCCCTATACTTGTGGGTAATCAGTACGATAGAGGCAAACTAGTTCATGAAGGAAAGTCTCAAGATGCTTAACAAACTTCGATGGGGGCTTGTGCTATAATGGCAAACTATGTTAATGCAAACTCCCCTAAGGCAATCAGTAAGACAGGGGGATGGCTTAGACCTCCTATGGGTTTTGCGAAGCTAAATGTTGATGCTTCATTTGACCATGATCTTCTTAGAGGCACGGCGGGGGCACTCCTCAGAGATGACAAAGGAAGGTTCATTGTTGGCGGAAGCTGGAGGATTGACTGGTGTGCTGATGTACTAACATCAGAAGCAATGGCGCTAAGGTTTGGCCTTACCCTTGCACAGAAAGCAGGGTGCAATCGCCTTATTGTCAACTCGGATAATTTGGAAGTGATTGACACAATGAAAAATGGAGGACAATTGGCGGGAGTGGCAGCGACAGTGTTCGATGGTTGCTATTTTATGTCTTGTGAATTTATTGTTACGAGGTTTGAACATTGCAATAGGGAAGCAAATAAGGTTGCTCATGAAATTGCTAGGCTCGCAAAATTTTCCATAACTAGGGATTGGTTTGAGGAGCCTATGGATGACATTGTATATTTCCTTATTGATGATGTAACTATTATATCTGATGAATAAAGATTGGTGTTTTATTTCAAAAAAAAAGAACAATGTAAGCTTTTCAAGTGGTCCATATCCAAGGACGCGGCTATTCAAATAGTTCAGTTAACCCTGCAGGGGTGTACTTCTTCACACACGCTCTCCCCACTTACCACCATATACACGTCATGTATCTCGGCAGCCTTCAAAGTGGAATCCTTGCAAGGGTGTCGGTCACGACCTCACTAACCACACAAGACTCTAGTCCAGGTTTATCACCTACTTGAGGTTGTATCAGCAAGGAAGTCAGGCCGAAGTTTCCACTATGGCCCCAAACAATGTGTGTAGGGTTCCCAAGCCCACCATTCGGGTGCCACTTGGTACACCATGCCAGGGTGTCTATACCGCATCATAGCCCACCCCTAAGATTAGTGCTATGCACGACCTCCAACACATCCTACAAACACCATAAACTAGTTGCAACTCCTAGACAGAGATCAAGGCGATTAATAAGTCAAGAGAGCTTGGAGTGCTCGGAGGCCAATGTGTGGTAGTAACTGTCTTGGGTCACAAACACATGACTCAGTTCTCGAGGACGATCTCAATGAGATAACCCACCATGTACTCCTACATGGCCCCTCATCGCTACCTTTACCAAATCATGTTCACACACTTCGCTATCACACCGTAGGACATGAACACAACCATTCCAATTCATCGCCTAGATGGATCAGACTCGACACAACTCTAAGCATAGCAGGCATAACAAGATAGAATGGATGAGTAGTCACAAAATGGCTCAAGAAATTCCTACTCATGCTAGGAGGTTTGAAGTATTTACTGTGGCAAAGACAGGTCATGCAGGAGAATGGGTTCAACTACCGCAACATGTAGCAGTTGAATTGTTATTGTCCTAATGCAGTAAAAGAGAGCAAGAGTGAGAGAGTTGGATTATATCGAAGTGATCAATCGGGTTGCTTGCCTGGTACTTCTAATGTTAGAACTACTCTTTATCGGTGTCAACGATCACCATGTCGGAATCGTCTACTACCGAGAAAGAACAACACCGGCAAACATGGAAAGAATGCATTCAGTGCAATGCACATACAAATGAATGACATGACAATTTAAGGCACTGAATTGATCTAATGCAATAGTAGGCCAAGTTAATTGAAGTGGAATTCAAATATATATCAAATTCCAACTCCAAAACTAATTATCAAAATTGCACTAAACATGATTTGTCCTAAATAGGATTTGTCCTATACAGTGAGGTTTACTTCTTCAAACATGCAAGACCATGGCATAAGCAGATTCTTCAAATTTTTCTAATTATTCTTCATATTTAAAATATTTTCATCTAAGCTACAGATTATTTTCTACTATCTTTGGAAGTTTTAAACATTTTCTGGAATTTCTAAATCATTTCTAAAATAGAAATAAATCAGAATGTTTTATTGCGTCAGCATTGCATCATAGTGACATCAGTAGGTCTACGGAGCCTGTCCAGGTCAAACCTGACTAGTGGGACCCGCATGTCAATGACTCATTTACTTAACAGTGTTTAACTAGTGGTAAAATAATCCTAATCCAAAACTTAGTAGACACCGTCCCCACCTGTCTGTGACATAGGAGAGGTCGCACCCGGTCAAATTTGGTCGAACCCACCGGAGTTGACCCGCAGCTCGTCTCCCGCGAGGCCAGACGCGACAGAGGCGCTCAAAAATCGCCCACATGCGACCATTTGCGCGGGGAAAAGGTCCTACGTGTAGCTGGTGAGTGCGCGCATCAAACGGGGGCATCAATTTGTGATTGGGATGCCAAACTTAGCGACGACGGCGAGTGAGGCGGCGGCCGGAGCCACGGACCTGACGCGGGCGATGCTATGGTGCATAAGCAGGCTGGATGAAATGCTCTATCGAATCCTGGGAACTCCAAGAGTTCAATGGCATGCTCAAACGTGACCGAAACAAGCCCTAGCCGCGACGGTGACATGGCCGGCGGGAGGGGAGCTTGGACATGGCAAGGCTATTGCCTAGAGGACACAAATGTGAGGGGGAAGAGAAGGGTTATGCGTAGATGGTCAGAGTGATCACGAGGGGCTACTTAGCAGGCTCGGGGAAGACTTAACGGTGACAGATCGACATCAGAGGCCATCAGAAGGCAGCAGCGAAGATGAGCTCGATGTCGGCCATGTGGTGCTCCTCCGGTTGCAGCCATCGGTAGAGAGGCGTAGCAAGGCCCGGCTATGCTCAGGGACATGTCGACGGTGCGAGGCAGTGACTGTGGCTGGGACAACAACGAGTGGTGGTGACGATGGCGCTCGAAAGCAGCGGGGAAGAGAGGCAGGAAGAGGAAAGGAACATGGAAGAGTGAGAGAGAGAGATCGGGAGCTACGTGGCAACGTCTGGGGAGTCTAGGGGTCGAGGAGGCGCACAGACAGGGAGGAGGTGGCGCACACGTGCGCGTGAGCGGTGAGCACAACCCCTTTTTTTACCAGAAACAGTAGGAAAGGCTCCTACTGTGTGATTGTATTAATAATCATATAACACTGTATAGGGGGGGTGAATATTTACATGGTGGAGGGGGAGGCTTGACCACTTTGGGTCAATGCCAAGGGAGCAGATACAAAGTGAGAGGGTCTAGTGTAAGGAGTTTACAAAATTCAAAACAAGAGGCCTATGTGCCTCTTTGACCCTATGTTGAAGGAGCTCAAAATCCTTTTTGAATCTTTCAAGCCAGGACCGAAATGAAGGGTCTATCACTCTGAAATGTTTGTTGTTTCTCTCCTTCCATATGCTCCACGCCGCCCCAGTAAATTTTTCAAATAGCATCGGCGTGGGGTGGTTGGCTTTTTGGTCCTCGATAGCTTGTGCCCGATCAAAGAACGGTTCCCAATTAATGTGCAGAGCACACCAGCATTGCCTACTGAATGAGCAGGTGAAGATCATGGGTTAGACCGTTTCTTCAATGTTGAGTCCATACAAGAGGCAGTTGTGGTTGTCACCTATGTTGTAATGGCGTCGTTTGAGCATATTTCGGGTGTTCAGCCTAATATTGAGTAAGAGCCATGCAAAAACCTTCAACTTCATAGTGCACTTGTATTTCCATAGCCACTCGAACACTTGATTAGATTGAACATCCCAGAAGAAGAAGTGGTAATAATCTGTGGATTTGAATATGATTTTACCCCCAAACATAATGCCAAACGTCCGACGAGGAAGCCATGGGTTGGAAGGATGACACAATCATCTGCATGTGCCTTATCTCGTCGAGCGCTTAGGGAGTGAGCGGTAGGTGGAAGGCTGCTCCAAGCGACGTGATCCCCAAGAAATCTTGGACGGAGACATCTTCGTTGGTTGCATGCGAGAAAGCCCGGGGGTGTGACTCCTGAAGCAGTTGATCAGCCCATAGATCTTTCCAAAGGAGGGCCGTGGTGCCACAGACAATGTTGATGCGAGAGATCCCACGAAAAGTAGGGGTGAGCTTGAGCACATCACGCCACCAGAATGATCCGACTAGATCCATAGCGTGCAGGATTTTTTGGTTATAGTACGTGTCCCAGGTGAGTTGCACCCAAGGGATGTCCAGCTTGTTATTAAATTTGTGTAAAAAATTCATGAGGAGGGCTTCATTCTGGATCTTGAGGTTTATCACTCCAAGCCCTTCCTTTTTTTGGCTTTACATACCATGTCCCATGCAGCAAGAGAGTTACATTTCTCTCCCTGGTCAGTCTTCTTGACCCAGACGCATCTTCTTCTGATTCTGTCAAGCACTTCAATGAGTTTTGGCCGGAACTTTAACGTACACATTGCATAAATGAGCAACGATGTGACTGTAGTGTTGAGCCATGTCAGTTTCCCAGCATAAGACATAAGCGAAAGCGTTGAGGACAGGTTCCGTTCAATTTTGCTGACAAGCGGCATGAAATCTTGAATCACGGGTAGGGAAGTGCCGAGGGGCAGGCCAAGGTAGGTGAAGGGCATAGAACCAATTGAACATCCAAAAATCATTGGAATAGTGGTGGCCAGTTCAGCATCCAAGTTGATGGGGATGAGTGTGGACTTGTGGAAGTTGATCTTCAAGCCAATGGACTGAGCATAGTCGGACATAATATTCTTGATTATCACAGCTTGTCTAGGGCAGGCAAGCATGAGTAGGATCGTGGCGTCGGCGTATTGGATGATAGGATAATCCATATTCCCGTCGGAGGGGAAGGGCAGGTTTATTAGACCTATCCTAAAGGCATCATTAATTGTTGATTCTAGGAGATCGGCAGCTAGGACGAAGATGAGAGGGGAGTGGGGGTCTCCCTGCCGCACACCACGGCGGTAGTGAAATTGTCGTCCCGGCTACCCATTGAGGAGTATAAAAAAACCATTTTCCATTGAATCCCATATGTTTCATGATGTTGATCATCGCTTCATGCTTGATTGTGTCAAAGGCTTTGGCAAAGTCTAACTTTAGGAGAATTATCTGTCGCTTGGAAGCTTGGCACTGATGGATATATTGGAATGTCCAAGCCAGGCAGTCTTGGATCGAACGCCCTTTGATGAAGCCATATTGGTTGCCATGTATAATGTGCAGAATAACTTTTTGTAAGCGGTTGGCCAGGAGTTTTGTGATTAGCTTAAGACAGCAGTTGAGCAGAGTGATCTGATGGTAATCATTGACTGTGGTGGGAGAACCATTCTTGGGATTTAGAGTGATTAGGCCATCATTTATGCTTTGTAGATCAAGATCACCCGCATGGAATTGAGCGCAAAGAGTATAGAAGTCCTGTTTGATGATTTGCCAGCAAGCCTTGAGAAACAGCCCACTAAAACCATCTAGGCCTGGTGCTCGATCGGCAGGCATTTCTTTGACTACCAGGTTAATCTCTTCCTTGGTGAATGGAACCGTGAGGTGGTCCAGGTTCTCAGTCGGCCAGATGAGAGATGGGAGATCAAACCGCATCTGTGTTGGATTGGAAGTGCCAAGTCTATCAGTGTATGCATGGAACAGGAGGCCTTCTTTACCCGTATGATCCTCCACCATCAGTCCCTCTGGTGTTTGAAGTATAGCCACATTGTTTTTCCTGTAACATTCTGTAACAACTGCTTGGAAGAATTTAGTGTCCTCGTCTCCGAACTTAACCCAACGAATGGTGCATCTCTTCTTCCAATACTGCTTCTGATAGTCCAACAATCTCAGGAGGTGTTTTTTGATGATCTTACGAAAGTTGCAGTCGGGAATAGTGAGAGTTAGTAGGTTTTCGAGATCATCCAGCTCAGCAAGGGTTTTGTTTGTATTTTCAATTGCCACTGAGAGTCTAGAGATATTCTTGCTCCACACTTTTAATTCTTGACGTAGTGACTTGAATTTTCGGCAAACAGTCGTGGCCGCATTAGATGAGTTGATAGGTCGATCCCAAATTTTTTTGACCACATCCATAAAGCCCGGGTGAAGCAACCAATAAGATTCAAATCTGAATAGTTTGGCACGAGGAATCTTTGTTTCAATGCTTACCACACATGGAGTATGATCCGAAACTGGTTTGCAAAGAGGTTTAACTAGTGTGTTGGGGTACACAAGAGTCCAGTGGAGCGAGGAGAAAAACCAGTCGAGTTGCTCTAGTAAGGATCTTGTTGCATATTGTTGCATGTATACAGACGACCCTTGAGTGGTAGTTCAATTAAGTTATGCTTACGGATAATGTCACTAAAAGTGCACATGTCACTAGGATCACCTCCAGGTTTATTGTGGTTCTCTGGGCCTCGAATGTAATTGAAGTCTCCAAGGAATAAGTAGTCATCATTTGTTTGTATATCCATGTCATACATCCACTGGGTGAAATTGTCACGAGCCAGACCCGTGCATGGACCATAAATGTTATATAAGGTCCAGGTTTGTGCTGAGAGTGTACTAGTGAATTTGATACCCAAAACAAAGTCATTAGAGATAGCCACATCACTAGTAAAAACAGAGCTAATCCAAATAGTGAGGAGACCACCCGAAGCACCTCTAGACGGAACAAATGAAAATTTATCGAATCTCTTAGGGCAGCACGTTTTTATAAAAGCCAGGTCGATAAGAGTTTTCTTAGTTTCTTGCAGGCAAACGATAGCGCAACCACTAACAGAGATAGCATTGGATAGAGCCAGAAGTTTTTTGTCCGAGTTTAACCCGTGAATGTTCCAGCATAGAACATTCCAATTACGCAAAAGAGGCACAAGGAAGCCAGAAACCTACTCCGAAGAGGAAGAAACCTCCCCTGCATTCATGGAGTGATCTTTAGGAGCTGCAGAAGCCAGCAGAGCATCTTCAGTTAGTTTGATCGATGGGACAGCGCATCGGTTGATACCAATACCCTGCATGATGCGAAGAGGTGTAGGTGGTGGAGCCTGATCTACAGCAGAAGTTGAGGAGCTTGATGCAGCCGATGGGATATGTCTTGGCTTGACTTTGGAGGTAGGAGCTCGAACATCAGAAATCTGCGGCACTCTGAAGCCATCATAACGAGTGGAGCGGGTACTGCGACGTACTTTAGTAGTAACCAGGGGCACCTGAAACTTAGAGCGCGTGGGCGAGCAGAAGACGGGCCTGGGGCTATGGGCGGCACCTGGGCCAAGCCCAAATCAAAAGATTCGTCCACATGCTGGGACAGAAGGTGAGGCCCATAATTTGAACTATCAGTAGGCGCCAAAATCGTCCCCTCCTCCTGCAGAGCAAGGCTACCATCACCATCAAAGATTTCCTGCAGGTTTTCCAGGGCGGGCAGAACAGGCAGAGCATTATTTATAGGAAGACCTTCATTAGATCCCTCCGCAACAATGTCAGTGAGAGTTTGGAAGGCGGTCCCTTTAGTTAGGTGGCATCCTCTGGCTGAATTTCAGTAATCTGAACAGAAGATGGCCTAGAGGGTGCATTCAGAATGCAGGGAGAGAAACGCACCGAGAGCACAGTCTCATAAGTCTCAACCTGAAAACCAGTACCAGGAACTGAAACTTGCAGATCAAGCGGTGGCAATCCATAACCTGAACTCCAAGGGCCTAGAGGGTGCATTCTAAATGCGGCGAGCACAACCCTCCTGCCCACTCGCAGGAGGTGGAAGACAGAAAGCAGGCTCAAGTGGGCTGGGCCGCTAGCTGGGCCGTCAGGTGGGCTGGACAGGTATTCCTCTCCCTCCCTCTCTCTATCCTTTTCTATTTTTTCTTTTTGTTTTCTATTATGTCTCTTTGTTTTGATTTCGTAAAAATACTAAATCAAAATTTTAAACACTTGAAATAATTTGTGGACAATATTTGGATCATTCCAAAGGACCTCAATTCGTTTGAGAATTATTTGAGCATTTAAAGTACAAATATGAATTAAATGCCCAAATTCAAATACATTATAGCTTAATTCAAAAATCCAGAGATAAGCTAAAAAAATTGCACCATATTTTGTAGAGGTTTCCACCCATTCCAAAAACGATGAATTTTTCGGAAGGGCATTTTGTGTTCATTAAAAATATTTTTTACTACCTCCGTCCTGGTTTATTGCTCCCCTACATTTTTTGTGCTAAATTTTGACTTTAAATTTAACTAACAAAATATTAATTGATGTAAGCATAAATAATATCACTAGAAACTATGTTTAAATATTAATCCAATGACATAATTTTTGGTGACATCCATTACTATTTTCTTAGTTAAATCTATGGTCAAAGTTTGGCACAAAATACTAAAGGGACCAATAAATCAGGATGGAGGTAGTAGTTGATCCTAGTTTCCCAAAGGGGTGCAAAGGTTTGTTATTCCCCATTTCAAATTCATTTGAAAATTTAAACATGATGCATGGATGCTGATGCAGCTAGTTACAAACAAATTCTAGGGTTGTGACCACACAAGCCATGACAACTGATGTCCACTACGCAACTTTATTCTTGTAGACTCGTGTTGGGCTTCCAAGCGTAGAGTTTTGTAGGAGAGTGGCAATTTTCCCTAAAGTGGATGACCTAAGGTTTATCAATCTGTGGGAGGCGTAGGATGAAGATGGTCTCTCTCAGACAACTCTGCAAACAAATACAAGAAATATCTTGTGTCCCCAACACACCCAATACAATGGCAAATTGTATAGGTGCACTAGTTCGGCGAAGAGATGGTGATAAAAGTGTAATATTGATGGTAGAAATATAATTTTATAATCTGAATAAATAAAAACAGCAAGGTAGCAAATAGTAAATGGGCACAAAAACGATATTGCAATGCTTGAAAATGAGGCCTAGGGTCCGTGCTTTCGCTAGTGCAATCCCTCAATAGTGCTAATATAATTGGATCATATAACCACCCCTCAAAGTGCAATGAAGAATCAGTCCAAAGCTCCTATCTAGCGGAGAACATACGAAGAAATCCTTTGTAGGGTACGAAACCACCTCGAAGCTATTCTTTCCGATCGATCTATCCAAGAGTTCGTACTAAAATAACACCAAATAATTTTAGATTCATAATACTCAATCCAACACAAAGAACTTCAAAGAGTGCCCCAAGATTTCTACAGGGGAAACAAAGACAAGAACGTGCATCAACCCTATGAGTAGATTACCCCAATGTCACCTAGGGAATCCGTGAGTTGAGTGCAAAAACATATATCAAGTGAATCAATACGATACCCCATTGTCACCACGAGTATTCATATGCAAGACATATATCAAGTGCTCTTGTGTAGCGACCCGACCCGAATGGATCAAGTCTCTGTGCTTTCGTGTCATCCCTGGATCGGTATGCTGACACACACAGTACTCGAAGGATTTATAACAGAGGTAAATCACATGTATAAAGTAGCGTAAATACTATTACCTCAATCCAAAAGATATAGCGGAAGCAACAAGGTTGTGGATTCCCATCAACACCAACGGAAAAGTTGAGTATAGGAAATCATAACCCTAACGTATCACTTACTCGTCGTCTGAAAAGTCTGCAACATGAAAAGTTGCAGCCCGAAAACGGGTCAGCACATGGAATATGCTGGCAATGTAACACATAGAGAGTAATGAAATAATAAGCTATACTACATGCATATATGGCTGGTGGAAAAGCTCTATGGTTATAAGGTTTTGCGAAAAGCCAAATTTTTCCCTACTACAAAGGAATAAATTTATTTAACTATCATGGTGATTGTTAAACATTGAGAATGGTTGACAGCATCCTCAATCCCAATTAAAAGTACTCATTAAACCCAAAAAATATTAATTAGAAGTAACATGATGAGATCAACAGGATAATCCAAGAACTAGATACTCAAGATGTCCATAACCGGGGACACGACTAATCATGATTAGTTTATACACTCTGCAGAGGTTTGCACTTTTCCCCACAAGACTCGATCTCCTCCGTTGGATTTCTCGCACTACATGGTGTTTGAGAAGCGGATGACCGAGACATAGTCTTCGTAAGAGCTAGCACCTTACGACGGGTAGACCGGTACACCTACATCCCCTACATCTGCTAGTCCACCACTATAAGAGTTCGCACGACTTAATCAACTATGCGAGCCCATAATGGCTTGTGGCTGCACACGGAAGTTACTAGTTTGAATAATCTCATGATCCCTTTGAGCCTGGGTGGCGGTCCCAAAAAGCAGGCAAGTCACAGAAACCTGTGTGCCTAGACAGGCTAGTCCTGGAGTAACCAGGTGCCTCAATCCCAGATGTGTGTTTAAGTTGCCACCTTAGATAAACCATTAATTTTCAATCTCACATCTGTCATGGATATTCACTCAAACCCAATCCACTTCTACGAGCATAGCATGGCATAATAAGCAAACGTAGAAGTAACTCCCAAGGGTTTTGTAATAAAACAGGTAATAGGTACTACCTCAACTACTTCTCGTAACCCCCAATTTAATTAGATCCTAATCATGCAAGTGTTTGAGGATAGATCTAATGCATAAAACTGGGTAGTAGAAAAAGTATGATCAAGTGTTACTTGCCTTGTCGAGGATCCATGAAACCTAGAGGTTCAAGTAACAAGCGGCGCACTCTGGGTGATCTATAGCGAGACAACAACAAGCATACAATAAGTACTCATCTAATGCACGGTAAATCTCGAATAAAAGATCTAACCAGAAAGTTCAACTTAAGAACCACTGGTTGCAAAAAGAATCGAATCAAATAAAGCAACGAAAGTCAACGATGGAAGAAAACAACTCGGTTCTAGCAAGTTGAAACTAAGTCAAATTTTACAAAGAGCAAAACTTTGTTTAAGTTGATTAGTTGGAACGGCGGTTTTGAAACGAAACTCCAGGCGCTCGAATCACCTGATTCCGATAAACGAGCGAGAAGACAAACTAGAACGAAGATCGGATCTGAAATCGCTATCAGAAAAACAGCGGAATAAATCCGATGAGATAGAAAACGACGAACGGTTGAACGAACGGACATTCATTAACGAAGCAAACCGGTGATCTCGTTCGTTAGGGACGAACGGTCCGTGAACGCTATAAACAAAACCGGAAAGTAAAACCGGCGAGAAAAACCGATCTAGGGTTTCGGAAAGAAAACCGAAACGAAAAACCGATCTAGAAAACCGGAACGGAAACCGGAACGATTTACGAAAAACCGAACCAAGGAAAATAAAAGGTGACGCGGCGCGAGGGCTAGTACCTCGAAGAAGCGAGGGGCTCCGGCGGCGGCTAGGTGGCGGCGGCGGCACTTGGCGGCGGCGGCGGTGTGGGGCGGCGGCGGCGGTGTAGGGCGGCGGCGGCATAGGGCGGCGGCGGTGTAAGGGGGCGGCGGCACTGCTGCTGCTGCAGAGGAGAGGAGAGGAGAGGTGTTGGTTTGATGTGTTAGAGGGGTGGGTGCTTGGGTATTTATATTGGGGAGGGGAGGGTTTTGCTTAGGGTAGGGGACAAGAAATAGACTAGGATTAGGAAACAAGAGGAAAAGATCTAGAAACAGATATGGAATAAACGGAAGTAGGAAAAGAGTCCTACTAGGATTAGGAAAAAGGAGCGGCAGCTCCCTGGCTTCCCTTGGTGGCGCGCGCGATGGCCTCCTGGCCTTGGCCGGCAGGTGGCTTGCGGCTTGGGCCTTTGGCCCAAGGCGCTGCGGGATTTTTTTTTAACAATTTCCAGACGAAAAATAAAAATAATAAAACCAAATAAATAAATATATTATATAGGCATATAATATATCAAAATTTTCAGAAAAAGATTTCCTACATGATGAACATTATTCTAGCTTCAAATAAAATACACACAAATTCAAATAAAACAAACAGTGCTACTTCCCTAATAAAATCCACTGAAAATCATTTTAAAAATACAAAAAATGATTTCAAATTAATTTCTCTCCAAATTTTTGATGTAGGGAATCATGTTACCCTATTTTCCATATATTTTATTTTTGGAGAAAAATAATTTGAATAAAACTCAAATACTTCCAATTGAAAATAAATTCAAAAGAACTTTGAATTTAATTCTTTGAAACTCCCAACTCATATTTCATATAATTTGAAGAAGTCATTTTATCTTCGCTCGTGAAAATCATTGGGTTGCATAAAGTTTCAGAATGGGAAATATCTTCCAAATGAAATTCAAATATTTTCAACACCCCTTGTCATTTAAATAAATGGAAGAAGTCATGTCATCTTCTCTCTAGGGTTTTGTGATGAAAAGAATTTGAATTCCCGAAGATCATAAAAGAAAAATGAAAGTTTGGGAAAGTCCTTTTATTCCCTCTCATTTAACTTTCAAAAAGTTTCGAATTCACTCACTTTCAGTAATCAATCAAACAATCAAACAACACTATCTATGTGTTTGTAACATTCCAAAATTTAGAATTTTGGGATGTTACAAACCTACCACCCTTAAAATGAATCTCGTCCTCGAGATTCGGAGAGGCTAGAAAGAAATAGGTTAGGGTTTGGGGGTCTTCTCAAAATCCATCGATCGTCTCCGGGGTCTCGGGTGCTACCACCCTTAGAAGCATTGTTACGGTTCCATCCAAACTTATATACTCCATCCTTATTACTGACAGTGTCGGTCTTCTCAGATTGTAAGGATAATTCCTTTCTCTGGGCTCTTCCTGTAGCGGCATAACCTTTTCCTCAATTCTTTTGTCCTTTCATCTTGGTAAGGTTATCCCGAAACTGGGTCTTCATAGCTGACGGGTCTGGCGCCAATTCTAGTCAACTATCGATATCTCATGATGGTCAACAATTTATGGATTCTCCTGAAGAAAATGGGTCTGGGTTGAACCTCACCGTATGACCTACGGTTGGCAACAACTGCCGTGTACAAGGGAAAAATGCTTATACCATTCTAAGGTTTAAACAGGGTTTTGATCGTCGTCTCTCTACTATAGGTAAGTCACTCAGATTTACCATTCCATATAGCAAAGCGAATAATAAGAGTAAGTCGGTATGGTGATCAATCCATCCCGCACCCCAAATCATTTCCTTGTACATGGTTTAGCTAATCTCGCATTCTAACACTCGGTCATCCTCACAAGCATTGCAGAATTTATCTTGTCGACGAACCAAGTTCGGAAAATCCATTGATTCTGCAAGCCAAACAAACATCTATCGTTCCTTAACAACCCTCAGGTTTTGCGTAAACTCCTATAGGATCGTCGGTTGCTAAAATCATAACTTGTTCCAAGGTTTTTCCTTCAGCAAGAGTGTGCTTGCTTCTTGGCAGGTCCTGTGGCCTGTGGGTATGGCCCATCTCATCACTTGCAAACCTTGAACTCATCATTGGGGCAACTGATCTTTATTCCAACTTCCAACTTCCTAGTATACTTAAAATCCATCCAAGTGTACTGTCTCTTTTCCTTATATTTGCACCAAACCAGGACATGATTACTCAGACTCTTCATGGAATTTTCCATTGATCCATACTTCCAACATCATACCTCCTTTATATCCTTTAGTAATTCATCTCTTCAACTTCGTGGGATATCCCACCTACCGAGATAAAAACTTATACTTATGAAGTCCATACTGCACTTCGTGGAACATCATTATCCTTTCCGGGGAATATTGGCCATCTCTGCATGGCACTTCTTCAACTGGGAAACGTGATACACATCATGAACTCCTGACAGTCCTTCGGGTGACTCCAACTTGTTGGCCACTTCTCCCATACGCTCCAAAACTCGGTATGGTCCTACAAATCTCGGTGCTAACTTTCCCTTAACTCCAAATCGATTAACTCCTCACAGAGGGGGCACACGAAGACATGCTCTGTCTCCAATTTCATAGACTACCTCCTTAAGGCCTCTGCAGATAATTATTCTGCCTGGACTGAGCTACCTTCAGTCGATCTCGAATCCACTTAATATTTTCTTCTGACTCCTTGATCACATTTGGTCCAAACAACTGACGGTCTCCAACTTCATCCAATATCAATGGTGTCTGGCTCCTTCTCCCATACAAAGCTTCAAAAGGGGCCATCTTCAAACGGACTTAGTAGCTATTGTTGAATGAGAACTCCACGTAAGGTAGATTATCATCCCTACTAGATCCATAATCTAGCGCACACGCTCTCAACATGTCCTCCAGAATCTGATTGACTCTCTCGGTCTATCCATCTGTCTGCGGATGAAAGGCTGTACTGAACTCTAGCCTAGTACCCAAAGTCTGGTGCAGCCGATTCCAAAACTTTGAGGTAAACTGTGTTCCTCTACGATGGTCCTCGGAACTCCATGCAGACATACGATCCTTTCTCAAATATATATCTTGGCCAACTTCGCACTTGTATAGGTGGTTTTCTCTAGGATAAAGTGAGCCACTTTGGTCAAGCGAGTCAACTACTACCCAGATAGAATCATATCCCAATCGGGTTCTGGGAAGTCCGGTAATGAAATTCATGCCAAGCTTATCCCACTTCCATTCGGGTATCAGCATAGGCTGTAGTACTCATGCTGGCTTCTGATGATCTGCCTTCACTCTCTGACATACATCACATACGGCTACATACTCGGCAATATCCTTCTTCCTACCAGTCCACCAGAAACACTCCTTCAAATCCAAGTACATCTTGGTGTTTCCAGGGCGAATCGAGTATGGTGAGTCATGAGCCTCCTGAAGTATTAACTTCCTGATCTTTGCATTATTGGGTATATGTACACTGTCCTCAAACCATAAGGTGTCGTGCTTATCCATATGAAAACCTTTGGCCTTTCCTTTTGCTCATCTTTTTATTTTACCTCAGCAATCTCTTTGTCATCCTTCTGAGCTTCACGAATCTTTCCCAGCAATGTAGACTGAACTTCCATTGCTGCAACAAAACCTTTGGGAACAATCTCCAATCGAAGTTCCCTGAGATCCTCGGCTAACTCCTTTGGTAATCCTCTGCTTATGGGGGTATTCGTCCTTATTTTCTTTATGGTTGTGTCCTATTTCTCCACAAAGCTTGTATGCACAAGTTTCTTCATATCCTTTCCATAAGGCTCCAATTTCTGGGACACAAACCTAGACTTTGACAAAGTCAACTTTAATTCTTTCCAAGTGGTTACTCCTTGCAATCCATTGATGGTTTGGTACATCCTCCACCAAGTAGCAGCACCTATTTCAAGCACTTAAGAGCATGATGAGCCATATCCTTTCTGACTACAGGGTTGTTCTCCATATGATTCCTCCATGTTCTGAATCCATCGGTCTGCCTCCAATTGACTCATCGGTCCAGAAAATATAAGCTCATCTTCATTCATCCTCTATTGGGTCCATGGGTTTTGGGGTGGGATAAGAGAGATCGAGAGGGATACACACAATACAAACAAAAGTTTTGAAAAGGCAAATTTTATTGTGGCTGTCGGAAAAACATCAAACAAATGACAGCTCACAACCGTCGCATCTAACGTAAGTATGTAACAGGGGTTTGGTCTTCTAAAGGTCAATGTCGTCAAACTCTTCAAGTCTTGGTCATGTCTCCGATGGCTTCTTCTGATCATGCTTGTCCTTCTCAAGTTCTTTTGCCAGATCATCTCTGTTGTCGCAAAGTCTCTCGTGGCATCCTTCAATATTTCTGGAGTTGCATTCCAAACTTCTGGTTTCATCAACCTTGATATGAACGATGATACTACTGTGCTTCAGTTCCTGACAAATCTTTGATGTCTCAAGGTTTTGCTCCCCAGCTTGTCTACTTTCAGTTTCAGGGTCCTGCGTTCTTCACGAACTGCTTCCTTATCAAATACTGCTTCTTGTAGGTCCATCTGAACTCCTTGATGTAATGCTCCAGATCCTGGTGATACACAGGCTAAGGTTAAAACTGCATCTTTTGCTGATAGGTGCTCCATCAGTCTTCTACCATCCAATCATTCCATGCATATGCATGCTTAACTCAGCATAGTGGCAATAGCATATGCGGGTGATAACCTCATGGATAGCCGTGTTTCTGCTCTTGTCATTTCCATGAGCTATCTCCCCATAGTTGATATCTCCTGCCTTAGGGTTTTCCTTGACAGAACTTTGAATTTCTAACTCTCCATGTTCCGGTCTTTCTCCGATACACCTTGATCTCGGGTATTGACAACTTCCATAGTCTCTCAATTCCATAAGCCTAACCTTCCTAGGTCATAAAAATCTGGGAATTCTTCAGAGCCTTCAAAATCTCATAGTATTAGGAGTCTTCAACAGTTGTAGTTTCCATTTACACGGTAAAATCCTCTTCATTTCAAATGGTCTTAGTTGTCCGATATCTTGTCTCATTGGAATGGTCTCATCAGTCGAAGCTTCGAGTGGTCAAAAGGGAAAAGGGGTATGGTCTCGCTAAAAGGGAATATTTGAATAAGCTCAGAAGAGAAGAGAGGTAAAAGATCTTTTTGAAAATGAAGTTGTAGAGAAAAATACTTCCTATGGGCTTGTCAGTTTCTAGGGTCACGTCCTCTGATCAACATGTGCTCGATACCATCTTGTAGCGACCGACCGAATGGATCAAGTCTTCGTGCTTCGTGTCATCCACGGATCGGTATGCTGACACACACAGTACTCGAAGGATTTATAACAGAGGTAAATCACATGTATAAAGTAGCATAAATACTATTACCTCAATCCAAAAGATATAGCAGAAGCAACAAGGTTGTGGATTCCCATCAACACCAACGGCAAAGTTGAGTATAGGAAATCGTAACCCTAACGTATCACTTACTCGTCGTCTGAAAAGTCTGCAACATGAAAAGTTGCAGCCCGAAAATGGGTCAGCACATGGAATAAGCTATACTACATGCATATATGGCTGGTGGAAAAGCTCTATGGTTATAAGGTTTTGCGAAAAGCCAAATTTTTCCCTACTACAAAGGAATAAATTTATTTAACTATCATGGTGATTGTTAAACATTGAGAATGGTTGACAGATCCTCAATCCAAATTAAAAGTACTCATTAAACCCAAAAAATATTAATTAGAAGTAACATGATGAGATCAACAGGATAATCCAAGAACTAGATACTCAAGATGTCCATAACCGGGGACACGACTAATCATGATTAGTTTATACACTCTGCAGAGGTTTGCGCACTTTTCCCCACAAGACTCGATCTCCTCCGTTGGATTTCTCGCACTACATGGTGTTTGAGAAACGGATGACCGAGACATAGTCTTTCAGAAGAGCTAGCACCTTACGACGGGTAGACCGGTACACCTACATCCCCTACATCTGCTAGTCCACCACTATAAGAGTTCGCACGACTTAATCAACTATGCCAGAGCCCATAATGGCTTGTGGCTGCACACGGAAGTTACTAGTTTGAATAATCTCATGATCCCTTTGAGCACGGGTGGCGGTCCCAAAAAAGCAGGCAAGTCCTGAAACCTGTGTGCCTAGACAGGCAAGTCTGGAGTAACCAGGTGCCTCAATCCACCAGATGTGTGTTTAAGTTGCCACCGAGATAAACCATTAATTTTCAATCGCACATCTGTCATGGATATTCACTCAAACCCAATCCACGCCTCTGAGCATAGCATGGCATAATAAGCAAACGTAGAAGTAACTCCCAAGGGTTTTGTAATAAAACAGGTAATAGGTACTACCTCAACTACTTCCCGTAACCCCCAATTTAATTAGATCCTAATCATGCAAGTGTTTGAGGATAGCTCTAATGCATAAAACTGGGTAGTAGAAAAAGTATGATCAAGTGTTACTTGCCTTGTCGAGGATCCATGAAACCTAGAGGTTCAAGTAACAAGCGGCGCACTGGGTGATCTATCACAGACAACAACAAGCATACAATAAGTACTCATCTAATGCACGGGTAAATCTCGAATAAAAGATCTAACCAGAAAGTTCAACTTAAGAACCCTGGTTGCAAAAAGAATCGAATCAAATAAAGCAACGAAAGTCAACGATGGAAGAAAACAACTCGGTTCTAGCAAGTTGAAACTAAGTCAAATTTTACAGTAGCAAAACTTTGTTTAAGTTGATTAGTTGGAACGGCGGTTTCGAAACGAAACTCTAGGCGCTTGAATCACCTGATTCCCATAAACGAGCGAGAAGACAAACTAGAACGAAGATCGGATCTGAAATCGCTATCAGAAAAACAGCGGAATAAATCCGATGAGATAGAAAACGACGAATGGTTGAACGAACGGACGTTCATTAACCGAAGCAAACCGTTGATCTCGTTCGTTAGGACGAACGGTCAATGAACGCTTGCTAAACAAAACCGGAAAGTAAAACCGGCGAGAAAAACGATCAAGGGTTTCGGAAATAAAACGAAACGAAAAACCGATCTAGAAAACCGGAACGAAACCGAACGATTCTGAAAACCAAACTGAGAAAAAGAAAAGGTGACGCTGGCGAGGCTAGTACCTCGAAGAAGCGAGGGCTCGTGGCGGCTAGGTGGCGGCGGCGGCACTTGGCGGCGGCGGTGTCGGCGGCGGCGGCGAGGGCGGCGGCGGCGAGGGCGGCGGGCGGTGTAAGGGGCGGCGGCACTGCTGCCATGGAGGAGAGGAGAGGAGAGGAGAGGTGTTGGTTTGATGTGTTAGACGGGGGGTGCTTGGGTATTTATATTGGGGAGGAGGGTTTTGCTTGGGGTAGGGGACAAGAAATAGACTAGGATTAGGAAACAAGAGGAAAAGATCTAGAAAGCAGACATCTGGAATAAACGGAAGTAGGAAAAGAGTCCTACTAGGATTAGGAAAAAGGAGCGGCTCCTGGCTTCCCTTGGTGGCGCGCGATGGCCTCTCGGCCTTGGCCGGCCGGTGGCTCATGGGATTTTTTAACAATTTCAATTTAAAAATAAAAATAATAAAACCAAATAAATAAATATATTATATAGGCATATAATATATCAAAATTTTCAGAAAAAGATTTCCTACATGATGAACATTATTCTAGCTTCAAATAAAATACACACAAATTCAAATAAAACAAACGGTTCTACTGCCCTAATAAAATCCACTAAAAATCATTTTAAAAATACGAAAAATGATTTCAAATTAATTTCTCTCCAATTTTCTGATGTAGGGAATCATGTTACCCTATTTTCCATATATTTTATTTTTGGAGAAAAATAATTTGAATAAAACTCAAATACTTCCAAATTGAAAATAAATTCAAAAGAACTTTGAATTTAATTCTTTGAAACTCCCAACTCATATTTCATATAATTTGAAGAAGTCATTTTATCTTCGCTCGTGAAAATCATTGGGTTGCATAAAGTTTCAGAATTGGAAATACCTTCCAAATGAAATTCAAATATTTTCAACACCCCTTGTCATTTAAATAAATGGAAGAAGTCATGTCATCTTCTCTCTAGGGTTTTGTGATGAAAAGAATTTGAATTCGAAGATCATAAAAAGCAAAATGAAATGTTCAGGAAAGTCCTTTTATTCCCTCTCATTTAACTTTCAAAAAGTTTCGAATTCACTCACTTTCAGTCAATCAATCAAACAATCAAACAACACTATCTATGTGTTTATAACATTCCAAAATTTAGAATTTTGGGATGTTACATCTTTATGGTTGCTGCAACTACGTTGGTATTTCCCCGGAGAGGAAGGGATGATGTAGCACAGCGACGGTAAGTATTTCCCTCAGTTATGAAACCAAGGTATCGAACCAGTAGGAGAACCAAGCAACACAATGTAAAAAACACCTGCACATAAACAACAAAACCTCACAACCCGACGAGTTAAAGGGGTTGTCTATCCCTTCCGGGGTACTGCGCCTCAAGATAGGCTAGCGGACGTGAGGTAAATTGTAGTAGATTGATAGATCGAACGCCAAATAAAATAAATAAAGATAAAGCGCAGCAAGGTATTTTTGTATTTTTTGGTTTAATAGATCTGAATAAAAATGCAAAGGAAAAGTAGATCGCAAGGCGAATATATGAGAAATAAGACCCGGGGGCCGTAGGTTTCATAGTGGCTTCTCTCGAGAAAAATAGCAAATGATGGGTAAACAAATTACTGTTGGGCAATTGATAGAACTTCAAATACTCATGACGATATCCATGCAATGATCACTAAATAGGCATCATGTCCAAGATTAGTAGAACGACTCCTGCCTGCATCTACTACTATTACTCCACACATCGACCGCTATCCAGCATGCATCTAGTGTATTAAGTTCATGGAAAACAGAGTAATGCAATAAGAACGATGGCATGATGTAGACAAGATCCATTTATCTATATGGCGGTAGATATAGATCTCGTCTTTTTATCCTTAGTAGCAATGATACATACGTGTTGTTTCCCTTTCTGTCACTGGGATCGAGCATCGTAAGATCGAACCCACTACCGGGCACTTCTTCCCATTGCAAGATAAATAGATCAAGTTGGCCAAACAAAACCCAAATATCAGAGAAGAAATACAACGCTATAAGAGATCATGCATATAAGAGATCAAAGAAACTCAAACTTCCATGGATATAGAAAGATATAACTGATCATAAACTCGAAGTTTATCAGATCGCAAGAAACACACCGCAAAAGAGTTACATCATATGGATCTCCAAGCGACCATTGTATTGAAATTCAGCGAGAGAGAGAGAGAGAGAGAGAGAGAGAGAGAGAGAGAGAGAGAAAGCCATCTAGCTACTAACTACGGACCCCAAGGTCTACAAAGAACTACTCACGCATCATCGAAGAGGCACCAATGGAAGTGGTGAACCCCTCCGTGATGGTGTCTAGATTGGATCTGGTGGTTCTGGAGTCTACGGCGGCTGGATGAATATATCATCGACTCCCCTAGGGTTTCTGGAATATTAGGGTATTTACAGAGCAAAGAGGCAGTCTGGGGGGGCACCCGAGGTGGGCACAACCCACCAGGACGCGCCTGGGCCTCCTGGCTTGCCCTGGTGGGTTGTGCCCTCCTCGGGGCACCTCCAGGTGCAACCAGGGCCCATTGCCTTCCTTCTGGCCCATAAAAAATCATCGCGGAGTTTCGTGGCATTTGGATTTCATCTGATATTTATTTCCGGCGATGTAAAAAACATGGAAAAACAGCAACTGGCACTTGGCACTATGTCAATAGGTTAGTACCAAAAATGATATAAAATGACAATAAAATGATTATAAAACATCCACCAACGAAAACGACTTAGAGTTCCCAACACTTTTCATGCTAGATATGCCATAGGCGGTTCCCAAACAGAAAGTAAAGTTTGTTCCTTTCTCCCCCATTCTTTCACTTTCCATGGCTAATCGTATCCATGGGTGCCCTCCATACCAACACTGTGACGCCCGGATAGTTAAGCTACAGTAACCCTCTACTAATGATGCCACGTCACCACGGTTACTGTTGTTAGTCTCGCGGTGAATCAAGTCCCATTCAAATTCAAATAACAAGTGAAACTCTAAACTTCTCAAACATGAAAACTAAAATGTTCATGATATGGCAAATAATCCCTAACTAATTTTGGTGGTGGAACCAACCTTTATCAAAATGTTTAAATGCCCTAAACTAAATAAAAACAGTGGCTGAATAACAATTTAATTACTTTTTAAATTATGAAAATATTAAACTAACTTATTTTGGGTCCAAACCAGGTTTGGTAATGCCTATATTAATGATACTAATTTAGCTGCTAACTTGGTATTTTATAAAACTAAAATAAATGAAACTATAATAGAAAACAAGAAAAGAAAATAATTAAAAACAAAGACTAAAACAAAAAGGGAGGAAAAAGGGAAAACCCCCCTGGCCAACTGGGCCAACGGCCCAGCCGACCAGCCCACACCGGCCCAGCCGGCCCGCCCCCCTGCCGTTCCCTTCCCTGTTCCCCCGACCAGGGTCGGAACAGGGCACGTCCCCGCCCGACCACCTCGTCATCGACGGTGGGCGGATAAGAACGCCACGCCCGCGCCTCCTCAGGTTCTCCTCCCCACTCCACCTCGCGCTCCCTCTCGGCCTCTCTTCCCCCTCATCAGATCCACCCCATCCGAACGCTCCCATGGCCGTGGTCGTCGGGTAGCCGAGACCACCTTCCTCATCGCACCGCACCGCCGTGTCCATCAGCTCCGCCGACGTCTTCTTCGTCGATCTCGCCAGTGGATCGGAGAAGGGAGGCCACCTCGTCGACGCCCGCACCAACTTCTTCCTCCTCGGCAGCCACCGCCATCGCCGTCAATTCCGGCTACCCCGCGCCTACCCCGAGCCCATGCTAGCACAACTACAGGCTCGCGGTGAGCCTCCGCTTCCTTTCCCCTCTCTGTTTCATCCCGCCGACGAGCTCCTGGGGACCCAGGGAAGCTCGTGTGCCCCGTAGGTCGCCGATCCGTCGAGCTCCGCCCTCTGACCACCGTCACTGTCGCGCCTGTCTCCGGCCACCGCTCCCTCCCCGTGCCCGCGCTCCGCTCGCGTCCTGGCGGCCCTACACGCCACACGCGTTGGCCGCGCTAATGACCCCCCCAGGTCGCGTGCCCTGCCGCCCTCTTGGATGCAGGCACGCTCGCAGCCACCGCACTTGCCCTGCGCCTTCCCTCCCGGCTGCTTGCCTGCACAGACGCAGCGCCCTCGCTCCGCCCCTACCGCGCCCTAACTGCGGTACTCGGCGGCCCACCACAGGCCGCGGCCTGGCTCGCTTCATTGTTGTTGCTCGCCACAGACGCTTGCCGTCATTCGTCTCCGTCTGACCACATCGACCTCGCTTCGCCTCGGCCAAGCATCCCGATCCTCCTCGCGGGACCTCTCCCCTTGGCGTCGCTTCCCTTGCTGCTCGCTGCCTACAACTGCTGCTCATAGAAGCCTGCTACAAGAATATTGTTATCATGGCGCTTAGCTAGCTTTTCTAATTCTACGATGAGTAACCCGTTAAACAGCCCCTAAACTCTGGCAAAACAATTGTTAACAGGACTAAAAAAAATATGGGAAGGTAGTATACTTGACAAACTCCATTTTATCCCACTGGACCAATTACATTTGATGCATGGTTTAAGTCCTATGAAAATCACAAAATGCTATCTTCTGATAACAGAAAATAGATTTAACATCTAGCATTGTGTGTTGTGTGCTGTGTGTGTATGCAGCGTGGTGTGTCTGAGTGTGCCGTGTGAGTGCACGTGTGTGAGTGTGTGTGCGGCCGGCCCAAACTAGTTAGATCTAATTTAATTAGCTAGATTAGTCCTAGGATTAATTCTGCTGTTTAGATAGTACTACTATCAGTTTAGTGCTAGATTAGCCTAATAGCCTATGACATGTGGCCCCATTCTAATCTAGACACTAATTTAATTTAGATGCCTATGACATGTGGGCCATAACTCACCTTTTGACCAGTCAAAGTAAAATGGTTGACCAGCCCCTCGGGTCCCATTGTCATACACATAGGCTAGGATAACACTAGGTAACAAATGCACATTCTGTCTTCAATTCAATTTAAACAATTCCAGAAAATTCAGAAAATGAATTAAAACTTTGAAAATTAATATAAAATAAACCGTAACTCAGATGAAAATACTTTCTACATGAAAGTTGCTCAAAATGATGAGACGATTCCGGATATGAAGCCCGTTCGTCCGCCACACATCCCTAGCATAGCAAACCTGCAACCTTCCCCCTCCGGTTCATCTGTCCGAAAACACGAAACACCGGGGATACTTTCCCGGATGTTTCTCCCCTTCGCCGGTATCACCTATCCCTGCAATAGGTCACCCCTAGCACCACGTATTGCCGTGTCTTGCTTCGTGTTACATTTGGTTGCTCTGTTATTTATTGTGTTCCCCCTCCGTTACTTCTTTCCGGTAGACTCCGAGACCGCTGCCGATGTCCGTGTGTTCGGCTACACCGAGGATGACCCCTCCTTGCCAGTGCAACCAGGCAAGCCCCCCCCCCCCCCCCTTGATCACCAGATATCGCCTACTCTCCTCTATACTGCTTGCATTAGAGTAGTATAACATGTTACTGCTTTCGTTATTCCTATCCTGATGCATAGCATGTTCTTGCTACTATCATTGATACCTTTACACTGCAATCCTACTTGCTTAGTATAGGATGCTAGTGTTCCATCGCTGACCCTACACTCTTGTCCGTCTCGCCATGCTATACTCTTTGGCTGTGATCACTTGGAAGGTGATCACGGGCATATACTATATACTTTACACTACTACATTACCTGTGATCTTGTTCGGAGATGGGGGCTGAAAGGACGGTGGCTCCATCCCGGTAGAGGTGGGCCTGGGTTCCCACGGCCCCGACTATTACTTTGTGGCGGAGGCGGCAGGGCAGGTTGAGACTACTGGGTGAGAGGTGGGCCTGGCCCTGGTCGGCGTTCATGGATACTTAACACGCTTAACGAGATCTGGTATTTGATCCGAGTCCGCCATTTGGTCTATACGCACTAACCATCTACGCTGGAGTAGTTATGGGTACCCGCGCCGTGGTATCACCAAGCTTCGTGACATCGGGCCGAAGCGGCGGCGCCGGATTGGACTGAACGCCACTAGGCGAGGTCTGCCGCCGCCTCGCAACGCAAGTGTGTGTGTTCAGGCGATGGGCCTGCACTGGGCGCTTAGGTTTAGACCGGGCGTCTTGACCTCTGTTATGCCTAGGTGGGGCTGCACGTGTTGATCTCCAGCGGCCGGGCATGACCCGAAAAAGTGTGTCCGCCAAATGGGATCAAGCGTGTTGGGTTATGTGGTGCACCCTGCAGGAAGTTAATCTATTGAATAGCCGTGATCTTCTGTAACAGTGACGACTTGGAGTTGTACCTTGACCTTATGACAACTAGAATCGGATACTTAATAAAACACACCCTTCCAAGTGCGGATACAACCCGGTGGTCGCTCTCTCTCGTGGTTACGAGGAGGGATCGCCGGTAGGATTATGCTATACGATGCTACTTGGAGGACTTGATCTGCTCTCTTCTACATGTTGCAAGAGCGGAGGCTGCGGAGGGTAGTATTCGACGGGATTCGCTATCCCCTCTTATTACGGCATTCTGCAGTTCAGTCCAATCGAGATGGCCCTTTACACATATATCCATGCATATGTAGTGTAGCTCCTTGCTTGCAGTACTTTGGATGAGTACTCACGGTTGCCTTGTTCCCCTTTTCCCCTCTCTTTACCCGGTTGCTGCAACGGATGATGGAGCCAGAGCAGACGCCATCGTCGATGGCGACTACTACACCGGAGGCGCCTACTACTATGTGCAGCCCGACGACGACTGTGAGAGTAGTTAGGAGGATCCCAGTGTGTGAGGCCTGCGCCTCTTCGATCTGTATCCCAGCTTTGTGCTAGCCATCTTATGGCACCTTGTTTAACTTTTATGCGTACTCGAGATATTGTTGCTTCCGGCTGACTCGTCTATGATCTAGCACTTGTATTCGAGCCCTCGAGGCCCCGGGCTTGTATTATGATGCTTGTATGACTTATTTATGTTTTAGAGTTGTGTTGTGATATCTTCCCATGAGTCCCTCGATCTTGATCGTACACATTTGCGTGCATGATTAGTGTATGATTGAATCGGGGCGCCAAGTTGGTATCGAGCCATTGCTGTAGGAATCCCCCTTTTCAACTCCTTGGCCGAAGTTGAGTCTAGACATTGCAAAACTTTTACTAACATGGTTGTGTGTCTTACGGGCACACGTCGCCATTGGGTGGTATTAGGATCTTTTACTCTTTGTCTATACTCTGGGATCTGATCTCTCTTCTATTCGGGTTAAATGATTTTCTAAAATCTAACTTTAGGTTCTCGAAAACACTTTCCCCCGGTGAGTCCAGATGATCGCCGATTGCACCAGAAGATTTCGAAGTTACTCTCCGATACCCTCTCAAGACTTTGTGCCCGTTGCTTTTGCAATTCCCTACCACTGCAATATCCCTATGGATAAATACTTACACCCGTCGCTCTTACTTTATGCCCAGTCGATCTTGTTATTACAAGATACCTCGAAATTCTCTCTAATGTTCCGAGAATACTTTGTGCCCGCTGCCTTGCGCTTCTTTGCCACTGAATACCCCTAATAGTAATTTCTCGCACTTTCCGAGTATCCGCTCATCCCGCTTGTTCAGTGTTTCACAAAAGTCTTTGAAATACTATTCAATCCTCCGAAAATCCTTAGCAGCTTTATTGCTCTGCAAATACTTGTCTACTTGCATTATGGATGCTTCCCATATATCTGGCAATATTCGCTAGTATATTTTGACACCGTCATTTTGATCCTATTGATTCAACATGTGTGCGAATGCACACAATCATCTATGAACCCTTCTAATTATCTTTCCGACTCAGACATCATTTTGAACATGATCTAGTTCTCGACCAAACTATTTGTCGTCAATTGTGCCTCTGGTCTGTCCAACTTATCCATCCTTGATCAGAGCGTCTGCTTCTTATTCTTTGTTTTGGAAATCATAATTCCTTTGTTATCTAAGCATCGAATTATTCAGATGTTCTATAATATGATGCCCGTGCATTCTTCTTCCTCTAGTTGAGTACCGATGCTCACATCAGATCCCTTGTGGACCATCTGTTCCTTTGTTGGATTCTATCCGGCGATTGTCCTTCATATTGAATAACCTTGAGAGCCTTTCCATGGGTATATAATGCCTTTGGTAAATTGTATCATCTGCTTTTGAACATGCTCCACTATCGAGTTTGTGTTATTTACTCCTGAAGTTTGTGGTATATGTTCCTAAGATGCCCTGATGGGTTGAACCTACGCCTTCCCTAATCTGTGTGAACCCGAAAGATTACACGGGTCATACTTATCTGGTATTGCACCAGGTAAAAACTTTCAACAACTAATGTCATTTTCGAAATACGGGAGGTGAATGAAAGGTTATGGGTTGAACAAGTGGGAGTCGACCTTGAACCCTGTGTTCATGCCCATGGACACGATGTATACCTTATCATGGAAGCTTATCTTAAAATAATTATACCCTTGTTATAAGTTCATCTTGTATCCGTGGACGTGGTTCTGACCATGTTTCTCCTTGATTCCGTTTCTCGTGCAAGTTTGAGCACTTGTCTTCTGCAGAGCAATACCCTAGTCCAACCACTACCTTGATCCGTCGTCGAGTATTACCCCCTGGTATCTCGAGATTATCATGGAACTGCATAACTTCCTATGAGTTCTTCATCAAGTACTACATTCTCACTGATTCCAATTTTCCACGGGCTCCGAGTTATTAGTCACTCGGGAACACCGATAAGTGAATCGATTCCATACTCCGATTCAATAACTCTAAGTAATTCTTGTTTCTTATGAGTTTAATAATCCTTCAAGTCATTCCTAGCCTTACCAGCTATATCATTATCATGCAAAAATTTTAACTGTGCTACCTGGTCCTTCTTCCGGAGCACAACTTTCGACGATGAGCTAGACTTACGTCGATCTTCCTTGTCATATCATTTCGCCGTGAACATCAAGCTTGATTTCGAGTTCATGTCGTACCCTTGGTTCTAGTAACTTTCGCTTCATCAGTCCTTTGACTTGATGTCATCGTTGTTCGATTACATCTTCATGAAACCTCTCAACAAATGTGTCGTAATCATCATCTACATTCTGAGCTCTTACATGATATCAATCGAATTCGTGATGAGAAATACCATCCTTGCCCCTCGATGATTGTGTTATCATCGACATTTACATTCTTGCCTTCCCCAACACAAACTTGTTCATGTTTTGTGTTATACCTTGAGTTCCTTGCTATCCAGCCTTTGTTCTTCTTTATCTTGGAGTATTACCATCTTTTATGTCAAGAATGTTCTGAGATTTGTTCCACCTCTTGAGAGTTCTTGGTATAGTGATACTTCTCACCATCACCATTCTTTCATGGTCCTCGTGTTGATTCCAACCGGGGTACCAACAAGTGGACGGTGCTGTTTGGATCCTGCACTTCTAGCAACCCTATTGCTTTGAAGTTAATGGTCGGCCGTTCATTCTTAGTCTATTGATTATTGAATCACCATTCCGACATTGGTCGTGCAACCCAACCCATATTTCGGGCGCACCTTTCAACCAATGTTTAGTTGTGTATGTTCTCCTCGAGCATACTTCCTTATATCATTTGGTCTGACAAATGTTATCTCCTTGTTCACTTAATTGTGGAAATCCATCTTTTGGAAATCTCGATGAATTTTCGCTGAGTTCATCGTACCACCTCCTTGACCTCTCCTTGGGTTAATGATGAACACTTGTTAACGGAAATCACTTCATAGTTCATTTCCGAGAATCTTACAAAGTGTCATCCCGGCCAATTTGTGTTGCACCTTTCTTCTCGTGCATCCTAAGCACGAGGTATCCTAACACCAATCATATCTGAATCTCCATCGATATGATGGTTGGAAACATATTTACAAGAGTTATAACGCTAGTATTCATAAGACCCGTAAGGTGATGTCATGCCTAGCACCCCTGGCCGTAGGACCTATTGTTATAGTTTCCTTTTTAACAAGGATAGCCATTTTCCATGAGGAAATGGAATGCCTTGTTTAATAAGTTCATCCTGATGGATCCTTTGTGTATCCAAAGTCTGATCTTTGCTTGAAGACCATGCCAATGCTAAATGTTTCCTGCTAAATTATCCAAACACCGCTGTATGGGTAATGTCATGAAATTTATCTCCTCTTATCTAAAGGGTTTTCTACTTTATATCCTGTCTTGGATATCATCCTCTGCTTGACTTTGGAAAGGATATACCGACGATATACGTGTTTAAGCACATTTTCCTTTCCATTGCCTGTTTAACCTGGTAATCACCTCTCCTTTCCTTTGGTTTGCTTAACCCTTCTTGTGATTTTTATTATATAAGCAGTAGTAATCTTCTGCTTATGTAAAACACCTTGGGTACAACCGTGTCAGTAAGACCCTGTTTCTACTGTTGATGACATTTCAGTAGCCACCGACGGACGGGAACTTTGCCTATTGGTCCGCCTCGTTCAACAAGCAGGAAAATGGTTCTCTTCGTCCCTCGCCCTTGGTATCGACGTTGTTGCCGACTTAATTGACAGGCTACCCTATGACATGCCTTGCTTGCATGATCACGCAAGACGTCTCCGCCCTTCCTACTTTAACCCACATGTTGGGCCCATAACCCACAGTTCCACAGGATCGAAACCTGACTCTCCTGTACAACCCTGTTTCTAATGGTTATTCCCCATGCTTGGCTTCGTATTTAATTCATGGGCCACCTTCCTAGTGCTCTATTATGGTATCAGACGCAATACTTACTCTCGCTACTCTGAACCCCTTTCTCACTCTGGTTCAGACTTCGAGCAACTATCTATCCGCTTGGAACCTCTTATTGTACCTTCGTACCTTACCCTCGAGGTATTTTATATGTTCAACTCAAGATATAATCTTATGCTCATTCATGGGTTAACCCTAGATTGTTTCCCTCACAAGCATTCTGTCGTAGTCAAGCTGCCCCTTACCTATTCGTAAGTACGTTGGAGTTCCTGAAGCAAAGGACGACTTCACCATGATGACCTGAAGCGGACAAATGAAGACGACAATATAATGGATCGACCTCTTCGAGAAGAGCAACCAAGACCGACAAGATGCGCTAGAATTTCGTGACCAAACACTTTCCCCTTACTCCAACTCTTAAATCTCGGGACGAGATTTCTTGCAGTGGAGGAGAATTGTGACGCCCGGATAGTTAAGCTACAGTAACGCTCTACTAATGATGCCACGTCACCACGGTTACTGTTGTTAGTCTCGCGGTGAATCAAGTCCCATTCAAATTCAAATAACAAGTGAAACTCTAAACTTCTCAAACATGAAAACTAAAATGTTCATGATATGGCAAATAATCCCTAACTAATTTTGGTGGTGGAACCAACCTTTATCAAAATGTTTAAATGCCCTAAACTAAATAAAAACACTGGCTGAATAACAATTTAATTACTTTTTAAATTATAAAAATACTAAACTAACTTATTTTGGGTCCAAACCAGGTTTGGTAATGCCTATATTAATGATACTAATTTAGCTGCTAACTTGGTATTTTATAAAACTAAAATAAATGAAACTATAATAGAAAACAAGAAAATAAAATAAATAAAACAAAGACTAAAACAAAAAGGGAGGAAAAAGGGAAAACCCCCCTGGCCAACTGGGCCAACGGCCCAGCCGACCAGCCCACACCGGCCCAGCCGGCCCGCTGCTTCCTTCCTCGCTCCCCGACCAGGTCTAACAGGCACGCCCCGCCCGACCACCTCGTCATCGACGGTGGGCGGATAAGAACGCCACGCCCGCGCCTCCTCGAGTTCTCCTCCCCACTCCACCTCGCGCTCCCTCTCGGCCTCTCTTCCCCCTCATCAGATCCGCCCCATCCGAACGCTCCCATGGCCGTGGTCGTCGGGTAGCTGAGACCACCTTCCTCATCGCACCGCACCGCCGTGTCCATCAGCTCCGCCGACGTCTTCTTCGTCTACCTCGCCAGTGGATCGGAGAAGGGAGGCCACCTCGTCGACGCCCGCACCAACTTCTTCCTCCTCGGCCGCCACCGCCATCGCTGTCGATTCCGGCTACCCCGCGCCTACCCCGAGCCCACGCTAGCATAACTACAGGCTCGCGGTGAGCCTCCGCTTCCTTCCCCCTCTCTGTTTCATCCCGCCGACGAGCTCCTGGGGACCCAGGGAAGCTCGTGTGCCCCGTAGTCGCCGATCCGTCGAGCTCCGCCGTCTGACCGCCGTGGTTGTCGCGCCTGACTCCGGCCACCGCTCCCTCCCCATGCCCGCGCTCCGCTCGCGTCCTGGCGGCCATGCACGCCACACGCGTCGGCCGCGCCAATGACCCCCCAGGTCGCGTGCCCTGCCGCCCTCTTGGATGCAGGCACGCTCGCAGCCACCGCACTTGCCCTGCGCCTTCCCTCCCGGCTGCTTGCCTCGTCACCGCACGCAGCGCGCCCCTCGGCTCCGCTGCCCCCTGCCGCGCTCCAACTGCACGTACCCCTCGGCGGCCCACCACAGGCCGCGTCGGCCTGCCTCGCCTGCTGTTGTTGCTCCCGCCGCGCACGCGCCGTCGCCGCTCGTCCTGTCCGACCCGCCACTGACCTCGCTCGCCTCAGCTCCGCCGCATCCCGCTCCTCCTCACCGGACCTCTCCCCTTCGCGTCGCTCCCTTGTTGCTCGCTGCCTACAAATGCTGCTTTCATGCTGCTGCTGCCACAAAGAATATTCTGCCATCAGAGCGCTAGCTAGCTTTTCTAATTCTACGATGAGTAACCCTTTAGACAGCCCCTAAACTCTGGCAAAACAATTGTTAACAGGACTAAAAAAAATATGGAAAGGTAGTATACTTGACAAACTCCATTTTATCCCACTGGACCAATTACATTTGATGCATGGTTTAAGTCCTATGAAAATCACAAAATGCTATCTTCTGATAACAGAAAATAGATTTAACATCTAGCATTGTGTGTTGTGTGCTGTGTGTGTATGCAGCGTGGTGTGTGTGAGTGCACGTGTGTGAGTGCACGTGTGTGAGTGTGTGTGCGGCCGGTCCAAACTAGTTAGGTCTAATTTAATTAGCTAGATTAGTCCTAGGATTAATTCTGCTGTTTAGATAGTACTACTATCAGTTTAGTGCTAGATTAGCCTAATAGCCTATGACATGTGGCCCCATTCTAATCTAGACACTAATTTAATTTAGATGCCTATGACATGTGGGCCATAACTCACCTTTTGACCAGTCAAAGTAAAATGGTTGACCAGCCCTCGGGTCCCATTGTCATACACATAGGCTAGGATAACACTAGGTAACAAATGCACATTCTGCCTTCAATTCAATTTAAACAATTCCAGAAAATTCAGAAAATGAATTAAAACTTTGAAAATTAATATAAATAAACTGTAACTCAGATGAAAATACTTTCTACATGAAAGTTGCTCAAAATGATGAGACGATTCCGGATATGCAGCCCGTTCGTCCGCCACACATCCCTAGCATAGCAAACCTGCAACCTTCCCCCTCCGGTTCATCTGTCCGAAAACACGAAACACCGGGGATACTTTCCCGGATGTTTCCCCTTCACTGTATCACCTATCCCTGCGATAGGTCACCCCTAGCACCACGTATTGCCGCGTCTTGCTTTGTGTTACATTTGATTGCTCTGTTATTTATTGTGTTCCCCCTCCGTTACTTCTTTCTGGTAGACTCCGAGACCGCTGCCGATGTCCGTGTGTTCGACTACACCGAGGATGACCCCTCCTTGCCAGTGCAACCAGGCAAGCCCCCCCCCCCCCCTTGATCACCAGATATCACCTACTCTCCTCTATACTGCTTGCATTAGAGTAGTATAACATGTTACTGCTTTCGTTATTCCTATCCTGATGCATAGCATGTTCTTGCTACTACTGTTGATACCTTTACCTGCAATCCTACTTGCTTAGTATAGGATGCTAGTGTTCCATCAGTGACCCTACACTCTTGTCCGTCTGCCATGCTATACTACTGGGCTGTGATCACTTCGGGAGGTGATCATGGGCATATACTATATACTTTACACTATTACATTACCTGTGATACTGTTCGGAGATGGGGGCTGAAAGGACAGGTGGCTCCATCCCAGAGAGGTGGGCACAGGTTCCCACGGCCCCGATCGTTACTTTGTGGCGGAGCGACAGGCAGGTTGAGACTACCCGGGTGAGAGGTGGGCCTGGCCTCGCCAGCGTCGCGGATACTTAACACGCTTAACGAGATCCGGGTATTTGATCCGAGTCCGCCATTTGGTCTATACGCACTAACCATCTACGCCGGGAGTAGTTATGGGTATCCCGCCGCCGTGGTATCACCAAGCTTTCGTGGACGCCGGGCCGAATCGAGCGGCGCGCTACCGGATTGGACCGAACGCCACTAGGCGAGGTTCGCTGCCGCCCTCGCAAGCGTCTTGGTGTGTTCAGGCGATGGGCCTGCACTGGGCGCTTAGGTTTAGACCGGCGTCTGACCTCTCCGTTATGCCTAGGTGGGGCTGCGACGTGTTGATCTTCCGGGCCGGGCATGACCCGTAAAAGTGTGTCCGCCAAATGGGATCAAGCGTGTTGGGTTATGTGGTGCACCGCAGGGAAGTTAATCTATTCGAATAGCCGTGATCTTGATAACAGGACGACTTGGAGTTGTACCTTGACCTTATGACAACTAGAACCGGATACTTAATAAAACACACCTTCCAAGTGCTGACATAACCCGGTGGTCGCCTCTCTCGTGGTTACGAGTGGGATCGCCGGGTAGGATTATGCTATACGATGCTACTTGGAGGACTTCACCGCTCTCTTCTACATGTTGTAAAGACGGAGGCTGCTGTAAGGGTAGTCTTGACAGTGATTAGCTATCCCCTCTTATTCTCGGCATTCTGCAGTTCACCCATCGAGATGGCCCTTTACACATATATCCATGCATATGTAGTGTAGCTCCTTGCTTGCAGTACTTTGGATGAGTACTCACGGTTGCCTTGTTCCCCTTTTCCCCTCTCTTTACCCGGGTTGTCGCAACTGCACGATAGAGCCCAGAGCTGTGACGCCACTGCCGATGACGACATTACACCGGAGGCGCCTACTACTACGCAGCCTCACCGACGACTGTGAGTAGTTAGGAGGATCTCAGTGCAGGAGGCATGCGCCTCTTTCGATCAGTATCCCAGCTTTGTGCTAGCCATCTTATGGCACCTTGTTTAACTTATGTCTCAGATTTCAGATATTGTTGCTTCCGCTGACTGCGTCTATGATCGAGCACTTGTATTCGAGCCCTCGAGGCCCTCGGCTTGTATTATGATGCTTGTATGACTTATTTATGTTTTAGAGTTGTGTTGTGATATCTTCCCGTGAGTCCCTGATCTTGATCATACACATTTGCGTGCATGATTAGTGTACGATTGAATCGGGGGCTTCACAAACACTTTCAAAGGAGTTTATTATTTGACAACATAAAGTAAATAATTTTTTGCATTTCGGGACTGGGCATCCCTAAGACCTTTGCCTTACTCTCATGCAATGACAAGTGAAAAAACACGCATCTCGAGAATAACACATCTAGCATGGAAAATATTAGCCACTGCTACTGCTCATGAGCTAAACAAACACACAAAAGAGAAGTTTATTTTGAAAATTAGAGATGGCACATGCAAATTTTCTTAGAACGGCAAAAGAATACCGCATATAGGTAGATATAGTGGACTCATGTGGCAAAACTGGTTTAAAGGATTTTGGATGCACAAGTAGAGATCATACTTAGTGCAAAATGAAGAATAGCAAAATACTGAGAAGCGACCAACCAAGAAATGAATAATCTCATAAGCAAGCATTAAGCATAATTAACACCGAATAATGCACCACAAGTAGGATATAATTTTCATTGCATGATTATTGACTTTCGTGCATGCATAAGGAATCACAAACCTTAACACCAATATTCTTACTAAAGCACAATTACTCATCAACATAACCCACATATCACATCATCATATCTCAAAACTATTACTAAGAATCAAATTTATTTTGTCCAATGATCTTCATGACATTTTCTTTTAGTTTATCATTCTAGGATATCTATCACTTTGGGACTAACTTTTATGTGTTGCTTTTCATAAGCTCAAACAAATATAAGTGAAGATCATGAGCATGACAAATTTTATTTTTCTCAAAATAATTTAAGTGAAGCAAGAGAAAATTTCTTAAAAACTTACTAACTATCAAATAAATCTAAGTGAAGCAAGGGAGCATTTCTTCAAAAATAACAAAGGACACCGCGCTCAAAAAGATATAAGTGAAGCACTAGAGCAAGTCCTAACTCATAAAAGATTTAAGTGAAGCATGTAGAGCATTTTTGGCTCTCTCAAATAGGTGTGTCCAGCAAGAATTGATGACTTAAAACACAAAATAAAACAAGAAAACACACATATCACACAAAACGCTCCAAGCAAAACACATATCATGTGACGAATAAAAATGTAGTTTCAAGTAAAATACCGATAGTTGTTGGAAGAAAGCGGGCATGCCACTCGAGGGCATCCCCAAGCTTAGTTGGTTTCTCATTGTTGGAATAATAGCTTGGGATGTCGCGGAATCCCCAAGCTTAGGCCCTTACATCCTTCCTTCATCCATCGTAAGATAACCCAAAACTTGAAAACTTCAATCACACAGAACTCAACAAAACCTTCGTGAGATCTGTTAGTGTACGAAAAAATAAACCACTACTATAAGTGTTGTATCAAACCAATTCTTATTTTGTTTCTGTATTATATCTACTGTATTCCAACTTTTTTATGGCAAAAACTCATTAAAGAAAACCATAGAGCCATCAAAATAAGCACACAACACAAAGAAAACAGAATCTGTCAAAACAGAACATTCTGCAGAAATCTGATTTTTTGAATACTTATGGAACTCCAAAAATTCTACCAAAATAGGAAGACCAGAGTAATTTGTATATTAATCTTCTAAAAAAATAATCAGGGAAAAATCTCTTTTATGTGATTTATGAAAATTATTTTCGTGAGCACAAAGTTTCTGTCTTTTTCAGCAAGATCAAACAACTATCACCCAAGAAGATCCTATAGGCTTTACTTGGCACAAACACTAATTAAAACACATAACAGTAGCATAATTGTGCTAAAACACAAGAACATAAAGCAAAAAGCAAAAGTAAAATTTATTCAATGGGTTGCCTCCCAACAAGCGCTATAATTTTACGCCCTTAGCTAGGCACAAAGCAAGGATCTAAGTTTTGTCATCTTTGGTTCGAGATCCATAAGATGCCCTCATGATTGATTCATAAGGTGGCTTAACTCTAGTTCTAGGAAAGTGTTCCATACCTTTCCTCAAAGGAAATTGGAACTTAATATTGTCTTCTTTCATATCAATCACGACACCGATAGTGCATAAAAACGGCCTACCAAGAATAATTGGACAAGACGGATTGCAATCAATATCAAGAACAATAAAATCTATTGGCATATAATTCCTGTATGCAAGAATAAGAACATCATTAATTCTTCCCATAGGCTTTTTAATAGTAGAATTCGCCAAGTGAAAATTCAAGGAACATTCTACAAGATTGGTAAGACCAAGCACATCATATAAAGATTTCAGAATTGTAGAAACACTAGCGCCCAAGTCACACAAAGCAAAACACTCATAATTTTTAATCTTGACTTTGATAGTAGGTTCCCACTCATCATGAAATTTTCTAGGAATTTATACTTCTAATTCCAACTTTTCTTCCAAAGCTTTCATCATGGCATCAACAATATGTTTAGGAAAAGCTTTGTTTTGTTCATAAGCATGGGGTGAATTTATCATGGATTACAACAAAGAAATACAATCAACCAACGAGCAACTATCATAATTAAATTCTTTATAATCCAAAAGAGTGGGTACATCACTAGTTAAAGTTTTGACCTCTCCAAACCCACTTTTATCAATTTTCTCAACAAGATTTTCACCCTCCGAAATATTGGGACGCCTTCTACTTAAAGTTGACTCTTCTCCAGTCCCTTTTTCATCATTCTTAACTTTATTAAACAAGGAATCAATAGAAGAAACAGCAATCATTTTGAGATATTCATCACTTTTGCAAGAATAATCACTAGAAAAAGCTTTCTCTAAAAATTCTCTTTTAGCTCTAAGCATATCAGTTCTTTTCTTACTTTCATCCATAGAAAAATAAAGAGCTTTAATTGATTCATCTAATTTAGGCACACAAAATTTCATATTGAGATTTTCCACATCATGAGCAATTCTATCAACACTTCTAGGCAAATCATCAATCTTATTCAACCTTTCTTCTATGGAAGTCTTGAAAACTTTTTGTGTGTTGATAAATTCTTTAATATTATTCTCAAGATCAGAGGTGTTCCTATTATTATTATAAGATTGGTTTCGATAAGAATTACCACAATTGTTAGAGGAATTACTAGGAAAAGGCCTAGGATTAAAATTACCTTTATAAGCATTGTTGTTGAAATTATTTCTAGAGATAAAATTCACATCAATGGCATCACTATTTTGCTCAATCAAAGTAGACAAAGGCATATCATTAAAATCAATAGGAGAACTTTTACTAGCAACCAATTTCATAAGAGCATCAACTTTATCACTCAAAGAAGAAATTTGTTCAACCGAATTAATTTTTTTACTAGTAGGAGCTCTTTCGGTATGCCAATGTGAATAATTTTCCATGATATTATCAAGCAATTTGGTGGCTTCGCCCAAAGTAATTTCCATAAAGGTACCGCCCGCGGCGGAATCTAAAATATAACGAGAAACAAAATTCAACCCCGCATAAAAGTTTTGTATGATCATCCAAAGATTTAACCTATGAGTTGGGCAATTCCTTAGCATCATTTTCATCCTTCCCCAAGATTGTTCAACATGCTCATGTTCAAGTTGCTTGAAATTCATGATCTGGGTTCTAAGGGAAATAATTTTTGCGGGAGGAAAATACTTAGTGATAAAAGCATCTTTGCACTTGTTCCAAGAATAGATACTATTGTGAGGCAAAGAAGAGAACCAATATTTTGCGGAATCACGCAAAGAGAACGAAAATAATTTCATCTTGACCACATCATTGTCCACATCTTTTTTATTTTGCATATCGCATAATTCCACGAAGGTATTAAGATGGGACGCGGCATCCTCATTAGGTGTATCGGAAAATTGGTCTTTCATAACAAGATTCAGCAAAGCAGTATTAATATCACAAGTCTCCGCACTAGTGGCGGGAGGAGCAAGAGGAGTGCCAATAAAATCATTGTTGTTGGTATTTGAGAAATCACATAATTTGGTGTTCTCTTGAGTCATGATGACTACACAACAAGATTGCATTCAAAAACAGATCCGGCAAGAAAACGGTGAACGGAAAAAGAGAGGCGAATAAAACATCAAATTTTTGTTAAGTGGGGGAGAGGAAAACGACAAGCAAATGGCAAATAATATAAATTGGAAGGAGATGAGATATGTGATTAGGAACCTCGTTATGTTGAAGATCCTCCCCGGCAACGACGCCAGAAATTCTCCTTGATGGTAGCTTCAACTACGTCGGTATTTCCCCGGAGAGGGAGGGATTACGTAGCTCAGCGACGGTAGGTATTTCCCTCAGTTATGAAACCAAGGTATCGAACCAGTAGGAGAACCAAGCAACACAAACGTAAACAGCACCTGCACACAAACAACAAAACCTCGAACCCCGACAAGTTAAAGGGGTTTTCAATCCCTTCTGGGTTCGACGCCTCAAGATTGGCTAGTGGAGTGAGATAAATTGTAGTAGATTGATAGATCGAACGCCAAATAAAATAAATTAAGATAAAACACAACAAGGTATTTTTGTATTATTTGGTTTAATAGATCTGAATAAAAATGTAAAGGAAAAGTAGATCTGTCGGGGAAGCTGATCTGGCCCACGAACACCTATGGGACCGGCGAACCGAGCCCCTTTCGGTTCGGCGGGGGGCGGAGGTCGCACGAAGAGCAGATCGAGGCGGAGCACACGAGCAGTTTACCCAGCTTCGGAGCTCTCCGGAGAGATAACACTCCTACTGCTGCATGTCTGAGTGTATTGAGTTCTTGCTCGGGAGGCGTTGAGTGCTACTGACACACAAGCTGCTAACGAGATCGGCGTGAGTGTTCTCGGCTTGAACCTTTCGACCCCCTACGTTGCGCATGGGCCTCCTTTTATATGCTAAAGGGGTCTCCGACAGGTGGCAACGTAGACAAGGTAAAAATGGAAAAGGAGTGGTTGGTACAGCTACTTGTACAGTGTATCATACCTAACCCTGACGGCAGGGGACAAAGGCATTAAATGCCCGTCTACGTCACCCTAACAAAGGCAGAAAGGACCGTCGGGGCGCCACCGCTTGCCACGATGGCAATCTTGTCGCTTGCCACCGCTCACCTGGCCGCCTGACCTCTTGCCACGCAGCGCTGGAAAGGTCCTGAGGCGACACGTTAGTGGATGTGCCGGAGCCGCAGTACAGAGTGGTGGTCTGCCACGGCAAGCGCCTTTGCCGTGGTTGTTGTCTTGTTGTCGCGTCCGGAAGCTTGTCGCTCATCGGGCCTTCCAGCAAGCTCCTCTTGCCGGGGCCTTGTCTCCCTAGGGTGCCTTGGGTGGCCTTCCCAAAGAAGCTCCTCTTGCCGGGCCTTGTCTCCTTGGCATGAATACTTTGTTCTTGAATGGCTCCAAAGGAACCACGGAGGACCTTGGCGGTCACCCGGTAAGCCTTGCCGCGGAGGGCTGCAACTGCCCGTGCACAAGTTCGGGATACTAGGGTACCCCTATTCTAGTACACCGGCAGAGCCCTCGAACTGGGCCACACACGGTGCCGAAGCGTTGTTGGGCGGGCCCAAAACAGGGCACGGGCACGCGGCCCGGGTTACGCCAGTAACTCACCCCGGACCCACCACGCCCTCCATGAGCAGGCAGCGTCGAATGCGGCGTCGTGTGAGAGATCGTGGGTGAGATCGTGGGTGGTTTCTTTATTCGGAAAGACGGAACGTCCGCCCCCTCCCTCTTTATAAGCAGGGGAAACAGGGGCAGTTCGCCCATCTCGCCAGTTGCTGTCCAATCTCGAAAAACCTCCGCTGCTTCCCCCTTCTTCCCAAGGCTGAAGAGAGAGCAGCGCTCACTTCATCGCCACCGGCATCACCAACGCCGTCGATCTCCTCACCACCTCCGCCATGGCTCAAAGCCGACAAGGGAAGGCCGTGAAGTCGGCCGAGGCGCAGCGGCTTGCGGGCCGGAAGGAGCGGCAATCTTCAGCTCGCCGCGAGGGAGCCGAGGAGTACTACTACCTCTTCCGGTCGACGGAGACGCGGCGCATCCGCGCCTGAAGGTAATCCCAGCTGCTGCTTGAACTGGCTCGAATGGGTACCCTTTCTTCATTTGTTCTTCTACTGCGGGCTCTGCCCGCCTTTCTCTGAATTTTTCTGCGATATAATGAACACCTACGGCTTCCGCCTCCTTGACTTCACCCCCAATGCTGTTCTGACCATGGCAGTTTTCGCACATCTCTGCGAAAACTTTGTCGGAGTCCATCCAAACGTAGCCCTTTTCCGCCACTTGTTTATGCCTCGAGTTGAAAGAGGGGAGCCTCTTTCCGGTGGGATCGCCTGGATCTCGAGGACCGGCAAGAAGGAAGCTTATCTGGAGGGAGAGCTCCGCAGCAAATGGGATGAGTGGAGAGCAGCGGTGGTCTTTGGATTGTCAAGGAGAACCCGCTGCCGTTTACCGCCCAACGCCAAACCTCGATGGTGCGCGGCAACGATTGGAGCGATCGCCTCGGAAGACGCTAGGCTGAAGATTGCCGTCATCCGGATCCTACGCTGAGGCTTGCGGACTCACTTGTGGCGCCCGTTGGCGCAGATTTCCTTCGTCGCCGCGCCGCCCGCAGGAGAGGAGGAGACCCGCACCGGGAGTTCGTAGCGGCGGATATCATGAGGCTGCGCCGGGCCTCAATTTCAATTTCAACATCACAGGCCGGACGTGATGCTCTGGAGCTGTTCAAGCACGATCCACGAGCATCTGGAGCGTTCAGGTTGCGAAGAATGTCGTCGGCTGTGCAACAATTCCTCGCTCGACCGCATCCATGCAATGATGCCGTTGTCGACTTCGCATGGAATCGTTCCAACTTGGCAAGAGCTGCAGATGACGTCGTCGCGAGTGTTCTTTGACAACTGGTAGAAGTGCCGGTCCGCCCGATGAGCAGAAGAGCCTCACCCGCGACACCACCGATGATGAGATGCAGCGACGCCACCAGCTGGAAGAGGCGGCGGGGCAGCTGCCGCTGGCGAAGTTCGGATTCACCGTGGAGGAGGCAGAGAAGCAGAGGCGGCAAGCCTTGTCGAGCGAGGGAGTTTGCCGGCGAGGAAGAGCTTGTCGGGTCTGCGAGTCGAGCGAGCCCGCCGAGGGCGCCTCCTCCCCTCCTTCAGACAGCTTGCCTCGAGCGGAGCCCCCAGCTCCACCAAGAAGGCGTCTCCGCAAGGCCGGAGACGTAGTGGGGCGGCAGACGGGTCAACAGCCGCCCGCGCTGACATGCGCTTCCACCGCGGCAAGCACTGTTGCCGTGGGAGCACCTCACGCTGTTGCGGCAACTGGAGCGGGGCCCTCGCAGACCACCGCTTCTGCTCCCGCCAAGCGGCCAAGGGAACCTACTCCTCCGCCTCGTCGTATTGGAGGCGAGCCAGAATTTGATCTCTCCGCGCTCAGCTCCGACGAGGAAGAAGAAGAGTAAGATTCTTTGCAGCATTTGTAGTTCTTGACTTGTTGCTTTGTCTTGTATCGATTTGCTTCACTCTGAACCCATTCCTTTCGTATTTGGCCCGGAAGAGCGTCGAAGAGAGCCAAGGCCCGGTGATTGTCATCAGGGACGAACCCACGCGACGGCAGGAGGCGCATCCGAGACCACCTTGCCGGACGCGGCAACTCTTCCTCAAAGCAGCCCCAAAGCGCAGCCCCAGCGTAAGTATATGGTTTACTTCCTGCTGTTAGGCGTGCGTGGGTGCCCTTTCTTCTTGATATCATCGCTGATTTGTGTAGGAGCAGAGCAGCCTTACGGGAGTGCCACAAGCCGCTCTGACATGCCTTCTGCTTCGACTACACCGACAAGGGAGGATTCCCCGGCAAGGGAGCGTTCTCCCGCAAGGGAGACTTCTCCGGCAAGGGGCAGTTCTCCGGCAAGGGACAGCTCTCCGGCAAGGGACAACACCAGCGATCCCCTGGTGGCGGAGACCATGATTGCAGACCCTAGCACAGGTAATCCTCTTGCTTGAAAACTTTCCTTGTGTTCTTCTTCTTCTGATTTTCTTTTTGAATATTTGCTTGACTTTTCTTCATTTTCCGGTCGTCAGATCCATCCGCCACAGAGCCAATGGAGACCGAGGCCGCGGCGAGGAGGACGCTTGGCGGCAATCTTGACGACGCCGCTGCCATCGGAGAAGAAGCTGGGCCGACGAGCCCGCCGTGAAGAGGCCGCCAAAGCTGCCACCGCAGGTTGGCGAGGGTCCGCGATCGCACTAACGGCCTGAGGCCGCAGGAGCGCCAGCGCCACGCCGACCGCCGATCCCTCTGCCCGCTGCGGCAGCGTCGAACTCAAGAGCCCCAGCCAGCGCCTATTTGAAGGTCGGCGATGGCGTCTTCATCAAGCTCCCATGGGCGTCGAGCTCCGTGGCGCCGGCCAAGGAGAAACTTTGATGAAGAGCTGCTCGCCTCATTGGATCGACGCTGGTCGACGACCAAACAGCAAAGAAGCGGTAGTCCGAGGAGGAGCAGCTACGGAAGCTGTCGCTCTACCGCGCCTCGACAAGCCAAGCTGGAATCCCGGAAGCGCTTTGTCGCAAAGGCGGAGCAGACATCGAGAAGCGGAGGAGCTCCGGGGCCTCAACCAGGAAGCTCTCCGGTCCTTGGCAGAGGAGCGGGAGCGACTCGCCGAGGAGCGCAAAGCCTTCCTCCTCGAGAAGGTTGAAGCCGAGGAGCAACAGCGGCTTGCCGCCGAGAAGCTATCTGCGCAGGAAGGCGAGTTGGCGCAGAGGAAGGTTAATCTTGACATCCATGAGGAGGATCTAGCCACGCGCGAGCAAACATTTGGCGGGGCTCTCAAGGAAGCAAAGGATGATGCCGCAGCTGCCGAGGCCGCCAAGAATGAGCTGGAGACGAAGGTGATGCAGCTGGAGGCCAATCTCAAGGAGAGCGGCGAGGAGCTTGCTGCACTCAAGCATGAGCGCGAGAAGGACGCCTACACTCTTGGCGAGCTGCAGGGCCGTCTCGTCGAGAGGAGCAAGGAGCTCAGCGCCGCCAAGGACTCCAACGCAGATCTTGAGTTGAAGCTGACCACCTTGACTCAGGCGCTGGACGGCGCCAAGGAGCAGGAGGTGGCCTTGAAGGAGAAGATCAAGGCCGACGAGGCGCTGCTGGCTAGTATTGCTGCCGCCCAGAATACCTTTAGGGATAATTTGGAGCACTTTGGACGGAGGGTCTCGTGGATGTTCTTTGCAGCCATCGACGGGAGGCTGGGCGCTGGGGATGGAGGATCTTGGATATTCCTCCGATGAGCACCTCCGACCCAGCGCCAAGCTCAGCTTGTTCTTCAAGGGCGTGGTGGCGGCCCTCCAGCGACTCGGGAAGAAATCCCAAAGCAGCTGGCCGAGGAGTCACGCCAGATCTGCACGGGAGCTCTACAAAAGGTGCTGATGAAGGTGGCATTCCGCAATCCAGGCCTCAACCTCACCAACGTCCTCAAGTCCTTGCCGCCGGATGCTGATGTGGAGGCGCTCAAGACCCTTGTCGCACCCATCGTGGACAGGGTGAGAGGGATCAAGAGGGTTGAGGGCGATCGCGTAGATTAGGCCGCCCGCTTTCTCTTTTTCTTGCCGCTGCTGGTCATGTTATGAGAACAATCTATTAGAGCTGTGACAAGCTATCTTGTAATATAACTCTATTTCGGGTAGCAATTGCTATGTTATTTCCTTTACTTGATTCCTTCCTTCGTATGTTTTTGCCCCTCGCTTTTAGGGAACTTGTCATTGTGAGCACCAGACGCCATGGCTTGTGTCTTGAGACGTCGACTTCTTTGGCGGTGCTGCTACCGACAAGAAACCTTGTCGCAACTAGTCGCATAACTCACTTAAGTTGTTGAGCGGACTCGAAACAAAGTAAGGGCGCAACTAGCTACGAGTTGGTTCCTCCGCACAGGTTTTCCATACAAAATGCAGTCGTTCGAGGAAGATAACTTAAAATTTTAAAACTGATTGCTCAAACTTTAGCAACTTAGCTTTTACATCGTTTGCTTCCGGTAAGGCTAGACTTCCTTGAGCGACGCTTGGTCCACACCATTATCTTCTCCTTTCCCCCCGGCAAACTTGTGGGCGAGGGAACCTTCCTTTCTTTGAGAAAGAGAAATAAGAGAAAATAAAGATATGGAGCCTTATGGCTCGTTATTGCTTACTGGGGGTAGGTGATGCACAAAGTGTCAGATAACGCATGCAAAATAGAAGTAGAAAGCATGAAATTGACAAGATGTGCGAAGCACATGAGCTTCACTTATGCACGGGTCTGCGCTCGGCTTTGTAAAGGATTACATGCAACATCGGCAAGACTTGTACAAAAGGTGGTTGCTTAACAGGTTCCGCAACCAGCCTCTGAGTAAAACTTACGAAGATGCTCAATGTTCCAGAGTTGCTCACCGGAATGCCATCTTCGGTCTCAAGGCGGACAGCGCCTTGAGACCTAGTGACTCGTTTCACCCGGTAAGGGCCTTCCCACTTCAAGGCCAACTTGTTGGAATTCTTGGCGGACTGAGCACCAAGAACAAGGTCGCCTTCCTCGAGACTTCGGCATTAACTGCGGCTATGGTAGCGGCGCAAAGCTTGCTGGTATCGAGCAGCTCGTCTGACAACTCAAGACGATCCTCCTCAAGGAGCAGCGTCATCTTGTCGCAAGCTGCTCTTGCTCAAGCTCATCATAAGCGAGCACTCGAGGTGATCCGTATACGAGTTCCGTGGGGAGAACTGCCTCTGCTCCATAGACTAGAGCGAAGGTGTACGGCGATGGCTCGATTTGGCGTCGTCTGATCGACCAAAGAACCACCGCAGCTCCTCAATCCATTTCTTTCCGCACTTGTGCAGCTCGTCGAAAGTTACTGGTCTTGAGCCCGTGCAAAGACTTCAAAGATTCGCCCTCTCCGGCTGACCGTTACTTCTCGGATGAGCAAAGCGAAGCGGAACCTTGGCGCCAAGATCTTGGACGACCGCATGAAGGTGCGGCTCGTGAATTGCGTGTCGTTGTCGGTGATGATCCTGTTAGGGATTCGAACGGCAAACAATCGACCTAAAGAACTTGACTGCTGATTTGTCTTGTCACCTTCCTCATCGCTTCCACTTCCAGCCACTTTGTGAACTTGTCGATTGCAACGCATAAGTACTTAAAGCCCCGACAGCTCGGGGAAAGGGGCCGAGATGTCGAGCCCCGGACCGAAAATGGCCAGGATAAAGGGATCGTCTGGAGAGCTTGAGCTGGCTGGTGTATCTGCTTGGAATGGAACGCACGCTTCACACTTGGTTACTTGTGCAGTTGCATCACGGAGGGCTGTCGACCAAAAGAAACCTTGCCGAACGCTTTGCGGCAAGTGCTCTGGCGCCAATGTGGTGACCACATATGCCTCCATGTATCTCTGCCAACAGCTTTTGTCCGTCTTCGGTGAATACACTTCAATTTCACACCGTTGAGTCTTCTTCTATACAAAGTGTGTTGTCGACAAACTGGTACATACTTGATCGCCGGGCTACTCTTTCCGCTTCTTCTTGCTCTTCGGAAGTTCTCTTGCGAAGGAAAGCGGACAATCTGCTATGCCCATGCCGGAGCTTGCGGCTCGACAACAAGGACTAAAGGCACATCTGCTGCTGCGGGAACATCTTCTTCCACGGCGAGAACTCGCGGCTCGGTAGGAGCTTGATTCCCGGCAAGCTTGTCGGAGCAAAACTTGTCGGGAGCGTGCGCTTCAACGGAACAAACCCTAGGGCTTGCCGGAGCAGGTGCTCCTCAAAGACCCTTGGTGTTGATCTTAAGGACCTTCTTGACGGTGACTTTGGGAAGCTCTACCGGAAAATAGTCACCAGAGATCAACTTCCTCTTCTTGCTCTGCCCGGTTGATGGCGTTACAGACGGTTGAGTCAGCTTGAGCACAAAAATCCCTGGTTCCACAGGTAACTTAAGTGCAGCGACTTGACAGCGTCATTGGCAATGTCGTTACGAGCTCTTGGAACATGTTCCATTTGTAGGCCGTCAAAGTGCTCTTCTAGCTTTCTCACTTCATCAACATAAGCTTCCATCAACCGACTACGATAACTCTTGTTCACTTGGCGGATGACAAGCTGTGAGTCACCCACGACAATGAGCTTCTTGATCCCAAGGTCTCTGCGATCTCGAGACCGGCAAGCAAACCTTCATACTCTGCGGTATTGTTTGTTGCTTGCTCCTTGGGAAAGTGCATACGGACTACGACTTGAGGTGCTCTCCGGTGGGTGCAACAAGTAGCACGCCAAGACCGGGCGCCTTTGCGAGAAGGCACCATCAAAGTACATCAGCCACTCTTTGCTTGCTTCCTTGACGGGATGCTCGTTTCGGAATTTCTTCATCTTGTGTTGGCGTCCATTCTGCTATGAACTCCGCCAATGCTCGCTTTGGATAGTTCAAGTGCTCTCAAACTTGAGGCCAAAGCTTGGCAGCCCAAAGTGCCCACTCGACAATCCTGCTGTTGCCTCTGGATTTTGCGGTATCCTCTTCAGCGGAAAAGCAGTGACGATTGTGATCTCATGTGCCCGGAAGTAATGGCGCAGGTTTCTCGAGGCCATGAGGAGGCCGAAAAGCAATTTCTGCACACGCAGTACCTTGACCTAGCCCCGCAGAAGGAAATCGGACAGTAAATCGGGCGCTGCACCATTCTTTTCTCGTGATCTTCTCATGCGTCTGCGTAGATCCGTCCTTGTCGGGACCAGAGCTTGCCGATGAAGCCCCCTGCTCGTCGTTGGATGCATCTACCATGGTTGCTAGCTCATCATCCGCCTCCCTCTCCGCTACTAACGCAGCACTAACCACTTGATTGGTTGCCGCTATATATAGCAGCAACTTCTCTTGTGGCTTAGGTGCGACAAGTGTTGGAGTGGAGGACAGGTATCTCTTCAAGTCCGGAGTCCATTTCATCGGACCTGCCTTTTTCATAATTTTGAAAAATGGCAGGGCGCGCTCAGCAGACCTAGAGATAAACCTGCTGAGAGCAGCTACGCAACCGGCAAGTCTTCGTACATCCTTGACGCGCTTTGGTGCTTCAATCTGCTCAATGGACTTGATCTTGTCGGGATTGGCTTCAATTCCCACCGAGACCACGAAGAACCCGAGAAGCTTGCGGAAGGGACTCCAAACACACACTTCTCGTGGTTGAGCTTGAGGTTGATCTTGCGCAGATTTGCAAAGGTTTCGTCTAAATCTTGAATCGAGTCGCCTTGTCCTTGCTTTTGACCACTATGTCATCCATGTAGGCTTCCACATTTCTGTGCATTTGTGGCTCAAAAGCGCCATGGACTACTCTTGCAAATGTTGAACCAGCATTCTTTAATCCGGAAGGCATCCGTGCAAACAATATGTGCCACATGGGGTGATGAATGCGGTCTTCTCCTCATCCTCTTCTGCCATGAAGATCTGATGATATCCTGAGTATGCATCCAGAAATGAAAGCAAATCACATCCGACCGTGGAGTCAACAATCTGGTCGATGCGCGGCAAGGGAAATGGGTCTTTGGGACAATCTTTATTGACATCGGTAAAGTCGATACAAAGCCTCCATTTCCGCTTGCCTTGCGCATAACTACAGGATTGGCCAACCACGAGGGATGGAGCACTCCTCGACAAGGCATGCCGCTTCCAATTTCTTGATTTCTTCTGCGATGAATTCTTGGCGCCCACTTCGCCTTCACGACTTTACGCTTGACGGGCGCGCGATGAGGACAAACGGCAAGATGGTGCTCAATTACTTTCACGGGAACACCGGGGATGTCGACGGTTGCCACGCAAACACGCCGACGTTTCGCCTGGTGAAAGCAACGAGCGCCTTCCTATTTAGGGTCGAGAGTGGCACCGATGGTGAAGGTACCACCGGTGCCGCCCTCCTTGGCGGACACCTTCTTGGTCTCCGGTGGAGCTGCCATCGCCTTCTTACACTTGCCGGTGGGGCTCGATGGAAAGGCCCTCGACGGTAGCGCAGCACTCAAGAGGTGCGCTTGCCGGAGTGGGCATCGAGCTCTTGCCGGACTTGGTCTTCTTCTTCGCCCCGGGAGCTTCAGAGGCAAGTGGCTTGCAATCTGCTGCTGCTGCTGCTTCACGGTAGATCTTGTCGGCGCAGATAAGAGCATCCTTCTTGTCGCCAGGACAGAGATGACACTTATCGGGCTGGCATCTTCAAAGATGTTGTATGCATAGTGAGAGGCTGCCATGAATTTGGCGAAGCCGGGCGGCCAAGTATCCCATTGTAAGGCAATGGAAAGTCGACAACGCCAAAAGTGACTCTCTCGATCCACGAAGTTCAACTTCACGCCAAATGTCACCGCAACGTGATCTTTCCTTCGCTTGCTCCTTCCCGGATTGATTCCTTGGAATGTGCCGCCTCTTCGAGCTCGCCATCGTGGATCCGGAGTTTCGGAGCACCGCGGAGGAGATCAGGTTCAAGCCGGCCCCGCCGTCAACTAGCATCTTAGTGACCTTGAGGTTGCGGATAGTTAGTGAAACCAACATCGGCAAGCACCCGACCGTAGTTACGCGATCAGGGTGGTCCTCAATATCAAAGATGATAGGTGTGCTGGACCATTTCAGAGGTTTGCGTGACTTGACGGACGGTTCTGCCGCATTGACTTCCCGCATCCACTGCTTGAGCTGGCGGTGTGAAGTATGCAGAGAAGCACCGCCGTCAATGCACAGGACCTCTGTGGCTTTCTGGAACTCCTGCTCATCGTTCTCGTCATCATCCATGTCTTCATCATCGTCGTCGTCTTCATCCTTGTCGCGGCCGCGGGGAGGTCTGTCTCCTTGCCGCTTGCTTGGCCTTGCCAAGGCGTCCTCCTCGGCCGCCACGCTTTCTTGCTAGCTCCTCCAGACCTTCCTGGCCTTCTCCTTGTTGCGCTGCTCAGATTCAGCCTTCGCTGCTCGACAAGCTGCTCGACCTTTTGCAGCTCGAGGTCATGGCCCTTGGTGCGGTGGATCTTGCAAAGATCGCTTTGTTGGAGCCGCCCCGCTTGTCGGTGACCGCCATAGCTCGGCAGTTGTCGCTGCTGGCAACCTCCTTGCCGGAGCTACCAGCTTTGGCTTTCTTGGCGCCACCTCCGCTGCGGACTGCTCAACAACTAGCACATCTTTGCCTTTCTTCTTCCTGTTGTTCCGCCACCGGTTTTTCTTTGCACGGGCGGTCTCCTCACTATCAAATCCTCCCGCTTCAAAGATTCTCACGGGAGTCTCCTCCCTTCCTCAAAGATGTGCACACTTGTCGGCCAGGGCATATAGCTCATCGACGCCTACGATCTTGCACATCGCCATCTCCTCCTCGTGATCCTCAAGGGGTTTCGCACGCTCGATGGAACGCGTTGATTACCGCGCAGGTGGACATCTGGGATGTTGTCTTTGTCTGGCTGAATCTACGAATGTACTTGCCTTAGGGCTCTCCTTCCTTCCGGGCGAAGCAGATGAAGGTCGCTTTCTTGGCCATGGGGCTTGTGGTCATCAGAAGGCGCCGACAAACTGATGGCATAGATCTGCCCAAGAGGATATGGAGTTGTCCGGCAAGTGCATGAGCCAGATTCGACATTGGGCTTGAGCACCAGCCGGAAGTAGTTGGCCAGATCTTGTCGTCGCCCCGGCAGCTTGCACCGTGATGGTGTAGATGCTGAGGAACTCCGATGGATGCGTCTTGCCGCCGCATTTCTCTGCACGCCTAGCTTGAAATTCTTGTTCTTGGGCCATCGGACTTGCCGCAGCTCACGAGTGAACGCAGGGCAACCTCATCACAGACGGCAAGTCGCCTGGTTCCCCGGGCGCATGCATGTCGACAGAGGGCCCAGCCGCTGGTCGGATTGACGCCGCGCTTCTCTTCGGTGCTCGGCGCGCAGTTCGAGCGTCTTCTTCTTGCTGTCGTTCGTGAAGAACTTGGCGCTGATCGCGACGAGCTCGTGGATCCGGCGATGCGGTGGAGTCGCCGTCGAGGTGGATCCGCGAGTCGGGCGATCTTGGCCTTCGGGCGGAGAGTGCATGGTGGTTGCACCCCACGGTTTCATCGCCACCGCTCGTGTTTGGCAGTCCTGCCGTGGCAGCGATGCACTCGGCTGTCATGAGCTGCCGCCGCTGGCAAAGCCGGCGAGACTGAATGGTGGCCCTCCATTCATCGACCTTGTCGGCTGTTGGAGGGTAATTCAGAGCAGCTTGAGCTCTCGCCAAAGCTTCGCTGGAGTGGTGGGTGGCGATGGCGAACGGCGCGAGGAGCGGATATGCTCGGACTTATAACTATGTTAGAAGGAGCAGTATCCCGCCCAGCGATCGCGTTTCGCCAAGCGCCAAAGATGTTGGCGTGCATGCTGGTCTTGAGCATCCCGAGATCCACCAGCTCGATCTTGGTCCAACGAGCGTATGGCGCTAGGAATACCATGACGTTGTCGATCCCGCGCCTCGAGACGGCGCGGTGCATGTACGGACGCCGAGGTCTGCGCAGCCTTGTCCTTGGACTTGGCAGCACCGTGGGCTCTGCCGACGTCCATTCTTTCGCCAAAGATTCTACCCCACCACCCGCTTGCTCCGGTGGTGGTGGGTTCGACGACGGAACATCCGCCGCCAAGCCTTCTTCTTCGGTGGCATATCGACGAAGATGATGAAGATCTAGCTTCGTGGACGCCGGATCAGGTTCACACAATCTCGACGCTTCTACCGGGCGCGCCAGATGTCGGGAAGCTGATCCGCCCATGAACACCTATGGGACCGGCGGACCGAGCCCCTTTCGGTTCAAGGGCGGGGGCGGAGGTCGACAAAGAGCAGATCGAGGCGGAGCACACGAGCAGTTTACCCAGCTTCGAGCTCTCCCGAGAGATAACACTCCATCGCTGCATGTCCGAGTGTATTGAGTTCTTGCTCAGAGCGCTTGAGTGCTACAAGACACACAAGCTGCTAACGAGACCGAGCGTGAGTGTTCTCTCGCTTCAACCTTTCGACCCCCACGCTATGCGCATGGGCCTCCTTTTATATGCTAAAGGGTCTCCGACAGTGGCAACGAGACAAGGGTAAAAATGGAAAAGGAGTGGTTGGTACAACTACTTGTACAGTTGTATCATACCTAACTCGACGGCAGGGGACAAAGGCATTAAATGCCCGCTTCACGCCGCCTCTAACAAAGGCGTAAAGGGACCGCTGTGGGCGCCACCTCTTGCCACGATGGCAATCTTGTCGGCGCCGCTTGCCACCGCGCTCCGGCTGGCTGCACGGTTTCTTGCCACGCTGCGCTACCGAAAGGTCCTGTGGCTTACACGTTAGTGGATGTGCCGGAGCGCAGGTACAGAGTGGTGGTTCCGCTGGCAAGCGCCTTGCCGCGTTGTTGTCTTGTCGGCGTCTGGAAGCTTGTCGCCATCGGCCTTCCCGCAAGCTCCTCTTGCCGGGCCTTGTCTCCTAGGTGCCTTGGGTGGCCTTCCCGGCAAGCTCCTCTTGCCGGGCCTTGTCTCCTTGGCTTGAATACTTTGTTCTTGAATGGCTCCAAAGGAACCACGGAGGACCTTGGCGGTCACCCGGTAAGCCTTGCCGCGGAGGGCTGCAACTGCCCGTGCACAAGTTCGGGATACTAGGGTACCCCTATTCTAGTACACCGACAAGATCGCAAGGCGAATATATGAGAAAAACAGACCCGAGGGGCGTAGGTTTCACTAGTGGCTTCTCTCGAGAAAAATAGCAAACGATGGATAAACAAATTACTGTTGGGCAATTGATAGAACTTCAAATATTCATGACGATATCCAGGCAATGATCATTAAATAGGCATCACGTCCAAGATTAGTAGACCGACTTCGCCACGTCTACTACTATTACTCCACACATCGACCGCTATCCAGCATGCATCTAGTGTATTAAGTTCATGGAAAAACAGAGTAATGCAATAAGAACGATGACATGATGTAAACAAGATCCGTTTATCTATATGGTGGTAGATATAGATCTCGTCTTTTTATCCTTAGTAGCAATGATAAATACGTGTCGTTTCCCTTTCTGTCACTGGGATCGAGCACCGTAAGGTCAAACCCACTACCGGGCACCTCTTCCCATTGCAAGATAAATAGATAAAGTTGGCCAAACAAAACCCAAATATCAGAGAACAAATACGAGGCTATAAGAGATCATGCATATAGGAGATCAAAGAAACTCAAATAACTTTCATAGATATAAAAAGATCAAACTGATCATAAACTCGAAGTTCATCATATCCCAACAAACACACTGCAAAAGAGTTACATCATATGGATCTCCAAGAGACCATTGTATTGGGAATTCAGCGAGAGAGAGAGAGAGAGAGAGAGAGAGAGAGAGAGAGAAATCCATCTAGCTACTAACTATGGACCCGAAGGTCTACAAAGAACAACTCACGCATCATCGGAGAGGCGCCAATGGAAGTGGTGAACCCCTCCGTGATGGTGTCTAGATTGGATCTGGTGGATTTGGACTCTGCGGCGGCTGGATGAATATTTCTTCGACTCCCCTAGGGTTTCTGGAATATTTGGGTATTTATAGAGGAAAGATGTGGTCCGGGGGGCACCCGAGGAGGGCACAACCCACCAGGGCGCGCTTGGGCCTCCTGGCGTTCTCGTGGGTTGTGCTCTCGTGGCACCCCTCAGTGCAACCAGGGCCATTGCCTTCCTTCTGGCCCAGAAAAAATCATCGCGGAGTTTCCTGGCATTTGGACTTCATTTGATATTGATTTCCTGCGATGTAAACATGGAAAAAACAGCAACTGGCACTTGGCACTATGTCAATAGGTTAGTACCAAAAAATGATATAAAATGACTATAAATGATTATAAAACATCCAAGATTGAAATAAAACAACATGGAACAATATAAAATTATAGACACGTTGGAGACGTATCAGCTCTCAAACCCATAAAAGTATTCAATCCGATAACAACGAAATCTCAAAGGGAAAACTAAATTCATCACAACAAGATAGATAGGGGAAAACACCATATGATTCGACTATATTAACAAGGCCCGTGATACATCAAGATCGTCACATCTCAAGAACACGAGAGAGAGAGAGAGAGAGAGAGAGAATAAACACATAGCTACTGGTACAAACCCTCAACCCCGAGTGTGGACTACTCCCTCCTCATCGTGGTGGCCGCCGGGATGATGAAGATGGCTACTGGAGATGATTCCCCCCTCCGGCAGGGTGCCGGAACAGGGTATAGATTGGTTTTCAGAACTTTTGATCTAGGTTAACCCCGAGGGTTTTCAGAATATTTGGGAATTTATAGGGTAAAGGTCAGTGCGGGAGGCCACGGAGGTGGGCAGAACCCACCTGGGCGCGCCTGGGCCCCCAGGCGCACCCTGGTGGGTTGTGCACCCCTCTGGGCACCCCAAGGTGTTGCTCTGGCCCATTGGTAGTCCTCTGGTCCATAAAAAATCCACAAAAAGTTTCGCAGTGTTTGGTCTCCGTTTGATATTGATTTCCTGTGATGTAAAAAACAAATAGCAACTAGCACTTGGCACTATGTCAATAGGTTAGTACCAAAAGATGATATAAAGTTGCTATAAAATGATTGTAAAACATCCAAGAATGATAATATAACAACATGAATACTTCATAAATTATAAATACGTTTGAGACGTATCAGCATCCCCAAGCTTAATTCCTACTCGTCCTCGAGTAGGTAAATGATAAAAGAAATAATTTATGGAGTGTGAATGCTAGCAAAGTGCATAGGTTTGATCAATGATAATTTCAATCACTTATCCTAGCATCATAACAGAAATTCTTTCTTATACAACTTCTCATGTTAAAGTGGCAACCAATTCACATGTTAAGGTTCAAATAATGAATTCTTTTGAAACTCAACAACCTATATTCTCAGTCACCAAGCAATTGTAATTCAACTTATTGAACAGATTTGAAGTAAGAGCTCCACATACTCAACCATCATATAGTCTTCTATGATTGCTAACACTCACCGCATACACATGAGCAAAACGTTTCAACCGGACACACAGAAAGATAGGGCTTATTGTTTTGCCTCCCAACGTATTCACCTCAAGGGTGATGTCAACATTAATAACTCATGCTACCCATATTCAACTGGACATATGTTCCCAGATCTTTCCTCACCACATGATGCTTGCCAAAGGAGAAAAATAAAAAGGAATAGAGAGAAAAACTTTGACTCTTGCAGAAAAGTAAATACATAAAAGTAAAGGATAGGCCCTTCACAGAGGGAAGCTGAGGTTGCCATGCGCTTATTTGTTTGTATGCTCAACCCCTTAGTGCAAAAGAACATCGCGTTATATTGCCCCTTATGATAGAACCTTTATTATGCAGTATGTCGCTTTTATTCTTTGCCATCACAAGTTCGTACAACGCTCAATTTTCTCCTACACTAAATGATCTCACACTTTTAGAAGCAAATTTTGTTGCCTTATTGCACCGATGACAACTTACTTAAAGGATCTCACTCAATCCTTAGGTAGGTATGGTGGACTATTGAAAATAAGATTTGGGTTTAAGAATTTTTGGATGCACAAGTAGTATCTCTACTTGGTGCGGAATTTTTGGCTAGCAAAGATGGGGGGCAAGCACCACATGTTGAAGGATCTATGACAATATAACTTCTATGTGAATATGAACAAACATAAACCATTACGTTGTCTTCCTTGTCCAATGTCAACAATTTCGGCATATAATATTTTGATGGGGGCTCACAATCACAAAAGATTTCCAAGATAGTGTATTTGCATGTAAAAGTTCTCTTCCTTATAGTAATTATTCAGGAATTGCTTGTATGACCAATATTGTGATTGTCAAGCTTCAAAAGATTTCACTTTCTAAACCTAATGTGAAGCTACCACTAGGCATGATATAATTTCAACTTCATGGTATTCTATTCATTCAACAATTTACTCATAGGATATAAGTGAAGCACAAGAGTAAATGACAAACTACTCCAAAAAGATACAAGTGAAGATCATGTGAATAGTTAAGTAAATGGGTAGCTAACTGAGGACTCTCTCTTATTAAAAACTTTTTAGATCTAAGAATTTTATTAAAACAGCAAGAAAAACAAAATAAAATGACATTCCAAAGATAGCACAACTCATGTGATGAAGCAAAAACTTAGGTTCAACCGATACTAACCGATAATTGTTGGTGAAGAAAGGTGGGATGCCTATTGGGGCATCCCCAACCTTAGATGCTTGAGACTTCTTGAAATGTTATCTTGGGATGCCTTGGGCATCCCCAAGGTTGTGCTTTTATGTCTCCTTAATTCCTTCTATTTCACGGCTTCCCTAAATCTTACAAACTTCATCCACAGAAAACTCAACAAGAACTCGTGAGATAAGTTAGTATAAACCAATGCAAAAACTTTATCATTCTCTACTATAGAAAATCACTAAAATTATTATTCAACATTGCATACTAAATGCCTCTGCATATTTAATACTCCTATCCTGAAATAGAATCATTAAACAAGCAAACATATGCAAACATAACAGCAATCTGCCAAAACAGTACAGTCTGTAAAGAATGCAAGAGTATCAATACTTCTTAAACTCCAAAAATTATGAAAATTTTACAACACCGTATAAAATTTATCAGAGCTTATTTTGCAAAAAGTTTCAACATTTTATCACATTCTGACTTTTCTAGGGAATTTTGCAACATCGATAAACTTTATGTTTTGAAACAGCAACATGTAGACTTGCAAAATAAGGATAGTATAGGCTATCATTGCCACTTTTATTGAAATAAAATATGCAAAATATTATTCTAAATAACAGCAAGCAAATCCTAACAAATTAAAATGACGCTCCAAGCAAAACACATATCATGTGACGAATAAAAACATAGCTCCGAGTGAGGTTACCGATAATGTTGGAGACTAAAGAGGGGATGCCTTCCGGGGTATGCCCAAGCTTAGTTGCTTGGATCTTCCTTGAATATCACCTTGGGGTGCCTTGGGCAACGCCAAGCTTAGGGTCTTGTCACTCATCATTGTCCTCATATCGACATCTCACCCAAAACTTGAAAACTTCAATCACGTAAAACTTAATGGAACTTCGTGAGATAGGTTAGTATGATAAAGAGCAAACCATTTCACTTTGGTACTATCAAAGACAAGATTCATAATTGTTTCCACACAATGCCTACTGGAGCATATCATTTCCACAATTTATATTGAGCAATATAAGCCATAGAAACTAGAAAACAAGCAAATTATGCATTGAAAACAGAATCTGCCAAAAATAGAACATCATGTAATGATCTGGATAACAACCATAATTATTCTACTTCAAAAACTCTGAAAAATTCGCAAAAACCTGGGTAATTTGAATATCTATCACCTGTAAAAAAATTCAAAATTTTATCACGCTCCAGTGAATTTTAAAAATTCTGGACTGAGCACAAAAGTTTTTGTTTTTGCACAGAATCAAGTCAACTATCATCCACACTATCCCAAAGGCTTTACTTGGCACTTTATTGAAAGAAACCCTATAAAACATGATTACTACAGTAGTTTAATACTATGAACACACAAAAACAGTAGGGGTAAATGTTGGGCCCAACAAGCGCTTTTCTTTAATGCCTTTTAGCTAGACATGATGATTTCAATGATGCTCAAATAAAAGATAAGAATTAAAACACAAAGAGAGCATCATGAAGCATATGACTAGAACATTTAAGTCTAACCCACTTCCTATGCATAGGGATTTTGTGAGCAAACAACTTATGGGAACAAGAATCAAGTAGCATAGGCAGGCAAAACAAGCATAACTTCAAAACTTTCAACACATAGAGAGGAAACTTGATATTATTGCAATTCCTACAATCATAAGTTCCCCCCTCATAATAATTTTCAGAAGCATCATGAAGAAATTCAACAATATAACCATCACATAAGGCACTCTTTTGATGATGCATAATCATAGAAATTTTGTTACTCTCCACATAAGCAAATTTATTCTCATCAATAGTAGTGGGAGCAAACTCAACAAAATAATTATCATGAGAGTGAAAATTAAAATCATGATGACAAGTTTCATGGTTATCATTATTAAATATAGCGTACATGTCATCACCATAATCATCATATATAGGAACTTTGTTATCATAATCAATTGCAACCTCCTCCAAAATAGTGGATTCATCATTAAATAAAGTCATGACCTCTCCAAATCCACTTTCATCAATATAATCATCATAAATAGGAGCATGCAATCATCATAAATTTGCACATCAAATCTTGGGGGACTAAAAATATCATCTTCATCAAACATAGCATCTCCAAGATTATGGCTTTGCATATCATTAGCATCATGGATATTCAAATAATTCATACTAACAACATTCCAATCATGCTCACCATTCAAATATTTTGTGCCAAATATTTTATTGACTTCTTACAATTTTCTGAACCATCATTTTCAAGAAAGATATTATAAAGATGATCAATAATATGATGCAACCTCAATTCCTTTTTTATGTAGTTTTCCTTTATAAACTAAACTAGTGATAAAACAAGAAACTAAAAGATTCAATTGCAAGATCTAAGATATACCTTCAAGCACTCACCTTCCCGACAATGGTGCCAGAAAAGAGCTTTGTTGACAGGATGTGAGTGCCGCTTAGCTATCCTCCCCGGCAATGACGCCAGAAAAGAGCTTGATGTCTACTACGCAACTTTATTCTTGTAGACTCGTGTCAGGCCTCCAAGCACAGAGTTTTGTAGGACAGTAGCAATTTCCCCTCAAGTGGATGACCTAAGGTTTATCAATCCTGGGAGGCGTAAGAGGAAGATGGTCTCTCTCAAACAACCTTGCAACCAAATACAGGAAAACTCTTGTGTCCCCAACACACCCAATACAATGGCAAATTGTATAGGTGCACTAGTTCGGCGAAGATATGGTGATAAACGTGTAATATTGATGGTAGAAATATATTTTTATAATTTGAATAAATAAAAACAACAAGGTAGCAAATAGTAAATGAGGACAAAAACGGTATTGCAATGCTTGAAAATGAGGCCTAGGGCCCGTACTTTCGCTAGTGCAATCTCTCAACAGTGCTAATATAATAGGATCATATAACCACCCCTCAAAGTGCAACGAAGTATCACTCCCAGTTTCCTATCTAGCAGAGAACATACGAAGAAATTGTTTGTAGGGTACGAAACCACCTCGAAGCTATTCTTTCCGATTGATCTATCCAAGAGTTCGTACTAAAATAACACCAAATAATTTCAGATTCACAATACTCAATCCACCACAAAGAACTTCAAAGAGTGCCCCAAGATTTCTACCGGAGAAACAAAGACAAGAACGTGCATCAACCCCTATGCGTAGATTACCCCAATGTCACCTCGGGAATCCGTGAGTTGAGTACCAAAACATATATCAAATGAATCAATACGATACCCCATTGTCACCACGAGTATTCATATGCAAGACATATATAAAGTGCTCTCAAATCCATAAAAGGATTCAATCTGATAACAACGAAATCTCAAAGGGAAAAATTCAATTCATCACAACAAGATAGAGAGGGGGAAACACCTTATGATCCGACTATATTAACAAAGCCCGCGATACATCAAGATCGTGACATGTCAAGAACACAAGAGAGAGATTAAACACATAGCTAATGGTACAAACCCTCAGCCCCAAGGGTGGACTACTCCCTCCTCATCGTGGTGGCCGTCGGGTTGATGAAGATGGCCACCGGAGATGATTCCCCCCTCCGGAAGGGCACCGGAACGGGGTCTAGATTGGTTTTCGGTGGCTACAGAGGCTTGTGACAGCGAAACTTCTGATCTACGTTAACCTTGAGAGTTTTCGGAATATTTGAGAATTTATAGGGTAAAGAGGGGGTGCGGGAGGCCACAGAGGTGGTCATAACCCACCTGGGTGCGCCTGGGCCCCCAGGCGCACCCTGGTGGGTTGTGCCCCCATCGGGGCACCCCCCAGGTGCTGCTCTAGCCCATTGGTGGTCTTGTGGTCCATAAAAAATCCACAAAAAGTTTCGCGGTGTTTGGACTCCGTTTGATATTGATCTCCCGCGATGTAAAAAACAAGCAAAAAAATAGCAACTGGCACTTGGCACTAAGTCAATAGGTTAGTACCAAAAGATGATATAAAGTCGCTATAAAATGATTGTAAAACATCCAACAATGATAATATAACAGCATGAATCATTCATAAATTATAGATACGTTGGAGACGTATCGGCAACCATGTGCTCAGAGCATTAATTACATTGCATAGGAAGGGCTAACAACTTTATCTACACCAACATACTGCTTCGGTTGGGTTTATAAGTCGGCACGAGTTTTTAGGTCTTTGATTGGACTAATAAAACAAACTTCCATTGTCCCCAAATACATGGCACACAAATTTAATTAAAAAGTTTATGTTGTCTAAGTTTGACCAAAATATAGAAGAAAATATCAACGACTATAATATTAGATGAATACATTATGAAAATATATCTAATGATGAATATATTAGGATCTATTTGGTATTATTTATCTTATTATTTGTGTATGTACACTTGATCAAACCTAGAAAGCATTTACTTTTTTTACTCATTTTATACGTCATGTATTTTGGGGCGGAGAAAGTATATAATATGCCACACAAATTATGGGATTAGAAACTTCATTTGATAAAAAATCTAAAGATATCAAACTTCATTTGTAAAATATAATGCATTTTTCGCTAGTCAAATTAAAGCCTTGAAAATTCGTGGCCAACTTATAAACCTAACAGGAGGGAGTACAACTTCACTCTCTTCTTTAATTATAGTGTATTATCAACATTTTCCGATGATATCGTGATAAGAGGCAAGCATTGTACTCCATATTCTTAATTATAAGAGAAAGTATAGTAAGAGCATGGTTAATAATATAGCATGTTGCCATATCATCTATAGCCAATGTAATAACCAACATGTATAATATTTAGCTATAAGAAAGTAACATTTCATTACTACATGACCCACCTTACACTCTAGCAAAGTTTCTTGAAGTCTATGCCACAGCCGGCTATAAATATATAACCTGCTACTCTTCTCTCTCCTCTTCTCTTCCTCCAACTCAGCAACAATATAATATTTTAAGTCTTACAGCCTGCCTACGTCACCTTATTATACTTGCTCGAAGGTGATGTAGGCCGGCTATATGACTTTCAATAGTATATTTTTGCTGTTTTGAAGGAGAGAGAAGAGAAGCGGGCTATAGATTAGCAGCCAACTGCAATAGGTGCTCCTAGAGACTTTGTGAAAGAGTGAGATGGACCACGTATCAATAAATTATTACATATTTGTATATAACTATTATACTTGCCGACTATAAGGTTGGCTAGGTTATACTATTAATCATGCACTAAGACCATCTACACACATACCTCTCATACCTGTCTAAACGCCTGGGCAGGCCATCGTGTTGGGGAACATTGCATGGGAAACAAAAAAATTCCTACGCTCACCAAGATCAATCTAGGAGATGACCATCTATGAGAGGAGAGATTGGATCTACATACCCTTGTAGATCGCTAAGCGGAAGCGTTAAGAAACGCGGTTGATGTAGTCGAACGTCTTCGCAATCCAATCACGATCCGTCCCGTGAACTTCTTTCTGATCCAATCATGATCCGTCCCGCGAACTCTTGATCCAAGTGCCGAACGGACGACACCTCCGCGTTCAACACACATACGGCTTGATGACGGCTTCACCTCCTCTATCTAACGAGCGATGGTGAAGTAGTAGCTCAAGTCCTCCGGCAGCACGCCAGCAGAGAGGAAGAATGCTATGAGAGAGAGAATGAGAGGAGGGGAAGGGCTGTGGCGTATAAGGGTGCGGCTGCCCTCTCTCTACCTCTCTATATATAGTGGGAAGGGGAAGAGGGGCGCCCCTAGGGGATCCCATCTAGCGCTAGCGGCCACAAGAGGGAAACGCTAGATGGGTTTTCCCCCTTAGGAGACTTGGCCCCCAATCCAAAGGGGTGGAAACCCTAGGGAGGCGCCCCACCTCCTCAAGCAACGTGGGTAGGGGGCTTGGCAGTGCACAACCCCTTAGTGGGCTGGTTTGCCCCCACCCCTTGGCCCAGGAGGCCCCCCAACACTAGTTGGGGCCCTCCGAAACCCCTTTTGGTCATGCCGGTCATCACCCGGTACCCCCGGAACACTTCCAGACTACAATACCCTTCGTCCAATATATCAATCTTCAAGAACTATGCAGTCATGACCGACACACCTCTACAGTCAATAACCAATAGCGGGACCTGGATGCCCATATTGGTTCCTACATATTCTATGAAGATCTTTATCGGTCGAAGCTAGATGTCAAGGATTCAGCTAATCCCATATGTAGTTCCCTCTGTCTATCAGTATGTTACTTGCCCGAGATTCGATCGTCGGTATCTCCATACCTAGTTCAATCTTGTTGCCGGCAAGTCTCTTTACTCATTCCGTAACACAAGATCCCGTGACTAACTCCTTAGTCACATTGCTTGCAAGCTTCTTGTGATGTTGTATTACCGAGAGGGCCCAGAGATACCTCTCCGTCATACGGAGTGACAAATCCCAGTCTAGCTCCATGCCAACTCAACAGACACCCTCAGAGATACCTGTAGAGCACCTTTATAGTCACCCAGTTACGTTGTGACATTTGGTACACACAAGGTACGCCTCTGGTGTCAGTGAGTTGCATGATCTCATGGTCATAGGAACATATTTGACATGCAGAAAACGATAGCAATAAACTTGATACGATCTTATGCTATGTTCATAGTTTGGGTCGTGTCCATCACATCATTCTCCTAATGATGTGATCCCGTTACCAAATGACAACTCATGTCCATGACTAGGAAACCATATCCATATTTGGTCAATGAGCTAGTCCGATAGAGGCTCACTAGGGACACGTTGTTGTCCAAGTATCCACACATGTATCTGAGTTTCCGATCAATACAATTCTAGCATGGATAATAAACGATTATCATTGTCAGTGGGAACGACACATATGAGATCCCTGGGATCCCTTCTACGGTTGGCGGGCGCGGGGTAGTGCAAAGAGCGGGTCTGGCGGTCAGCACAAGGATCGTTTACCTAGGTTCGGGCCGCGAAGATGCGTAATACCCTAGTCCTGCTTTGGTGTATGTATTTGAGTGTTCTTGAGTTCTTGAGCTAGCTACAGTGTGTGTAGCCCAAAAGATCCGAATCCTTCTCCTGGATGCCTCGGGCCTCCTTTTATAGACAAAAGGGGTCGTCACAGTGGCACACGGGAGGTGGAAAGGTGTACAGTGCGCAAGCTTATCGCCTGTCATTACAGGACAAGACGCATTAAATGCGCCCCCTTAGGTGTCCCGTTGCTTTATTGGGGATGGCAACGAGGCATGTCTCGTCCGTCGCGGCCCCACCTTGCTCCGACACGCGTCCAGGCCAACGATGCATGCAGCGCCATGTAGGCTGGCAGGCTGCTGAGATGGCGTGGTGGTAGGGTCTTCACAAAGATCTGCATGCCACCACGCATGTGCTTGCTGAGCTGGCCTGGAAGCCGCACGTTGCCACACAGGTGCCTGCCCAGCTGGTTGGGCTGGCAGCCGTATGGGAATGGCGGTGGGGTTTTGGCAGACGCGGGCCTGGTTGTGACCTTGGCAAGGGTCTTGCCGCAGCATCACAGTCGTCCCTGGCAAGGATCTTGCCTGGGGTCTCGTGGATTTCCATGGCAAGGATCTTGCCGAGGATCATCGTCTTCTGGTCCTCATCTGATCTTGAGTGCTTATGATCTTCACAAAGATTTGCATGCCACCATGGAGGTGCCTCCTGAGCCTTGGTTCCAATGTGGTTGTTGGTGGTGTTGGAACCCTTGGGCTCAAGGGTGGCGCGCTCTGCTGGCGTCGGGTAAGTTGCCCCGGGAAGGTTCTTGCCGGGGCTACGGAGGCCGCCTCGTCAAGGGTCTTGCCGGGGGAGTCTACCTCGCCCTCTTGCTCTTTGTGTTTCTTGGTCTTGGCATTGCTTTGCCCGTCTCGTGCCTTTGGTCGGAGCGCTTTCTGGTGTTCTTGTGCTTCTGCTCCCTCCCCTTGCCCTGCTAAGTGTGGCCGCAGGCGTGGCTTTGACTGCCCGTGCACAAGTAGAGGGGTAAAAAGGAGAGCCCCTAATTTTGTACACCGTCAGGAGCCCCCGGGCCTGGGCCACACATAAGCGCAACGCGTTGTTGGGTCAAGCCCAAAACGGTGCGCTGGCAGGCGGGGCGGATTTTTACCGCAGTAATTCCTTCGCTCGCTGCGCTTCCCCACGACCCGCATTGAATGCGCGACGTGGAGGGCCGTGCCTGACATGGGGGTCATGCGTGGGGTGGTTCCTGCCCTCATGCGTCACATCGTGGTAAAGAGGCAGCTCACGCCTTCCCCATAAAAAGAGGAAAAAGCAGGGGCGCGGCTCATTTACTGAGTGGGCCCTTCGAGGCGCTCGTGCCCTGCGATCACGGGGTGAAAAATAGTTGCACCACTTGTCCCTTCGATTTCTGTCGCTCGCCACGTGTCCTTCATGCCTTGAAGATGGCAGGCAGTGGGTGCGGTCCTTGAATGACGAGGCGGGAAACCGGGCCGCCGCTGATTGGAGCAGCGGGTCGGTCTTGATTCCCTGTGCTCTTGGTGGCCGGATAGGTTGAGCGTGGCGGCCGAGCCCCGACCCCACCCATTTATAAGAAGGGGACGGGGGATGGCACCCCTCAATCTTTCATCATCCGCCTCCTTCCACCTTGGCTTCTTTCTCTCTTCTGCCATGGCGAGAGGGCGCGCCGGTGCTTCGACGGTGGCGATGAGGGTCTCCGCTCGACAACGCGCCCCTCCTTCCCAGGAGCTTGTGGCAACGGAGCCAGCCACAAGGGGGAGGGGGAGGGGGCGAGGCCAAGGTTGCCATGGTGCCCGGGTGAGAGGAGGACGGGGCGGCGCATCGGCCTAGCCTCCGCCAGCGGTCCCTCCCCCAATGGAGGGCCACATCGGGGATCAGCCCCGCGAGTTCTTCATCAGGCTGCATCGGCCAGCGCACCGTCGTCTTTGTCTCCCTACTCCATTCGCTCGGGAGATGGAGCTCGACCCACCACAAACTCTGAGGTTGCACATGAGGGGCTGCGGGAATGGCGGCACACGGGTTGATGTCGATTTTCCCGCCCCTCACGTCATGTATCTTCGCCGCGGATGGAAGACCTTCGCTCGCATCCACAGCCTGACGGTGGGGCTCGTTCTCTATTTCAAATTAATGCAGAACGGCCTGCTCTCCATCAAGGTATTTGGAGACTTCGGAACTCGCCTAAAGTGCTGCATGGAGAGCTCCTTCGATGATGAAGACTCTTCCTCAAGCGGGAGTGATGAGGAGGACAGCGACAGCGACGACGAGGGCGCCGGGCAGGGGGACGCCGACTCCGACTCCGACTGACCGCGTCACCCCTCGCTCGGCCATGCGCCCTGCCGAGGGCCTTCCTCGTCAAGCTCTCCATCGGCGCGTTCCCCATCGCCCCCTTTCTGCCTTCACCTACCGCACCTGGGAGGAAAAGGGCAAGAACAGGGATCATGGGGAACTTATCCTTTTTTAGTTTGTAAGTCTACGGGCCTTAGTAGAATTTAGACCTTGTAACCGCCTTGCTCATGTATGCACTCCGTACGAATTGTACTTGTTGGCAACGTACCACTACTAGGGAAAAGGCTAGCAGCAGCGCGGGTTTTAGATGTATCAGTAGCGCGGGTATAGGCGCTACTAATAAGGCGCCAGTAGCTATTTCTTAAGGTGAGCGCTGCGTGCCAGCGCCATCTGCTAGGACAAATAGCTGCAGCGTTTGTTCGTTACCATGCTGCTGCTAAGGTAACTACTTGCAGCGTGTTTTCTGCCCATCGCTACTAGTACTTTTTTATTTTTTTATTTTTATTGTATTTATGCGCCATCATACAAATATTGGTACAATACTAGTTATGAGGTTTACACCATTATGTCCATAACAAGGTGTCAAATGAAGGTGGATTAGGTTCAAGTGGAGGCAATATGTGGTGCATGTCAGTATACTACTAATCCAAACTTGATCTAGTTTGGACTAGTAGTACTTTCGATGTGCACCACATGTTGCCTCCACTTGAATCTAAACCGCCAAAGACAAGATATTTAATCATCATCATGGTCATTACCACCAACAGTATTTATTTAATCACCACTAACACTAGCTAATAATAATCATCATAGTCATTACCACCAACACTAGCTATTTTATCATCATAGTAATAGTGTAGCACATCATCATCCTGAAACTCATTTCTAGCTAGCTAATCACTCCTGCTGCTCTCTCTTAGGTAAAACAACATAAAACATGTGTAGCTCTCCTCCTTGATCAAGTTGGAGCATGCAGATGAACCTGTCTCCTAATCGTGGAAAGCGCCTCTGTTTGCTGCCCCTAGTACTTCTCTGCGCTCCCCAACACATATTTGGTCCAGTCTTGCACTATTAAGCATCCGTCGCTAATCTTGAATGCACTAAAGTAATCAGAGGATATCTTGGTCAGAAGCTGATAATACTCATGGTACCTTTAGTCTCGATCCCATAAGGCACAACATTCATCGAGTCCTGTTGAAGAACATCGTATGGTAACATACTTAGCAATGAAGTTTAGCTTCAAAAATAATGTATGGAAAAGATGCAATGAGGACAAATAGTAAAAATCTTACCATCCTTCCTAAATGGATGTGACCGTAGTTCATTACGAACACTATTGGTCGACGTTTTCAAGTACTAACATTTCTAAATCCAGGAAGAAAATTTGCCTTGACAAGATCAAGATCCTCAAGCCATGAAACATAATGACTTAGCTCCTCATAGCTTTAGTTCAGCCTCGGACAGTAGTAGGTCATGTCTACCAAGCGCTGGACATGTTTTCTTGCACCGAAATAAGCTGACAATACAAATTAGTTTTCAACTATTTTTGAATAAACAATATCAAAGACATAAATATGGTTGAGAAACTTACATAATGGTATAACTGGAGGCGTTGCACATCGACCCACATGTCGGTATTACCTTCAATATCATCTTTCGGACGAATATCAAAGATGATAACCATATCAGGCTCAGATGCATAAGTCTTGCATAGTGCTCGCCATGTTTTGCATCCAAAATAGGTGTAGTCGTCAATTGTATAATTTTGCATGGAAAATATAACCATGCTCGGTCTTCAAATAAACTTTCTTTACCTCCGCAGATGATTTGAAACCTATCTTATCCAATACAAAAACTCTTACATGGCAGGGGATACGCTAGTAGAATAGTAAAAAAATATAAGTTCAAGCAAATGAAGCGGATGTCATGCTTAGCTACGAAAAAAGACTTGTCGTTATGACTTCATCGTATCCACTTTGAAGTTCTCATCCAGCTTGATGTCAAGCGCCTATCATCATCTAGGAAGATTCCGTCAGACAAAGCCGCTTGTCTTCGCAGATTTGCAAATACCAAATCCTTTTCGTCGTCAGACATTTCCTATGTTCATAGTTAAAACATTAATTGAAAATTGATCAAAGACAACTACCAGGATACTCAACACATAAATCCAGGGCACTCGATATTTCCTACATATTCTGGCACAAGTCATGCCAAAATTCACGGAAAAATCCGGCATGACCTTTGCTAAAATAGGACATATCGAGCGCCTGATTTTTGCCTGAACGGAAATGAATCAACTCTCAGGATAAACATTGTACACTCGGAGGTGTAACATGCAAACTTGACCGGACACTTGGATTTTGAGCAACACAATATATACATTTCAAAATATCTTATAGGACTCAAATTAGCATGCATTCAATAAGCAAAAGTAAATCATCTCATGCGTCCCTACATCGTCGAATATTATCAATAATACATCACGAATAGTGTCATACATATAACATCACTAATACAACTAAAACCCTAGCACACGACGGGTATCGTCGCGGGCGGTGGACACCCACAGAGAAGGAACCATCACGGGATCACAGCTCCAGTGAGATCCTTGGAGAACCTGCCAGGTATTGGAGAACGACTTGTGCTCCAACGCAAACAAGTAGCGACGGACGTGCGCGTCCTCCTCACTGACACGGTGACGCACCACCTCCGCGGAGTCCTCAAGCCTCTGGATCATCACTGGCCCACGCGACCGCCACCAAAGAAGGTTCGGGTCAACGACAGGCTGGCTCCTCACCAACCTGCGCCCCCCGGTAGGTAGCGCCTCCAAATACCACCCCGGCGGAGCCCAGTCCCGGACATGGCCGATCTGGTCAAGCAGGTGTCGTCCTCCGCCGACTCGACAACGAGGATGCGGGATAGGCATCGTCCACGTCGAGGCGGGAAAAATTGCTTTAACTAAAAAATAGCAACAAATTCTTACTAACTAGTTCTATTAATTCAACTAGTTCTTACTAAAAATAAACTTACTATAAATAAAAATATTCTAATACCTAATTAGTACCTAGTTCTTAATATGCAACTAAAATAAACTTACTATAGATAAAAATAAACTTAATATGCAACTAAAATATTAAGAAACCCTAGGCAGATCAGGTAGGGGAGAGGGAGGAGCCGGCGTGCTCACCTCGGGTGCTCATGACGAGGAGCGAGTGGCGCGTCGAGGTCGAGGTCGGGCGGGTCGGGCGTTGAGGTCGGGCGGGGCGGCGTTGAGGTCGGGGTCGGGCGTGGCGAGAGGGTGAGAGGCTGCTGGTGGCCGACAGGCAATGGCGAGAGTGGAAAGAGTTGGATTTGGGGGAAAGTGGCGTGGGGAAGGACCAACCCGCCCATAGTTAAGTCATAGCAAGTAGCGCTGCGTTCCGAGAAAAGCTTGCTACCTTTTAGCTACAACAAGATTCACGATACACGCTACTGCTAATCCTTTCTCTTTTCCCCCTTTTTCATTTAGTTTCCCTCACATTTTATTTGTTTCCTTTCACCTTATTCTATTTCTTTCATTTTCAATTACCTTTCCATTTTCTTTCCATTTAATTTTATAACCTTTAGCAGCAACGAGTTTACATTAAAATGTGCTGCTACAAACAAATGTGATAGATGATTAAATCATAGATCGCTACTACTATGTGTAGCTTATGGGCTAAGCCGTGGGAATTTTAGTAGTAACATGTGTACAGCAAGACGCCGCCTTGCTAGATCTTTATCTGCAGCGCGGTTACCTCAGGCGTGCTACTGCTAATTAGCACCAGCGTGCTTTTTTGACCCACGCTACTGCTAAAGTTCTGTGTATAGGGTTTTCCCTAGTAGTGTACTAATGAAGAGAAGGGTGTTTGTCGGGTTTTGTTTGCGCGTGGGCGAGGACCACACCAAGGAGCGAGTCCTTGCTATCTTAAGATAAACACTTTACCCTGGCAACAGGCCTTGCCGTCCTACCCTTATAGCTCGGCTACACTCACGCCTTTGGCGGAGGTAGGGGCTAAGTGGGATTAGGCCCTTCGCCCGTCCCCTTCCCATCGCACTACAACCAAGTTCCGGCCCAAAATAAGGCTTTCGGACACGGGACAGAGGGAGCAAGATGGTATGAGAGCGGGCGTAGTCTCGTACGTTCAAATTACATACGGAGGCATAGAGTGGAGGGAGAAAAACTTATCTGATGTCGCAGCCCCCAGCAACCATGGCTTGCCATGTCTGGATTCTCAGACCCGCAGCCCCCGGCAACCTTGGCTTGTCGGGGTCCGGGCGTCGGCCTGTCCTCTTTTCTTCCAAAATAGCTCAGCAGAAATGTCCACGCATGCTGCGAACCCAAAAAGGACGGAAAGAAGTAGAGAGATGCATACTCGACCTCTATGCTAAGGGTTAGTCGGCACTAAGCACTATCAACCCTAACACAGAGGGAGAGACTCAACCTAGCATGCATGCTAAAACTTAGGGTGCCAGCGCTTCATTTATTTATGCTCAGGGTCTGCGCCTGGCTTTGTACAAAGGGTTACATGCCTTGATAGCAAGGCTTGTACAAAAGGTGGTTTGCCGGGGGGCCCGGCAACCGCGCCTTATGGGTAAAACTTGCGAAGATGTTCGGTGTTCCAGGAGTTGCTCACTGGAATACCATCTTCGGTCTCCAGGCGGACTGCGCCGGGCCTGGTGACTCATGTTACCCGATAAGGGCCTTCCCATTTTGGCGTCAACTTGTTGGAATTCTTGGTCGACTAAACGTGCCGAAGAACAAGGTCGCCTTCCTCAAAGCTTCGGGCATGAACCTTGCGGCTATGGTAGCGGCATAAGGCTTGCTGGTAGCATGCTGCTCGCACAGCCGCCCGAAGACGATCTTCCTCAAGGAGCATTGCGTCATCTTGCCGCAACTGCTCTTGCTCAAGCTCATCATAAGCAAGCACTCGAGGTGACCCGTATGTGAGTTCCATGGGGAGTACTGCTTCTGCCCCGTAAACGAGGGAGAAGGGTGTCTCGCTGGTGGCTCGATTTGGTGTCGTTCTGATTGACCAAAGAACCGCCGGCAATTCATCAATCCAGCACCGTCCGCACCTGCGTAGCCTATCAAAGTCCTTGTCCGGAGGCCTCGCAACACTTCAGCATTCGCCCTCTCAGCCTGGTCATTGCTCCGTGGATGTGCAACCGAAGCAAAGCAGACCTTGCTGCCAAGGTCCTGGATGTACTGCATGAAGGCGTGGCTCGTAAACTATGTGCCATTGTCGGTGATGACCCTATTTGGCACACCAAAATGACAAACTAGCCCCTTGAAGAATTTGACAGCTGATTGTGTTCTCACCTTTCTCACTGCCTCCAACCTCCAGCCACGTTGTGAACTTGTCGATTGCAACGTACAAGTACTCAAAGCCCCTGACGGCATGGGGAAAGGGGCCCAGTATGTCGAGCCCCCAGACCGAGAATGGACAGGAAAGAGGGATTGTTTGGAGAGCTTGAGCTGGTTGATGAAGCTTCTTTGAATGAAACGGGCACGCTTCACACTTGGTTACTAGCGTCGTTGCATCCTGGAGGGCAGTGGGCCAGAAGAAACCTTGCCGGAATGCCTTGCCGACAAGGTCCCTCGACCCTATGTGGGAGCCACATATGCCTCCGTGTATCTCTGCCAACAGCTCCAGTCCTTCCTCCTGGGGAATGCACTTCAATTTCACACCATTTGGTCCCTTTCTGTACAGAACATCATCGATGAACTAATACATAGCAGACCGACGGGCTACTTTCTCCGCTTCTTCCTGCTCCTCAGGGAGTTCCCCTGTTTGGAGGAATCAGACGGTATGTTGTGCCCACGCCGGAGCCTGGGGCTCGACGGCAAGGACCAAAGGCATTTCCTCTTCCATGGGAGTGACTGTCTCTACGGCTAGGGTTTGACGCCCTACCGGAGTCTGTCGTCCCGTGGCAGGCTTGGCGTCCATGGCAACACCCTTGCCGACAACTCCTAGGAGCTCGGCGGGAAAGTACTTGCCCGGGCCTGATTTCCTGCGCTTGTTCTGCTCTGTCGATGGTTCAATGGATGGTTGAGTTAACTGAAGCACAAAAGTACCTGGTTCCACAGGTAGTTTGAGTGCAGCACGCTTCGACAAGTAATCGGCGGTGTCGTTCTCCACTCGGGGAACATGCTCCGCTTGTATACCATCAAAACGCTCCTCCAGCTTCCTCACCTCATTCACGTAGGCCTCCGTCAATGGGCTTTGATAATCTTTGTTAACTTGCTTGACGACGAGCTGTGAATCACCCCTGACGACAAGCTTCTTGATCCCGAGGTCTGCCGCGATCCTGAGACCGGCAAGCAACCCCTCGTACTCAGCAGTGTTGTTTGTTGACATCTCCCTGGGAAAGTGCATCTGGACTACATACTTGAGGTGCTCTCCGGTGGGTGCAATGAGTAGCACACCGGCATAGGCGCCTTCCAGCGAGAAAGCCCCGTCAAAGTACATAATCCAGTTGCGACTTGTTTCCTTGCCGGGGAGAGTGGTCTCCTGGATCTCTTCGTCGGGCGTTCAAGTCCATTCGACAATGAACTCTGCCAAGACTCTACTCTAGATTGTCGAAGTACTTTCAAACTTCAAGCCAAAGCTTGAAAGTTCCAAAGCCCATTCCACAATCCTCCCGGTTGCATCTGGGTTATGCAATATCCGTTGCAACGGGAGGCGGGTGACGACGGTGATTTCGTGGGCTTGGAAGTAATGACGCAGCTTCCTACAGGCCATAAGGAGGCCGAAGAGCAATTTCTGCACGTTGGAGTACCTGATCTAGCCCCCTGCAATAGGGAGCTGACAAAGTAAACCGGGTGTTGCATCATCTTCTTCTGCACCATTCCATTCGGTTGCACGGGCCCTGTCCCGCTGGCGTCAGACTCTTCCGGGGGCCTCGCCTCGCCGGCACCAGGTCCTGCCGGGGGAAGCTCTGGCTCGTCATCCGCCCGTCCTGCCGTTGCCGCTGCCTCTTTGTCAACCTCCCTCTGTGCCACTAGCGCGGCACTAACCACTTGGTTCATTGCCGCAAGATATAGCAGCAATGGCTCTTGTGGTTTAGGCGCAACTAGTATTGGTGTAGAGGAGATGTACTTCTTCAAATCTTGTAGTGCTGCTTCGGCCTCTGGGATCCACTCCATTGGGCCTGCCTTCTTCAAGATTTTGAAGAAGGGGAGGGCACGCTTGGCAGACTTGGAAATGAACCTGCTCATGGCGGCAACGCAGCCAGTGAGCCGGCGCACATCCTTGATCCGCTTAGGCGCCGCAATTTGCTCAATGGCCTTGATCTTATCTGGATTCGCCTCAATCCCGCACTGTGACACAAAGAACCCGAGAAGTCTGCCAGGCGGAACACCGAAGACACACTTCTCAGGGTTCAACTTGAGGTTGATCTTGTGCAAATTTGCAAACGTCCCTTCTAAATCTTGCACGAGTGTCGCCTTGTCCTTGGTTTTGATCACTGTGTCATCCATATAAGCTTCCATATTTCCATGTAGCTGGGGCTCAAAACCAATTTGGACGGCTCTTGCAAATATTGAGCCAGCCCTCTTCAACCCGAAAGACATTCGCAAAAAGAAATATGTACCACATGGGGTGATGAATGTTGTCTTCTCTTCATCTTCCCTCGTCATGAAGATCTGGTGGTATCCTGAGTAGGCGTCGAGGAATGATAACAAGTCGCACGCGGCCGTGGAGTCAACAATCTGGTCAATGCGCGGCAACATGAAAGGGTCCTTTCGACAAGCCTTATTGATATCCGTGTAATCAATACACATCCTCCATTTCCCATTCGCCTTGCGCACCACCACTAGATTAGCCAACCTTGTCGGATGGAGTACTCCCCTCACCAAGCCTGCGGCTTCTAACTTCCAGATCTCCTCCGTGATGAACTCCTGCCGCTCCAAAGCTTGCTTCCTGACCTTCTGCTTGACGGGTCACGCATGAGGACACACGGCGAGATGGTACTCAATCACCTCCCCGGGAACACCGGGGATGTCGGATGCTTGCCATGCAAACACATCAACATTCGCCCGCAGGAAGGTGACGAGCACACTTTCCTATTTGCTGTCAACGGAGGAGCTTATGGTGAAAGCCCCTCCCGCACCATCCTCCTTGATGGACACCTTCTTGGTTTCTGGTGGCGCAACTCTGGATTTCTTGCTCTTGCCAGTGGAGCTCTTTGGCACGTCCTCGACGGGAGAACAACACTCCGAAGAGGTGCGCTTGCCGGAGTGGGTGCGAGAGGTCTTGCCGGTGTTCTTTCCACCCGGGGCTTCGGCGGCAGGAGCAAGTGCCTTAGCGACAGTCGCTGCAACTGCCTCTCGGTAGAGTTGGTCAACGCAGATCAGCGCATCCTTCTTGTAGGAGGGGATGGTGATGATGGTCATCAGCCCAGGCATCTTCAGCATGTTGTAGGCATAGTGTGACGCCGCCATGAACTTGGCTAGTGCCGAACGGCCAAGGATCCCGTTGTAGGGCAATGGGATCTCGGCTACATCGAAAATAATCCTCTATGTCTGGTACTTCAACTCGCCTCCAAACGTCACGGGCAGCGTGACCTTACCCTTCGGCTGACTCCTTCTCGGGTTGACCCCTTGAAAAGTACCCGTCTCTTCGAGGTCTCCATCGGGAATCTTTAGCCTTTTGATCACAACAGGCGAGATCAAGTTCAGACCGGCCCCGCCGTCAACTAGTATTTTTGTCACCTTGAGGTTGCGTATTGTTAGCGAAACTAACAACGGGAAGCACCCGACCGCAGTTGTGCGATCAGGGTGGTCCGGCGTAAAAAATGATAGGCGTGATGGACTTCTTCAGCTGGCGGTGAGATGTGTGCAGCGAGGTGCCACTGTCGACGCGCATGGCCTCCGTAGCTTTCGGGAACTCTTGCTCGCCGGACTCGTCGTCCTCGTCATGACCGTCGTCTTCCTGCTTCTTGTCGCGGCCCCGAGCGGGCCTCTCTTGCTGGCTATCCTTGCCGCGGCGACCCCCTTGGCCGCCACGCTTCTTGCCGGACCCTTCGACACCATCCTAAACCTTCTCCTTGTCCCGCCTCTCATACTCAGCTTTTTGCTTCTCAGCCAGTAGCTCAACCTACCGGCAGTTCTGGAGGTCGTGGCCCTTGGTGTGGTGGATCTTGCAGTACTGCTTGTCGGAGCCCCTGGCTTGTCGGTAGCCGCCAAGGCCCGGCAAGCGGCGCACCCGGCAATTTCCTTGACGGGGTCATTTGCCTTGGCCTTCTTGGCAGCGCCAGTGTCCTTGGATCCCTCCATGGCAAGTGCGGTCTTGCCCTTGCGCTTCTTATTGCGGCGTCGTCCCTTCTTCGTCGGGGTAGCTTTGTCTTCGCCTGTGGAGTTGGTTTCCGCACCGGCGTCCTCTCCGGGGTACTTCCTCCCCTCTTCGGCTCGAGCGCACCTATCAGCCAAAACATAAAGTTCGGCCACATATTTGATCTTGTTCATCGCCAACTCTTCACGCATTTTGCGGTTGCGCACATTCTGGTGGAATGCACTGATCACGGCGGTAGGATGGACATCTAGGATGTTGTACTGCACCCGGCTGAATCTCAGTATATACTTGCGCAGGGTTTCACCTTCTTTCTAGGGGATGATATGCAAATCGCTTGCCTGGCCATGAGCTTGGTGGCCCCCGTAAAGGCGCCAACAAACTCATGGCACAAATCCGACCAAGAAGAAATAGAATCCACTGGCAAGTGCATCAACCATGACATGACATTGGATTTAAGTGCCAACGGGAAGTAATTGGCAAGTACCTTATCATCGCGATCCCCGGCAGCTTGCATGGCGATGGTGTAGATGCTGAGGAACTCCGACGGATGGGTCTTGCCATTGTACTTCTCGCCAACGTCGGGCTTGAACATGCGGTGGGAGGGCCACTGGAACTGCCGCAGCTCACGGGTAAAGGCTGGGCAACCCACCTCCTAAGGTAGGCTGCCAGGGCCTCCTGGTGCTGGGTGGTCCATAGTGGGCTTTGACTTGTGGTGTGCATCATGCCGGCGCTCGATGGTGGTTCAAGCGTCTTCATGGGCTCGCTCCTGAAGAACTTGGTGCTGATCGGGGTGGGTCCGTGGGTCGGACGATGCTATGGAAATGTTATCACAAACGTCATCACGACGGATCGACACCCGCGGTGGCTGGCGTGGAGGAGGAGAGTGCACCGTGGCCGCAGCACCCCCAGTCCTTCCACCGCTGGCATGCGGTGGTTCGACGGAGCGCGGGCCTGAGGGCCCCGCTGGTCGTGGCTCATCTTTGTTGGCGACGCCGACGAGGCTCCGGATGGTGGCTCTCCACTCGTCCAGTTTTTCTACAGCGGGAGGAAAGTCGAGGAGCAACTGCGCGCGCGCCAAAGCTTCTGCTGTCGTGGGCGGTGGCGAATGATGCATGGACCGTGACGTGCTCCGACTTCTAACCATGTTAGAAGGAGCTCTATAACAGCCTGGCGGCTGTGCGCAATTCTCACCAGCGTCTCGGCGGGCATGCTGGCCTGCTATGTCCCGCGAATGAAGCACATGACTCTTCCCACGGCGGCCCCCAGGGTCAGCAGCATGGTGATGCTGCTCGTCGCGCACAACCTGGGAGGAGCGCGTCGTGGGCGCCGGCATAGGCGTCTTGGAAGCCGCCGCGCCGTCGGTGGGTGGCACGACACCGCCCCTCGAGGGCCCCGTGCCGCCTGCAGGGGGCCCGACTCCGTCTTTGGATTTGGAGGCGTGCGGCCTATCGTCTCGCGCGCCAACGACGCCGCTCGCCAGGCTTTGACTGCCAGAGCGATGTGGGTGTTCGCGGGTCGCGCCTCAGCTCCCGTCCGCGACCGCCCCACCACTCGCCCGCACTGGTTTGGTCCGTTCAGCTCCTGGTGAACCGATCACCATGATCGTCTTCTTCTTGGGAGCCATGGCGATGAAGAACTGCTAAACTAATTGCTAGACCAGATTTTCACAACTGCGCCCCCCCTACCTGGTGCACCAAAGATGTCGGTGGGAATGACACCTATGGGATCACTGGGATCCCTTCTATGGTTGGTGGGTGCGGGGTTGTGCAAAGAGCGGGTCTGGCGGTCAGCACAAGGATCGTTTACCCAGGTTCGGGCCGCGAAGATGCGTAATACCCTAGTCCTGCTTTGGTGTATGTATTTGAGTGTTCTTTAGTTCTTGGGCTAGCTACGGTGCGTGTGTAGCCCAAAAGATCCGAATCCTTCTCCTGGACGCCTCGGTCCTCCTTTTATAGACAAAAGGGGTCGCCATAGTGGCACACAGCAGGTGGAAAGGTGTACAGTGCGCAAGCTTATAGCCTGTCATTACGGGACAAGATGCATTAAATGCGCCCCCTTAGGTGTCCCGTTGCTTTATTGGAGATGGCAATGAGGCCCGTCCTGTCCGTCGCTGCCCCGCCTTGCTCCGACACGCGTCCAGGCCAACGATGCATGCAGCGCCATCTAGGCTGGCAGGCTGCTGAGATTGCGTGGTGCCAGGGTCTTCATGAAGATCTGCATGCCACCATGCAGGTGCTTGCTGAGCTAGCCTGGAAGCCGCACGTTGCCACGCAGGTGCCTGCCCAGCTGGTTGGGCTGGCAGCTGTATAGGAATGGCAGTGGGGTCTTGGCAGACGCGGGCCTGGTTGTGGCCTTGCAGGTGCCCCCAGCAAGGGTCTTGTGGCGGCATCACAGTCGTCCCCGACAAGGATCTTGCCAGGGGTCTTGTGGATTTCCTCAGCAAGGATCTTGCCGAGGATCGTTGTCTTCTGGTCCTCATCTGATCTTGAGTGCTTATGATGTTCACAAAGACACTACAAAAAAAATACACTTCCGTGATGATACGTGTTTGTCACAGTAGGTCGCGTTTTTTGTCATGCATGTACATCCATGACAAATTTATGACAGAATCAAGATAGTCATACTGTCTTTGTCGTAGAAGTGTTCCATGACATTACCAAAATTATCATCACGAAAGTGTCCACTTCCATGACGATAAATCGCGCGTCACAGAAGTGCTTTCGTCAAGGGTGACCGACACGTGGCATCCACCGTAACGGAACGCCGTTAAGCTATCGGGTCGGGTTTTGGATCCGATAACCCGTGAACTGCCCCGACTAATGGGAAATTTCCACGTGTAAAATTCTTATTGGCCGGACAAAACACGTGTCAGCTCGTCAGTGGGTCAGATAGGCGCCTATGATATGTCGACACGTGCCACGGCCCACCACTAGCCCATTTAGCTTACAAAGCCGGCACGTTTGACTTGGTCAAAAGTTAACGGGCTGGCCCATGAAAAGCCTGTCAACGGTCTCTTCGCAAATAGCCCATTTTACGGCCCGTTAACTCACGGCCCGTTAGGCACTAAAGGAAATCGGCCCAACAACATCATGTGGGCCGTCGAATATAACACCAGCCCATTTCACTTTCGGCCCATGTATGGCCCACGACGTCTTTCGGCCCATATGAGGCCTTCGTATCTTTGTCCCTTCTGTGCCCACGGTGACTCTAGCTCATAATGAACAGTAATTTTCTTTGTACCCGTTAACGGCCCGTGATTTACATGGGCCGTTTCCAGCCCGTGTTAGCTTCCGGCCTATTGACGGCCCATATGTTCTTGGGCTCCTTTTTGGCCCTCGATTACTTCCGACCCGTTACTGGCATGTTCCCCTAATGGGCCAAATTCGGCCCATGGCAAGAGTCGGCCCGTTACTGGCATGTTCCCCAAATGGGCCAAATTCGGCCCATGGCAAGAGTCGGCCCATTACTGGCCTGTTACCCTAATGGGCCAAATTCGGCCCATGGCAAGAGTCGGCCCGTTTCTGGCCAGCCCGTCCTATATTCTGGCCCATTAACGACCCGTTATGCCTGTGACAGAATTAAGCTTTTGCAGTCCTACGGCCTGTTAACGGCCCGTTACCGTGCTGGGCCGATACCAATTACGCCCGATTACGGCCCATGTAGACCCATTTATCCGACAGCCTGAGGCCCGCCGATTACAGGCCCATTTATCGATGGCCCGAGGCCCACCGATTACAGGCCCATTTATCAACGGCTTGTAGGAGATCCATGGATCCTACGGCCCGTATATGGCCCATGGGTAGTTGCGGCCACTAGCAAACCAGGGAAAAAGAAGACTAGGAAATAAATAAGGCCAAAACTAACGCTAGGCTATTAAGGCGATTACTGATTACATCCACTCGGCATCAAAGATCGCCACCAAAGTGCAAATATAGGGAACACCCTACACTATACAAAAATGGCTTCTTGTTTTCTTTAGCGGTGGCTGCATGTTAAGAATAAATTTTGTATCGCACGAGAACAAATTACAACTATATAACAAAAGGAAGGTTGGCATAAAACTTAACAGTCTAGCAGATAAATGCACCACCGAAGTTGTAAGCTCGGTTCATTTGACCTGACTGTTACGTTTTCATGCTGTATTGTCCGATGGAGCACCATAACCCTCGCCTTCATTTCCCCTAGGCTCCTGAACAACATAGCAAATGTCTGATAGTCTGGTTTCAAAACCATGCATATCTTGACGACATTGAGCAATGTTTCTTCTTGTTTCACAAAGGGCCTCTGTTAGGGAATGGACTTGTGTCTGGAGCGCAGATACAACATTGCTTTGAGCTTGCCTATATTGATCATGAGGCAGTTTGGACGATATTGCCTTAACAACCAACCCAGTATTACGCAGGAACGTGCATTTGGCACTGTTAGTGGACAGTCTTGGCCCACCGCAGCAAGAGTCGACATTGCGGTTATAGTTGCCTCGCCACCTTCGTAAGGTGGCGGTTCCACCATTTTTTCGATAGCTCATTTGAAAAGTTGAGGTTTTACATTAGTAGTACGAGCAGAAGATATTAAGGAGGCAGCAAAACCAAACAAAATAGCTTTGGTCTATATCTGAGAACTTATTACGGTGAACCCATGTAAAATATTAGTTGTATTTTATTGCAAAGTACATAATAAAACCAGGTTCCAAACATATGACCATGTACCATCGCTAAAGTATTGTCTATTTCTTCACATTGTATTGAGGGCTAAGGATAAAGGGACGAAGTTTATAATATGGTAAGCATAGTATGACATCATTCATATCACAAAACAACTGAGAACAGACAAACAGGCAATTCTAACATTGTGTGGGCAAGTCCAGCACGGAACTAGATTACGGGTCAAGATCAAAGGAACATCACTCCTCCCTTTAAACCTTGTAAGGTGCAATGATACACTAAGACAATTGTGTATAAAATTGAAAAGAGTAATAGACATTGGTTGCAAACCATGCAGTTCAAGGCACAAGTCAGAGTAAGTAGTAGTTAAAAGGCATGAGGATTAAGGACTTACAACAGCGGCTTTGACTAGTGTAGTCATGCCCTTCTTCTTACTGGTGTGACAGTCCTTGAAGATTTCCACAACATTTGGTTCAGGTACTTTTTGGTCCTTGCAGGCTTTCCTCTGCATTTCTAACAAGTCAATATAGATCTGATAATATGGTACAGCAAAAAGGGTGAAACAACAGCTAATTACAAGAGCCTCGCAAGGTGCAATATAGCTACGAGATCCCGTAAATGCATTGGAATTTCACTTTTGTACGGTTGGCCTTGTTCTTTGAACAGTTCACCTACAAGAAGATAGATTTGTGTGGCACATGCGTCAATAGGACTTCAACATGTGATCTAATCACATATACTGATACTTCGGATCAGACCAGTGTTTAACAAGGCCCCTCCAGTCTTCATCCAATATATTTTCCACTGGAGATGTTTGGGAAATTCACTGTTAGCCTTGCCTTCAAAGTGAGTTTTCCTCAAGTTATACCAAATCTTGTCGCAGAGCAGACTTGAAAACATGGGTGCAAGCTTGTCTGGTTGCATCATCTTGGGTATCCAACTTGAACCTCATCTGTTGAAAATTATGGGAGACTCATTATCATCAACCTAGAAAGTATGGGACAGAGCAAGATGATATTACTAGTTTCCATACATAACCATACTTACAGATAAATGGTCGAGGAAGGTGTTGAACTAGGTTTCGTCTTTGTCATTCTGTCTTGAATCCATGTTGGGAGGAGACGTACATGACACCTAATGGCAACCGCTGCCTCTGATACTAACTTGGCTGACTCTGTAGCATCACGTGGCCTTTTTAAACCTGCCTCAAAACGGATAACCACATATAACATGCAACCACATATAACAGTGCCAAGTTAGAGGGAGCACCAGTGATGCTGCACTAGGGGAGATGTGCTCATCATAACCACAGCTTTGTTGAGTGTCTATGCATGTGTTGTCTTGGAAATCATCTTGGGGGTGTGGAGGAATAGAAACTGTAGAGGCCCTCCGTTTGGAAGGAGCACCTTTATCTGCTGCCTTGCTAACTTCCGTCCGCTTTATTGATTTTGAATTGTCAAGTAAAACCGACAATAAAAAGCAATAAAATTCTCTCTTCATAACTCATTCATGCATGATACTGACAATCACTACTTTGATGTAAGGCAAACACATGATACCAGGATGGAATATGTACGAAAAACAGGACGGCATGGCATGTTCACAACTGTTTGTGTAACCTAAGCAGAAACCATTCCTGCAAATAAGAAGCAATGCAAGCTAGACACCACATGAAAGATGCAACCAATATGACTCTGCCAAGTTAAAAGCATCCCATCATAAATGGAATTTCAACAAATTGGAAGCAGCGCATGCTATAAATCATATGAAAGATGCAACTAATATCGCGCTGCATATACTAAAGGTGTCTCGTCATATTGATTGATGCGGGATACAAAAAAACAATAGTTTTATGTAAGGACATGCTTAATAGACAGATGTACTATGTACTAAATACAGGAAGGCATGTCACATTAACAGGTATAATGTCACATTTACGGAGTATAAGCTAAGTCGACTAGCACATGCAGTTTAACCAGATTGGAAGAATTACAATCTAGACACCATATGCAACATGCAACCACATATCACGCTGCCAAGTTAGAGCAAGCACCTGCGATGCTAGTGTAGGGGAAATGTTGTAATCAACTACAGAGCTACGTTCACTATCTTCATCTAGCATTTCTATTTCTTGAGAGTCATGTCGAGAGGTTGACGCTGCATTCTTTAATAAGGAGTAGTCCCCTTGCCTGCATGCCTCGTCATAAGTGATTGATGAGGGATACACAAGAACATTAGTTTGATGTAAGAACATGGTTAATACACAGATGTACTAGTATGTACCAAAAACAGAAAGGCATGTCATATTCAAAGGTATAATGTGTAAGCTAAGCGGATGCAATTTAACAAAATTGGAAGCAATACAAGCTAGACATCCGGTGGAGTGGTGAACATGATCATCTAGGACACGAGAGCCTGGTGGGAGGCGGGCTGCTTCGCCACCATCGCGGCTTTTTAGTTGGCTTCTAGGTGATGTCTGTCTTTGCTGGGCTTGTCATTGGCTCGGCCAGTGCCCTGAATAGCTATTTGTCTTCTGGTGCTCACGGGATGGTGGTTCATGTAAAAAATACCTTTCCTTATCTTAATAAAGACCGACTTCGGCCTTTCGAATACAAGCTAGACACCATATGGAACATGCAACCACATATGACACCGCGAAGTTAAAGCAAGCACACAGGATGGTGGTTCATTGTGAGCGAGGTCATCAACTCGAGCAACGTTTACCGTCTCCATCTGCGACCTTTGCACCCTTTAAAGCGGCTGTAACGTGTCGCGCCTAGCAGCAGAGAAAGCTGTACGACTTGTCTCTTTTCTTTTTTGCTTCCCTTTCGGCAGACTCTGAAATACCCTTGCATAAAAACACAATAGTGAGAGTATGGATGAAGTGTGTGCAAAACTAGTGCACTGTAAAAGTAGCAGATAGTAGGTGGCTGAAAAATAAATGAGAGGAGACATATGATAGCTCTACAACATTGCATGGCAAACAAAATTAGATTCTACTCCGTATGATTTTGTAATATATGAGCACAGGAAATGCACATACTCCTCCAGCACACCACCACATGTGGTCATATCTAAGATAACAGTCGACTGGAAATAAATAGGTCAGTCGATTTTTTTAATGAACCGTCCGATCTGCCTCCCACCATAAGGAACGGGCAGATGGCCTTCGTCTACCTCCCGCTTGATCACTTTGATTGGCGATCTTTCTCGAACCGCCAGCGACCACCGCCCAAACCCGTGCCTCCGCCGCCCCGCCCTCCCATCGACCTCACACCACTGCCGTGCTTGGCAGCGCCCCCAAGCCATCCCATTAATCCCGGCCGACCTCGGATCGGCCGCCAAGAGTCTAGGCCGCAGACGCCTAAGATAAACACCAAGGCGCTGCTTCCCGGCGTAATAGTCGTACTAGCGCTGTTATGACGGGAATGCTTCCGTTAATTGGGAATCAGCGGCGAGAAATTGAAATTCAGGGGAGGCGGACCTCTAGCTATGGTGAAATAGTATATGAGGAGAAACCTTGTGCATCGCGAGTTACTAGGAACATCTAGTATCAAGAAGAAGCGGTCAACTAGTGTCTTACGTGGGATGAATACCGTGCAAGCGAGACGTAAGATTTATGCGAATAAGGGAAGAGGAGTACCTTCTTCGGTTGCCGGTGTGGTCACCTCCACATGTCGCGGCGATCTTCTTCTTTTTACCGGGGAAACCGATGTTCTGGAGGGTGCAGGCTTGGACGAACCCATGGCCAAATTATTGATTGTGTTGCCGTGGCCGTATCTCGGCGGAGGGGAAGCAGATCCGAGGCGGCGAAGGACGGCGTAGCAGGAACAGCTCCGGTGCGGTGGAGGGTGGCGAAGTTGGAGCGGTAGCGGTGAGGCGCAGGATGGCGTGGTTGAACTGGATCGGGTACGAACGGCTCGGCCTCGGCTTCAACTGCTAGCCGTGGAGGGCGTTGCGGTTGAGGTTGCGGTGGACGACGACGTCGGGGTATCGGCTCCGGCGTGATGGAGGAGGGCGGCGGTTAATGTGTGGGATGGGGTGGCGGATGGAGGACGCCGGGGTTTCACGACTAGTGGAGAGGTAGTTTTGGCGCCCACGGAGTACGAATGGGGAATCGGACGGGTGGGGAGGGGAACCATGTTTCGGTCTGGGACGCACTTGTTTTTGGCTTTTTTGGACAGAAGATGGGACGCTCTTGTTTGAAATTTGGGGAAAGTACAAACTTTGCCCCCCTCTTCAATTTCGGACCTACTGCGGGTCGGGGGTAGGATGGTAATCCCAGGTGTCCCAAATAGTGGGCGGGAGCGATTTTGGCAGCGCGCATGTGTGCTTAGGCGGCCACTGTGTATGAATGTTTTTCGGAGGCGGTTGCGTGGCGTCTAGATGAAGCTACAAACCTACCCCAGTTTAGACCTTTGGACATCGGGCCGGTAGGTTTCACAGGTCGAAGTTATTAGAAAAGTAATTTCCTTGTACTACCAAACATTGGTCTCACGCAGCGGTTTCAAGTAGTAGAGGCTCTTTGGTAACCGTTCGAAATTTTGAAACACAAGCATTCACGTTTAGAGTACTCTTGAACTATGAGGATTGACCTAAATAGACAACGTTATATTTGACCTTGTATGTTTGAAAACCTCATTAAATTATCCGCTTCCTTTTGAAATTTTGACACTTGAAAATCCTATAACTACGATTATTTTGGAATGGAGGAGCTAAATTTGAATCTATTTTGTAGATGACTACATATGCTATTATGTACAAAATCAGAGCAAAGATTGGTACCCCCATAGTTTAGGTATGGTTTACAAATGCCATGATATCAAATTCAAATAATTGAATGTACTTCATGTTGAATTTGATTTTTTTAAACCACCTTAGGTTGAATTCAAATGTATGCTAGTTCATAGGTAGCTATTTATAAATGTCCATTGTGTAACTTTCGTATGTGTAATGTGCTTTACACACAGAACATGAACTATACTCACGTTTATATTCGATTGCTAAAGCGATGCATTGTCTGGAGTTCAAAATACTAACTATGTGGATCAATTGTGTCGAATAATAACATAGACATGCTCAAATTCGATAGAATCTAGATGTACGATGGATCAATGACCGCTCCTTATCACGAATTGCAAATATCATGATCCCATCCTAATATTTGGATACAATTTATATCTTTAATCATTGTCTAGAGCAGTCTTTTACGTGTAGTTTCACTCTCCATCGGTGGTCTCTCACACATGCTCACACACTCTCTCCCGAGGTTTCTTTCTCGCACACATGCTCTAGATATAACCCTCCCTCCCTCCGTAACCATTTACAACTGTTTTCACTAACCTTTATCACAAGCACTCTTCCTCTCGCAAACATACACACGCACAATCCTCATCGACCCTTTCTATATACATGGACCTGCCTACATGTCTCATGTATGCATATTATCTTTACGCCTGTCTCTCACGCATTATCTCACACCTCTCTTCCAAATCAACGAGTATGATTCTAGCAGAGCATTTTGTAGGATGCCCCTTAAAGTTAGGTTGGATGAATAGTAATATCACAGATAAAGGGGTTACCTTAGTCCGAGAACCTAGGGTTACAAATCTTAGCCGGCTTTGTCAGTGGACACAGAGTCCTTCACAATTCTTCTATCTTTGTCTTGTACGACTAGTCATCCATGGGTCTTCCTAAATGTGTCATGGGCCGACCAATGTGGCGCGGGGCCTTAACCGAACGAAAGGCCTCACCTCGACCCACTTTGGACCTCACGCAGCGGTGACACACCCTCTGCCCCCACGTCTTATTATCTTCTCACACCCACACATACCAACACAAACACCACACACACAGAAAATTTCTCCTGGTGCCTCTATTCCCTCCCCCCTTGCATATACACACTCAAGGGAATGGAATCTCTTGTCGTGACGTCATATTCGTCTCTCTCTCTAGACCACTCTCATTTCTTGTGCTATCTCTCCCACGCCCCCCCATCGGCCCCTCTATCCATGCCTCTGTCGAATACGTAATACACACACATACCTCTCTAGGCCCCGCCAAATGCATCAACTACACATTCACACATGTTACATCACGTACCCCATTGATCTAAAAAGCCCTCTCTTCACGTTTATTTCGCATACACCATTCCTTTTGAATAAAGTGTGGCCAAAAAATTATTTTAGAGTTTCTACATGTATATAACAGTACAAAAGTTATATGGTGGAGTCTGAACGCTAATTTGCATTGCATGGTGCCCACAATGATATTTATTCCAAGACTGTGAATTTGTATATTTTTATACTATATACAAAGTTAGTCATAATAAAGAGAAACGAAGAGCATCTCTCTCTCCATCGCATACCCCCTGTACGCCCCTTTCACGTATGCACACAAAACTATCTCCATGTCCTCTAAAAGTAATCCCCCAAAAAATTCACGCATCTTTCATCTTTCTCTCGCGATATATGCAATGACGATCATTGTATTTGAAGCGAAAGCATGACACATACATTGGACTTCATAATCCACTCATTACGGTCACCGTTTACGTTTAGTGGTTATTATACAGTCACGTGCTCACTGTACAACTTTGTATTTGCGCATGACATGACTAGTTGACCAGTTAAACGCTTCATGTGGCACCTCTAGTGTTGCATCACATTATCTCACTAACATCGTGCCCACCTGTCGACTTGTATCTACTCTACATCTACACTATTATAAAATACATAAAATACACTCTTATAAAAACAGAGTTGGTGATGATGGTGTACTGCCATCCTCACAATATAGGCCGTCCGATTTATATCGGCGGATAGGAAAGAAACTATGGCAATTTTGCAAAAAGGTACCCACACACCTCTCCACATTTGCAAATAAGGCCTTCCCTCGTTCATCCTTTTTTCTCATAAGATAAACAAGTCATACAAATGCATCTTGATGTTACGTGCAACACACGGGCATCTTGCTTGTAAGAATGAAAACAAACGACAAAAAAATATTTTGGCGGTGGTTCGAAGTCATGACCGCGGGCACAACGGACAAGGTGGCCTTGTATTGGTATGCTGAGCCGTCTGCTTTAACACACAAGAGCTGGTGTGGTGATTATACACACACGCACGCATGCACACGAACTCCATCCATGCAACACTCACACAAACACATGCACCCACGCACGCACGCAACACTCACACGTACACACGCAGCCACGCACACACGCAACACTCACCACGCACGCATGCATGCACACACCAGTACACCACACGACCAACACACACTCTCACGCTCAAGTGCTCAACCTACACATGCATGCGCACACAGGCCACAGCAGACACATACACAACCAGGTGATTCCCACGCACAGGTTGGAGCCTTGTCGCGCCTGCGTAAATTTGTGTTTATCTGACCTTCTTCCTATGTGAACTGACAGGTGGGACCCACAAGGAACGTGGTCAATTTAACTAGTCAACATGGCGCCACGCAGACTATTTGGCCGGTCAACGGAGTGCAATCCGATCCGAATCGCGGAGCAAGTGACCGGATAATCACCGCAAAAGCGTATATAGTGACCGTAATCAGCTTATTACGAAGTTCGGTGACCGTATTACGCTTTTCTCTCTGTAGGCCCTCCAAAACTACATCTCTACGTTCTCGCATGTTACATCTAACTACTATGCAATACATCACTACTACTACACTCTAACACAATAAATCATATGTGTTTTTAGTTTTACTAGATATCATATTGTTACTTATAATTATTCAGTTTGCATACATTAAAATTGCCTTTGAAATGTATGGCCAGTATCATCTACCGCGCGGGAAAAATCCCGCCCTTTCCTATTTAATCGGGTTTGTATCGATGGATCGTGCGAAATAGCAAAACTAGTACTATACAGTACAAGTGACAGTTCACTGGGCCGTCGTGTCGTCTACTCCTCCATCGTAAGAGTGGAGCGCTCGCTTTCATAAGTCTTCTAGTCCCTTTCGCCGACATGTGGGACATCAAGCTAGCGGGTCCACGTGCCATACCGGAATACAGTGCAGAGCAGCCGGGGTGAAGCACCCTAGTCATGGCGCCGGCATAGTAATGAGCACTGAGGCGTCAAATCACAAAGCTGCACCTTTCCTGCAGTTAAGTTGGAGGGACGAAGTAATAATGCTAAAAATGGAAGTTGGAGGGACGAAGCAACCATCATTTCACTCGTTGCTGAAACCGCTTCTCCCTCATCTTCTTCAACTTAACCACGTGTTGCTTCTGCCGTTGTTCTGCCTCATGTGGGACGCGGATCAGCTTGGTAAACCACTGACACGTGGGACCGCATGTTAGCAAACCGCCAGGACAACGTCCTCCGAAAATAAGAAACCTCCCCCGCCATCCTCGCGGCAAAATCACCTCCTTTTTACTAATCTTTGATTCTATAATTTTTTAGATCAATATAATTGAGATTTGTATAGATAGCACAGGAGCAAAACCAAGTGGTAGTGCGGTTAAGGGCATCCACAATGTGTAGCCAAATGTGAAAATAGCTTTTGGCATCGTGGGAACCATTGTGGATGGTGTTGCCAAAGCCAAAAAGATGGAACCGAAGCTCTCTGATTGATTGATTGAAGGAATAGAAAAATGCAATGTCCCTCCTCTTTCTCCCATGCTTGGACGCATGTAGTACAGTATAGAGCATAGAGTCTACTCCCCTGTCCCTTCTATCACAAATCACAAAGCAGTGAGGCATCAAATCACAAAGCACGGATGAAGCAACTATCATTTCACTCTTCGCTGACTCCGCTTCTCCATCGTCTTCTTCAAGAAACCATCTCACCGCACTAGTACTCCTAGTAGTAGTACTAGTAAAGCACTTCCTGGATGCAAATAAGGCGGTTGTCTCGGCTTGCAGGCGGCACTTGTGAACGACTTACCGTGGTCTCCCTCAATGGCGTTCTCCGTCGAACGCACTTCGCCAAACCACAAAAAAAAAGTCGTCGGCGTCACCGCAATGGGCAAGGAATTCAAATATAGTTACTACCTCCATTTTTTGTACACAAGGCCAGTATATAAAAATTACAATTTGCAAAGGGCCACTAACACTAATCGAGGAAAAATTGATGGGGTTAGCAACCAAGGACATTAATATCCCCTGCATGCATGCGGAAGTGAGAAGGTCCGTTTGCATGGCGCTGCATTAATCAAGCGATGAGGAGTGAGATGGTTAGCTCTTTGGTCTTTCGAGAAAAAAATATGCATTAATTGACACGTGAAACGAGGATTTGTATTGATTAAATCCCACGAAGGAAAACCCCGCCTTTCTTTTTTAACACTAGTACTCCTAGTACGTACGTACTTATCCTGTTTGGGTCTAGGCCTTGCATTGCCAAACTTCTCCACACATTTTTTGCCAAGCTTGCCTAAAGTTTTCAAAATGAGAAGGAGGTACACTTGCGCACGGCTGTCGCGGTCGCTTGCACCCTCCTGCAGTCGCGCTGACGCTTGTGATGCGCACCGCACCCTCACATAGTCGCTCCTGCACGCCGCAAACCCAACCAAGGGAACGCACCCTCACTGACACGTGTTGTCGCATGTGAACAAACCAAACTCAGCCATCCTATCGCTGACACAGAATTTTCGTTCATAGAGTATTTTTATCCAACCGCATGTTGGGGAGTATCCACTCTGACCCGTGCGGTGGTCTGTTGGGGAAGAAGAAGAGGTGAGGAAGAAGGAAAGAAGGGTTAGGAGACGAAAGATATTCATCCAACTGCCTGAAATGGTAGACTGACCCAAGTCAGGCGACTTGCATAACAAATAGTATGTTTTTACACAGCAAAAGATCCATAAGAACAACAACATAAAGAAAAACTATCACTCCTCGTGGAAAGAGACGGCCTCGTCGTCTTTGGCTGCCGGCGCGAACCAGCCGTTGTTGCCGACGTGTGTCTCCGCACCGTGGTTGTCCTCAGCCTCCAGCTACTCGTTCAAGCGGAGCGTGCGGGCGCTCTGCACGGACTAGAGCACAGCCCGGTTCAAGTCGAGGACGTCCGGTTCCGCCTGCAGGAGGGCCTCGATGGCAGCGGCATCCGTGCGCTCCGCGTCGAGTCGAGCCTCCGCCAACCGGTTCAAGTCCAGGACTTCCAGTTCCGCCTGCAGGAGGGCGTCGATGAGAGCGGCATCCGCACGCTCTGCGTCGAGTCGAGCCTCTCCCGCTCGGTTCATGTCCGGGGCGTCGATTCCGCTGCGGGAGGGCCTCGATGGCAGCGGCATCCGCGCTCCGCCTCAAGTTGAGCCTCCGCCGCCCGGTTCACATCCACGACATCCGGTTCCGCCTGCAGGAGAGCCTCGATGGCAGCGGCATGCGCGCGCTCCGCGTTGAGTTGAGCCTCTGCCTCCCTGTCCTCCTTTAGTATCGCCATGTTGAACCGCTGGTCCGCCTGCACCATGGGGGACTCGGACACCGACACGAAGTCGACATCCATCGTTTCATACCCATCGGGGCCTTCTGCGCCGCGACCTCCGCAGTGAACATTGGATCGGCTTCCTCCTCCTCGTAGCTTGGCTCTAGAGAACTCGGGATTGGCCGCCCGCCAAAGCGAGCTTGGGAGCAGTGCGTGGTGCCGACCGCCGCCGTGATTTCTGCGCGGTGCTCCGGCGTCAGCATCTTGTAGTAAGTGATCTTGCGGCGCACCATGGCTTTCCGGCGAACTAGGGGACGTTTGATGCGGGCTAGGGGATCGGAAGGTGGGGGAATGGGCTGGAGATTTGGTGTGGTTTTAGGGCAGTGGCTGGCGTAGGCCGAGCGTGAAGGTTCTGGTGTGAATAGTGGTTCCGGTGACGACCGGTCAATCGGTTTTGACTGTACATCGCTCTTGTTGCGTTCGCGTTGCAGCCCGACACGCTGGACCCTCCACGTCGCTCACCGAATGGAACACGCTTCATCTTGCGTTTTCGGTCGCTTGTGGGACCGCAGTTGAGAGCAAACCGACGTGCCGCCCCCGCCCCCCCCCGCGGCAGGTATTATACCACCACACCCACCCGTGTATGCAGAGTAAAAAAAAAACGAGGGAGTATAATAAGGATGAGGATCCTCGGCGTGGCGAACCCATTGAGTAAGCCCGACATGCGGGGCCTAGCAAGCATGGGGTCTGCCAGTAAGTGACCGAAAGGGAGGGTAAGGCAGGGATACCTACGTCAGAGGATCCACTTCCACTATACTACTTTGACCAAATGTTAGAGTAATAATATATGACATGGAACTTACACAAATGTTAGAGTAATAATATATGACATGCAACTTACACAAAGCATACAGGGTCTAATCGTTTTCGAGGCTAACTTTGGCCAAATGTTTGAGTAATAATATATGACATGCAACTTACACAAAGCATATGGTCAATTTCATTATGTGAAAGGAGTTTCCAATGATATAATTTTCACATTATACATCTCATGTACTCCCTCCGTCTAGGTGTGTAAGTCATCTTCACGAAAACCAAATAATCCCAAAACACGTGGTAGCGGTGCATTAACTTCTACCTCGTTTCTTGTTTCTTGACATATGAACCAATAAGAGATGAGGGTGTGCATGCTTTTAATGACACGAGACTATCAAACATGACATGCGATGGTTAGTTCATTGCATGCAATACTATTAATTAGCAAATAAACATTAATGTCTCTCATTTTCCCTCCTCCTTGGTCACGGTGCACAGCCTAAGATGACTTACTCACCTATGTGAAAGGAGTACTATTAATCTTGTCAATAGTCAAATTGGAAACCATCTCGAGTACAAATCTAGGAGTACGTACGAATCTAACAATATTGATTGGGTGTTGTTGCATGTTGATACCTTTTTTATCATAGTAGAGATACTTTGACTACACATAAAACTTATAGTCCCTCCGTCTAGGTGTGTAAGTCATCTTACGAAAACCAAATAATCCCAAAACACTTAGGCGCGGTGCATTAACTTCTACCTCGTTTCTTGTTTCTTGACATATCAACCAATAAGACATGAGGGTGTGCATGCTTTTAATGACTTGAGACTATCAAACACGACATGCAGTGGTTAGTTCATTGCATGCAATACTATTAATTAGCAAATAGACATTAATGTCTCGTTTTCTCTCCTCCAAGGTCACGGTGCACATCCTAAGATGACTTACTCACCTAGGCGGAGGGAGTATGTAAAGTAGAAAGGATAGGAGGGAGTATATTATGCGTTCAAAAGCGAAGCGAACATTGAATACCCTTTATATATGATTTGCGGATGCTATGATCACCGGATCAAAATTTTGAATCTGCCTTAGGTATCACGTGCCCCACTCGTTCCCTCTCGATTTCATCTCGGTCCGGAGATCTATTGAAAGAGGACTAGGGTGGGTACATGCGAATGATACTCGTGGAATGTTCAAATGAGGCATGCGGGAGGATGGACTCATTGGAGGCGACATGATCGATGGAGAAGAGGGTTGGAGAGGAATGAGAAATAAGCAAACGCCACATGATTACACTTGAGCGACTCAAATAAACAATAAGTTTTCTCACTTGGCCTACATAGTGAAAGGCCTAATGCATAACCACGGAGCACTAACGTCGAATATGGCGGGAAAACAGGGAAACCGACATAAGCGCAGACTAGTCCAATGGAGGAGCTGGCCCACGACCTCCTTGCCACCGACAACCGTTCATGTGGGTCGTTGGGGCCAACAACGGGCGCAGCTCGGCACCGCCTCTGGACACGGCGACCGCGGTGAGCGACACGCTCATATCGTCAATAGACACGGTCGATTTCAGTGTGACGAGGGTGGCGTTAGTGCTGTGGCACAACCAACGGTATGTTTGGTTTGTGCCCAATGTTGCCCCATCAAAGCATTGGGTAGCCAAAATTTTGGTTGAGGTATTGGTTGCCCATGATTTGGCCGACATTGGCAAGAAAAATGAACTAGAGTTGGCTAGAGTTCATTGGCATGCCAAAGAAATGGCAACCATCCAAACAAAGACCAATCTTTGGGTCATGACCAAAATTTTGGTAAGGTGCACTTTAGCCACAATCCAAACACACCCCAACACCCGGCTTGTCGAGGATGCAGGCGCGCTTGACAGCGTCCGCGGAGTGGTTTAAGCGACCAGCTGCATCCTCTGGACCTGAGACCATGCCGGGTCGTCTTGCTTTTTCAATGACATGCGGGGATCGCATTTGAGTAAAGGGCATCTCCAACGTTGCCACGACCGCAGCTGACTACCCTGGCACACCAAAGCCCTCATCCCTCGGGCCGTTGCGCGGTGCGTTCCCAGCCGGCGCCAGCTGCCCTCATTCATGTCGTCCGTTCGTATGTCGTCGTTAAGAGGCTCGGTGCCCGAGGAACCAATTCCGGCGACTTAATGACGCACCCGGACGCTTGGCCTCACCGGAATGCGCTACTTAAAGCGGCAATGCCCAGCTAACCTCCACACCATAGCGCATCGTCCTGCTACCTGGCACCACATCCGCCATGACCGCGAGCGCGAACGCTCTGCGGGAGAGCTTTGTCTTCGGGGATGAAGCTCGAGGTCGGCGCCCTCGCTCAAGTCGCCACTCGCGACGCAATAGCGGCGTAGCCGGACGGGGACGCGACCGCACAAGCGGTGGCCACGGTGGCGGCCAACGACGGGAGCACCGTCAGCCACGCGTCCAACTTGCCACCGTCCAATGTCCGGCACCGCCGAGGTCGGGGACTCCTCCGAGGATGAGTAGGGCATGGGAGGCGGCAGGGCATGGTATGCCAACTGGCCGGTCCGTATCCCGTGTTCTACTCTTCCTCGCCGGAGACCGCACCTTCACTTCACGGGTCTTGAACCCCGCCCCGTACATAGAGATCGCAGATGGAGGACGTCGGTCGCCCGCCATGAATAGGTTTAGGGTCGGGTTTCTTTTATTTTTCTGTCCTATAAAAGTTCGAAATGTAATGAAAATCTGCCGTGTTTGCATTAATCTCGGCCGGTGTATATGAACTTTCACAATAATATACATATTGTAGGAGTACTAGCAAGATGCCCGTGCGTTGCATGGAAGATCAAGATCTTGTGGGAGAAAAGGATGAATGAGGGAAAGCCTTATCTGCAAATGTGGAGAGGAGTGCGGGTAAATTGTCATAGTTTCCTTCCTATCCGTTAGATATAGATCGGACAACCTATATTGCAGGATGACAGGGACACCATCATCACCAACTCTGCTTTTATTGAACGAAACAAATCTAAAAACCAACTAAGCCAACCTCCCAACATATCGGCGGAAAAAGACCGGCAGCGCCCGTTTTAGTCGGGATTACGGATTACTAGTAGTAGTCTCGATGGATCGCGTGAAGCAACATTTTTTAGGCGAAGCACCTAGTTTAAAAGGAAAAAGGCGGTACACTCACAACACTCCTGTCAGCGGTCGCATTGCACCCCACACACGTTCGGTCCTGCACACGGCTCACACAAGCGAAGCAGCGGCTTTCCTCTTCACCGACACGTGGGATTGCACTTGGAGAAACCGACCATCGCCAAACTCCCCGCCCACCGCGAAAATCCTCCCCACACACAAAAATTCCCCCAAATTCGATTCAACCGCCCTTCGGCCAAATATTCCCCAAACCCCCCTCCCCCTGTCCCTCCTCCACTCCATTCGCTCCGCCAAAGCCACCCTCCCCGCCGCGCCGATACGTCGGCGCCGTAATTCGTCGAGGGGACGCACGGAGATCGTCTCGCTCCCACAGTACGCTCTCGTAGACTGCCGTCCTCTAGCCGCGCCACCACCTCTGGCTACGTTCTTGTGGAGGCGCACGTCGGTCAGCACCGCCACATTGGCGGCGACGTTCGTGTGGAATCGCCGCGGCGGTCAGCTTCTCCCACGGTATACGCATTCTAGGCCGAGGCCCGTTCATGTCGGTGTAGCGCTGAATGTTAGCTGATAGACACTATTAATCTCACTTTGTTTGCGAAGTAGTTTACTGTCAATATGCTCTGCTTAAGAAGCTTCCTTGCCTTGTTCTGCACTCAATCTGCTTAGCTGAGATGGCATGCCAAGGCCGATTAGTTGCTAAAATATCCTACCATATATTTATTGTGACGTAGATTGCCATGGTCTAGTAGCCAATCTGTTAGGTGAAATAGCTCTACACCGTTTTATACTCGATCTTTGTTGCTGTGATGGCCTTCGATAGTTCGATGGCTGTGTGCTCGGCCTCATTGACTGCTGAAACAGCCTGCCATAATTTAGCACTCAAATCTGTTTGCTGAATTAGCTTTACATATATTTCGTTACTTAGATCTGCTCGTCCAAATATCTTGCCATAGCTTTAGACATCGACCTAGATATTTTTTTTCTGGACTTCATAAAAAAAGCATATATATTTTTCCTGTAATATCTAGTAGAAGAACTAATTTGTATGTCTAACAGATGGAGAGGACTTGGATAACTTCCGCTCGAAGATTCTCCGCTGCATATGTCGAGGGGGTTGAAAACTTCATGAACTTTATCAGAGCTGAGTACGGTGGTCCGAAATCAGATGTGCTCTGCCCGTGTAGCAGTTGTATGAATGCAGTTACAAGACCCTAGTTAACTGTGCAAAATCATCTACACTTGTATGGGATGTCGGTCACATATACTAGGTGGGTTGATCATGGTGAAGCTGTGAACGTCAATGTTATTGACAACGTGGAAGTAGCAGATCACCATCTTGATCTGCACGATGCTCGAGTAGAAGAGGAGGAGGAGGTGGTGGTGGTGGAGCCGGTGAGTTTGACCAACATTGAAACAATGCTACGAAATGCTCGTGCATTCCGTGAACTTTCACTGCGGAAGAAAAATGGTGGGCCCGCATGTTGGAACAATGCAACGTTCTGTCACCCGGGAAATAAGTTGTCAAGATTCTCAGCTATGGTCACCTTTCTTCGGTGAAGACATACGAGCGGATGACCAACAAATCATTCGATGCGATGTTGGCTGCTTTCATAAATCTTTCCCAGATGCCTCTGAGCTGCCACACCTCTGATAAAATGAAGAATTTCCTTCATGCAGTTGGAATTGGATATGATATGATCCATGTTTGTAAGAATAATTGTGTTACATTAGGAAGGATTATGCCAACTTAAGTGAATGCCGAAATGCAAATCATCAAGATGGAAAGATGGCGATCTTTGTGAAGAGGGTTCCTCATAATGTTACGAGACATTTTCCAATTACACCAAGATTGCGAGAGGTTGTTTCATGATCTTTGAAACAAGAGAGGGTGTCTTGTGGCATTCTAGGAACCAGAGTACAGAGATTAGAATGTAATGAGCCATCCATCTCATGGTAGTGAGTGGAAAAGCTTCAATGATAAACACAATGAGTTTGTCTTGACCCAGAAACATTAGACTTGGCTTAGCTTGGATGGATTTAACCCATTTGGCCACGAGGCGCCACATATAGCATGTGGCGGTGCTTGTTATCCCTTACAACATGCCTCGAAATGTCTACACCAAAGAATCAAACTACATGATGGCCTTGCTCATCCCAGGTCCAAAAATTCCTGGAAAGGATTTTGATTTGTTCATGGAGCCTCTTGTGGAGGAACTTCAACAGCTATGGAAGGGTGTACTCACTCTAGACCTATATAGCAGCCCACCCTTGATTTCTTCTGCGTGTTGTTGTTATTTGGTGAATCCATGTTTATCCGGATTTGGGCACTATGTCCGGGCGAACGACACATGGTTACAATGCATATGTTCGCTGTGACAGGAATCCACTGTCATACGCAATACTTAGCAAGATCTGTTACATTGGACACCACCGTTTCCTTACCAAGGACAAGCCGCATCCTAGAAAATATCGAAGACATGTGTTCAACGCAAAGCATGAAAACTGTGATGCGCCAAAGAGGCTCACCGCCGATGAGTTGCAAGTGGAATTAGAGAAGGTCAGGCATATTACACCGTGAAACCATCCCGGTAATGGTAGCGGGAAAAGGAAGCATGTACGGTAGAAGAGAGATTATTGTTTACCAGCAGATCCACTTTGTGGGACTTCGAGTATTGGAAAGATTTGGTTCTACGGCATAATCTTGATGTGATGCACATAGAGAAAAATATATGTGAAAGCATTATCGGTACACTTCTTAACATTGAAGGCAAGACGAAAGATACCTTAAAATCTAGGATTGATTTGACACACAGGTATCGAGAAAGGATTTGCGGTGCAAGTTGAAGGTAAACCACGGGATATGGCACCGGTTGTATGCGCCTTGGTCAAGGTAAAAAGAAAAGAATTCTGCGAGGTCACATCACGTGTGAGATTCCCACATGGATTTGCTTCCAACCACGAAAGGAGAGTCGGTCTGAGATGGAAACAAGGTACAAGGGTTGAAAACTCATGACTGCCACGTCCTACTTCAAAGGGTTTTACTGTTATCCTTAGAGGATTGGGCATACGACTTACAGGCGATTGCGAGTTGGGACAATTCTTGAGGAACTCTGCGGTAGAAATATCAGTATAGATGCTTTGGGCGTCTTAGAGACAAGATACCAACTATCCCACGCGACCTTGAGAAGATATATCCTCCGGCCTTCTTTGATGTGATGGTGCATTTGGCTATTCATCTACGATGAGGCACTACTTAGAGGTCCATGACAAGACGGTTGGATGTACCCTATTGAAAGGCGGCTAGGCACTTTCAAGGGCTATGTTAGGAATAGAGCAAGACCCGAGGGTTCCATTGCAGAGGCCTACATTGCTACAAAAGCGTTGACATTCTGCTCAAAATACATTGAAACAGCTGATCAGCTTAGCAAAGAGGTGGGTGAAGACAATCCTTGGCTCAATGTTTTCGATTATTACATTGAGATCTGAGGGAAGAGTTGACAAGAGGACAAACCTAAAGATTTGGACAAAATGGTTTGGTATGTGTTGAATAACTGTCCTGAGATACTACCTTATATCAAGCTCTGTTGGAAAAGGCAGTGCCTAGGAGGCGCTTAGGCACGCCCAGGCACTAGGCAATAGCGAAACGCCTCGCCTAGGGCATAAATGGAGGTCTAGGCAGGGCAAGCAAGGAATTGCCTACCCAAGAAAGAAATCATGCCACATCTTGCACTAATATGCCAAGCGTGTTATATTCCAATGGCGGTGAGACGGTAATTAACTTATTTGTATGCCCTAAACTAATGTCAACACCCATATAATAATCACAAATACACTATGAGTAAAAACTATATTACCGCATAGGTCGCGCCTAGGGCGCTTAGGCACCGCCTAGGCACTAGGCGAAGGCCAACCGCCTCGCTTACGCCTACCGCTTTTTCCAACCTTGATATCAAGTAAGTGCAGTACTGCAGCTTATACATCATAATCTACTAAACTTGCAGCACATTCTTATATATTTAGATGTTTGACGCGATCACGATGTTGTGCAGCATCTACAAAGATGCCGCAAAATCCAAGAAACATTGACAAACTGGTTATGGCAGGATTTGAGAAATGGTTCAAGAACCATGTAAGATTTTGAAGTGCACTGTCAATTTTTTTAATATATTGAGTACATAAGATGATCAGCTTGTCTATTTTCTAACCATAGGTTAAGAAGATGCGGGAGGATGGGCGGCGATTGATGATGCCCTTTACTCACTAGCAATGGGTCACGATACTCGGGTAAGACATTATGAATCTTGCGTTGTTGGAGATGTGCGCTACAACACCCTTGCACGAGACGAAGGCAGGAAGACACAAAACAGTGCCATCATGATCACGGATATGTATGACAAAGAGACAACTGAAATGTATGCTAACATAACAGACCGTGTTCGATTCTGATATATCTCGATTTAGGATCGTCGGTGTGTGGTTTTGTTGTGCTGTCGTTGGTATAACCTATTTTCCAGGATCGCAAAACCCAGAGCTGATGATTATTTCAAATCCATCAATGTCAAGGAGGCGTACCAGACCAACGAGCCTTTTATTTTGGCAAATCAAGCAACGCAGATATTTTTCTTGGAAGACACATTTGCACGCGTCGCGATGGTGGAGAGTATTGCAAAGGTTTGAGCAGAGAATTCGTTTAATGAAGTTGCACAACAAGATGATGCTTACTGCTGCTCACGATGTACAAGATAACACAAATGTTCCTAATATATTTGAGAACCATCACGTCAATGACGCCGTGAAAAGATTGCTGTCATCTTGTGGACATACAAGAGTTGATCAAGAAGAAGCCAGCGTTTGAGGACGTTGAGGACGAAGAAGAAGATGACACCGTGGGGAATTACGATTGATGATACACATGGCGAAGATGTTGGCGTTGCTGATGCGGATGATGATTACATTGCTTTTGTCGTATTTGCACTGTCGGAAGACATTTTTATCTACTATGTGAAATTGTGTAAGCTATGACAACTGAAACCTGATGAACATGTTGTTTAGTATTTTGTTGTCAGAACATCACTTGTTATGTATGCTGTTTTGTGTTTGGTGATTGTATGACAACTAAAACATGATGACATTGTTGTTTAGTTGTACTCATATTTGGCTGTTAAACTTGAATTTGATGACATAGTTTGCTGTTGGACTGCAATTTGCTCGACGTCTTTGAATGAGAACGAAGCTGGACTGACAGGGCCTCTGCTATTTATTTATTTATATGAGCAAAAGGGGATACCCCCTGGTTTCCGTTAATAGAAATCATTAGATGTTCACAACACTACGCCCAGCCTGCTACACAGGTTTCATTCATTACTAGTTTCAGCAAAGTGCTCATGTCATAGCCACTGAATACATCACGAGTGCTACATACACTTCAAAGACAATCATCCTACAAAGCACATCTATTTTGCCCATTATCTTCACAAGCTCTTTCATCTCCTCATTGCTATCAAGGCCGCTCAGCAGCTGTTGCTTAGCCATGATCAGAGGAACTGCATCTTTAACCTTCTGCTCTGCATCTTCCTCTTCTGCTGTTCCTTCAGTTACTTGTCCAACACCCCAACCTGCTGGTATTGGGATTCCTCGGCTAACCAAATAATCAGCGTAGTTGCATTCCCCCACATCAGGAACTTCCCAGAAAAACAAATCACACGAATCTTCCCTTTTTCTGTACGAATCAAATTGGAAGATCATCAACCAAACTATTAAAAAAATCAGCAACTGAAAGCAACAGAACAACACTTAAACATATTATTACCCCATGATTCAGGCATTTGTAGAAGACTCGGCTAGGGTTGCGGATTGTGGTTGAGACGCGACAGATGACTCTGCGTGATTTCCAGCAGTGGCACCACACCAACGGCAGCGGGTTGCGATGAGAAATCGGCTGCGGTGCGCGTGCCAGCGGGGGTGTGATGAGACCCACAGGCGATGGTACGGGTGGCGACTTGGCGCATATCTGGTTGTTACTGCTTTGAAGAGCAGTGGACGAGCAACCGGCGGACATAGTTGCTGCGGCGAGCTTCGATGCTAGGCGAGTAAGTAGAGAAGAGGAGAAGCGAGCATTGGATATGTCGGTTTCATTACTTGCAGTAGCATAGCACCATATATAGTCATTGTCTAGGTTTGGATTCGAACCAGCTACGAGAGCACGTCTTTCTTTTTTCTAAAACTCGGCAACGTCTCTTTACTGGTACACTAGCTTGTTCTGTACGCCTTCCCAAGTCTTTGATTTTCTTTCCCTTTTTTTTGCGAGGAAGGAAGGAGGACAAAATTGAGAGTTCCTCGGACTTGAACCCAAGACCTCTCGGTTGAAAACCAACGGTGCGAGTCACTTATGTGGCGAACGTTCCATGTGAGGAGGACGGCATTTAACGCATTTTCCTCGCAGCTTTTCTTCCTATATATAAAAAAGTATGCTACTTGGTATGCCTTAGTCAAAAACGATTGTGCCAACCTTGACTGCTTTGATTGACATTCAACGTCTGTCGTGTTTCTTGATCTCTTCTTCCTCGAGCCGCCAAAGCCAAACCAGCCGGCTGGACCGCCGCTTCTCCGCCTCCCACGACGGCTGTGATCTTCCCGGCTCCTGTTCGTTCCGTCGAGGCCTCACCATCGTCCTCCGCCTTGGTTCGCTCACTACGGCGCCGCCCTCGGATGTTGTCAACATGTTCAACAACCGAGAGGAATAAGCAGATGATTGTACATGGTGAGGATGACAGTAGGGACCCAAAGAAATACACAAGCAGTAATTTTGTTTTTTCGGGACGGAGAAGGGTATCAACTAGGTTGTGCGGGACCGTGGCCCGTCTAGCCTGTGCTTTTAGTTCATATGTTCAGACATGACCAGCCCAGTTTGTTTTTTCCTTTACGAAAAATGGCTAGCCAGCTATTTTGTTTTTTGCAGAATAACCAACATAGGCCTACTTGCTTTTCTACGCCTGCTTTGGGAAATCTTTCAAGGCGACGAGGGATGCATTTTGCCCAGAAAATGGGCTATAAGTAATAAGAAATGGGCTATAAGTAATAATAAATGGGCTATAAGTAATAAGAAATGGGCTATAAGTAATAATAAATGGGCTGTAAAATGAAAAAAAATACAGCAAATAGGCATTTAGTTCCCAAATACTGTTTACTTTTGGATTTTGATATTTTAAATTTCATTGTATTTGTGCGGTTAAAATTTCATTGAATTTAAATTAAGATATATTTAGATTTAAAATTAATTTGAATCTGGCTAGAAATTTCGGGTTGTATGGTGTTTGGGACAGATTTGGAGGCTGATTTGTGGGTCTACTAGGTTGACGTGTACTTTGGCTTTGTCAACTTAGTCCACAAACGATTCTAGCAAGAAAGGACCGTTGGATGTTAATCCAACGACCGTCGCTTCTTCAATATTTGATCTTCTTGCTCCACCGCCCAAACCAGCTCCGGTGGGACTGCTGCTCCCGCCTCCGTGGCCGGTGTCTTTGCCGGAGCCACACCGCCCCACCCTACTTCATTCTTGGCGAGGCCATTCCTCTACTCACCCACACCTCCTGTTATTTTCCGGCTGACGGCAGCGGACCGATGGCCTCGTACTCCCCACCGCGTGGGCAACCATTGCCGAGTCTTCCCTGGCTCCGTGTCGTTCCCTTCCTAGGCCTCGCCGTCGTCCACCGCCATAGTGCTCTCGGCGTGGCCTGGTCAACATGGTCAATGAACGACATCCATCGGCCGTGGACTGTACGCGCAAAATTATGATTCCTCCACCTGACAGCTGGGACCCACCGGAAGGGCCTCTGTATTTCACAAAAAAAAAACGTTCCCCCCGCTGACATGTCGGACCCACCAGCTATATCTTCGCACGCAAGGAAGTGCCTCCTTATTACGCACAAAAAAAATGAATACCCACCCTGCTAGACGGGACCCACCATAGTGGGAGGATTACTTGTGGGCCAACTAAGTTGACAGGGACGGAGGGCTTTGTCAACTAAGTCAATATGAACGATTCTAGCTCCAATGACCATACAATGTCCATCCAACGGCCATAGTGCTTCTTCAACCTCTGGTCTTCTTGCTCCAGCCGCCCAAAGCAGCGTCGGTCGTGCCGCGTGCTCCTGCCTCTCATGGCCGGCTGTGATGCCTCAGAGGCCTCACCGCCCCCTACTACTCCCACCGCTGGCCCAGGGTATCCCTCTACTCACCCACACCCCCTGTTATTCGGCGGCGACGGCAGCCTCACGCTGCAGCCGAACTAGTGAACCCTCGTACTCCTTTCCGCGCGGGCTACCACTTCTGCGTCTTCCCCGACTCTGCCTCGTCCCCTTCCTAGGCCTCACCGTCGTCCAGACCACCGCCCTGGTGCTCGTGGCGCGGCATGGTCAACGTGGTCAATCTAATCGACTTCCTTCGGAAGAGCATCAGACGTGGAGAGGCCGATACCGGGTCCAGCGGCCGCAAGGAAGTGCCTCCTTTTTACGTGCAAAATAATTATTCCTCCACCTGACAGCAGGGAGCCACCGGACGGGCCACCTTATTTCGTGAAAAAAACGTTTCCCCCTGACTGCTGGGACCCACCGGACGGGCCATCATATTTTGCAAAAAAAAAACGTTCCCCGCGCTGTCAGCTCGGACCCACCGGAAGTGCCTCCTTATTACGCACAAAAAATATTAATACTCCCCTTGCTAGCTGGGACCCACCATGGTGGGAGGCTGACTTGTGGGCCTACTAAGTTGACTGGTAGGGCCTTTGTCAACTTTAGTCAATATGAACGATTCTAGCTCCAGTGACCGTACGATGTCCATCCAACAGCCGTAGTGCTTCTTCAACCTCTGGTCTTCTTGCTCCAGCCGCCCAAAGCAGCGCCGGTCGTGCCGCATGCTCCTACCTCCCATGGCCATTTGTCTTTGCCGTGAGGCCTCACCGCCCCTACTATTCCCACGGCTGGCGGGCCCTACGGCTGACAAAGCCTCACACCGCAGCCGAACCATTGAACCCTCGTACTCCTCTCCACGCGCGCGCGGGCTTCCACTGCCGCGTCTTCCCCGGCTCCCCGTCGTCCCCTTCCTAGGCCTCGCCGTCGTCCACCGCCCTGGTGCTCTCGGCGTGGCGTGGTCAACGTGGTCAAGGAACGACTTCCATCGGACGTGGACTATACGTGGAGAGGCTGACAGCTGGGTCCATGGTCGCAGCAAGGAAGTGCCTCCTTATTACGCGGAAAATAATGATTCCTCCACCTGACAGCTGGGACCCATCGACGGGCCACTGTATTTCGTGAAGCAAACGTTCCCCCCGCTGACATGTCGGACCCACCAGCTATATCTTCGCACGCAAGGAAGTGCCTCCTTATTACGCATAAAAATATGAATACCCACCCTGCTAGTTGGGACCCACCATAGTGGGAGGATTACTTGTGGGCCAACTAAGTTGACGGGGACGGAGGGCTTTGTCAACTTAGTCAATATGAATGATTCTAGCTCCAGTGACCGTACGATGTCCATCCAACGACCATAGTGCTTCTTCAACCTCTGGTCTTCTTGCTCCAGCCGCCCAAAGCAGCGTCGGTCGTGTCGCGTGCTCCTGCCTCTCATGGCCGGATGTGATGCCGCGGAGGCCTCACCGCCCCTACTACTCCCACCGCTGGCCCAGGGTATCCCTCTACTCACCCACACCCCATGTTATTCTACGGCGATGGCAGCCTCACGCCGCAGCCGAACTAGTGAACCCTCGTACTCCTTTCCGCGCGGGCTACCTCTGCTACGTCTTCCCCGGCTCCGCGTCGTCCCCTTCCTAGGCCTCGCCGTCGTCCAGACCACCGCCCTGGTGCTCTCGGCGCGGCATGGTCAACATGGTCAACGACCGACTTCCATCGGAAGAGTATCAGACGTGGAGAGGCGGCAATTTGGGTCCAGTGCCGCAAGGAAGTGCCTCCTTATTACGCGCAAAATAATTATTCCTCCACCTGACAGCAGGGACCCACCGAACGGGCCACCTTATTTCGCGAAAAAACGTTTCCCCCTGACTGTTGAGACCCACCGGACGGGCCATCGTATTTTGCAAAAAAAAACGTTCCCCGCGCTGTCAGCTCGGACCCACCGGAAGTGCCTCCTTATTACGCACAAAAAAAAATAATACTCCCCTTGCTAGCTGGGACCCACCATGGTGGGAGGCTGACTTGTGGGCCTACTAAGTTGACTGGTAGGGCCTTTGTCAACTTTAGTCAATATGAACGATTCTAGCTCCAAAGGACCGTGCGATGTCCATCCAACAGCCGTAGTGCTTCTTCAACCTCTGGTCTTCTTGCTCCAAATTACCAAAGCAGCGCCGGTCGTGCCACATGCTCCTGCCTCCCGTGGCGGGCTGTCTTTGTGAGGCCTCACCGCCCCCTACTATTCCCACCGCTGGCCAGGCCTTACGGCGACAGCAGCCTCGCACCGCAGTCGAACAGGTGAACCCTCATACTCCTCTCCGCGCGGGCTTCCTCTGCCGCGTCTTCCCCGGCTCCCCGTCGTCCCCTTCCTAGGCCTCGCCGTCGTCCACTGCCCTGGTGATCTCGGCGTGGCGTGGTCAACGTGGTCAAGGAACGACTTCCATTGGACGTGGATTGTACATGGAGAGGCTGACAGCTGGGTCCACGGTCGCAGCAAGGAAGTGCCTCCTTATTACGCGGAAAATAATGATTCCTCTACCTGACAGCTGGGACCCATCGGACGGGCCACTGTATTTCGCGAAACAAACGTTTCCCCCTAACTGCTGGGACCCACCAGCTACATCTTCGCACGCAAGGAAGTGCGTTCGGGCAAAAAAAACAAAACGATTCGCCCCCCTGACCGCTGGGACCCACCAGCGACACCTTCGCCCGAAAGGAAGTGCGTCCGGGAAAAAACGATTCGCCCCTCTGACTGCTGGGACCCACCAGCTACATCTTTGCACACAAGGAAGTGTGTCCGGGTAAAAACGATTAAGCCGACTGCTGGGACCCACCAGCTACATCTTTGCAGGCAAGGAAGTGCCTGACAGTCGGGACCCACCTGGTCGAAGCGTACGTAGCATTGTCATTCTGGTCGAGAACGTGTACGTACATACTGGTCGTTGTAGAGGCGCGCACGTGCCGTAGTAGAGGCACGCACGTAGCATGTATACGTACGTACAGCGGCGAGGGTGCAAGAAAGAAAATACGGCCACGTACGTACATACGGGCAGGGTCTCGAACGCCTACTCGCGCATACGTACATGGTTGGGTTGGAACGGAGAAACAGCGTCGTCGCCGTGTTCATGGGGAGGCAACGGAATGCGTCATGTTCATGGGGAGGCAACGGAATGCGTCGTGTTCATCGGGAGGCAACGGAACGCGTGGGAGCCAACCGGCTGAGTCGGAACAGAATGCGTGGTCGTGTTCATCGGGAGGGCTTGGACGGAACAGGCGATGGAAACGAGGCCTGGCATACCGCACAACGGAGGAAACGGCCTTGTGTTCGACCGGCCACGTTCGAAACGGGATCCTGTTCATCGGGAGGGGTCTGGCGTACCGCAAAACGGAGGAAACGGACCTCCTACGGCCGAAATGGGGGCCCTGTTGATCGGGAGGGGTGTGGCGTGCCGCAAAATGGAGGAAACGAACCTCCTACGGTCGAAACGGGGTCCTGTTGATCGGGAGGGGTGTGGCGTACCGCAAAACGGACGAAACGGACTTGTGTTGGAGCGCTATGGTCGAAACAGGGGTCCTGTTCATCGGGAGGGGTGTGGCGTACCGCAAGCAGGACTCCACGGATCTATTCATCTCCATCGTCGACCTCCTCCAGCCTCCACGGGCTATCGTCGACCTCCTCCAGCCTCCACGGGCTCCTGTTTATCCAGCCTCCACCGCACGCTACTCCACCGGCTACAGTTCAACCACCCCTCCACGGGCACCCCTCCACGGGCACCCCTCCACCGTCTACTGTTCATCCAGCCCTCCACACCACGGGGTCTTGTTCAACCACCCCTCCACGGCCACCCCTCCACCATCTACTGTTCATCCAGCCCTCCACACCACGGGTCCTGTTCATCCAGAGGCAACACCACCGCTCCTTGTTCATCCAACCCCGCAACACTCACTGCTCATCCAATCAATCGGCTTGATTAGCAGCGATGGCGAAGAATCGCTCCATCGGGTTCGATTAACAGCCATCGATCGGTCGCTTGGGTTCGAGAACGTGTAGCACTGCGGTCTGATCGCCGGGTTCGATTAGAGCCTAACGCCTCGCCGGGTTCGATTAGAGCCAACGCCTCGCATGCGTGTCACGAGAAAGCGTGCATCACTCGGCCCCGACCTCCCACCGTAACCGGCAACTCCCGAAATTTTCCTCTCCCTCGCTTCTACCACGGTTTTTTCCGTCATGGACGGCCCAAGGAATGTCATGCAGCTGCATCTCCGGCCCGCCCAAGACGAAAAGCCCATTTTCTGTCATGATTTTTTGTCATAGAAGTAGGAGCCCACCACATCTATGATGATACCGGGTTTTGTCACAATTATCGTCATAGAAGTGTCATATGTATGACAGAAAAAAATTTCATTCGGCCCAAAATGTCATGGATGTGTCTTTTTTTGTAGTGAGATCTGCATGCCACCATGGAGGTGCCTCCCGAGCCTTGGTTCCAGTGTGGTTGTTGGTGGTGTTGGAACCCTTGGGCTCAAGGGTGGCGCGTCTACTAGCATCGGGCAAGTTGCCCCGGCAAGGCTCTTGCTGGGGCTTCGAAGGCCGCCTCGGCAAGGGTCTTGCAAGGGGAGTCTACCTCGCCCTCTTGCTCATTGTGTTTCTTGGTCTTGGCGTTGCTTTGCCCGTCTCGTGCCTTTGGCCGGAGGGCTTTCTGGTGTTCTTGCACTTCTGCTCCCTCCCCTTGCCCTGCTAAGTGTGGCCGCAGGCGTGGCTCTGACTGCCCGTGCGCAAGTAGAGGGGTAAAAAAGGAGAGCCCCTACTTTTGTACACCGACAATCATGAACAAGGAAATATGATAATAACCAATTTATTATTGCCTCTAGGGCATATTTCCAACAGTCTCCCACTTGGACTAGAGTCAATAATCTAGTTCACATCACCATGTGATTAACACCCAATGATTTCTAGGGTTTGATCATGTTATGCTTGTGAGAGAGGTTTTAGTCAATGGGTCTGCAACATTCAGATCCACGTGTACTTCACAAATCTCTATGTCATATTATAGATGCTGCTACCACGCTCCACATGGAGCTATTCCAAATGGCTGCTCCACTATACGTATTCGGTTTGCTATTGAGACTCATCCGGATTGGTGTTAAAGCTTGCATCGACGTAGCCCTTTACGTCAAACTCTTTATCATATACATAACCGAGAAACATTTCCTTATTCCTCTAAGGATAATTTTGACCGCTGTCGAGTGATCCACTCCTGGATCACGCTTGTAACCCCTTGCCAGACACATGGCAAGGCACACATCAGGTGCAGTACATAGCATGGCATACCATATCGAGCCTATGGCTAAGGCATAGGGGACGTCCTTCGTCCTTTTCCTTTCTTCTGCCGTGGTCGAGCTTTGAGTCTTACTCAACTTCACACCTTACAAACAGGCAAGAACTCCTTCTTTGACTGATCCATTTTGAACTCCTTCAAAATAATGTCAAGGTATGTACTCTGTGAAAGTCTTATCAGGCGTCTTGATCTATCTCTATAGATCTTGTTGCCCAATATGTAAGTAGCTTTACCCGGGTCTTCCTTTGAAAAACTCCTTTCAAACCATTTATGCTTTCCAGAAATTCTACATCATTTCCGATCAACAATATTCATCCACATATACTTATCAGAAATGTTCTAATGCCCCCACTCACTTTCTTGTAGATACAAGTTTCTTGCAAACTTTGTATAAACCCAAAAGCTTTGATCACGTCATCAAAGCGTATGTTCCAACTCCGAGATGCTTGCTCCAGTCAATAGAAGGATTGCTGGAGCTTGTACCTTTTAGCATCCTTAGGATCGACAAAACCATCTGGTTGTATCACATACAACCTTTCCTCACGGAAACCGTCATGGAAACTCTATTTTGACATCAATCTGCCAGTTTTCGTAATTGAAAACACAGCAACTGCTAACATAATTTCAACAGTCTTTTAGCATTGCTATGAGTGAGAAATTCTCATCATAGTCAACTCCTTGAACTTGTCGGAAACTTCTTTGCGACAAGTCGAGCATCATAAATGGTGACATTACTATCCGTGTCTGTCTTCTTCTTAAAGATCCATTTATTCCCAATGGCTTGCCAATCATCGGGCAAGTCCACCAAGTCCATACTTTGTTCTCTGATTTCATCACTCCTAGCCATTGGTTGGAATCCAGACCCACCATCGCTTCTCCATAGCTCGTAGCTTCACCGTTGTCCAACAACATGACCTCTAATACAGGGTAACAATACCACTCAGAAGCTGTACGTACCCTTGTCGACCTACGAGGTTTGACAATAAGTTGATCTGAAGCTTCATGATCATCATCATCAGCTTCCTCTTCAACTGACGTAGGTGCCACAGAAACATCTTTCTGTGCTGCGCTACTCTCTGGTTGAAGTAAAGGTTCAATGACCTCATCAAGTTTTATGTTCCCCCCACTCAATTCTTTCGAGAGAAACTCTTTCTCGAGAAAGGACCCGTTCTTAGCACAAACACTTTTCCCTCGGATCTGAGATAGAATGTATACCCAACCATCTCTTTTGGGTATCCTATGAAGACGCATTTGTCCGCTTTGAGTTAGAGCTTTTTCGGCTGAAGCCTTTTGACATAAGCATCACAGCCCCAAACCTTAAGAAACGACAACTTAGGTTTCTTGCCAAACCATAGTTCACACGGTGTCATCTCCACGGACTTAGATGGTGCCCTATTTAAAGTGAATGTAGTTGTCTCTAATGCATAACCCCAAAATGATAGTGGTAGATCGGCAAGAGACATCATAGAACGCACCATATCCAATAAGGTACGGTTACGATGTTCGGACACACCATACACTGTGGCTTTCCCAGGTGGCATCAACTTTGAAAAAATTCCACATTGTCTTAAGTAATTGCCAAAATCATAACTCAGATACTCTCCCTTCGATCAGATCATAGGAATTTGATCTTCTTGTTACGATGATTCTCAACTTCACTCTGAAATTGCTTGAACTTTTCAAACGTTCTAGACTTATGCTTTATTAAGTAAACATACCCATATCTACTCAAGTCATCGGTGAAGGTGAGAAAATAAGGATATTCACTGCGTGCGTCAACACTCATCGGATCGCACACATCAGTATGTATGATTTCCAACAAGTCACTTGCCTGTTCCATAGTTCCAAAAAACGGGGTCTTAGTCATCTTGCCTATGAGGCATGGTTCGCATGTGTCAAGTGATTCAAAATCAAGTGACACCAAAAGTCCATCTGCATGGAGTTTCTTCATGAGTTTTACACCAATATGACCTAAGCGGCAGTGCCACAAGAAAGTGGTATATCATTATAAACTCTACATCTTTTGGCATGCATGTTATGAACATGTGTATCACTACGATCGAGATTCAATAAACCATTCACATTGGGTGTATGACCATAGAAGGCATTATTCATGTAAACGGAATAACCATTATTCTCTGATTTAAATGAACAACTGTATTGCAATAAACACGATCTAATCATGTTCATGCTCAACGTAGACATCAAATAACATTTATCTAGGTTCAACACTAATCCTGAAGGTAGAGGGAGCATGCGATGGTGATCACATCAATCTTGGAAACACTTCCAACACACATCGTCACCTTGTCCTTAGCTAGTCTCTGTTTATTCCGTAGCTTTTGTTTCAAGTTACTAATATTAGCAACTGAACCGGTATCTAATACCCATGTGCTACTAGGAGTAATACTAAGGTACACATCAATAACACGTATATCAAATATACTTTTGTTAAACTTTCCAGCCTTCTCATCTACCAAGTATTTGGGGTACTTCCGCTACCAGTGACCATTCCCCTTACAATAGAAGCACTTAGTCTCGGGTTTAGGTTCAACCTTGGGTTTCTTCACTGGAGCGGCAACTGGCTTTCCATTCATGAAGTTTCCCTTCTTGCCCTTACCCTTGTTGAAACATGTGGTCTTGTTAACCATCAACAATTGATGCTTCTTCTTGATTTCTACCTTCGCGGTCTTAAGCACCGCAAACAGCTCCGGGACCATCTCCATCCCTTGCATGTTATAGTTCACCATGAAGCTCTAGTAGCTTGGTGATAGTGACTGGAGAACTCTGTCAATCACTATCTCATCTGGAAGATTAACTCCCACTTGATTCAAGAGATTATAGGCAAAGAACTTGTCAGAGGTATCATACCTCTCAACATGGGCATGAGCCTGAAATACTAATTTCAACTCTTGGAACATTTCATATGTTCCATGGCGTTCAAAACGCCTTTGGATCCCCAATTCCAAGCCGTAAAGCATGGCACACTAAACTATCATGTAGTCTTTAGAACGTGTCTGCCAGATGTTCACAAAATCCATAGACGATGCTAGAGGTGTTGACACACCGAGCAGTGCATCAAGGACATAAGCCTTCTGTGCAGTAGTGAGGACAATCCTCATACTACGGACCTAGTCCGCATAATTGCTTACAATATCTTTCAACTTAGTCTTTCTCTAGGAACGTATTAAAACATGGAGCTACTACGTGAGCTATTGATCTCAACATAATTTGCAAAGACAACTTAGACTATTGTTCATGATAATGAGTTCAATTAATCATATTACTTAAGAACTCCAACTCAAATCAACATCCCTCCGAGTGTAACACGATCCAAATTCACCAACCCAAGTCTGATCATCATGTGAGATGAGGTGGTTTCAATGGTAAACATCTCCATGTTGATCATATCTACTATATGACTCGTGTTCGAGCTTTTGGTCTCTTGTGTTCCGAGGCCATGTCTGTACATGCTAGGCTTGTCAAGTTTGACCCAAGTGTTCCGCATGTGCAAAACTGGCTTGAACCCGTTGTATGTGAACGTAGAGTCTATCACACCAGATCATCACGTGGTGCTTCGAAACAATGAACTTTTGCAACGATGCACACTTGCGGAGAACACAATTTTATCTTGAAATTTGAGTGAGGGATCACCTTGTAATGCTACCTTCGTCCTAAGCAAAATAAGATGCATAAAAGGATTGACATCACATGCAAATCATAAAAGTGACATGATATGGCCACCAACTTGTGCTTTTGTTCTCCATCTCCAAAGCACCGGCATGATCTCCATAGTCACCGGCATGACACCATGATCTCCATCATCGTGTCGCCATCGGGGTTGTCACGCCAACCATGCTTCTACTACTATTGCTACCGCTTAGCGATAAAGTAAAGCATTACATAGTGCTTAATGATTGACACGCAGGTCATACAATAATGAAAAACAACCCTATGGCTCCTGCCAGTTGTCGTATGCATCGACATGCAAGTCGATATAAACTATTACAAACATGATCATCTCATACATCAAATACATTTCATCATGTCTTTGGCCATATCATATCACAACATACCCTGCAAAAACAAGTTAGATGTCCTCTAATTTTTGTTGCATGTTTTACGTGGCTGCTATGCGTATCTAGCAAGAACGATTCTTACCTACGCAAAGCCACATCGGTGATATGCAAGTTGCTATTTGACCTTCTACAAGGACCACCTTTGTCGAATCCGATTCAACTAAGGTGGGGGAGACAGACACCTGCCAACCATCTTTATGCAACAAAGTCACATGTTAGTCGATGGAACCGGTCTCATGTACGTGGACATGTAAGGTTGGTCCGCGCCGCTTCATCCCACAATACCGCTGAATCAAGAAAAAACCAAGGAAGGAAGCAATCTGAATATTAACACCCACAAAGTCATTTGTGTTCTACTCGTGATGTCATCTACGCATAGACCTAGCTCATGATGCCACTGTTGGGGAACGTTGCATGGGAAACAAAAAATTTCCTACACTCACCAAGATCAATCTAGGAGATGACCATCTACAAGAGGAGAGATTGGATCTACATACCCTTGTAGATCGCTAAGCGAAAGCGTTAAGAAACGCGGTTGATGTAGTCGAACGTCTTTGTGATCCAATCACGATCCGTCCCGCGAACATCTTAGTGATCCAATCACGATCCGTCCCGCGAATTCCCGATCCAAGTGCCGAACGGACGGCACCTCCGCGTTCAGCACACGTACGGCTTGATGATGCCTTCACCTCCTAGATCCAGTGAGCGATGGTGAAGTAGTAGCTCGAGTCCTCTGGCAGCACGACGGTGTTGTGACGGCGGCGGTGGTGGAATCTCAACAGAGCTTCGCTAAGCGCTACGGAGAGGAAGAAGGCTACGAGAGAGAGGAGGGGCGGTGTCGGTGTCAAAACCGGCGGATCTCAGGTAGGGGGTCCCGAACTGTGCGTCTAAGCGGATGGTAACATGAGACAAGGGACACGATGTTTTTACCCAGGTTCGGGCCCTCTCGATGGAGGTAATACCCTACTCACTGCTTGATTAATATTGATGATATGGGTAGTACAAGAGTAGATCTACCACGAGATCAAGGAGGCTAAACCCTAGAAGCTAGCCTATGGTATGATTGTTGTTACGTCCTCTGGACTAAAACCCTCCGGTTTATATAGACACGGATAGGTTAGGGTTACACAGAGTCGGTTACAATGGTAGGAGATCTACATATCCGTATCGCCAAGCTTGCCTTCCACGCCAAGGAAAGTCCCATCCGGACACGGGACGAAGTCTTCAATCTTGTATCTTCATAGTCTTGGAGTCCGGCCGTGATGATAGTCCGGCTATCCGGACACCCCCTAGTCCAGGACTCCCTCAGTAGCCCCTGAATAAGGCTTCAATGACAACGAGTCCGGCGAGCATATTGTCTTCGGCATTGCAAGGCGGGTTCCTCCTCCGAATTCTTCATAGAAGGTTTTGAACACCAGGATAGTGTCCGGCTCTGCAAAACAAGTTCCACATACCACCGTAGAGAGAATAACTTTTGCACAGATCTGCTGACGTATTCCGTGGTGTGACATCACACCACGGCCAGGCCTTTATATGAATCATTTTTTACTGTTCCACCTCAGCGCGTTTAGCGAGGCGGTTTCCTTGGAACGTCTTATCAAAGCATAGATCATGCCCCCTTATTCCGGAATTGTCATCAATACGGACGTGGGTAACCCATCCGCGCCATTGATTAAGGCGCTTGGCAGATAAGCGAGTTTTACCAGGCTGGTGGGGGACGCATAGCTTCATCCGTCCATATAAGGGGATAAGGATCCACCTTTTCACCTACACCTTCTTCCTCCTTTGCTTATCCATTTCCAAGACTTTTCGAGCTCGGCGCCCAAGTCCGCACATCCCACCTCAACCTTTCTCCAACCATGTCGAGGCGGGAGGCGGGTGAATGGCCTCCTCCGTCATGGAGGGCACATCACAAGGCTGCGGGAGGCCGGATACTTGTCCGGCGACATCGCCAGCCTGAGCTGCACGATGCGGGCAGCTTATTCCAACCCCGTGCCCCATGAGAGGGTGGTGTTTCTCCCCACTTCCTCCACGGACTAGGTTTTCCACTTCACCCATTTGTCCAGGGGCTCATGTTCTACTACGGCTGGACTTCCACGACCTGGCCCGAATTTCATCCTCAACATCTCGGCGTTTATCATCGTGGTGCGAGGCCTTCCTCTGCATCCAGCCCCACCCGGCTTATGGTGAAGATCTTCAACGTCCGGCGAAGGTAGTGGGCGGCCGTCAAGCGGAGTCTTGAGGCGCCATGGTTGGCAAGATGGCCAAAGTCCTATGGCTCGAGGCGCCTTTGTGGAGACAATAAAGGGTGGCAATCGGGGTGGTTCTACATCACCGAGCCGCGCGACCCCGAATGGGTGGCGGCCCCCGAATTCAGATCTGGCTTCCCCACACGGCTCTCGTCATGGAAAGAGACGGGCCTGACGTGGGGGTATTCGGACGAGCTATCCGGACTACAAACATGCGTCCACAACCTGGTGGACAAGAATCTCAAGCTTGTTGACGTAATCTAGGTGATGCTCATCCACCGGATTCTCCCATGCCAACAACGGGCCTTTAATTTGTGGGAGTTCGATCCGGCACAGCACCGAACCTTGAGCCGGCTCTTCGACACTACGTACGAAGATGCCTGGAAGGTGCTGTTCAAGGCGCAAAGCCCCACATCCGCTAACAAAGATCGCGGATACAGCTCGCGGCGTCAAGCCGGCGAGGTAAGTTATTTTACCCTTTACAGGACACCTTTTTCATAGATTGACTCCATGTGGGATCTAAAACTCCCTAATCTTTGACAGGACTGGCTGAAGACATCCGGACAGATTAACTGTCCGGCTCCTTTGCCGGAAGACCCGGAGGACGCCCGATTAACGGGGCTGCTAGCTCCGGCGCCCCATGTGGTGCCGGAGAAGAAGGCCAAGAAGGAGGCCACGGGAACTCGAAGGAGCTCCCGACGCCAGGTGCTGTCAGATTCTGAAGCAGAATCTTCTCCTGAGGACGAGGAGGAAGAATAAGAAGCTTCTCCCTAGAGGGGAGGAGAGGAAAGGAAGGCCGCCCCAACCGGGAGGCCGGAGGGTCCAAGAAGGTAAGAACCCTTCCTCCGGACTTCTCCACCAACATCGACGACGACAAGGAGGATTGGCCTACAAGGGCCAAGCCCCTGGCGAGATTGTAAGTGTCCGGATACCCATGGCTTTTTATTATTGCAGAGTGTTCTCTATGTTGAACAATCGTGCAGCCCGCCCAAGGGCGAGTTCGCCGATTCATCGAGTGGGTCCCTGGGCTCGTCAGAAATGGAGAGTACTTCGCTTCCGACCGCCTCCTCACCCCACGCCGCGGACGACACCGAGGTGGTGCCCCAAGGGGGGCTTGGTCAAGAGGAGGTGGCGCAGGAGGATCCACAAGGCAACCTCCCGGACTCCAGGCGCGTGGGGGGCAAGACCCCCAGGGGCTCTAAGCCCGACCCTTGTCCGGACTCCATGCCGGAACCTTCAGCGGTTCCGGAGTCCGGCAAGCTGTCCCTTCGTAAGAAGGGTAAGACGCCAGTGTCCTCCATCCAACCGGAGGCACCGGATAGCTTACTGGAGGCGCTTAACAGCGCTTCCATCGAGGAGGAGCACCTTTGCCTTTGTTATGAGTGCGGTGATCCGGACGATTCGATCTGCCAAGCGGTGACCCGAAGCTTATACCGGCCTTCTAACAGGCTTTGAGGTAAGTTTAGAATATGTAAAAATATTACCGCATAGACTGTAGCCCCTGATGCTTAGTTCGGTGTTCGGGAAGAAAAGCCGGACTAAGGATCTAAAAAGATATACACAGGAGTCTAACATAAGTATGTCAATATGGGAATGCAGGCATTGCCGACCTCTGACCGACCGCGGAGGTCAATTCACTGAAGCAGAACCTCGAGCGGTCCGAGAACGAGCTCGGACAAGCCAAGAAGCAGCTCGAGTACAAGGAAGGTAAGTAATAACTTATTAAAGAAATACCTTATAGAAAAGGTTTTGGTTGCAAAAAATAACAGGAATAACATGGGTACTGCAGGGGCCACGAACGAGGTGGCGACCCTGAAGGAAGCGGTGTCCGTGGCCGAAAACAAAGCGGCTGCGTAACGCACCGAGCAAGAGAAGGGGGAGGCGCAGCTGGCAAAGGTATGGCAAGAGCTCCAAGCTCTGGTGGAAAAACACGAGAGTTTGGAGCGTGACTCAAAGACTCGAGAGTCCGAGCTTGCCTCGGCTCTTGAGAGTGCCAAAGCTGCTAAGGCCGAGGCCCAAAAAGCCCTCCAAGAAATTGAATCATTAAAGAAGATAGTGGCGGGTAAGGCATTCTTTATGCAAAGCAAGCATGTCAAAGTGAATTACCTATTACTTACCCGGATTCGGAGCTCTCCAGGAGTGTTCGCAAATTTGCCCCGTAGAGGCGTGCGATCTTGTCGCATTCTACCGCGCCAAGGAGGGAGCTCGATGGAAAAGGTGTTCTGGTCTTAGTATGCTGAGGCCGGACATCCGGTGCCCCTGAGCGACCAGCTGAAGCAGCTGGTCGAGCTCCACAAGGTCGCCGAGCAGGCCATGAAGGGCCTTATAGCGCGGCTGTGGCCATTGGAGGCCATGATTGGGAGCTACTTCGGCTTAGTGCAGCGGCTGGTGGACGCCTGTCCATGGATTGAAGTCATCAAGCGCTCCGTCTGCATCGAAGGTGTCCGTCGGGCCCTTGCCCGTGCTAAAGTGCACTGGGGCAAGCTGGATGCGGAGAAGCTTGTGACGGACGGGCCACCGAAGGGCAAGGAGCATCACACGCCCGAAATGTACTATGAGGGCCTCTTGAAGGGTGCCCGCCGAATAGCGGATGAGTGCTCCAAAGATGTAATTTTTGAATAGACTCGCATTTGTTATCCTGTACGCTGAAAACTTGTACATATGCGCTAAGCAACGCTTTGTTAATTTAAAATATTACCTTCTGTGCGGCCGTTAATCAAAATAGAGAGATGGCAAGTCGTTGGCTTCACCCCCATGCCACAGTCTTTGGGGTGTTCGGCATAAACTTGAGCACTCTTGTTCCCATTCTTGGGTCCATCTAGTGAGGCGCTCAACACAACGAACAAGGCAACCAGACTTATAATGCTTGAACACTCTCACTTAGCCATAGAATTCTATAATTTTAAATTTCGGTGAAGCCCCTAGTATTCGGAATACCGAGTTCGGGGCACTATCCACGCCTTGGTCGGACAATTCCGGTTCCTCGCTCTAAGCGGCATAAGTCTTTAGGGACCCGAAAAAACCTCTCGAACAGCGACCGGCTCTCGCCCTATCATGACGGTCAGTTTTAGCTTTCTCCAATCGAGGTGCTCGACCCAGCTCAAGCTGGGGCACAATCGCGATGGTTCTCCCGTGCTACCTTAGCCGATATAACGGAACGTAAGGTACCAAAACACGGAGCCGGGCAAACCCAACTATTGACCCAAGACATGATTCGGAGCCGATTCATATAATGCTATAAGTTCGGGGTGCCGCACTTGTGAAAGTGTTCGGACTTATCACACCATAATTTTTGGGTACTTAAGCCCCTGGTGTATTGGTCGTACCAAAGTGTACGGTTGCAACATGTCGTGAAATGAACATATATAGAAAAAAAAGAGTGCAATAATAAGCAAAAGCTATGCATTGTTTATTCAAAAGGGTACTGCAACGAAGGCAGGACGATACAAATAGTGCGATAAGCAAGGAATGGGACTATCTAACATGTCCCCCTCCAGGGGTAAGCTGCGGGATGATATGTAAAACAGGTATAATGCTCGTAATAGAGATCACCTGGACACTTGACGTGGCTTTCGCTTCCTGGCTGTTGCATCGTGAGTTCGGGCGATTCTAGTGCGGACAGGACTTCGGAAGGCGGAATCGAGAGTAAGAAAAAGAAAAAGAAAAAGAATGACACAATCGGGAGCCCCTGGTGCGGTCGAGCCGCATTCTTGGTGTGCCGTGGTCGTGCCCCTCCCCATAAGCCCATGGTATCTCCAGAGCGTAATTATGTACGCGTAATACTAGCTTCGCCATTTCGCGAGGGCTGGGGTTGGGGCGGATTACTCTGGCGATGCTTGAATCGTGCCAGCGGTCTTGTTGTAGGTTACTCCGGGCGGCAGCGGTGTCCGAACGCTTAGTGGCCGGACTCGAGAATTGCTGTGAGAGGCTGCTTTGTACCTCCGCCGCTAGGGCCGCCGTGTGCTCCTCCGTTCGGAGAGAGCGTTCGGTGTTTCCATTGACCGTGATTACTCCTCGAGGGCCTGGCATCTTGAGCTTGAGGTATGCGTAGTGCGGCACCGCATTGAACTTTGCAAATGCGGTTCGTCCGAGCAAAGTGCATGATAGCCGCTCCGGAATAGGGCGATGTCGAAGATTAACTCTTCGGCGGAAGTTATCCGGGGATCCGAAGACCACTTCGAGTGTAACTGAGCCCGTTCAACTGGCCTCTACACCCGGTATGACGCCTTTAAAGGCCGTCTTTGTAGGTTTAATCCTTGAGGGGTCTATGCCCATTTTGCGCACTGTATCCTGATAAAGCAGGTTTAGGATGATTGCGCGGTCATTGAGGACTCTGGTGTGGTGATTTCCGTCAATAATTGGGTCAAGAACCAATGCGGCGAAACCGCCGTGACGGATGCTAGTGGGGTGGTCCCTTCGATCGAAGGTGATCGGGCAGGAGGACCATGGGTTGAACTTCGGGACGACTGGCTCCATCGCATATACGTCCCTTAGCGCACGCTTCCGCTCCCTCTTGGGTATATGGGTTGCGTATATCATGTTCACCATCCGCACTTGTGTGGGAAAACCCTTCTATCCTCTATTGTTCGGCAGCCGGGGCTCCTCCTCGTCATCGCTATGCAGCCCCTTGTCATTGAGTTCGGCAGTTAACTTGCCTGCTTGCTTGAACACCCAACAGTCCCTATTGTTGTGATTGGCTGGTTTTTCGGGGGTGCCATGTATCTGGCACAAGCGATCGAGTATTCGGTCCAAGTTGGACGGGCCCTGGGTATTTCTTTTGAATGGCTTCTTCCACTGACCGGGTTTAGAGCCTCTGAATCCGGCATTGACGGCCGTATGTTCAGTATTATCACCGTTAATGCGGCGCTTGTTCTTGCTGCGATGCGACCTGCCATTACTGTCCTTGGTATCCGAACTATCGGGGTGTTTGGCCAAGTTGTTGCTTCTAGCTAGCCAGCTGTCCTCTCCCACACAAAAGCGGGTCATGAGTGTTGTGAGGGCTGCCATGGATTTCGGCTTTTCCTGTCCTAGGTGCCTGGCAAGCCATTCGTCGCGGATGTTATGTTTGAAGGCTGCAAGGGCCTCTGCATCCGGACAGTCAACGATTTGATTTTTCTTTGTGAGGAACCGTGTCCGTAATTGTCCGGCCGATTCTTACGGCTGTTGAGTTATGTGGCTAAGGTCATCGGCATCCGGTGGTCGCACATATGTGCCTGGAAGTTATCAAGGAATGCGGCTTCCGTGTCCTCCCAACAACCAATTGATTCTGGCCGGCAAGCTGTTGAGCCAATGCCGAGCTGGTCCTTTAAGCTTGAGTGGGAGGTATTTGATGGCATGTAGATCATCACCGCGGGCCATGTGGATATGGAGGAGATAGTCCTCGATCCAGACCGCAGGATCTGTGGTACCATCGTATGATTCGATGTTTACGGGTTTGAAGCCCTTGGGGATTTGATGATCCATTACTTCGTCTGTGAAGCATAGTGGGTGTGCGGCGCCTCTGTATTGGGCTATATCACGACGTAGCTCATATGAGCTTTGTCTACTGTGTTCGGCCCGACCGGGTTTGCTGTATCCGGCGCGACGGTAATCATCCCGCGTCGTTGGGCGCCCACGCGATCCGTAGATCGATCTTGTATGTTTGCCCTTATCCTCCAATATATCTCGCAAGTCCGACGCGTTTTCCCGTGCCTTGGTACTTTTGAGCGGCATCGGGGTGTGGCTTGAGCGGAGGGCCGATAGGCTTCTCTGTCGCGGCCACGGGGTGGCCGGTCTGCCATGTCGTGCGCTGGTGACTTGGGTGCTTCCTCCTCCGATCGAGGCAATGGCCTACGTTTGGGGTAGCTTTTGGAGGGGCGTTCGAGTTCATACTCTTCGGCTGCTAGGCCTTGATCCATCTGTCGACTAGCGTGTCTTGATCAGCTCTAAGTTGTTGCTGCTTTTTCTTGAGGCTGCTTGCCGTGCCTATAAGCCTGCATTTGAAACGCTCCTGTTCGGCGGGATCCTCAGGCACGACAAATTCATCGTCGTCAAGGCTTGCTTCATCTTCGGAGGGAGGCGCATAGTTATCGTCCTCGACCTCTCTTTCTGCCGCACTGTCGTGCGAACTTGCTTCTCCTTCCTCCTGTGTTGAGTCCTGCTGGAGGGGGTTCTCTTCGACCTTTGTCCGGGGTGTTATTATCTCCGTGCGGAATCACCGTTTTTGCTGTGTGGGATTTAGAGCGGCGCCCGACGTCGGCGCTTCGGTTGCTTCTTGGAGGGGTCATCCTCCGTTGTTCCGTCGCCGTTCCCATCTTTTGGGATGTCCACCATGTATATGTCGTATGACGAGGTGGCCTTCCAGTGCCCTGTAGGCGTTGGGTCTTGGTTGTCTCCGGCATCGTCGCCCATACCGTCGATGTCTTGGTCGAGTCGAGCATTTCAGTTAAATCATCGACAGTGGCTACAAAGTGGGTGGTGGGTGGGCGTTGAATTTCTTCATCATCTGTATCCCAACCTTCCTGTCCGTAGTCCGGCCAGGGCTCTCCAGATAAAGAGAGAGACTTCAGTGAATTCAGGATGTCGCCAAAGGGCGAGTGCTGAAAGATGTCTGCGGCAGTGAACTCCATGACCGGCGCCCAATCGGATTCGATTGGTAGGGGCGCGGAGGGTTCGGAGTCCGGAGAGCAGTCCGGCACCCTGGAGTCAAGGTCTTCGCAAAGGACAAGGATAGAGTTCGGCTCAATCGCCGTAGAGATCGTAGCCCCGAGGCGGTGTCCAACCACTCGTCCTCGATCGGGGAATCCAGATCTTGATTAAGGGTCGGAGCGGATACTGGTGCGGCCTCCAGGGCACTTTTCGGCTGCAGAGCTAGATCATGCCCATCGAGACAGTGCGGCAAGCTTGGCTGCGGCTCGAATCCGTCGAAGATCAAGTCTCCGCGGATATCGGCCGTATAGTTCAAACTGCCAAATCTGACCTGATGGCCAGGGGCGTAGCTTTCGATCTGCTCCAGATGGCTGCTTAATTGGCCCACAGTAAAGCCGCCAATACGAAGATCTGTCCGGGAGAAAAGTCTCACCTGGACCGCATCGTTGTTGATGATCGAAGGAGCCATCGGGCCTATCGGTGGCGACAGAGGAACTCTCAATGAAAGCACCAATGTCGGTGTCAAAACCGGCGGATCTCGGGTAGGGGGTCCCAACTGTGCGTCTAGGCGGATGGTAACAGGAGACAAGGGACATGATGTTTTTACCTGTGTTCGGGCCCTCTCGAGGGAGGTAATACCCTACTCCTTCTTGATTAATATTGATGATATGGGTAGTACAAGATTATATCTACCACGAGATCAAGGAGGCTAAACCCTAGAAGCTAGCCTATGGTTTTGTTGTTCTGTCCTACAGACTAAAACCCTCTGGTTTATATAGGCACCGAAGAGGGTTAGGGTTACACAGAGTCGGTTACAATGGTAGGAGATCTACATATCCGTATCGCCAAGCTTGCCTTCCACATCAAGGAAAGTCCCATCCGGACACGGGACGAAGTCTTCAATCTTGTATCTTCATAGTCTTGGAGTCCGGCCGTGATGATAGTCCGGCTATCCGGACACCCCCTAGTCCAGGACTCCCTCAGGCGGGGCCGTGGCGTATAAGGGTGCGGTTTCCCTCTCTCTACCTCTCTATATATAGGGGGAAGGGGAAGAGGGGGCGCCCCTAGGGGATCCCATCTAGGGTCGGCGGCCACAAGAGGGAAACCCTAGATGGGTTTCCCCCATAGGAGACTTGGCCCGCAAGCCAAAGGGGTGGAAACCCTAGAGAGGCGCCCCACCTCCTCAAGCAACATGGGAAGGGAGCTTGCGGGCGCACAACCCCTTAGTGGGATGGCTTGCCCCCTCCCCTTGGCCCATAAGGCCCCCCAACACTTGTCGGGGCCCCCCGAAACCCCTTTCGGTCATGCTGGTCATCACCCGGTACCCCCGGAACACTTCCGGACTCCAATATCCTTCGTCCAATATATCAATCTTCACCTTTGGACCATTCCGGAGTTCCTCGTCACGTCTGGGATCTCATCCGGGACTCCGAACAACCTTCGGTAACCACCATAATGACTCAACTATACTTATATCGTCACCAAACGTTAAGTGTGTAGACCTTGCAGGTTCGAGAACTTTGCAGACATGACCGAGACACCTCTACGGTCAATAACCAATAGCGGGACCTGGATGCCCATATTGGTTCCTACATATTCTACGAAGATCTCTATCGGTCGAACCTCGATGTCAAGGATTCAGCTAATCCTATATGCAGTTCCCTTTGTCTATCGGTATGTTACTTGCCCGAGATTCGGTCGTCGGTGTCTCCATACCTAGTTTAATATCGTTACCGGCAAGTCTCTTTACTCGTTCCATAATACAAGATCCCATGATTAACTCCTTAGTGACATTGCTTGCAAGCTTCTTGTGATGTTGTATTACCGAGAGGGCCCAGAGATACCTCTCCGTCATACGGAGTGACGAATCCCATTCTTGATCCATGCCAACTCAACAGACACCCTAAGAGATACCTGTAGAGCACCTTTATAGACACCCTAAGCTGTTTTCCGCAAGGTATTTTCGGCAAGCACTGAAATTATCGGTAATAGGTAGTTTGATAGCAATGTAATTTATAACAAGTAACAATAGTAACAATAGATTTAGCAAGGTAGCCCAATCCTTTTCATAGCATAGGACAGGCTGGAACGATCTCTTATAATAAGCTAAGCGTTCTTGAGGACACACGGGAATTCCATCTAGTCACTTTCATCATGTTCGTTTGATTCGCGTTCACTAATTTGATAATTTGATATGTGGGTGGACCGGTGCTTGGGTGTTGTTCTTACTTGAACAAGCCTCCCAGTTATGATTAACCCCTCTCGCAAGCATCCGCAACTACGAAACAAGAATTAAAACAAATCTAACCATAGAATTAAACATATGGATCCAAACTAGCCCCTTACAGAATATGGCATAAACTAGGGTTTAATCTTCTATCACTCTAGCAAACCATCATCTAATTACTACTCCACAATAAATTTCCTTAGGCCCAAAGATGGTGAAGTGTCATATAGTCGACATTCACATAACACCACTAAGGGAATCAACAACACAAATATCATCAAAATATCGAACGAGTACCAAATTCACATGATTACTTATGACAAGACTTCTCCCATGTCATCAAGAACAAAAGTAACTAATCACACATCATATTCATGTCCAAGATTAGAAGATGTATTGAATAGCATAATGGATCTGAACATATGATCTTCCACGAAATAAACCAACTAGCATCAACTACAAGATGTAATCAACACTACTAGCAACCCACATGTACCAATTTGAGTTTTTGATACAAAGATTGAATACAAGAGATGAACTAGGGTTTGGCATGAGATGATGCTGGTGAAGATGTTGATGAATATTGGTCCTTCCATGATGAGAGGGTTGTTGCTGATGACGGTGGCTTCGATTTCACCCTCCCGGTGGGAAGTGTCTCAGGCAGAATCGCTCCACCAGAGAGCAAAAGTTCTCCTGCCCAAGTTCCGCCTCGAGATGGTGGCGCTCCATCCCGGAAGTCCTCTGCTTATTTTTTCTAGGGCAAATGGGCTTATCTACCAGAAGATGGGCACCAGAGGTTGGCCAAGGGCCCTACAAGGGGCGCGCCCTGGTTCCTCGTGGGAACATGGGTGGCCCCCTCTAGTATTTCTTTTCTCCTATATTTTTTATTTCAAAATAAATCTATGTGAAATTTTACCTCATTTGGAGGTGTGCAGGTATCTCTGACATAGCCTTTTCAGGTCCAGAATTCCAGCTGCCAGCAATCTCCCTCTTCATGTAAATCTTGCATAATAAGAGAGAAAAGACATTTGAATTTCTCCACAAAGTATTATATTGATTAAAAACACTATAAATAAAATTAAGAAATCATGATGCAGAATGGACGTATTAGTATCCAGCCCAAATCTAGGGCAGATATGGGGTGGACCGGGCACGCTCGCCTGACAGGCCCTGCCCACCACCGACCCCACAGCTGTCCCATAAAATCCCCAATCCAGGCACCTTGCTCCGAACCCTAGATCACTCTCTCTAGCTCCATCCTCTCCTCTTCCTCTCCGATTCTGATCCCATCCACTCCGATGTCTAGCTCCGGCAACGACTCCGATTCCAACCTTGACTACGAGGAGGAGATGGCCCTCCGCATAGCATTGGAGTGGTCCAAGGTGGACATCGGCGGCAACTCCGGATCTGAAGCGTCGCCGCAGCTCCCGTGCCGGAGCAGCGGAGACGCCGGAGCTGGACGCCCCCGGCCTGCGCGCAGCTCTGCCAGGATCGTGTAATCAGCAACACCCGCCGTTGATTGCTTGTATCTGCGTTGGTATTTCCCTGAAGAGGAGAGGATGATGAAGCACAACAACGATAAGTACTTCCCTTAGTTATGAAACCAAGGTTATCAATCCAGTAGGAGAACCAAGCAACACCATGTAAACGGTACCTGCACACAAAGAACAAAAACTTGCAACCCAACGCGTAAGAGGGGTTGTCAATCCCTCCTCGGTATTGAGATAGATTAAATTTTACTCCCTCTGTAAACTAATATAAGAGCGTTTAGATCACTACTTTAGTAATCTAAGCCCTCTTATATTTGTTTACAGAGGGAGTACGAGATTGGATAAATAGATCTGGCAAAACCCAAAATAAAATAAAGAAAGAAAAAGTACAGGAAGGTATTTTTGAATTTTTAGGACAATAGATCTGAAAACAATATGATGGAAAATAGACCCCGAGGCCATAGATTTCACTAGTGGCTTCTCTCGAGAAAATAGCATACGGTAGGTAAACAAATTACTGTTGGGAAATGGATAGAAGAGCAAATAATTATGACAATATCCAAGGCAATGATCATGTATATAGGTATCACGTCCAAGATTAGCAGACCGACTCCTGCCTGCATCTACTATTATTACTCCACACATCGACCGCTATCCAGCATGCATCTAGTGTATTAAGTTCATGGAGAAAAAGTGTAATGCAATAAGAACGATGACATAATGTAGACAAGATCTATTCATGTAGGAATAGACCTCATCCTTTTTATCCTTAATAGCAATTATACATGCGTGTCATGTCTCCTTCTGTCACTGAGATTGAGCACCGCAAGATCGAACCCATCACAAAGCACCTCTTCCCATAGCAAGAAAAATCAATCTAGCTGGCCTAACTAAACCAAAGTTTCAGAGAAGAAATATGAGGCTATAATAATCATGCATATAAGAGATCAAAGAATACTCAGATAATATTCATATATAGATCTGATAATAAACTCGCAATTCATTGAATTCCAACAAATACACCGCAAAGAAGTCATTACATCAAATAGATCTCAAAGAACATCGAGGATAACATTGTATTGAGAAGCAAAAAGAGAGAAGAAGCCATCTAGCTACTGCCTACAAACCCGTAGGTCTGTGGTAAACTACTCACACATCATCGGAGGAGCACAAAGGGCTCCAGATTGGCTCCGGCAAGGTCCCCGAAAAGGGCTCTAGATTGGATCATGTGGTTCTGGAACTTGCGGCTAGTGGAATTGTCTTTTGTCGACTCCCCTAGGGTTTCTAGAATATTTGAGAATTTACAGAGCTGAGAGGCGGAAGAAAGGACTCCCGCGGGCCCCTTCACCCACCTGGGTGTGCTAGGGGCCTTTTGGCATGCCCTGGTAGGTTGTGGGCCCCATGGGTCTCCTCTATGGTGCTTCCTTGGCTCCCAAGTTGTCTTCTGGTCCAAAAAAATCTCCAAAAAGTTTCATGGCATTTGGACTTCGTTTGGTAATGATATTCTGCGAAGTAAAAAACAAGCAAAAAAACAACAACTGATACTGGGCACTATGTCAATAGGTTAGTCCCAAAAAATGATATAAAGTTGCTATTGTCGGCTCACGGGTTCCGCAGACCCTTGAGAGGTTCGAACTCTGGGGTGCATGCGAAGAAATCGTCCTCCCCAGTCTGCCTGCTTGCTAATCTCACGGCCTAGCTCGACGAACCGAATGGACAAGAGACACAGCAGTTTACCCACGTTCGGGTCACCTTGCGGTGTAAAACCCTACTCCTGCTTTGTGGTGGATTGGCCTCGTGGGGCTGAGGGTGAACTAGTACAGTGGGAGAACAACCTCAGGAGGAGGAGTGTTCTTGTGCTCGATGAGCTGGTGGGTGTGAGAATGATCTGAATGACCTCTCCTACTACGGTGGTGGTGGTGCTCTATTTATAGTGGCCTTGGTCCTTTTCCCAAATGTAGGCGGGAAGGGATCCCACAACGGCCAAATTCGAAGGGAGACAACTAGTACATGCTATCCTGACAAAAGTGGTCTTCGCCTGCAAAAGCCTCTGGTGGTGATGCCGTAGTGGGCTCGACGATGACTTCCATCCTGCCGCCCTAGCGGTCTTGGTCTTGTTGCACCGGAATGCAAACCTTTGATTGATTCCTCGGGACCACGCACCTGCGCTTGCCTCCTTAGCACCAAAGAGGAAACTGGTACACTGCGCCCACTAGCGCCCGCCTGGCCTTGGTCGTCATGGCTCACGTCATCTAAACCTCATGAGGTGAGGCTTGCATAGATATCTCCGCTTCTCGGAAGCCAGCCTGGGGAGGCCGCCCCACGTGGAGCTCTAGGTGTCGTCCGCCTCGCGAGGCTTGGCCCCTAGCGAGGGTCTTGGGCTGTTGATGTTGAAGCTGGGCCATACCAAGCCGTTGATGGAGCCACGCCGTGGACCGCAGGAAGGCAAGTCTGGGTACCCCCGTTCCCAGAACGTCGACAGTAGCCCCGGGCCCAATGCGCTCGAACTTGGCTTCGAGGCGAAGCCAAAGGGCAAGTGCGGAGCACCGCGTGCCCTAACTGCCTGCGGCCTCGGTCAATGTGTGGTGATTGATGGGACGTGGGTGTCTCCGCTTCCCCACGCCGCATCGGCAACCGTTCGACTTGACAAGACCCTGCTGTATGCAGAGAACATCATCATTGCATGCGATCGTGGAGGCCAGCGGTTGGCCTCCTAATGTCACTTGAAGCTACATCGGTATTTCCCCAAAGAGGAAGGGATGATGCAGCACAGTGGCGGTAGGTATTTCCCTCAGATATGCAAGGTTATCAAACCAGAAGTTGAACCAAGCAACACAACGTCAACAGCCCCTGCACACAAATAACAACACCTCACAACCCGATGTGTTAAAGGGGTTGTCAATCCCTTTCGGGTAATGACGCCAGAAACTGTGCGTGGACGGGAGAAGGTTGTAATAGATTAATAGATTGAACGCCAAATAAAATAAAGTGCAGCAAAGTATTTTCGTATTTTTTGTTTAGTGGATCTAAATAAAAAGTGCAAATAAAATAGATCGCAAAGCAAATATATGAGAAAGAAGACCCAGGGGCCGTAGGTTTCACTAGTGGCTTCTCTCGAGAAAAATAGCAAACAGTGGATAAACAAATTACTGTTGGGCAATTCATAGAACTTCAAATAATTATGACGATATCCAGGCAATGATCATTACATAGGCATCACGTCCAAGATTAGTAGACCGACTCCTGCCTGCATCTACTACTATTACTCCACACATTGACCGCTATCCAGCATGCATCTAGTGTATTAAGTTCATGGAAAAACGGAGTAATGCAATAAGAACGAGGACATGATGTAGACAAGATCTATCTATGTAGAGATGGACCCCATTGTTATATCCTTAATAGCAACGACACATACGTGTCGTTTCCCTTTCTGACACTGGGATCAAGCACCGTAAGATCGAACCCACTACCGGGCACCTCTTCCCATTGCAAGATAAATAGATCAAGTTGGCCAAACAAAACCCAAATATTGGAGAAGAAATACGAGGCTATATGAGATCATGCATATAAGAGATCAAAGAAACTCAAATAACTTTCATGGATATAAAAAGATATAACTGATCATAAACTCGAAGTTCATCAGATCCCAACAAACACACCGCAAGACAGTTACATCATATGGATCTCCAAGAGACCATTGTATTGAGAATTCAGCGAGAGAGAGAGAGAGAGAGAGAGAGAGAGAGAGAGAGAGAGAGAGAGAGAGACATCTAGCTACTAACTACGGACCCGAAGGTCTACAAAGAACTACTCACGCATCATCGGAGAGGCACCAATGGAGGTGGTGAACCCCATCCGAGATGGTGTCTAGATTGGATCTGGTGGTTCTGGACTCTGCGGCGGCTGGATGAATATTCCGTCGACGCTTCTAGAGTTTCTGGAATATTGGGTATTTATAGAGCAAAGAGGCGGTCCGGGGGGCACCCTAGGTGGGCACAACCCACCAGGGCGCGCCTGGGCCTCCTGGCGCGCCCTGGTGGGTTGTGCCTCCCTCGGGGCACCCCCTGGGCGTAGCCAAGGCCTATTGTGTTCCTTGTTGCCCATAAAAATTCTCCGTGGAGTTTCGTGGCATTTGGACTCCGTCTGACATTGATTTTCTGTGATGTAAAAAACATGGAAAAACAGCAACTGGCACTTGGCACTATGTCAATAGGTTAGTACCAAAAAATTATATAAAATGATTATAAAACATCCAAGATTGATAATATAACGTCATGGAACAATAAAAAATTATAGATACATCGGAGACGTATCAGCATCCCCAAGCTTAACTCCTACTCATCCTTGAGTAGGTAAGTGATAAAAACAAAATATTTGATGTGGAATGCTGGCTATCATGTCATATCATATTCTTTTCATTATAGCATGGACAATTGGACTTTTATGTGATTCAAAGCAATAGTCTATTTTTGACATAATAATTTATATACTCAAGCATATCAACAAGCAACCATGTCTTTCAAAATATCAATGCTAAAATAAGTTATCCCTAGCCCATCATGCTCAAACATTGATCCATTCATGAAACACACTCGAATATTAGTTACACCCAACACTTAAGTACGATCATCTTGCCTCCTAGTTGGTGCTTTTTATGAGAGAAGATGGAGACTCAAATTCAAAATAAAAATTGCATAAAGTAAAAGAAAGGCCTTCGTAGAGGGAAGTAGGGATTTGTAGAGGTGCCAGAGCTCAAAGCGAAAAATTAGATATAAAAACATTTTGAGAGGTGCATCCATGCTACCAATGAAAATGACTTAGAGTTCCGAACACTTTCCATGCTAGAAATGCCATAGGCGGTTCCCAAACTGAAAATAAAGTTTATTCCTTTTTCCACCATACTTCCACTTTCCATGGCTAACCGTATCCACGGGTGCCCTCCATACCAACACTTTCCAAGGAATTTATTATTTGATAACATAAAGTAAATTCATTTTTGCATTTCGGGACTGGGCATCCCTAAGACCTTTGCCTTACTCTCGTGCAATGACAAGTGACTAAACACTCATCGTGAGAATAACACATCCAGCATGGAAAATATTAGCCACCCCTCAGCATTCCGCGAGTGAAACAAACACACAAAAGCGAAGTTTATTTTGAAAATTAAAGATGGCACATGCAAATTTGCTTAGAACGGAAAAAGAATACCGCATATAGGTAGATATAGTGGACTCATATGGCAAAACTGGTTTAAAGGATTTTGGATGCACAAGTAGAGGTCATACTTGGTGCAAAATGAAGGCTAGCAAAAGATTGAGAAGCGACCAACCAAGAAACAGATAATCTCAAAAGCAAGCATTAAGCATAAATAACACTGAATAATGCACCACAAGTAGGATATAATTTCATTGCATGACTATTGACTTTCATACTTGCATAGGGAGTCACAAACCTTAACACCAATATTCTTACTAAAGCATAATTACTCATCAACATAACTCACATACCACATCATCATATCTCAAAACTATTACTAAGAATCGATTTTATTTTGTCCAATGATCTTCATGAAAGTTTTTATTATATCGTTCTTGGATATCTATCACTCTGGGACTAATTTTCATGTGTTGCTTTTCATAAGCTCAAACAAATATAAGTGAAGATCATTAACACAATTATGCTTCTTTATCTCAAAATAATTTAAGTGAAGCAACAGAGAATTTCCTTAAAATTTTACTAACTCTCAAACAAATCTAAGTGAATCAAGAGAGCATTTCTTCAAAAATACTAAGCACACCGTTCTCAAAAAAGATATAAGTGAAGCACTAGAGCAAGTCCATTGCTCATAAAAATTTAAGTGAAGCATAAAGAGCAATTCTAACAAGTCATGACATAATTTTGGCTCTCTCAAATAAGTGTGTCCAGCAAGGATTGATGACTTAAAACACAAAATAAAACAAGCAAAGACTCATATCATACAAGAAGCTCCAAGCAAAACACATATCATGTGACGAATAAAAATATAGCTTCGAGTAAAATACCGATAGTTGTTGGAAGAAAGCGGGGATGCCACTCGGGGGCATCCCCAAGCTTAGTTGGTTGCTCATCTTTGGATAATAACTTGGGATTCCGGGGCATCCCAAAGCTTAGACTCTTAAATCCTTCCTTCATCCATCGTAAGATAACCCAAAACTTGAAAACTTCAATCACACAAAACTCAACAAAACCTTCGTGAGATCCGTTAGCGTAAGAAAAAATAAATCACTACTATAAGTGTTGTATCAAACCAATTCTTATTTTTTGTATTATATCTACTATATTACAACTTTTATATGGCAAAAACTCATCCAAGAAAACCATAGAGCCATCAAAATAAGCACACACCACAAAGAAAACAGAATCTGTCAAAACAGAACAGTCTGTAGCCATCTGATTTGTTCGAATACTTCTGGAACTCCAAAAATTCTACCAAATTAGGACAACCAGGGTAATCTGTATATTAATCTTATGCAAAAAGAATCAGGGCAAAAACACTTTTCTGTGATTTATGAAAATTATTTCTGTGATAGCAAAGTTTCCGTCTTTTTCAACAAGATCAAACAACTATCACCCAAGAAGATCATAAAGGCTTTACTTGGCACAAACACTAATTAAAACACCAAAAAACACAATCATAGCAGAAGAATAATTGTGTTAACACTCATTAACAGAAAGCAAAAAGCAAAAATAAAATTTATTCATTAGGTTGCCTCCCAACAAGCGCTATAGCTTTGCGCCCTTAGCTAGGCATAAAGCAAGGATCTAAGTTTTGTCATCTTTGGTTTGAGATCCATAATATGCTCTCATGATTGATTCATAAGGTGGCTTAATTCTTGTTCTAGGAAAGTGTTCCATATCCTTCCTCAAAGGAAATTGGAACTTAATATTGCCTTCTTTCATATCAATCACGGCACCGATAATGCATAAAGACGGTCTACCAAGAATAATTGGACAAGACATATTGCAATCAATATCAAGAACAATAAAATATATCGGCACATAATTCCTATTTGAAAGAATAAGAACATCATTAATTCTTCCCATAGGCTTTTTAATAGTAGAATCCGCCAAGTGCAAATTCAAAGAATATTCTTCAAGATTAGTAAGACCAAGCACATCACATAAAGATTTCGGAATTGTAGAAACACTAGCACCCAAGTCACACAAAGCAAAACACTCATAATTTTTAATCTTGACTTTGATAGTAGGTTCCCATTCATCATGCAATTTTCTAGGAATTGAAACTTCTAATTCCAATTTTTCTTCAAGAGCTTTCATAATAGAATCAACAATATGTTTAGTAAAAGCTTTATTTTGTTCATAGGCATGGGGTGAATTTATCATGGATCGCAACAAAGAAATACAAACAGTCAAAGAGCAACTGTCATAATTAAAATCTTTGTAATCCAAAAGAGTGGGCACATCACTAATTAAAGTTTTTACCTCTCCAAACCCACTTTCATCAATTTTCTCAACAAGATTTTCACCCTCCGAAATATTGGGATGCCTTATACCTAAAGTTGACTCTTCTCCAGTCCCTTTTTCATCAGTCTTAACTTTACTAAAGAAAGAATCAACATAGGAAACACCAATCATTTTAAGATCTTCATCACATTTGCGAAAGAAATCCCTAGAGAACGCTTTTTGTAAAAATTCTCTTTTAGCTCTAAGCATAGCGGTTCTTTTCTTACTTTCATCCATGGAAACATAAAGAGCTTTAATTGATTCATCAACTTTAGGCACAAAAATTTTCATCTTGAGATTTTCCACATCAAGAGCAATTATATCAACACTTCTAGACAAATCATCAATCTTATTCAACTTTTCTTCTGTGGAAATGTTGAAAAGTTTTTGTGTATTGATAAATTCTTTAATATTATTCTCAAGATGAGAGGTGTTCCTATTATTATTATAAGATTGATTTCCATAGGAATTACCATAATTATTAGAGGAATTACTAGGAAAAGGCCTAGGATTAAAATTACCTCTATAAGCATTATTGTTGAAATTATTCCGAGAGATAAAATTCACATCTATGGCATCACTATTTTGCTCAATCAAAGTAGAGAAAGACATATCATTAAAATCAATAGAAGCACTTTTACTAGCAACTAATTTCATAAGAGCATCAACTTTTTCACCAAAAGAAGAAATTTCTTCAACCGAATTGTCGGTGTACTAGAGTAGGGGTACCCTAGTATCCCGTACTCGTGCATGGACAGTTGCAGCACCCCGCGGCAGGGTTTGCCTGGTCACCACCAAGATCCTCCGTGGCTCCTTTGGAGCCATTCAAGAACAAAGTATTTGACTAAGAAGACAAGGCCCCGGCAAGAGGAGCTTGCCGGGAAGGCCTTTTAAGGCATGCAGAAGACAAGGCCCCGGCAAGAGGAGCTTGCCGGGAAGGCTCGGAGCGCGACAAGCCTCCGGATGCGACAAGGATTCGGCCAAGGCAAGGAGCTTGCCATGCAAGCAACCTCTCTCCATCTCCGCTCCAGCTCATCCGACAGCGTGTCGCCATGGGACCATTCCATGCCTTGGCGTGTCAAGAGGCTGTGCAGCCAGCGGAGAGAAGCGATAAGCGGCGCTGACAAGCTTGCCATAGTGGCTAGCGGTGGCGCACTTGACGGACTCTGTTGCACTTTGTTTAGGCGACATGACGGAATTTATTGCTTTTGTCCCTTGCCGTCAGAGTTAGGTATTTTGCACTGTACACTGTTCAAGTAGGTGTACCAACTTCTGTTTTTACATTTGTACCCTATCTATGTTGCCACCTGTCGGAGACCCCTTGAGCATATAAAAGGAGGCCCATGTGCAACGTAGAGGGGGTTCGGTTCATTCGACTCACTCGAGACCATATACGCTCACGCTAGGTTTTGTAGCTCGCATCGCTCCCTAGCAAGAACACAATACATCAAACAAGCAATGAGGAGTTTTATCTCTCCGGAGAGCTCCGGGCTGGGTAAACTGCTCGTGTGCCTCGCCTCGATCCGCTCTTCAGGCGATCTCCGCCCTCCGAACCATAAGGGCCTGGTCCGCCGGCCCCATAGGTGTTCGTGGAGTACGATCAGCCTCCCGACATCTTTGGCGCGCCCGTAGGGGTCGTCGAGGCCGTGTGAATCTGATCCGGCGTTCACACGAGCAGCGTCTGACATCTTCCTCAACATGCCACCGAAGAAGAAGGCTTCGGCGGCAGCAGAGCCGTCCGCGTCGTATCCACCATCACCGCAGCAAACGGGTGGTGGGGCAGACGCTGGCGGAGGAACCGGCGCCGATGAAGGAATTCGTGATGTCGCCAAGTCCAAGGACAAGGCCCCGCAAACCTCGGCGTCCGCGCATCCCCCGCGCCCATCTCAGGAGATGCGGGACCAACAACGCCATGGCGTTCACAATGCCATACGTTCGTTGGATCGAGACCCTCAAGGCCAGCATGCGCGCCAACATGCTGGCACGAGTGAGATACGATCACCTGGACGGGGTGCTGCTCCTTCTAACGAAGTTAGAAGTCCGAGCATATCCGCTCCTCGCACTGCTCGCCAATGCCACCCAATACTCCGGCAGAAGCTACGGCGAGAGCTCGGCTGCTCTCGACTACCCTCAACGGCCGACCAGGTCGACGAGTGGAGGGCCACTATCCAGAGCCTCATCGGCTTTGCCAACGGTGACGCTCTGCGGCAACCAACGCCATCATTGCCGCGGCAAGACGACAAGGCACGAGCCGGTGGCGATGAGACTGTCGGAGGTGCAACTACCATGCACTCTCCGTCCCGAAGGCCAAGATCGCCGACTCACCGGATCCACCTCGACAGCGACTCCACCGCGTCGTCAGATCCATGAGCTTCGCCGCGATCAGCGCCAAGTTCTTCATGAACGACAACAAGAGGACGCTTCGAACTTCGTGACGAGCGCCGGAGAGAAGCGCGACGTCAGTCCGACAAGCGCGCTGGGCCTTCTATTGACATGTGTGCGCCGGAGGAGCCAGGCGACTTGCCATACGCGGTAGGTTGCCCTGCGTTCACTCGTGAGCTGCGGCAAGTCCAGTGGCCCAGCCAGAAAAACTTCAAACCAGATGTGCCGGAGAAGTATGATGGCAGGACGCATCCGTCGGAGTTTCTCAACATCTACACCATCGCGGTGCAAGCTGCGGGGGGACGGGACGACAAGATCCTCGCCAACTACCTCCCGCTCGTGCTCAAGCCCAACGTCAGATCTTGGCTCATGCACTTGCCGGACAGCTCCATATCCTCTTGGGCAGATCTATGTCATCAGTTTGTTGGCGCCTTCACAGGTGGCCACAAACCTCATGGCCAAGAGAGTGACCTTCATCTTCTCGCCCAGAAGGAAGGAGAGTCCCTGCGCAAGTTCATTCAGAGATTCAGCCGTGTGCACTCCAACATCCTCGATGTCCGCCCTGCCGCGGTGATGATCAGCGTTTCATCGAGCGTGCGGAACCGCAGGATGAGGAGGAGATGGCGATGTGCAAAGTCAAGGGCGTTAGTGAGCTGTACGCCTTGGCCGACAAGTGTGCACGCTACCGAGGAAGGGAGGAGACTCCGGAGAGAATGCACAAGCAGGATCGGCGGTGAGGAGACCGCCCCGGCGAAGAAGGGTCGGCAGCGGGGCAACAGGAAGAAGAAAGGTAGAGAAGTGCTAGCTGTTGAGCAATCCGGCAACGGAGGTGGCGACAAGAACGCCAAGGCTGGTGGCTCCGGCAAGGAGGTTGCCGCTGACACCCACCACCAGTCTGTGGCGGCCGCCGTAGTACCTTCACCATCAGTGCCTCTCTCGACCCTAAATAGGAAGGCGCACTCGTTGCTTTCCTGCGGGCAAATGTCGACGTGTTTGCATGGCAACCGTCTGACATCCCCGGTGTTCCCAGGAAAGTGATTGAGCACCGCCTGGCCGTTTGTCCTCATGCCCGGCCCGTCAAGCAAAAAGTCAGGAAGCAAGCAGTGGAGCGCCAAGAATTCATAGCAGAAGAGTTCAAGAAACTGGAAGCAGCAGGCAGGCCTTGTCAAAGGAGTGCTCCATCCTACGTGGTTGGCCAATCCTGTAGTCGTGCGCAAAGCAAATGGAAAATGGAGACTTTGTATTGACTTCACGGATGTTAATAAAGCTTGTCCCAAAGATCCATTTCCCTTACGCGCATCGACCAGATTGTTGACTCCACGGCTGGATGTGATTTGCTTTCGTTTCTTGATGCATACTCAGGATACCATCAGATCTTCATGGCTGAAGAAGATGAGGAGGAGACCGCATTCATTACCACATGTGGCACATACTGTTTCATACGGATGCCTTTCGGTTTGAAGAATGCTGGTTCAACATTTGCAAGGGTAGTCCATGACGCTTTTGAGCATGAATGCATGAAATGTAGAAGCCTACATGGATGACATAGTGGTCAAAAGCAAGGACAAAGCAACTCTAGTTCAAGATTTGAACGAGACCTTTGCAAATCTGCGCAAGATCAACCTCAAGCTCAACCCCGAGAAGTGCGTGTTTGGAGTTCCTTCCGGCAAGCTTCTCGGGTTCTTCGTGTCTCAGCGAGGGATTGAAGCTAATCCCGAGCAAGATCAAGGCCATTGAGCAGATTGAAGCACCAAAGCGCGTCAAGGATGTACGAAGACTTGCCGGTTGCCATGAGCTGCTCTCAAAGAGTTTATTTCTAGGTCTGCTGAGCGGCATACGCCGTTTTCAAGATTTTGAAAAGGCAGGGTCCAATGAAATGGACTCGAAGCGGAGGCTGCGCTGCAGGACTTAAAGATATACCTGTCCTCCACTCCAACACTTGTCGCACCTAAACCATTAAGAGAAGTTGCTGCTATATATAGCAGCAACCAATCAAGTGGTTAGTGATGCGTTAGTAGCGGAGAGGGAGGCGGATGACGAGCCAGCAACCACGGCAAGCACATCCAGCGACAAGCAGGGGGCTTCGCCGACAAGCTCTGGTCCCGACAAGGGCGAATCCAGCGAGACGCATGAACAGATCACGAGAAAAGGATAGTGCAGCGCCGGTTTACTTTGTCGAGTTCCCTCCTGCAGGGCTAGGTCAAGGTACTACGGTGTGCAGAAATTGCTTCGGCCTCCTCATGGCCTCGAGAAAGCTGCGCCATTACTTCCAAGCACATGAGATCACGATTGTCACTCGCTTTCCGCTCAAGAGGATACCGCAGAATCCAGAGGCAACAGGCAGGATTGTCGAGTGGGCACTTTGGAAATGTCAAGCTTTGGTCTCAAGTTTGAAAGCACTTCAACTATCCAAAGCGAGCATTGGCAGAATTCATAGCAGAATGGGCGTAACGCCAGATGAAGAGATTCGAGACGAGCGTTCCGTCAAGGAAGCAAGCAAAGAGTGGCTAATGTACTTTGATGGTGCCTTCTCGCTGCAAGGCACCGGTGCTTGCGTCTTGCTTATCGCACCCACGGAGAGCACCTCAAGCACGTAGTCCAGATGCACTTTCCCAAGGAGCAAGCAACAAACAATACTGCAGAGTATGAAGGTTTGCTTGCCGGTCTCAGGATCGCCATAGACCTTGGGATCAAGAAGCTTATTGTCAGGGGTGACTCGCAGCTTGTCGTCCGCCAAGTGAACAAAGATTATCAGAGTCCGTTGATGGAAGCCTACGTTGATGAAGTTAGGAAGCTAGAAGAGCACTTTGACGGCCTACAAATGGAACATGTTCCAAGAGCGCATAATGATATTGCTGACGGCCTGTCAAAGTGCGCTGCACTTAAGTTGCCTGTGGAACCAGGGATTTTCGTGCTCAAGCTGACTCAACCAACCGTAACACCGTCAACTGGACAGAGCAAGAAGAGGAAGTTGCTCTCTGGTGACTACTTCCCGGCAGAGCTTCCCGAAGCCGCCGCCGCGAAGGTCCCCAAGATCGACACCAAAAATGCTGAGGGGCAGTCTGCTCCGACAAGCCCAAGGGCTTGTTTCGTTGAAGCAGACGCTCCCGACAAGTTTTGCTCCGGCAAGCTTGCCGGGGAGCATCAAGCTCCGGCTGAGCCGCAGGTTCTTGCCGTAGAAGCTGATTTTCCCAGCAGCGAGATGTGCCTTTAGTCCTCGTTGTCGAGCCGCAAGCTCCGGCATGGGCGCAGCCGATTGTCCTTTTCCTCCGCAGGAGAACTTCCGAAGAGCAAGAAGAAGCGAAAGAGTAGCCCGGCGGTCAAGTATGTACCGGTTTGTCGACTGACATACTGCATGTAAGAAGACTCAACGGTGTGAAATTGAAGTGTATTCCGGGAAGATGGGCGAAGCTGTTGGCAGAGATATACACGGAGGCATATGTGGTCACCACATTGGCAAGAAGAGCACTTGCGGCAAAGCTTTCCGGCAAGGTTTCTTCCGCCGACAGCCCTCCAGGATGCAACTGCACAAGTAACCAAGTGTGAAGCGTGCCAGTTCCATTCCAAACAGATACACCAGCCAGCTCAAGCTCTCCAGACGATCCATTTATCCTGGCCCTTTCGGTCTGGGGGCTCGACATCCTCGGCCCTTTCCCCCGAGCTATCGGGGGCTTTGAGTACTTGTACGTCACCATCGACAAGTTCACAAAGTGGCCGAAAGTGGAAGCAGTGAGGAAGGTGACGACACGGCGGTCAAGTTCTTGGTCGATTGTCCGCCGTTTGGAATCCCTAACGGGATCATCACCGACAACGGCACACAATTCTGAGTCGCACCTTCATGCGGTCGTCCAAGATCTTGGCGCCAAGGTTTGCTTTGCTTACATTGCTCACCCGAGAAGCAACGGTCAGCGAAAGGGCAAATCTTTGAAGTGCTGCGCGGGCTCAAGACCAGAACTTTTGACAGGCTGCACAAGTGCGGAAGAAAGCTGGATCGAGGAGCTGCCGGTGGTTCTTTGGTCGATCAGACGACGCCAAATCGAGCCACTGGCCAGACACCCTTTGCTCTAGTCTATGGAGCAGAGGCAGTTCTCCCCACGGAACTCGTATACGGATCATCTCGAGTGCTCGCTTATGATGAGCTTGAGCAAGAGCAGCTGCAACAAGATGACGCGCTGCTCCTTGAGGGGGATCGTCTTCAGGCCGCTGTGCGAGCTGCTCGCTACCAGCAAGCTTTGCGTCACTACCATAGTCGCAAAGTTAGTGCCAAAAGCCTCGAGGAAGGCGACCTTGTTCTTCGGCGCGTCCAGTCCGCCAAGAATTCAAACAAGTTGACGCCGAAGTGGGAAGGCCCTTATTGGGTGAAACGAGTCACTAGGCCTGGCGCTGTCCGCCTTGAGACCGAAGATGGCATCCCGGTGAGCAACTCCTGGAACATTGAGCATCTTCGTAAGTTTTACCCATAGAGGCGATTGCCGGAACCTGTTCCGGCAACCACCTTTTGTACAAGTCTTGCCGCTGTTGCATGTAATCCTTTGTACAAAGCCGGGCGCAGACCCCGTGCATCAGTAAAGCTCATGTGTTGCGCACAACTTGTCAAATTCATGCTTTCATCATTTATTGCATGCTTTGGCTAACGCTTTGTGCGACAACCACACACAGTAAACAAAATCGAGCATTGGGCTCCATAACTTTATGTTCTCTTCTTTCTCTTTTCTTAAAGAAAGGAAGGCTCCCTCGCGCACAAGTTAACCAGGGGGGAAGGAGAAGATAATACTATGGACCAAGCATCGCTCGAGGAAGTTTTGCCTTATCGGGAAGCAAGAGACAGAAAAGCTAAGTTGCCAAAGTTTGAGCAATCAATTTTAAATTTTAAGTTATCTTCCTTGAACGATAGTACTTTGTATGGAAAAGCGTAGCGCAGAGGAACCAACTCATGGGCTAGTCGCGCCCTTACTTTGTTTCGAGTCCGCTCAACAAATTAAGTGAGCTGCAGCTAGTCGACAAGGTTGCTTAATAGGAGGCTGAACCTTGGCGAGCTCTTGGCGTTCACTTTTCGAGCACTTTCAGCAAAAGGTGCCCGCACCGACAAGTCCCCCAAATGCGAGGGCAGAAACGCATTACAAAGGAAGGAATCAAGTAGAGGAAATAACGTTGCATTGATCGCCTAAGATAGAGTATATTACAAAATAACTTGTCGATGATCTAACAAAGTGTTCTAAACATGATTGGCAGCGACAAGGGAAAGATAAAACTGGCGGCCTAGTCTCACGCGGGTCGCCATCAATCCGCTTGATCTTGTTCACCTTGTCCACAATGGGTGCGACAAGGGCTTTGAGCTCCTCCACGTTGGCATCTGGCGGCAAGGATCACGAGGACGCCGTTAAGGTTGAGGCCGGATTGCGGAAGGCCACCTTTATCAACACCTTCTCGAGGGCTCCTGCACAGATCTGGCGTGATTCCTCGGCCAGCTGCTTTGGGACCTCTTCCGAGTCGGCTGGAGGCCCGTCACCACACCTTTGAAGAATAAACTGAGTTTGGCCTTTGGGTCGGAGATGCTCGTCGGAAGAGTATGCAAGGTCCGCCATCCCAGCTCCATCGGCTCGTTGTGGATATCGGTAGCGGTGTCCACAAGGCCTTGATCAATGCTCCACACTCTCCCTCAAGGCGCTCTGAGTGGAGATAGCATTCGCTAGCAGCTCCTCCTTGGCGTTGATAGTCTCCAACAGGCCCACTTCCCGCTCTCTGGCGCCGTCCAGCGTCTGCGTCAGAGTGGTCAGCTTCCGCTCAAGATCCGCCTTGGAATCCTTGGCGGCGTCGAGCTCCTTGCCCCTATCAGCGAGACGACTCTGCAGCTCGCCAAGAGTGTAGGCGTCCTTCTCGCGCTCGTGCTTGAGCGCGGCAAGCTCTTCGCCGCTCTTCTTGAGGCTGGCCTCCAGCTGTGCCACCTTCGCCTTCAACTCTTCCTTGGCGGCCTCGGCGGCTGCGGCAGCATCCTTCGTTTCCTTAAGCGCCCCGCCAAGTGACTCCTCACGCGCGGCAAGGTCTTCTTCGTGGCTGTCCAGGTTGACCTTCCGCTGCGCCAGCTCGCTTTCCTGCGCGGAGAGCTTCTCGGCAGCCAGCCGCTGCTCCTCCTCAGCTGCGGCCTTCTCAAGGATGAAGGTCGTGCGCTCTTCTGCAAGTTGCCCCCGCGCTTCTCTTACATCGCGGAGAGTTTCTTGGTTGGCGTTCTGGAGCTCTTTTGCGCGCTTCTCCATGTCCGCTCCTGCCCGCGCGACAAGTGCTTCCTGGGACTCCAACTTGGCTTGCCGGTGTAGAGCGGCGGCTTCTTGAGCTGCTCCTCCTCAGACTTCGCCGCTACTTTGCTGGCGCGTCCACCAAGATCAGCCCAGCGGAGGCGAGTAGCTCACCGTCGAAGGTCTCTCCTTCGACCGGCGCCTGAGCTCGACTCGGGGAGTTTCATGAAGACACCTCGCCCGGCCTTGGTGGCGGCTGGGCTGAGCTCCTCGAACTGGCAGCTCTGGCGATGGCGGGGAGTCGGCTGTCGGTGTAGCGCTGGCGCTCCTGCAGCCTCGGGGCCGTCGGTCGATCGCTGTAACCCTCGCCCGGCTTCTGCGTCGGCAGCCTTGGTGGCCTTCTCGCCAACAGGCTCGTCGGCGACGGCCTCTTCTTCCACAAAGAACGACCTCTTCTTCCACGACGGCCTCGTCGGTGTTGTTGGCGCTTCCTCCTCGCCCGGCAGCCTCGACCTCCATCGGCTCTGCGTCGACGAAGAAAGAGCGATCAAGCAAATGTTCAAAAAGAGAAACAGAAGAAAACAAGCCCAAGGGAAATTTTCGAGTAAGGAAATTACCTGCAACGGGATCTGCAGCCATGGCCTCGACCACTGGAGGGTCACTGGCGTTGTCCCTTGCCGGGGTAGCCTCCCTTGCCGGAGTGGCCTCCCTTGTCGGAGGGCGCTCCCTTGCTAGAGAATCCTCCCTTGGCGGCGTAGTGGCAGCAGACAGGATTTCGGGGGCGGCTTCCGAGCCCTCCTGATGAGGCTGCTCTGCTCCTACACAAGCAAATAATCAGGTATCAACGAAGAAGGAGCACCCCTGCACACCTAATAAAAAAACCCGCACACTTACCCTGGGGGCTGTGCTGGGGGCTGCTCTGAGGAAGGGTTGCCGGGTCCGGCAAGGGGGTCTCAGACGCCTCCTCTGTTGCCACGGGTGGATCGTCCTCAACGACGACCGTCGGGATCTTGGCCCTCTTCGACGCTCTCTGGGCTAGCGTCCTGAAAAGGAAAGAGTTGAACGAAGCAAATCAGATTCAAGATGAAGCAACAAAATTGAAGAAATACAAACACAATCTCAAGAGCTTACTCTTCATCTTCCTCCTCGAGCTGGCGCGGAGAATTCAAACTCGCTCGCCTCCAGTGCGACGAGGCGGGAAGTGGGCTCTCTTGGCCGCTTGGCGGAGGCGTCGGCGGTGGCACAGGAAGATCCCACCCGGTTGTCGCAGCAGTGTGAGGCGCTCAGCGGCGCAACATCGCTTGCCGCGGTAGAGCGTCGTCTTGGGCGCTTCTTTGTGGGCGAGTCTGCGCCCGACTCGTCTCGGCCTTGCGGAGACGCCTCTTCGGCGGGCAGGGGCTCCGCTGGCGGCAAGTCGCGGGGTGGTGGAGAAGAAGCGCCCTCGGCGGGTCCACTCGACCCGGCCTCGGGATCGACAAGCTCGTCCTCACCGGTGATCTCCTTTCGCTCGGCAAGGCTGGCCGCCTTCGCCGCGTCCGCCTCCTCCACGGTGTACTCGAAGGCTCCAGCAGCAGCGGCTGCTGCCGCCTCCTCCAGCCTGGTGGCAATACGCGCCATCTCCTCGTCGGTGGTGTCGCGGTGAGCCTTTTTCGCTCGTCGGAGCGGATCGGCACTTCTTCCAAGTCGTCGAAGAACTGCTGCACGACCTGCCGGGAGGCTCCTGCCAGTTGGAACGATCCCATGGGAATCGCACAACGGCATCATGGCGCCGGATGCGGTCGGCGCCGAAGTTGTTGCACAATGGGACGACCCCTCGGCAACCTAAACCACTCGTGGTGATCGGGTCGTTCTTGAACAGCTCTAGCAAAGATCGCATCCAGCTCCAAGACGGTGAAATTCCAGTTCAGGCCCGGGCGCAACCTCATGATGTCTGCCGCATTTTGGAACTCCCAAGCAGGCCTCCTCCTCTCCTGCAAGGGAGCGATGCGGCGGCGAAGGAAGTCTGCGCCAATTGCGCCTACGGATAGCCCGGCAAGCCTGAGGCGCAAAATCCGGGTCACGGGTATCTTCAACCTAGCATCCTCCGGCGCCAAGCTACTCCAATCTCTGCTGCGCACTAGTGGGGTTTGGCGCACGGCAGTGAAGGGCTGCGGGTTCTCCTCTACGACCCAACACCAATTGGCTCTCCACTCCTCCCACTTGTTGCGGAACTCTCCTTCCAGATAGGCTTCTTTCTTGCCGATCACGGAGACCCAAGCTATCCCTCCGCAAGCGGCTCTCCTCTCTCGGCAGGGGCACGAAAAAGTGGCGGAAGAGTGCCACATTTGGGTGGACTCCGACAAAGTTTTCGCAAAGATGTGCGAAAACTGCCATGGTCAAGACAGCGTTGGGGGTGAAATCAAGGAGGCGGAGGCCATATGTGTTCATGATATCGCAGAAGAACTTCCGGAAAAGGCAAGGGCAGAGCCATAATAGAAAAAAAGGGCAAAGAAGGGGTACCCAGTTGGGGCGAATCGAAGCGGAGGCGGGGAGTACCTTCGTCCATGGATGCGCACGCGCGTCTCCGTCGACCAAAAGAGATAGAAGAGCTCCCACAACTCCTTTGCGCCGAGCTGAGGGGAGAAGATGGCCCGCCTGCGCGCCATGAGCCGCTGCGCCTCGGCCGACTTGACGCCCTTCTCCTTGTCGGCTTTGAGACCATGGCGGGGCGCCAGAGGAGGCCGACAGCGGTGGGTGTGCTTGTGGCGAAAGGGGGCGGGGCGCCGCTCTCTTCGCACTGGAGAAGAAGGGGGGAGCGGCGGTGGTTTTCTTGACAAGACAGCAATGGCGAAGTGGACGGCCTGCCCCTGTTTCCCCTGCTTATAAGGGGGGGGGAGGGGGCGGACGTTCCGCTTTTCCTAATAAAGAAACCCCCACGACCACAACCACGATCTCTCGCGCGACCCCACGTTCGGTGCGTGCCGTTAGTGGGGGTCGTGGTGGGTCCGAGGCGAGTTACGGCGTGATTGAGGCCGCGTGTGGCCGTGCACTGTCTTGGGCCTGGCCCGACAGCGCTCGGCACCGTGTCGCCCGAGCCGGGGCTCTGTCGGTGTACTAGAGTAGGGTACCCTAGTATCCCGTACTCGTGCACGCAGACGATTGCAACACCAGCGGCAGGGGTTTACTGGTCACCACCAAGATCCTCCGTGGCTCCTTTGGAGCCATTCAAGAACAAAGTATTTGACTAAGAAGACAAGGCCCGGCAAGAGGAGCTTGCCGGGAAGGCCCCAAGGCATGCAGAAGACAAGACCCGGCAAGAGGAGCTTGCCGGAAGGCTCTGAGCGTGACAAGCCTCCGGACGCGACAAGGATTCGGCGCGGCAAAGGCGCTTGCAGCGGCAAGCAACCTCTCTCCATCTCCGCTCCGGCTCATCCAGCAACGTGTCGCCATGGGACCATTCCATGTGCGCGTGTCAAGAGGCTGCAGCCAGCGGAGAGCAGCGATAAGCGGCGACGACAAGCTTGCCATCGTGGCGGCGGTGGGCGCTTTGACGGTCTCTGTTGCCTTGTTTAGGCAACACAGACGGGAATTTATTGCTTTTGTCCCTTGCCGCCAGAGTTAGGTATTTTGCACTGCATACCTTTGTTCAAGTAGGTGTACCAACTTCTGTTTTACATTTGTACCCTCATCTATGTTGCCACCTGCCGGAGACCCTTGAGCATATAAAAGGAGGCCCATGTGCAACGAGAGGGGTTCGGTTCATTCGACTCACTCGAGACCATATACGCTCACGCTAGGTTTTGTAGCTCGCATCGCTCCCTAGCAAGAACACAATACATCAAACAAGCAGCAGTAGGATTTTTATCTCTCCGGAGAGCTCCGAAGCTGGGTAAACTACTCGTGTGCCTCGCCTCGATCCGCTCTTTGTGCGATCTCCGCACCCCTCCGAACCACAAGGGGCCTGGTCCGCTGGCCCCATAGGTGTTTGTGGGTACGATCAGCCTCCCCGACACGAATTAACTTTCTTACTAGTAGGAGCCCTTTCGATATGCCATTGTGTATAATTTGCCATGATATTGTCAAGCAATTTGATGGCTTCACCCAAAGTAATTTCCATAAAAGTACCACCCGCGGCAGAATCTAAAAGATTACGCGAAACAAAATTCAATCCCGCATAAAATTTTTGTATGATCATTCAAAGATTTAACCCATGAGTTGGGAAATTCCTTAGCATCACTTTCATCCATTCCCAAGATTGTGCGACATGCTCATGTTCAAGTTGCTTGAAATTCATGATCTGGGTTCTAAGGGAAGTAATTTTTGTGGGAGGGAAATACTTAGTGATAAAAGCATATTTACACTTATTCCAAGAATCAATACTATTGTGAGGCAAAGAAGAGAAACCGTAAGATCGAAACCGTAAGATCGAACCCACTACCCTTAGTAGCAACGATACATACGTGTCATTTCCCTTTCTTTCACTGGGATCAAGCACCATAAGATCGAACCCACTACCGGGCACCTCTTCCCATTGCAAGATAAATAGATCAAGTTGGCCAAACAAAACCCAAATATCAAAGAAGAAATACGAGGCTATAAGAAATCATGCATATAAGAGATCAAAGAAACTCAAATAACTTCCATGGATATAAAAAGATATAACTGATCATAAACTCGAAGTACATCAGATCCCAACAAACACACCGCAAAACAGTTACATCATATGGATCTCCAAGAGACCATTGTATTGAAAATTCAGTGTGAGAGAGAGAGAGAGAGAGATCCATCTAGCTACTAATTATGGACCCGAAGGTCTACAAAGAACTACTCACGCATCACCGGAGAGGCACCAATGGAGGTGGTGAACCCCATCCGAGATGGTGTCTAGATTGGATCTGGTGGTTCTGGACTCTGCCGCAGCTAGATGAATATTTCGTCAATGCTTCTAGGGTTTCTGGAATATTGGGGTATTTATAGAGCAAAAAGGCGGTCCGGGGGGCACCCGAGGTGGGCACAACCAACCGAGAACGCACTTTGGGCCTCTGGCGCACCACAGTCGGTTGTGCCTCCCTCGAGCACCCACGATCGTCTCCGTCGTATCTACTTTTCCAAACACTTTTGCCCTTGTTTTGGACTCTAACTTGCATGATTTGATTGGAACTAAACCGGATCGACGCTGTTTTCACAGAATTGCCATGATGTTGTTTTATGTGCAGAAAACAAAAGTTCTCGGAATGACCTGAAACTCCACGGAACATCTTATAAAAAATAATAAAAAATCCTCGCCAAAGATGAAGACCAGGGGTCTCACACCCTGTCCACGAGGGTGGGGGTGCCCCCCTAGGGCGCGCCCCCTACCTCGTGGGCCCCCTAGAGTCCTTCCGACACCAACTCCAACTCCATATATTTGCTTTCGGGGAGAAAAAATCAAGGAGAAGAAATCGTCGTGTTTTACGATACGGAGCCGCCACCAAGCCCTAAAACCTCTCGGGAGGGCTGATCTGGAGTCCGTTCGGGGCTCCGGAGAGGGGATTAAATGCGTCGTCATCATCAACCATCCTCCATCACCAATTTCATGATGCTCACCGCCCGTGCGTGAGTAATTCCATCATAGGCTTGCTGGACGGTGATGGGTTGGATGAGATCTATCATGTAATCGAGTTAGTTTTGTTAGGGTTTGATCCTAGTATCCACTATGTTACGAGATTGATGTTGCTATGACTTTGCGTGCTTAATGCTTGTCACTAGGGCCCGAGTGCCATGATTTCAGATCTGAACCTATTATGTTTCCATGAATATATGTGTGTTCTTGATCCTATCTTGCAAGTCTATAGTCACCTACTATGTGTTATGATCCGCAACCCCAAGTGACAATAATCGGGACCACTCCGGTGATGACCATAGTTTGAGGAGTTCATGTATTCACTATGTGCTAATGCTTTCTTCGGTTCTCTATTAAAAGGAGGCCTTAATATCCCTTAGTTTCCATTAGGACCCGCTTCCACGGGAGGGTAGGACAAAGATGTCATGCAAGTTCTTTTCCATAAGCACGTATGACTATATTCGGAATACATGCCTACATTACATTGATGAATTGGAGCTAGTTCTGTGTCACCCTAGGGTATGACTGTTACATGATGAACCGCATCCGGCATAATTATCCATCACCGATCCAATGCCTACGGTATTTCCATCTACTGGTTTACGTTTATTTACTTTCCCGTTGCTACTGTTACAATCACTACAAAATACCAAAAATATTTACTTTTGCTTCCGTTACTTTTGTTACCATTACCACCACTATCATATTACTGTGCTACTAAATACTTTGCTGCAGATACTAAGTCATCCAGGTGTGGTTGAATTGACAACTCAACTGCTAATACTTGAGAATATTCTTTGGCTCCCCTTGTGTCGAATCAATAAATTTGTGTTGAATACTCTACCCTCGAAAGCTGTTGCGATCCCCTATACTTGTGGGTTATCCAGAACAATTTCTGGCGCCGTTGCCGGGGAGCATAGCTCTATTCTTTGAGTCACTTGGGATTTATATCTGCTGGACACTATGAAGAACTTGAAAGACGAGAAAACCAAAATTTTATCCCTCAACTACGAGGAGAGGTAAGGAACTGCCATCTAGCTCTGCACTTGATTCACCTTACATTATGAGTAAGCTTGCGACACCCAAACCTACTACGCTATTAAACCCGATATGTTGCATGTTATTGATCATGCCTCTTCTGCTATGCATGATACTTATGATGAAACTACTTCTATGCCTGATACTACTGTGCCCCTTAGTGAATTTCTTGATGAACAAATTGCTAGGGCTAGAGAGAAAGAAATTATTGAATCTGAATATATTGATGAAAGTGATGATGAAGATAGGCCTGTTATTCCTGAGGGTTATGTTTTTGATTTGGAAGCTTCTGCAGCTATTTTAGCCTGCAGAGATAGAAACGAGATTAAGAGGCTATTAGTTAAATGGAACAAAGAATCTCTTAGAGATAGAATGAAACCTGACCCTGCTTTTGCTACTTCACCTATTTGTGTTCCCGATAAGGATTATGAATTCTCTGTTGATCCTGATATAATTATTTTGGTTGAATCTAATCATTTCCATGGTTATGAATCTGAAACTGTTGTGGCACATCTTACTAAATTAAATGATATAGCCACCCTGTTCACTAATGATGAGAGATCTCGCTACTTCTATATTCTTAAAATATTTCCGTTCTCATTAAGGGTGATGCTAGATATGGTTTAATTCTCTTGATCCTGGTTGTGTGCGTAGTCCCCAGGATATGATTTATTACTTCTCTGTTAAATATTTCCCTGCTCATAAGAAACAAGCTGCTTTAAAGGAAATATACAACTTTGTGCAAATTGAAGAAGAGAGTCTCCCACAAGCTTGGGGGAGGCTTCTCAAGTTACTTAGTGCTTGCCTGATCATCCTCTTAAGAAAATGAAATACTTGATATCTTTTATAATGGACTAACCGATGCTTCCAGAGATTACCTCGATAGTTGTGCTGGTTCTCTTTTCAGGGAAGGAACACCGGATGAAGCTGGAATTTTATTGAATAATATGTTGACAAATGAAAATAATTGGGCACCTCCAGAGCCAATTACTGAGCCTATTCCTAAACCAACTCTGAAGAAGAGAGGTGTTCTATTTCTCAGTCCTAAAGATATGCAAGAGGCAAAGAAATCTATGAAAGAAAAAGGTATTAAAGCTGAAGATGTTAAGAATTTACCTCCTATTGAAGAAATACATGGTCTTAATTTACCTCATGTTGAAGAAACATATGATCTTGATCCATTACCTATTGAAGAACCTCCTGATCCCGATAACACGACACAGGTAGTAAAGGTAAATTCTCTCTATAGATTTGATGAAGGTGACATTCCTCATTATAAGTCTGCTAGACAATGCTTTGATGTTTGACAATTTTATTATCAAACAAGAAAATTTTAATGCTTATTTTGGTAGACAATTTAAATACGATTCCGATATGATTAAACACTTGGGTGATTATATGGCTAATATTAGAGGTGAACTAAAACTTGTTAGCAAACATGCTTCTATGGTTACCACTCAAGTAGAACAAGTACTTAAAGCTCAAAAAGAGTTGCTCGATGAAATGAATAGTAAGAAAAATGACTATGCTATTAGAGTGGTTACTAGAACTGGTAGAATGACTCAGGAACCTTTGTATCCTGAAGGCCACCCCAAGAGAATTGAACAAGATTCTCATAGAAATAATATTGATGCACCTAGTTCTTCTAAAAGGAAGAAAAAGAAAAATGATAGGACTTTGCAAACTTCTAGTGAACCTATTGCTGAACCACCTGAGAATCCAAATGATATCTCTATGTTTGATGCTGAAACACAATCTGGTAATGAACATGAACCTAGTGAAAATATTAATGATGATGTTCATGATGATGCTCAACCTAGTAATGACAATGATGTAGAAATTGAACCTGCTGTTGATCTTGATAACCCACAATCAAAGAATCAATGTTATGATAAGAGAGATTTTGTTGCTAGGAAACATGGTAAAAAAAGAGAACCATGGGTTCAGAAACCCATGCTTTTTCCTCCCAAACCATCCAAGAAAAAGGATGAGGAGGATTTTGAGCGCTTTCTTTGAAATGATTAGACCTATCTTTTTGCGTATGCGATTGACTGGTATGCTCAAAATGAATCCTTATGATAAATATATGAAAGATATTGTTACAAATAAAAGAAAGATACCGGAAGCTGAAATTTCCACCATGCTTGCTAATTACACTTTTAAGGGTGGAATACCAAAGAAATTTGGAGATCCAGGAGTACCCACTATACCACGCTCCATTAAAAGAAACTATGTTAAAATTGATTTATGTGATCTTGGAGCCGGTGTTAGTGTTATGCCTCTCTCTTTATACCGTAGACTTGATTTGAATAAGTTGACACCTACTGAAATATCTTTGCAAATGGCTGATAAATCAACAGCTATACACTGCCGGTATTTGTGAGGATGTGCCCGTTGTGGTTGCAAACGTTACTATTTTAACGGACTTTGTTATTCTTGATATTCACGAGGACTATAGTATGTCTATTATTCTTGGAAGACCTTTTACGAATACTGCGAGGGCTGTTATTGATTGCAACAAAGGCAATGTCACTTTTCACGTTAATGGTAATGAGCATATGGTACACTTTCCGAGGAAACAACCTCAAGTTCATAGTATCAACTCTATTGGAAAAATTCCATCGATTATATTTGGAGGTTTTGAATTTCCTCTTCCCTCTTGTCAAGAAGAAATATGATATCCTTATTATTGGGGATGTGCATATCCCCATTGAGGTAACATAGTGTTATTCGAAATTTCTCCGGTTCCATGTTAATCGGAATGAGTTTGTTAACAAGACTTGATCTACCTTGTTAGGGGATTCCTTTTGATGAGCATGAGATGGATGAAACTAGAAGCACAACCTTCTGTACCCTCTTTATACTTTATGTTATTTAGTGGAAATAAAGTTCAAATTGTATTTTTCTGTCTGTTTCCTGATTTATCCATGCAATATAAAAATATCCCGAAAATAAAAGTCCTGCAAATGCCATGCCAATTTAATATGATTTTTTCGGGAATATTTGAGGATTTATGGTGCAAAAATCACCGCGGGGGGAGCTGCCACCTGGCCACGAGGGTGGAGGGCGCGCCCCCTGCCTCGTGGGCCCACGGTGACCCTCCTCCACTTATTCCTGCACCCATCCTCTTCTTCTTCCTCCCCCAAACACGAATAACCAGCTCAAGCACGAGTTCTAGCTAACTTTGCTACGATTTTCGATCTCCTTGTTCAAAGCACCTCTCACAAAACTGTTTGGGGAGATTGTTCCTTGGTATGTGACTCCTCCATTGGTCCAATTAGTTTTTGTTCTAGTGCTTTATTCATTGCAAATTTTTGTTGCATAGGTGACCATGTTCTTGAGCTTGCATGTCAAATTTATATGGTTCCAAGTAGTTCTAATGCTTGATATAGGCTCTAGGCACTTGTAGGAGTAGTTGCTACCAATTTTGTTGAGCTTTGTTCACTTTTATTTGAAGTTACTAAAAATTCCAGAAATTTTTAAAAGAAAAAAATATGCTTAGGAAGATGTTCCAAGGTGGTTCTTCAAGGAAGCAAGGCCCCAGGCTTGCGATGCGTGATGCTGATGAGGAGCCCCCAAGGAACGCTCCAGTGCGGCCCTGTGAATGGCCTTCGGAAAATTTTATGGATCGAGCGGGAATCAAAGAAGAATTTAATGCATATTTGCGTAACGCCGAGCTTGAGGACTTTGAGGCAGACAAATGCCCACAGTACCATGATCTCACAAGCTCAATTGTGAGGAGGTTTGAATTTTCTCCTTCGCGTAATTCTCCTTCAGTCATGTTTGATCTTTATGACAGATCTTATACCATGGACTTAGAGGATTTTACTTTTGCTTGGAAACTTCCACAATGGGGTAGTAATATTGATCCTCGTAAGTCTGAATTTAGAAACTTTCTTGCTAGTATAACCGTGGGAGAATCTAGAGATATAACACAAGCTACCATAGGGAGCATTCACTTTCCTGCTATACATTATTTTGCTCTCTTCATAGGTAGGTGCATAAATGCTAAGGATGAAGCATGTCACATGTGTGTCCCTGACCTTAGCATTCTTCGGAGTGCTGTGTTAGGAGACCAATCTTATCATATGGGAGCCATTGTAGCACGCAGGTTGCATCATAATAGATATAATGGAGATTTCTTTCGAGGAATTTATGCAACCCGCTTAGCTAATTTTCTTGAGGTGGATGTTCGTGAGGGTGACATGGAGTTGCCCCCTGCTTATTTAGATTTTAATTCTATGGTTTCCCACCAGTTTGTCGAGAGGACTGAATCACCTCTCCAGTATCGACTAATCTTTAACAAACGGCATGTTGTCCGTATTACTCTCCCTGCTCCTGCCTTCTTTGATTCTCAGACAAAAGGAAGATATACTATTACCAGAGAGGAGGCAGATGAGTACGAGAGGGGAGCAGAGGCAGCCCGACGCCACGCTGCAGCTCAGGCGGCGATAGTCGCTGCATCTCAGTACGACCCCAGCTACACCTACCGTCATGAACCAACTTAGGCCAAAAGCCTAAGCTTGGGGGAGTACATATTTCTCACTGACATTATATTTATGTTCACACACACTCATTGCTAGATGTCGGTGCTCATACTCTTTCACTGTAATGTCCATGCTAGTTTATTTTCTTTTTCCTGCTTTCTTCTTGTGTGTTTAATAAACCTTAAGAAAAATCAAAAAAATTAGTAATAGCTTCTAGCTAGTTTAATTTCCTGATGTAGTAATAATTAAATAGAAAACCCAAAAAGATTTCCCGTTCTTCTTTTGCTTGTTGGGAGCTTTCCCGTGTAAATAGATTTTATTTCTTTTCTTTTCTTTGGGGGTCGATAGGAGAAGACCATGATTAAATTGTTTAAGTGGCTCTTATATGCATTATTGTTGATTTAACTAAGAGCCCATATTACCTTGTCTTCTCCTGTTTATTGAATGCTCGCAGATTCCAACTTAGTTCAATGCACGTGCACTCTTATTATTCACATCGTTTGGTCGTGCAGAAAGGCAATTATGATGATATATGATGGACTGACTGAGATGGGAAAAGCTGGTATGAACTCGACCTCTTTTGTTTTTGTAAATATGATGAGTTCATCGTTCTTGATTCAGCTTATTATGAATAAACATGGTTGGAATGAAAATTAGAGATCATAGTTGCTTATGCCATGCTTTATTAGCTATGAGTTATAATGGTTTACCTTGCGTGCCAACATGCTATCGAAATGGTTATGATGTGGTATGGTGGGGTGGTATCCTCCTTTGAATGATTTAAGTGACTTGAATTGGCACATGTTCATGCATGTAGTTGAAACAAATCAACATAGCCTTCACGATATTTATGTTCATGGTGGATTATATCTTACTCATGCTTGCATCCAATGTTTATTAACTTTATTGCATGTTCATGACTGTTGTCGCTCTCTAGTTGGTCGCTTCCCAGTCTTTTGCTAGCCTTCACTTGTACTAAGCGGGAATACTGCTTGTGCATCCGATCCCTTAAACCCCAAAGTTATTCCATATGAGTCCACTATACCTTCCTATATGCGATATCTACCTGCCGTTCCAAGTAAATTTGTATGTGCCAAACTCTAAACCTTCAAATAAACATTACATTTTGTATGCTCGAATAGCTCATGTATCTACTAGGGCTGCCCTTATCTTCCATGTTAGTGGGTTATTCTCAAGAGGAGTGGACTCCGCTCCTCACTCACGAGAAAATGGCTGGTCACCGGGATGCCCAGTCCCATGCTTTATGCAAACTAAATCAAAATTAATAGCAAACAAAACTCCCCTTGGGACCTGATGTTTGTTGGAGGCACTCGTTGTTTCGAGCAAGCCATGGATTGATGCTTGTTGGTGGAGGGGGAGTATAAACTTTACCATTCTGTTTGGGAACCGCCTATAATGTGTGTAGCATGGAAGATATCACCATCTCTTAGTTTTTATGTTGACAATGAAAGTATACCGCTCAAAATATTATTTATCTCTATTTCAAAACCGAGCTCTGGCACCTCTACAAATCCCTGCTTCCCTCTGCGAAGGGCCTTTCTATTTACTTTTATGTTGAGTCATCACCCTCCTATTAAAAGCACTAGCTGGAGAGCACAGCTGTCATTTGCATTCATTACTGCTAATCTATATTGGATATGACTATGACTGGATCTCTTTTACCATGAATTACAATGTCTAGTCAGTCCTAGATCTTTAAAGGTGCTCTGCATTTATGTTTTGCGGTCTCAGAAAGGGCTAGCGAGATACCATCTTGTTATATCATATTATGATTGTTTTGAGGAAGTGTTGTCATCCGAGATTTATTATTATCGCTCGCTAGTTGATTATGTCATTGATATGAGTAAACATGAGGCCTGAGAATTATTGCAAATGTGGTTAGTTATGATCTTTCTTTGAAAACTTGAATCTTTGGCTTGACATATTTCCAACAACAAGAGCAAACAAAGTTTGTAAAAGTTTTTCTTTCTCTTTCAGTTTGTCAACTGAATTGCTTGAGGACAAGCAAGGGTTTAAGCTTGGGGAGTTGAGACGTCTCCGTCGTATCTACTTTTCCAAACACTTCTGCCCTTGTTTTGGACTCTAACTTGCATGATTTGATTGGAACTAACCCGGACTGACGCTGTTTTCAGCAGAATTGCCATAATGTTGTTTTATGTGCAGAAAACAAAAGTTCTTGGAATGACCTGAAACTCCACGGAACATCTTATAAAAAATAATAAAAAATCCTCGCCAAAGATGATGACCAGGGGGCCCACACCCTGTCCACGAGGGTGGGGGCGTGCCCCCCCTAGGGCGCGCCCCCCTACCTCGTGGGCCCCCTGGAGACCTTCCGACGCCAACTCCAACTCTATATATTTGCTTTCGGGAGAAAAAATCAAGGAAAAGAAATCATCGCGTTTTACGATACGGAGCCGCCGCCAAGCCCTAAAACCTCTCGGGAGGGCTGATCTGGAGTCCGTTCGGGGCTCCGGAGAGGGGGATTCGTCGTCGTCATCATCATCAACCATCCTCCATCACCAATTTCATGATGCTCACCGTCGTGCGTAAGTAATTCCATCGTAGGCTTGCTGGACGGTGATGGGTTGGATGAGATCTGTCATGTAATCGAGTTAGTTTTGTTAGGGTTTGATCCCTAGTATCCACTATGTTCTGAGATTGATGTTGCTATGACTTTGCTATGCTTAATGCTTGTCACTAGGGCCCGAGTGCCATGGTTTCAGATCTGAACCTATTATGTTTCCATGAATATATGTGTGTTCTTGATCCTATCTTGCAAGTCTATAGTCACCTACTATGTGTTATGATCCGCAACCCAAGTGACAATAATCGGGACCACTCGCGGTGATGACCATAGTTTGAGGAGTTCATGTATTCACTATGTGCTAATGCTTTGTTCCGGTTCTCTATTAAAAGGAGGCCTTAATATCCCTTAGTTTCCATTAGGACCCCGCTTCCACGGGAGGGTAGGACAAAAGATGTCATGCAAGTTCTTTTCCATAAGCACGTATGACTATATTCGGAATACATGCCTACATTACATTGATGAATTGGAGCTAGTTCTGTGTCACCCTAGGGTATGACTGTTACATGATGAACCGCATCCGGCATAATTATCCATCACCGATCCAATTCCTACGAGCTTTCCATCTACTGGTTTACGTTTATTTACTTTCCCGTTGCTACTGTTACAATCACTACAAAATACCAAAAATATTTACTTTTGCTTCCGTTAATTTTATTACCGTTACCACCACTATCATATTACTGTGCTACTAAATACTTTGTTGCAGATACTAAGTCATCCAGGTGTGGTTGAATTGACAACTCAACTGCTAATACTTGAGAATATTCTTTGGCTCTCCTTGTGTCGAATCAATAAATTTGGGTTGAATACTCTACCCTCGAAAGCTGTTGCGATCCCCTATACTTGTGGGTTATCAACCCCCCAGGCACAGCTAGGGCCTGTTGTGTTCCTTCTGGCCCATAAAATCTCTCCGTGGAGTTTCGTGGCATTTGGACTCCATCTGATATTGATTTTCTGCGATGTTCAAAACATGGGAAAACAACAACTGGCACTTGGCACTATGTCGTTAGGGTAGTAGCAAAAAATGATATAAAATGTCTATAAAATGATTATAAAACATCGAAGATTGATAATATAACAGCATGGAATAATAAAAAATTATAGATACGTTGGAGACGTATCACCTCCCTCCGGCTATAAATGAGGAGAGGGGCGGAGCCCCCCTTGCTCATCTCCATCTTCTCGCCATCCGCTCCTTCTTCTTCTTCCTCTCTGCCTTGCTGTCTTGCTGTAGTTCTCATGGCGCCGACGAGGAAGTTCTCTACCGCTGAGAAGGGGAAGGCCCCCAAGGAGGGACCCGGCTCGGCGCCGCCCAAGAGAGGGCGAGGTTGCCCCTGCAAGCACAATACGACCCCTGCGGTGGCTCCTCGGGGGCACGGGCGCACTCCTTCAGGGGCAGGCGTCGCCTTGGGCGGCCGTGGCGGTGTTTCTTCTTGTGGTGGGAGCTAGCAAGGGCGAGGCAGCCCCTCCGATGAGGGGAGGCATGCCATGGTTTCCTGGCCTCCTCGACCGCGCTTCCACTCGGCGGAGGTGCTCCCGGAGTTCGTCGTGTGGTCGGAAAGGCCGGCCGGCACTTGGCTCCCACTCCCTCACTTCTTCGCGGGTGAGCTGCCAGTCGTGGGGCTTGATGGCCTCTGGCTGCAGGCCGACGGCTGCTGCAGCAAGGCTTCGTGGGTTGACCTCGAAGTTACCTCCGCTGGTAACGTGTCCCTAGCCCGTGGTTGGCTGGCGTTTGCCTGCGCGCGCGGCCTAAGCAGGAGGTGCACCCTCCACTTCAAGTTCGATGGCCTCGCGACCCTCTACGTGAGGGTGTTTGGGGAAGATGGCCGTCGTGCAGGGTGCTGCCCTGAAGATGGTGGCTGCGATGATGAACTTGGCCTTGACGACAGCCGCGAGGGTGCCGAGGGCGAGTTTGCCCTCGGCGACGGCCGCGCTTCCTTCAGCAGTGGCGGCTCCTCCTCAGGCGAGAGCAGGAGCAGCGGTGCTACCTCTTGAGCATTGCGTTGGATTTCCCCAAAGAGGAAAGGATGATGCAGCAAAGTAGCCTAAGTATTTCCCTCAGTTTTTGAGAACCAAGGTATCAATCCAGTAGGAGGCTACGCGCGAGTCCCTCGTACCTACACAAAGCAAATAGCTCCTCGCAACCAACGCGAATAGGGCTTGTCAATCCCTTCACGGTCACTTACGAGAGTGAGATGTGATAGATATGATAGATAATATTTTTGGTATTTTATTGGTATAAAGATGCAAAGTAAAATAAAAAGCAAAGTAAAAAAGCAAAGCAATAATGAAGTGATGGAAGATTAATATGATGAGAATAGACCCGGGGGCCATAGATTTCACTAGTGGCTTCTCTCAAGAGCATAAGTATTTTACGGTGGGTGAACGAATTACTGTTGAGCAATTGATGAATTGAGCATAGTTATGAGAGTATCTAGGTATGATCATGTATATAGGCATCACGTCCGAGACAATTAGACCGACTCCTGGCTGCATCTACTACTATTACTCCACTCATCGACCGCTATCCAGCATGCATCTAGAGTATTAAGTTAATGAAAACAGAGTAACGCCTTAAGCAAGATGACATGATGTAGAGGGATAACTTCATGCAATATGATAAAAAACCCATCTTGTTATCCTCGATGACAACAATACAATACGTGCCTTGTTGCCCCTCATCACACCGGGAAAGGACACCGCAAGATTGAACCCAAAGCTAAGCACTTCTCCCATTGCAAGAAGAACCAATCTAGTAGGCCAAACCAAACTGATAATTCAAAGAGACTTGCAAAGATGACCAATCATACATAAAAGAATTCAAAGAAGATTCAAATATTGTTCATAGATAATCTTGATAATAAACCGACAATTCATCAGTCTCAACAAACACACCGCAAAAAGAAGATTACATCGAATAGATCTCCATGAGAGAGGGGGGGGGGGGGACATTGTATTGAGATCCAAAAAGAGAGAAGAAGCCATCTAGCTACTAACTATGGACCCGAAGGTCTGAGGTAAACTACTCACACTTCATCGGAGGGGCTATGGTGATGATGTAGAAGCCCTCCATGGTGGATTCCCCTTCCGGCGGAGCTCCGGAACAGGCCCCAAGATGGGATCTCGTGGATACAGAAGGTTGTGGCGGTGGAATTAGGTTTTTGGCTCCGTATCTGATCGTTTGGGGGTACGTGGGTATATATAGGAGGAAGGAGTACGTCGGTGGAGCCAAGGGGTCCCACGAGGCAGGGGGTGCGCCCTAGGGGGTGGGCGTGCCCCCCACCCTCATGGCCGCCTCCCTTGTTTCTTGACGTGGGGACCAAGTCTCTTGGATCATATTCGGTGAGAAAATCACGTTCCCGAAGGTTTCATTCCGTTTGGACTCCGTTTGATATTCCGTTTCTTCGAAAACACTGAAATAGGCAAAAGAAACAACAATTCTGGGCTGGGCCTCCGGTTAATAGGTTAGTCCCAAAAGTAATATAAAAGTGGAAAATAAAGCCCAATATAGTCCAAAACAGTAGATAATATAGCATGGAGCAATCAAAATTATAGATACGTTGGAGACGTATCAGGCATCCCCAAGCTTATTTCCTGCTCGCCCTCGGGTAGGTAAATGATAAAAAAGAATTTTTGATGCGGAGTGCTACTTGGCATAATTTCAATGTAACTCTTCTTAATTGTGGTATGAATATTCATATCCGAAAGATTCAAGACAAAAGTTTATATTGACATAAAAATAATAATACTTCAAGCATACTAACAAAGCAATTATGTCTTCTCAAAATAACATGGCCAAAGAAAGTTATCCCTACAATATCATATAGTCTGGCTATGCTCTATCTTCACCACACAAAGTATTTAAATCATGCACAACCCCGATGACAAGCTAAGCAATTGTTTCATGCTTTTGACATTTTCAAAACTTTTTCAATCTTCACGCAATACATGAGTGTGAGCCATGGATATAGCACTATATGTGGAATAGAATGGTGGTTGTGGAGAAGACAAAAAGAGGGGAAGATAGTCTCACATAAACTAGGCGTATCAACGGGCTATGGAGATGCCCATCAATAGGTATCAATGTGAGTGAGTAGGGATTGCCATGCAACGGATGCACTAGAGCTATAAGTATATGAAAGCTCAACAAAAGAAACTAAGTGGGTGTGCATCCAACTTGCTTGCTCACGGAGACCTAGGGCATTTTGAGGAAGCCCATCATTGGAATATACAAGCCAAGTTCTATAATGAAAAATTCCCACTAGTATATGAAAGTGACAAAATTAGAGACTCTCTATCATGAAGATCATGGTGCTACTTTGAAGCACAAGTGTGGTAAAAGGATAGTAACATTGTCCCTTCTCTTTTTTTCTCATTTTTTTCTTTTTATTTGGGCCTTTTCTCTTTTTTATGGCCTTTTTTTGAAATTTTATTTTTCGTCCGGAGTCTCATCCCGACTTGTGGGGGAATCATAGTCTCCATCATCCTTTCCTCACTTGGGGCAATGCTCTAATAATGATGATCATCACACTTTTATTTTTCTTATAACTCAACAATTACAACTCAATTACTTAGAACAGAATATGACTCTATATGAATGCCTCCAGCGGTGTACCGGGATATGCAATGAACCAAGAGTGACATGTATGAAAGAATTATGAACGGTGGTTTGCCACAAATACGATGTCAACTACATGATCATGCTAGCAATATGACAATGGTGGAGCGTGTCATAATAAACGGAATGGTGGAAAGTTGCATGGAAATATATCTTGGAATGGCTATGAAAATGCCATGATAGGTAGGTATGGTGGCTGTTTTGAGGAAGGTATATGGTGGGTGTATGATACCGGCGAAAGGTGTGCGGTATTAGAGAGGCTAGCAATGGTGGAAGGAAGGAAAAGTGCGTATAATCCATGGACTCAACATTAGTCATAAAGAACTCATATACTTATTGCAAAAATCTAGAAGTTATCAAAGCAAAGTATTATGCGCATGCTCCTAGGGGGATATATTGGTAGGAAAAGACCATCGCTCATCCCCGACCGCCTCATAAGGAAGACAATCAATAAATAAATCATGCTCCGACTTCATCACATAACGGTTAACCATACGTGCATGCTACGGGAATCACAAACTTTAACACAAGTATTTCTCGAATTCACAACTACTCAACTAGCAAGACTCTAATATCACCATCTTCATATCTCAAAACAATTATCAAGCATCAAACTTTTCTTAATATTCAACGCACTCAAAAGAAAGTTTTACAAAACTTGAATACCAAGCATATTAAGATTATTAAGCAAATTACCATGCTATTTAAGTCTCTCAAAATAATATAAGTGAAGCATGAGAGATCAATAGTTTCTATAAAACAAATCCACCACCGTGCTCTAAAAGATATAAGTGAAGCACTAGAGCAAAACTATATAGCTCAAAAGATATAAGTGAAGCACATAGAGTATTCTAACAAATTCCAATTCATGTAAACTCTCTCAAAAGGTGTGAACAGCAAGGATGATTGTGGTAAACTAAAAAGCAAAGACTCAAATCATACAAGATGCTCCAAGCAAAACACATATCATTTGGTAAATAAAAATATAGCTCCAAGTAAAGTTACCCATGGATGTAGACGAAAGAGGGGATGCCTTCCGGGGCATCCCCAAGCTTTGACTTTTTGGTGTCCTTAGATTATCTTGGGGGTGCCATGGGCATCCCCAAGCTTAGGCTCTTGCCACTTCTTGTTCCATAGTCCATCAAAAGATTTCACCCAAAACTTGAAAACGTCACAACACAAAACTCAACAGAAATCTCGTGAGCTCCGTTAGCGAAAGAAAACAGAAGACCACTTCAAGGTACTGTAATGAACTCATTCTTTATTTAAATTGGTGTTAAACCTACTGTGACACCCCCAATTCAATCATATACTAATCATACACGCAAACGTGTACGATCAATCAGGGACTCACGGGAAGATATCACAAAACAACTCTAAAAATAAAATAAGTCATACAAGCATCATAATACAAGCCAGGGGCCTCGAGGGCTCGAATACAAGTGCTCGATCATAGACAAGTTAGTGGAAGCAACAATATCTGAGTACAGACATAAGTTAAATAGGTTGTCATAAGATGGCTAGCACAAACTGGGATACAGATCGAAAGAGGCGCATGCCCCCTGCCTGGGATCCTCCTAAACTACTCATGGTTGTCGTCAGCGGGCTGCACGTAGTAGTAGGCACCTCCGGTGTAGTAGGAGTCGTCGTCGACAGTGGCGTCTGGCTCCTGGCTCAAAGATCCGGGTTGCGACAACCAGGTAGAAGGGAAAGGGGGAAAAGAGGAAGAAAAGCAACCATGAGTACTCATCCAAAGTACTCGCAAGCAAGAAGCTACACTACATATGCATGGGTATATGTGTAAAGGGCCATATCGGTGGACTGAACTGCAGAATGCCAGAATAAGAGGGGGATAGCTAATCACATTGAAGACTACGCTTCTGGCAGCCTCCGTCTTCCAGCATGTAGAAGAGAGTAGATTGAAGTCCTCCAAGTAGCATCCAATAGCATAATCCTACCCGGCGATCCCCTCCTCTTCGCCCTGTTAGAGAGCGATCATCGGGTTATATCTGGCACTTGGAAGGGTGTGTTTTATTAAGTATTCGGTTCTAGTTGTCATAAGGTCAAGGTACAACTCCAAGTCGTCCTGTTACCGAAGATCACGGCTATTCGAATAGATTAACTTCGCAGGGTGCACCACATAACCCAACACGCTTGATCCCATTTGGCGGACACACTTTCTCGGGTCATCCCGGCCTCGGAAGATCAACACGTCGCAGCCCCACCTAGGCCAACAGAGAGGTCAAGACGCCGGGTCTAAACCTAAGCGCCACAGGGGTTTGGGCCCATCGCCCTTAGCACACTTTTGCATGTTGCTTAACGCGCCGAGCGTAACTAGCCCCTTAATACAAGAGCAGGCTTATGTTCCAATCTGGCACGCGCCGCTCAGTCGCTGACGTCATGAAGGCTTCGGCTGATACCACGACGTCGAGTGCCCATAACTGTTCCTGCGTAGCTGGTTAGTGTGTATAGACCAAATGGCCAGACTCAGATCAAATACCAAGATCTCGTTAAGCGTGTTAATGATGTAACCGTGGACGCCGACCAGGGCCAGGCCCACCTCTCACCTATGTAGCCTCAACCTGCCCTGTCGCTCCGCCAGAAGATCCACTCGCGGGTGCTCCTACGAGCCGACCCGACTTTAGTCACCACATGTATCATGTATAAAGTATATAGTATATACCCGTGATCACCTCCCGAGTGATCACGGCCCGATAGTATAGCATGCCAGATGGACCAAAAATGTAGGGCCAGCGATGGAAAACTAGCATCCTATATTAAGCATGTAGGATTGCGGGTAAAGGTAACAACTGTAGTAGCAAGGACAGGCTATGCTGCAGTATTGGATTATCTGAACGCAGTAACATGCTACACTACTCTAATGCAAGCAGTATAGAGAAGAATAGGTGATATCTTGTGATCAGGGGGGGCTTGCCTGGTTGCTCTGGCAAGAAGGAGGGGTCGTCAACTCCGTAGTCGAACTGGGCAGCAGCAGTGTCGGTCTCGTAGTCTACCGGAGAGAAGAGGGGGAAGAACTAGTAAATACAATGCAAAACTAAGCAAGACGATGCACGACATGACAATGAGCGGTGTTAGGTGTGCCCTAATGTGGTAGTAGGTGATACCGGCGAAGGGGGGAAACACCCGGGAAAGTATTCCCGGTGTTTCGTGTTTTCAGACAGATGAACCGGAGGGGGAAAGTTGCATGTTCGCTATGATAGGGATGCGTGTCGGACGAACGGGCTGCGCATCTGGATTCGTCTCGTCGTTCTGAGCAACTTTCATGTAGAGAGTATTTTCATCCGAGTTACGGATTAAAAAGATATGATTTTCAAAAGAATTTATTAATTTCTGGAATTTAATTAATTATTTAAATTAATTTGTAGTTGGATTTATGACATCATGATGATGTCAAGCTGATGTCAGCAGTCAACAGGGGTTGACTGGGTCAAACTGATGTGAAGGCCCCGCATTTCATTGACGGATTAATTAACTAACATTTAATTAGGTTAATTAGTGATTAGATTAATCTAATTATGATTAATTAAGTTAATTAATTCTTCAATTAATTATTTAATTAATATTTATTGATTATTATTATTAATTCTTTTTAATAAAACGTTCTCGGGCTAGGCCCCGTTTGTCATAGGCCCTAGGGGCTTAGTGGGTTTGCCCGCTAACGGGCACAGGGCACAACCCATTTGGGCGCTGGCGGGACGCCCGATAGGGTGAACCGGGGCATCGGCCTCGGCCACGTGAGGCCGGTCTTTGGCGCCCACCGGCAGGGAGCGAGGATGGCGACAAGACAGATGGGGCGGCCGGGAGGAGCGGCTTCAGCGGCATCGGCGAGCAGCACCACCAGGGGCGCGCGAGGTAGGGGGTGGCGACGAAATCGACCGGAGCAGTTCCGGGCTCGGCAGTGCCGAGGCACAAAGCGTCTTTGGGAGCTTCGCACCGCAATGGAGTCCAGGCAGCATAGGGGTGACCGGAGGCGGGCTGTAGAGGCGGCTGCGTCGAGGGAAGTAGCATCGGGGCTTGGCCTGCAGTAGGCGTGACGAGCCTGGCGGGCGCGGTCGGTGGTCGCGGGGCGCGGCCCGGACGCGTCGTAGGAGGGAGAGGAGGTCGGGGTGCGGTGAGCGCTGTCGTGGGAGCGACCAGGGGCGAGCCTGGGCGCGGCAAACGGGCGTGGGGGCCATGGTGAGCGCGGGAGCGAGGGAGAGGGTAGGACCGAGGTCCTCACCATGATTCGTAGGGTCAAGGGCAGCGGTGCTCGAGGTGGGGGACGGGGACGACGTGCGTAGGGGGAGGCAGGCCGGCGGGGTAGACGACGAGGTGGCCGAGGCGGCGTTCCAGGCAACGATGGACGAGGTGGAGGCGGCGGCGGGGCGATGGCGGTCTGGGGCGGCGTCGATCCCTTCCCCGATCCAGATCGGATCGGGAGGTGGGGGCTGACGAGAGGGAGTGGGGGAGTGGGTGACGGTGGGTGGATTAGGTTACAGGGGGGAGTGCGTATAAGGGAGTGGGGGTGGGGCGCCGGCTGGGCCGGCCTGGCTAGCCCATTGGCCAGCTGGGCCGAGGCCCAGCGGGGGGGTTCTTTTCCTCTCTTTTTTGTTTGTTCTGATTTTTTTTATTCTATTTCTTTTCTGCTTTCTTTTATTTAAGTTTTATAAAATTTAGAAGCGACAACTAATTTGGTGTTATTAATTAGGTCACAGCCCCAATTATTTTGGCACTTTAATTAAAGTATTTTGCATTTGCTTATTACTTTAAAAGCATTTTAGATAAAAAATTTATCATTGTTTTAGTTTATTTAGTGCATTTAAGTACTTTGTTAAAATATGATTTCTTCACCAACATTTATTATGGATTATTTGACACATTAGGAACAATTTAGTTTTGACTTTAATTCAAATTTGAATTTGGATCGGTTCTGAACTAACGCGAGATTATCAACAATAATCGAGGTGACATGGCATCATTACCAGAGGGTTACTGTAGCTTGATTACCCGGGCGTCACAATTCTCCTCCGCTGCAAGAAATCTCGTCCCGAGATTTAAGCGGTGGAGTAAGGGGGGGAACGTGCTGGTAGCGAAAAACCTAAGGAGTCTTCTCAGTCTTGGTTGTCCTTTCAAAGAGGTTGATCCCTTTCGTTGATGTCTTCATTTCTCTGCTTCAAGTCACCATGATCAAGTTGGCATCCTTTCTTCAGGATCTCCATCGTACTTACGACAGAGTAAGGGGGTATTCCGGAAGAACGGACCTCTGCAAGGTTGACTATCTGGTCGATATCATCGGGGAAGGTGGCAGAAAGTAACTCTCGAATTGAAACTTAAGAAAATATCGAGAGCAACATAAAGAGGTATCATGGGAAGTTTCAAGCGGGCAGGCAATAGTTCGATGCCTAAAACAAAGTGTGAAAGGGGTTGAGATCAACGGGAATAAGTATTGTGTCTGATACCAGAATTGATGACCTCTCGGGGGGTGGCTCGTGAATTACTTACAAGGCCACGCGCGAGGAATAACTTTGGAAACAGGAGGGTGTACAGGAGAGTCAGGTTTCGATCCTGTTGAACTGTGGGTTATGGGCCCACCATGTGGGTTAAAAGCAGGAAGGCTCTAACATTTGCATGGTCAAGATAGCAAGGTATGTCAGAGGATGGCCTGCCGGTTTTGTTGGCAACAACGTTGGTACCTAGGGCGAGGGATGAAGAGAACCATTTTCCTGCTCGTTGAACAAGGCGGACCGACAGGCAAAGTTCTCGTCCATCGGTGGTTACCGGAATGTCATCAACAATAGTAACATGGCCTTACTGACAGAGTGGTACAATGAGGTGTTTACATAGGTAGGGAAATATTACTGCTTATATTATATAGATCACAAGAAGGTTTAAACAAACCAATGGAAAGGAAAATATGTATACACACATATTTCAGGGGTATATCCTTCCCAAGGACAAGCAGAGCATGATATCCATGACAGGATATAATGTAGAAAACTCTTTAGGTAAGGGGAGAGAAATTTCATGACATTACCCATACAGCGGTGTTTGGATAATTGAGCAAGAAACATATAGCATTGGGCTTCAAATGTTCTTGTTTAAAATTGGAGTACCATAGATATGCTTCGAGATAGCATTGACATGGTCATCAGGTGAAGATTAGACTTTGGAAACACAAAGGATCCATCAGGAATAACTTGTAGAATAAGTCTTACACTTTCCTCATGGAAGAATGGATAACCTCGCAGAAAAGGAAACTATAACAATAGGTCCTCCGGCCAGGTGTGCTAGGCATGACATCACCTTACCGGGTCATATAAAGACTAATGTTATAACTCTTGGAAATATGTTCCAACCATCATATCCGACCAAGATTCAGATCTGATTGGTGTCAGGATAACTAAGACATAGGATGCCTGAGAAGAAAGGTGGAACACAAATTGTCGAGATGACATTGTAAGATTCTCAATTGAACTATGGAAGCAAGTTCCGAATCATGAGTTCATTATTAAATCAAGGAGAGAATGAGGAGGTGGTTGATGATCTTAGTGACAATTCATCGAGATTTCCAAAAGATGTATTTCCACAATTATGTGACCAAGGAGATAGCTTTTGTCAGTTCAAATGATATAATGAGGTATGCTCGAGGAAACATACACGATTAAACATTGGTTGACGGTGCACACGAAATACGGACTTAGGTAGCATGATCAAAGTTGGAATCGTGATTCAATAACCAATTGTATAATAACAAACGGTTGACCATTTACTTCAAAGCAATAGGGTCGCTAGAAGTTTTGAATTTTACACATCACAGTCCATTCGTCGGTATTCCGGTTAGAAACAACATGGGGACAATGGCAAGAGGTATCACTTGTATCAAGAATTCTTAAAGAGGTGGCAAAATTCTCACAACATTCTTGACATAAAAGATGGTAATACTCCAAGGTAAAGAAGAACAAATGCTGGATAGCAAGGATCTCAAGGTATAACACAATACACGAACAAGTTTGTGTTGAACGGAAGGCAATTGAGTGCTCGATGATAACACAAATCATCGAGGGCAAGGATGGTATTTCTCATCATGAATTCAATTGATATCCTTGAGGAGCTCGGAATGTTGATGATGATCATGACACATTTGTCGAGAGATTTCATGAAGATGTAATCGATCGGCGATGACACCAAGTCAAAGGAATGATGAAGCGAAAGGTTATTGGAACCAAAGGGTATGAAACAGATTCCAAACCAAGCTTGCTGTTCAAAGAAACATGATATGATGAGGAAGATCGACGTAAGCTTAGATCATCGTCAAAAATTATGCTCCGGGAAGAAGGACCAGGTAGCACAGTTAAAATTTAGCACAAAATGATATAGCCGATCAGGCTAGGAATGACGTGGAGTATTAAACTTCTCATCCACAATGTACTAGGAGTACTGAATCACAGGGGTGATTCGATTCACTAATCGGTGTTCTCGGTTGACGACAACCCAGAACCCGTGGAGTGACTATGACAGGGAAAGGCACTACTTCATCAGAAATGTAAAAGATGTAGTGCAATCGGTTGATATCCTCGAGATACTAGGGGGTTAGTACTCGAAGGTAGATCAAAATAGAGGTTGGACGGGTGCATTGATCTGTACAGGACAAGTGGTTTAACTTGTCCGAGAGATGGAATCAAGTACAAAATATGGTCGGATCCATGATTGCAAAGGATCAATTCACAGATACCAAATGATATTATAACAAGGAAATAGTTATTATTACAAGAAGCTTCCATGATAGGATCTACATCGTGTCCATGGGCATGAACACAAAGTTCAAGGTCGACTCCCACTTCTTCAATTCATAATCTTTCATTCACTTCTCGCGTTCAATGAAGTTGTAGTGTTGAAATTTTATCTGGCAAAATACCAGAAGAGTATGGCTCGTGAAAACTTTCGAGTTCACACATATTAAGGAAGGCATAGGTTCAAGCCAGCGGGGCTTCTTAGGAACATATACCGTAATCTTCTGGAGTGATTAACACAAGCTCGGAAGTAGAGCATGGTTGAGGAAGCAGAGGATACAGCTTACCAAAGGCATTATGTATCCGAGGAAAGGCTCACAAGGTTATTGAGTATGAAGGACGATGTCGGATAAAAGTCATCAAAGGATCTGGTGGTCCATGAGGGACCTGATGTGAGCATCCATACGCAACCAGAAGAAGAAAGAAAGCAAGGAGATCGGATTATTGAAACAACTGACTAATCCAAGCTCAAATGCAAAGGAGTTATGATTTCCAAATTAAGGGCTCAGAAACAAACGCTCTGAGTAAGGATGGATAAGTTGAGTAGACTTAGGGGCACAATCGATGGTAATTTGTTTGGTCGAGAACCAGCTCATGTTCAAAATGACATCTGAGCCGGAAAGATAATTTAAAAGGATCAATTGATGTTTGCGCACATTCGCTCACATGTTGAATCAACAGGATCAGAATGTCAATCACAAAGTATTTGAATGAATATTGCTTGACATATGGAAGTAACCATTATGCAAGCAGGTAAAGAATTTCAAGAGCAATAGGCTACTGAGGATTTTCGGAAGATCGAATGGTATTTCGAAGTCTTTTGCGAACCACATGAACAACTGGGAATGAGCGGATACTCGATAAGTGCAAGGAATTATCCGTAGGGGTATTCATGCGGCAAGGATCTGTAAGGCAGTGGCTCAAGAGGTTCTTAAAAGTCGAAGAATAATTTGATGCAACTTGTAATAACAAGGGCAGCTGGGGATGAAAGTAAGAAAAACAGGTGTAAGTATTTATCCATAGGGATGTATCGGTGGTAGGGGAATGCAAAAGCGACGGGCATAGAGTCTCGAGAGAACATCAGAGAGTATCTTCGGAATCTTCTGATGTAGCAGGCGATCCTCTGCAATAAAGGGCTCTCCGGGTGGATGCGATCACGAGATCCTAATGTCAGAGTTAGCAAATTCATTTAACCCAAATAGTAGAGAGATCAGAGTCCCAGAGTATAAATGAGGAATAAAAGATCCTAATACCACCCAATGGCGACGTGGGCCCATGGGCCGCACAACCATGTTAGTAAAAACTTTTTCAATGACTAGACTAAACTTCGCCAAGGAGTTGGAAAGGGGATTCCTACAGCGATGGCTCGATACCAACTTGTGACGCCCCGATTCAATCAGACACTAATCATACACGCATAAGCGTGTACGATCAAGATCGAGGACTCACGGAAGATATCACAACACAACTCTAAAATAAAATAAGTCATACAAGCATCATAATACAAGCCAGGGGCCTCGAGGGCTCGAATACAAGTGCTTGATCATAGACGAAGTCGTGGAAGCAACAATATCTCGAGTACGGACATAAGTTAAACAAGTTTCCATAAGATGGCTAGCACAAATCGGGATACAGATCGAAGAGGCGCAGGCCCCCGCCTCGGATCCTCCTAAACTACTCACAGTGGTCGTCGGGCTGCACGTAGTAGTAGGCACCTCTAGTGTAGTAGGAGTCATCGCCGACGGTGGCGTCGGCTCTGAGCTCCGACATCTGGTTGCGACAACCGGTAGAAGGAAAGGGGAAAAGAGGAAGAAAAGCAACCGTGAGTACTCATCCAAAGTACTGCAAGCAAGGAGCTACACTACATATGCATGGGTATATGTGTAAAGGGCCATATCGGTGGGTGAGCTGCAGAATGCCGTAATAAGAGGGGGATAGCTAATCCTGTCGAAGACTATGCTTCTGGCAGCCTCCGTCTTGCAGCATGTAGAAGAGAGTAGATTGAAGTCCTCCAAGTAGCATCGCATAGCATAATACTACCCGGCGATCCCCTCCTCGTCGCCCTGTTAGAGAGCGATCACCGGATTATATCTAGCACTTGGAAGGGTGTGTTTCATTAAGTATCCGGTTCTAGTTGTCATAAGGTCAAGGTACAACTCCAAGTCGTCTTGTTACCGAAGATCACGGCTATTCGAATAGATGAAGTTCCCTGTAGGGGTGCACCACATAACCAAACACGCTAGATCCCATTTGGCCGGACACACTTTCCTGGGTCATGCCCCGCCTCGGAAGATCAAAACGTCGCAGCCCCACCTAGGCCAACAGAGAGGTCAGCATGCCGGTCTAAACCTAAGCGCACAAGGGTCTAGGCTCATCGCCCTTAGCACACCTGCATGTTGCGAACGCGGCCGGAAGCAGAACTAGCCCCCTTAATACAAAAGCAGGCTTATGTTCCAATCTGGCACGCGCCGCTCAGTCGCTGACGTCATGAAGGCTTCGGCTGATACCACGACGTCGAGTGCCCATAACTGTTCCCGCGTAGCTGGTTAGTGTGTATAGACCAAATGGCCAGACTCAGATCAAACACCAAGATCTCGTTAAGCGTGTTAATGATGTAACCGCGGACGCCGACCAGGGCCAGGCCCACCTCTCACCTATGTAGCCTCAACCTGCCCTGTCGCTCCGCCACAAGATCCACTCGCGGGTGCTCCTACAAGCCGACCCGACTTTAGTCACCACATGTATCATGTATAAAGTATATAGTATATACCCGTGATCACCTCCCGAGTGATCACGGCCCGATAGTATAGCACAGCAGATGGACCAAAAAATGTAGGGCCACTGATGGAAAACTAGCATCCTATATTAAGCATGTAGGATTGCAGGTAAAGGTAACAACAGTAGTAGCAAGGATAGGCTATGCTTCAGGATAGGATTGACGGAAGGCAGTAACATGCTACACTACTCTAATGCAAGCAGTATAGAGAAGAATAGGCGATATCTGGTGATCAAGGGGGGGGGCTTGCCTGGTTGCTCTGGCAAGAAGGAAGGGTCGTCAACTCCGTAGTCGAACTGGGCAGCAGCAACGTCGGTCTCGTAGTCTACCGGAGAGAGGAGGGGGAAGAAATAGTAAATACAATGCAAAACTAAGCATGACGATGCACGACATGACAATGAGCGGTGTTAGGTGTGCCCTAACGTGGTAGTAGGTGATACCGACGAAGGGGGAAACACCCGGGAAAGTATTCCCGGTGTTTCGCATTTTCGGACAGATGAAACGGAGGGGGAAAGTTGCGTGTTCGCTATGCTAGGGATGTGTGGCGGACGAACGGGCTGCGCATTCGGATTCGTCTCGTCGTTCTGAGCAACTTTCATGTAGAAAGTATTTTCATCCGAGTTACGGATTAAAAGATATGATTTTCAAAAGAATTTATTAATTTCTGGGATTTAATTAATTATTTAAATAATTCGAAATTGGATTTATGACATCTGCATGATGTCATGCTGACGTCAGCAGTCAACAGAGGTTGACTGGGTCAAACTGATGTGAGGGCCCCGCATGTCATTGACTGATTAATTAACTAATAGTTAATTAGGTTAAGCAGTGATTAGATTAATCTAATTATGATTAATTAAGTTAGTTAATTAATTAATTAATTAATATTTTATTTATTATTATTATTATTAATTCTTTCTTAATAAAACATTCTGGGCTGGGCCCCGTTTGTCATAGGCCCTAGGGGCTTAGCGGTTTGCCCTTCTTGAACCTGCATTGTGGCCGTCTGGCTGGCGGGGCCTTAACATGGTGAACCGGGGCATCGGCCTCGGCCACGGCGGGGCGCCGGCACCGGGCGCCAACCGGGCGGAGGACGGGGGATGGCGACGGCGTAAAGGACAGGGGCGGCCAGTGGGAGGAGCGGCATCGAAGCAGCACCACCAGAAGCGAGGTAGGGGTGGCAACGAAATCGACCGGGCGATTCCGGCTCAGCGCCAAGGCGAAGCGTCTTTGGGAGCTATCACCGCAGCGAGTCCAGGCGGCGAGAGGGTGACCGGAGGCGGGCTGCAGAGGCGGCTGCGTCGAGTGAAGCAGCATCTGGGCTTGGCCTGCAGTAGGCGCGACGAGCCTGGCGGGCGCGGTCGGTGGTCGCAGGGCGCAGCCCGGACGCGTCGTAGGAGGGAGAGGAGGTCGGGTGCGGTGGCCTTGATGGAGAGTGACCAGGACGAGCTGGCGCTGGCAACAAGCAAGGCCGGGCGCGGGGGCCATGGTGAGCGCGGGAGTGAGGGAGAGGATAGGACTGAGGTCCTCACCATGATTCGTAGGTTCAAGGGCAGCGGTGCTCGAGGTGGGGGGGACGGGGACGACGTGCGTAGGGGGAGGCAGGCCGGCGGGGTAGACGACGAGGTGGCCGAGGCGGCGTTCCAGGCGACGATTGACGAGGTGGAGGCGGCATGATGGCGTGTCTGGGCGGCGGCGTCGATCCCTTCCCCGATCCAGATCGGATCGGGAGGTGGGGGCTGGCGAGGGGTAGTGGGGTAGTGGGTGTCGGTGGGTGGATTAGGTTCTGAAGTGCGTATAAGGGAGTGGGGTGGGCGCGTTTGGGCTTCTTGGCTAGCCATTGGCAGTGGGCCAAGGCCAATGGGGGGTTCTTTTCCTCTTTTTTTTGTTTGTTCTGATTTTTTTATATTATATTTCTTGTCTGCTTTATTTTATTTAAGTTTTATAAAATTTAAAAGCTACAACTAATTTGATGTTTTTAATTAGGTCACAGGCCCAATTATTTTGGCACTTTAAATAAAGTATTTTGCATTTGCTTATTACTTTAAAAGCATTTTAGATAATTGTTTTATCATTGTTTTAGTTTATTTAGTGCATTTAAGTACTTTATTAAAAGATGATTTCTTCACCAACATTTATTATGGATTATTTGACACATTAGGAACAATTTAGTTTTGACTTTTGAAAACTTTAATTGTTTTGACTTTAATTCAAATTTGAATTTGGATCGGTTCTGAACTAACGCGAGATTGTCAACAGTAATCGAGGTGACACGGCATCATTACCAGAGGGTTACTGTAGCTTGATTACCCGGGCATAACACCTACCATATTCCAACTTCTCTATGGTTTATAAACTATTTTACTAGCCATAGATTCATCAAAATAAGCAAACAACACACGAAAAACAGAATCTGTCAAAAACAGAACAGTCTGTAGTAATCTGTAACTAACGCAAACTTATGGAACTCCAAAAAAATCAGCCAAAATAGGAAGACCTAGGAATTTTGTTTATTGATCAGCAGCAATTCGAATCACTATTTTATCACATTCTGGTGATTTTTAACAATTGTTTTCGTGAACAGAAAGTTTCTGGAAATTACAGCAAGATCAAATAACTATCATCCAAGAAGATCCTATAGGTTTAACTTGGCACAAACACTAATTAAAACATAAAACCACATCTAAACAGAAGGTATATGGATTATTTATTCCTAAACAGAAGCAGAAAGCAAAAAAACTATAATAAAATTGGGTTGCCTCCCAACAAGCGCTATCGTTTAACGCCCTTAGCTAGGCATAAAAGCAAGGATAGATCTAGGTATTGCCATCTTTGGTAGGCAATTCTTCATTGAGACATCTACCTTCCTTAGAAATTTCTTTATTTTTAGTAATTATCACACTTTTAGGCACAAATTTGAAAAAGTCATTCGTAGCAAATGGTTCCTTAATGATAGCAAAAAGATCGGGGTGAATACTTATAGATTTAAGATCCGCAGTTTCCTTACTAGAGGATTCACCCTTATTTTTAGGAACATACATAAGCTTGGCAATTTTAGTAGGAGGATGTGGAGTATTCTTTACGGAAGAAAAAGCGGTTCCCAAGTTGGTAATGATACCCTCAAGTTTATCGATTCTAGTGGAATCTTGATTTATTCTCTCATTAACTATGGGTTCCTTCTCCTTAATATTTTCAATGTTACTCCTACCTTAGATCCATATTGGATAATTTGATTGTGGATCTTTTTATCGATTCTAGTAGCAACTTTATTTTCAATAATTTCAAGTCTTTGCATTACATGCTCCAAAGTTAACATAGTTCCATTAACCAAAAGAGGTGGTGAGCCAAATAAATCTATCATAGCATTATAAGAGTCAAAAGTATGGCTACCCAAGAAATTACCTCCGGTAATGGTATCAAGGATATATCTATACCAATGATTAGCACCTACATAAAAATTGCGGAGAAGAACTGAAGTAGATTGCTTCCTGGTAGATCTATTTTGAGCATTGCAAATTCTATACCAAGCATCTTTTAGATTTTCCTCCTCCCTTTGCTTAAAATATAGAACTTCATTCTCGGGAGACAACAGAGAAGATATAAGACTAGCCATAATGACAAGCAAACGAAAAAAGGCAAATGGAAAAGAGGGGGCGAATAAAACGGCAAGGATGAAGTGGGGGAGAGGAAAACAAGAGACAAATGGCAAATAATGTAATGCGAGAGATAATGGATTGTGATGGGTACTTGGTATGTTGACTTTTGCGTAGACTCCCCGGCAACGGCGCCAGAAATTCTTCTTGCTACCTCTTGAGCACTGCGTTGGATTTCCCCGAAGAGGAAAGGACGATGCAGCAAAGTAGCATAAGTATTTCCCTCGGTTTTGAGAACCAAGGTATCAATCCAAGAGGAGGCTACGCCATGAGTCCCTCGTACCTACACAAAGCAAATAGCTCCTCGCAACCAACGCGAATAGGGGTTGTCAATCCCTTCACGGTCACTTACGAGAGTGAGATGTGATAGATATGATAGATAATATTTTTGGTATTTATCGGTATAAAGATGCAAAGTAAAATAAAAAGCAAAGTAAAAAAGCAAAGCAATAATAAAGTGATGGAAGATTAATATGATGAGAATAGACCCGGGGGCCATAGATTTCACTAGTAGCTTCTCTCAAGAGCATAAGTATTTTACGGTGGGTGAACGAATTACTATTGAGCAATTGACAGAATTGAGCATAGTTATGAGAGTATCTAGGTATGATCATGTATATAGGCATCACGTCCGAGACAAGTAGACCGACTCCTACCTGCATCTACTACTATTACTCCACTCATCGACCGCTATCCAACATGCATCTAGAGTATTAAGTTCATGAAAACAGAGTAACGCCTTTAAGCAAGATGACATGATGTAGAGGATAAAATCATGCAATATGGTAAAACCCCATCTTGTTATCCTCGATGGCAACAATACAATACGTGCCTTGCTGCCCCTCATCACATGGGAAAGGACACCGCAAGATTGAACCCAAAGCTAAGCACTTCTCCCATTGCAAGAAGAACCAATCTAGTAGGCCAAACCAAACTGATAATTGAAGAGACTTGCAAAGATAACCAATCATGCATAAAAGAATTCAGAGAAGATTCAAATATTGTTCATAGATAATCTTGACCATAAACCCACAATTCATCGGTCTCAACAAACACACTGCAAAAAGAAGATTACATCGAATAGATCTCCACGAGAGAGGGGGAGAACATTGTATTGAGATCCAAAAAGAGAGAAGAAGCCATCTAGCTACTAACTATGGACCCGAAGGTCTGAGGTAAACTACTCACACTTCATCGGAGGGGTTATGGTGATGATGTAGAAGCCCTCCATGGTGGATTCCCCTTCCGGCGGATCACCGGAACAGGCCCCAAGATGGGATCTCATGGGTACAGAAGGTTGCGGCGGTGGAATTAGGATTTTTGCTCCGTATCTGATCGTTTGGGGGTACGTGGATATATATAGGAGGAAGGAGTCCGTCGGTGGAGCAAAGGGGGGCCCACGAGGTAGGGGGCACGCCCTAGGGGGTGGGCGCGCCCCCCACCCTCGTGGCCACCTCCCTTCTTTCTTGACGTGGGGACCAAGTCTCCTGGATCATATTCGGTGAGAAAATCACGTTCCCGAAGGTTTCATTCCATTTGGACTCTGTTTGATATTCCGTTTCTTCAAAACATTGAAATAGGCAAAAAATAGCAATTCTGGGATGGGCCTCCGGTTAATAGGTTAGTCCCAAAAGTAGTATAAAAGTGGAAAATAAAGCCCAATATAGTCCAAAACAGTAGATAATATAGCATGAGCAATAAAAAATTATAGATACGTTGGAGACGTATCAAATGGCGGCTACGACCAGCCGCCACATTGCCAGGCCCGCATCGGGGAAGGTGGCGGGTTGTCTCGTCGCCGCGCTCCAGTGAAGCGGTAGGAAGGCTCGGACTGAGCCCAGGGGCCACCGGAGCCGGGCCTCAGGAGCTTCTGCGGTCGTGCGGGCCACTTTTGTTTAACCTTTCCTTTCTCCTGCATTTTGAAAAAAGTAGAGGGCTCTGTTGGGGTGTGTAATGAACCATGGTACTTATGCCACTATGCTATGCTTATTGTTATGATGTTATGCCATGATATCCATGTTCCGAGTGCGGTAGGATAAGTTAGCTTGTTACGCTTGTGGTAGTTTCCCACGTTGTGAGGGCGCGCCCCTCGGCATCAGGTGAGGCCCCCTTTGCTACCGACTCAGGACCGTTGGCCTTAGTTGACATCGTAAAGCTGTAGAGTTGTTTGAAAACCTGACTGGTGCCTTTCTTTTCCTTGCGCGAGCCCTCAGGCATGGGCTAGTCATGGCTTAGGGCACCGCACCATGCTACCCGAGGGGCATGGACTTAAGAGGGCGCGCATATCCACGAGCTCATTTGAGGGCGCCTCATGAAGATCGGGGAGGCCGAAGCTCTGGGGCGACAGGGCTTTGGCGAGGTGCGTTCGTGGCGCCAGCGAGCCCAACGCACGCACACACCTGCCCAGCCACCGCGTGAGGCGCGCGAGGAGGAGCGACGGGCAACTGCCGCTCTCCCTGAGCCAGGACAGAAAGGCGAACGAAGCAATAAAGAGAAAATCCAACTTGTCGGCCGAGAAATGCTAGAACTCCAAATTCCAATAAAAAGGTTGCAAGCCAACTACAGAAAGCAAACAAAAGAACAGCCACGTCCGGCACCTAGACTAGTCTTCTCACTAGTGCGGAGCTAAGTGCTGCCACTAGGACGTGGGAGGGAGCCCCCGAGGCCCGAGGGTGGCACTCCGGAGACTCTGGGGCGTGTACAACCCCACTCATTATTACGTGAGAGTGTCACGAGCGGAGACCTTCACAGGCACTGGGCCTTGCTTCATGGGTAGAACTTCCGGAGGTGCTGGATGTTCCAAGCGTTCTAGATGGGGATCTCGTCCTGCGTCCAGGCACGCGGCGCCAGGCCTGGAGACGCGGGCAGCCCTAAACGGGCCCTCCCACATGGGTGAGAGTTTATGCAATCCTTCCCTGGAGAGCACCCGCCTCAGGACGGGATCACCCACCTCGAGCGAACTGGAGCGGACACTGCGGCAGTGGTACTGCCGCAACGCCTGCTGGTACCTTGTCAAACGCCAAGACCCGCGCGGAGCGATGCTTGACCTCGTGTGGGAGAACCACTTCGGCTCTGTAGACGAGGAAGAATGGAGTCCCGCCGGTTTGTTTGGTCGTGGTGGTGCAGATGGACCACAGCACGGACTGAAGCTCGTCCAGCCAGCCCCTGCCACAGGCCTCGAGCTTCTTCTTGAAAGTTCTTGCCTTGAGGCCCCTCAGGACCTCCGCGCTGGCGCGCTCGGCTTGGCCGTTGCTCCTAGGTGTGCCACTGAGGCATAGCATATCTGCGTTCCAAGGTTAGCACGGTATGTTTTGAAGAGATTTCTAGTGAACTGCAAGCCATTGTTGGTGATGATGCGATAAGGGACCACGAACCAGCTCACGAGGCCCTTGATGAACTTGACTGCCGAGCCGGCTGGGATGGTGCGGACAGCCTCCACCTCCGCCCACTTGGTGAACTTGTCGCTGGCGACGTAGAGGTAGCGGTAGCCCTTGGCGCTCGAGGGAACGGACCCAAGATGTCCAGCCCCCAGACCGCAAACGGCCATGAGCGCGAGATGGTCTAGAGACCCTGAGCAGGCTGGTGGATTTGCTTGGCATGTAACTGACAGGCTTCACAAGATCTCACCAGCTCAGTGGCGTCAATGAGCGTCATGGACCAGTAGAATCCGCTGCGGAACGCCTTGCCCACTAGGGTGCGCGATGACGAGTGGTGCCCGCAGTCCCCGCCGTGTATGTGGGCTAACAGCTCACATCCCTGCTCCCTGGTGATGCATCGCAAAGGAACATCGTTTTTCCATTTCCGGTAGAGCTCACCGTCCTGAATGCAGTAAGCAGTGGCCTGCCGAGCCACGCACTCTACGTCTTCCTCCTTCTCTGGCAGGGTCCCCTGAAGCAGGTATGCCTTGAACTCTTCGGTCCAGCACCCCTCCTGAGACTCGAGCGCGACGAGTAGACGTGACCCCGAGGTTGGGCTGCAAGTGGGGGCTCCCGAGAGGGGCGCAAGGGGGAGCTGCTGATACGTCTCCAACGTATCTATAATTTTTTATTGTTCCATGCTATTATATTATCTATCTTGGATCTTTATGGGCTTTATTTTACACTTTATATTATTTTTGGGACTAACCTATTGACCCAGAGCCCAGTGCCAGTTCCTGTTTTTTCCCTTGTTTCAGTGTTTCGAAGAAAAGGAATATCAAACAGAGTCGAAACGGAATGAAACCTTGTGGAGAAGTTATTTTTGGAAGAAAAGCAACCTGATTGACTTGGAGTGCACGTCAGGAAAGAAACGGGGGAGCCACGAGGTAGGGGTGCGCACCCACCCTCCTAGGGCGCGCCCTCCACCCTCGTGGGCCCCTTGTGGCTCCCCTGACGTACTTCTTCCGCCTATATATACCCATATACCCTAAAACGATCGGGGAACAGAATAGATCAGGAGTTCCGCCGCCGCAAGGCTCTGTAGCCACCAAAAACCAATCGGGACCCTGTTCCGGCACCCTGCCGGAGGGGGAAACCCTCACCGGTGGCCATCTTCATCATCCCGGCGCTCTCCATGACGAGGAGGAAGTAGTTCACCCTCAGGGCTGAGGGTATGTACCAGTAGCTATGTGTCTGATCTCTCTCTCGTGTTCTTGATTTGGCACGCTCTTGATGTATCGCGAGCTTTGCTACTATAGTTGGATCTTATGTTGCTTCTCCCCCTCTACTCTCTTTGTAATGGATTGAGTTTTCCCTTTGAAGTAATCTTACCGGATTGAGTCTTTAATGACTTGAGAACACTTGATGTATGTCTTGCCGTGCGTATCTGTGGTGACAATGGGATATCACGTGATTCACTTGATGTATGTTTTGGTGTTCAACTTGCGGGTTCCGCCCATGAACCTATGCATATGGGTTGGCACACGTTTTCGTCTTGATTCGCCGGTAGAAACTTTGGGGCACTCTTTGAGGTTCTATGTGTTTGTTGAATAGATGAATCTGAGATTGTGTGATGCATATCGTATAATCATACCCACAGATACTTGAGGTGACATTTGAGTATCTAGGTGACATTAGGGTTTTGGTTGATTTGTGTCTTAAGGTGTTATTCTAGTACGAACTCTAGGGCTGTTTGTGACACTTATAGGAATAGCCCAACGGATTGATTGGAAAGAATAACTTTGAGGTGGTTTCGTACCCTACCATAACCTCTTCGTTTGTTCTCCACTATTAGTGACTTTGGAGTGACTCTTTGTTGCATGTTGAGGGATAGTTATATGATCCAATTATGTTATTATTGTTGAGAGAACTTGCACTAGTGAAAGTATGAACCCTAGGCCTTGTTTCCTAGCATTGCAATACCGTACGCTCACTTTTATCATTAGTTACCTTGCTGTTTTTATATTTTCAGATTACAAAACCTATATCTACCATCCATATTGCACTTGTATCACCATCTCTTCGCGAACTAGTGCACCTATACAATTTACCAGTGTATTGGGTGTGTTGGGGACACAAGAGACTCTTTGTTATTTGGTTGCGGGGTTGCTTGAGAGAGACCATCTTCATCCCACGCCTCCCACGGATTGATAAACCTTAGGTCATCCACTTGAGTGAAATTTGCTACTGTCCTACAAACCTCTGCACTTGGAGGCCCAACAACGTCTACAAGAAGAAGGTTGCGTAGTAGACATCAAGCTCTTTTCTAGCGCCATTGTCGGGGAGGTGGGTGCTTGAAGGTATATCTTTAGATCTTGCAATCGAATCTTTTTGTTTCTTGTTCTAGCACTAGTTTAGTTTATAAAAGAAAACTACTAAAAAATGGAATTGAGTCCGTCTCATACGCTTCATCTTTTTAATATCTTTCTTGAGAATGATGGAAAAGAAAATTGTGCCAAAGTGTTAGAAGAAGAATGCATTCAAATGTTTGGCACTAAATCTTTGAATGATGAGCATGATTGCAATGTTGTTAGTATGAACTCTTTGAATATCCATAGTACTAATGATGATTGCGCTAGTTATGATGAAAATGTCTCCTATAAACATGTCAATTTTTGTGGAGTGCATTGGGTTTGCAAGTACACACCAAATAGGGAAGATCGATATTTCAAGAGGCATAAGTTTTTAGAAACTAAATGGTTACAAGAAAGGCTAAATGTGAGTGCTGAAAAATTAAAATATCTTTACCGTACTTGTGAATTTGCAATGAACATGGTCATTTAAATATCAAATGCAAATTGTTTCATGATCGAATCGTGTCCAAAAATTGTGATGATTTGATTTCCCTTGCACATCATAATGAACTTAGTTTGCTTTTGGGTTATGAAGAAATGAAACATCAAACTAAGCACATTCCAGAATATAACCTCGAGAAATTCCTCGATATTGATCTAGAGAAGATTTATATGTATTGTGCAGTGAATTGCATTGAAAATCCTTATATTGCCAATTACATAAAGAAAAGAAAACAAATAGAGGATGAAGAGAATACTAACGAAAGGGAAGAGGCTTCCCAATATTCTCCTATTATTTCTTATGATGAATCAGGTAACGACGAGGAGCCTTCTATTCAACCAATCTCATTGAGGGAGTCCTGGACTAGGGGGTGTCCGGATAGCCGAACTATCATCTCTGGCTGGACTCCTAGACTATGAAGATACAAGATTGAAGACTTTGTCCCGTGTCCGGATGGGACTTTCCTTGGCGTGGAAGGCAAGCTTGGCGATACAGATATGTAGATCTCCTACCATTGTAACCGACTCTGTGTAACCCTAACCCTATCCGGTGTCTATATAAACCCAAGGGTTTTAGTCCGTAGGACGAACAACAATCATACCATAGGCTAGCTTCTAGGGTTTAGCCTCTCTGATCTCGTGGTAGATCTACTCTTGTACTACCCATATCGTCAATATTAATCAAGCGGGAGTAGGGTATTACCTCCATCGAGAGGGCCCAACACGGGTAAAACATCGTGTCCCTTGTCTCCTGTTACCATCCGCCTAGACGCACAGTTCGGAACCCCATACCCGAGATCTGCCGGTTTTGACACCGACATTGGTGCTTTCATTGAGAGTTCCTTTGTGTCGTCACCTGTAGGCCTGATGGCTCCTTCAATCATCAGCAACGACGCAATCCAGGGTGAGACTTTTCTCCCTGGACAGATCTTCGTATTCGGCTTTTGCACCGGGCCAATTCGCTTGGCCATCCGGAGCAGATCGAAAGCTACGCCCCGCCATCGTGTCAGGTTTGGAAGTTTAAACTACACGGCCGACATCCGCGGAGACTCGTTCGACGGATTCGAGCCGCAGCTGCCGCCGCACTATCTCGATGGGCATGATCTAACTCTGCCACGAGCAAGGTCACGGAGGCCGCACTAGTGTCCGCTCGACCATTGATTCGAGCCGATCTCGCCGATCGAGGATGGTTGGTTGGACACCACCTTGGGGCTGAAATCTCTACGGCGATTGAGCCGAACACCATCCCCGTCCTTTGCAAAGCTCGTGACTCCTGTGTGCCGGACTCCTTTACGGACTCCGAACCTCCCGCTACCGCCACGAATCCGATTGGGCGCCGGTTATGGAGTTCACCGCCCGCGGACATCTTTTCAAAGACTCGCCCTTTGGCGATATCCTGAACTCATTAAAGTCTCTCTCTTTGTCGAGAGCCCCGGCTGGACTACGGTCGAAGGTTGGGATGCGGACGACGAAGAAATTCAACGCCCACCCACCGCCCACTTTGTAGCCACCGCCGAAAAGCTTAAACGACGTGCTCGATTTCGACTCCAAAGACATCGACGGTATGGACGACGATGTAGGAGATAACCATGAACCAGCACCTATAGGATACTGGACAGCCACCTCATCCCATGATGTATACATGGTGGATACACCCAAAGGAAGTGACGACGAGGAACGACGGGACACTACGAAGGATAAATCCCTCAAAAAGCAGTCAAAACAGCAACGTAAACGCCGCACCAAGTCCCGCCTCGACAAAGACCCAACCATAGAGCAGGGCGAACCGGTGGACGACGAACATGCTATCGAGCAACCGTCCAAACAAGACAACTTGGATAGACAACCCGTCCCCGGCGAAGATAACAGTCCGGATGATCTCACGCCGGACAAATTGTTGGAGCAGAAGAACCTCCACAAAAGGTTCGTCGCCACTGCGCGTAGCCTGAAAAAGCAGAAGCGGAAGCTCAAAACAGCGGAAGATGCACTCAGAATCAGATGGAGCAAAGTACTCAACACCGCAGACAAATACGGCGACAGTCGCCGAACAAAGAGCTACCCAAAGAGAAAACTACTGCCCGAATTTGATGAGGAGGCCGTAGAGCCCCCACAATCAAAAAGCAAGAAGGCCACCCGGTCGGATGGACGACCCCACGACAAACAGAGAGCGGCAAATGGTGCCGCACACAAGCCGGTACGCGATCCGCATAAGGATTCGCATCAAAAGGATGGCCCAGTTAGGTCCATCTATGGGCCGAGAAAGCAAGCTCTTCAAAGCAATGCAACATGCCAAATATCCGAACATCACGGCACACCCAAATATAGGGGTGCCAGACACCCTCGTGTTTCACCGATGAGGTGCTTGGATCACGAATTCCCGGTAGGATTCAAACCCGTAAACATAGAGGCATACGACGGAACAACAGACCCTGGAGTCTGGATTGAGGATTACATCCTCCACATACACATGGCTAGAGGAGATGATCTCCACGCCATAAAATACTTACCGCTCAAGCTCAAAGGGCCAGCACGGCATTGGCACAAAAGCCTCCCTGAAAATACCATTGGAAGCTGGGAAGAGCTCGAGGATGCTTTTCGGGCAAATTTTCTAGGGACTTATGTCCGTCCTCCGGATGCAGACGATTTAAGTCATATAACTCAACAACCCGGAGAGTCAGCCCGCAAATTCTAGAACAGGTTCCTCATCAAAAAGAACCAAATAGTCGACTGTCTGCACGCCAAGCCTTAGCAGCTTTCAAACACATAGTCCGAGACTTAATGGCTTCATGACACCTCGGCCAGGAGAAGCCGAGAACCATGGCTGCACTAACAAGCCTCATGACCCGCTTTTGCGCGGGAGAGGATAGCTGGCTAGCAAGATGCAGTACCAGTGACCCAAGTACATCCGAAGTCAGGGATGGAAATGGGAAACCACGACGCAGCAAGGACCAGCGCCGGATTAAGGGGAACGGTCCAAAGAGCGCGGCAGTCAACGCCAGATTCAAAAGCTCTCGGCAGAACATTAAAAAACTGCCCCTTAAGGATAATAGCGACGAGCTATCCAACTTAAACAAAATCTTGGACAAGATATGTCAAATCCATAGTACTCCCGGGAAGCCTGCAAACCATACTCACAGAGATTTTTGGGTCTTCAAGCAGTCCGGCAGACTCAACGCCGAACACAAGGGGCTCGACACACCAAGTGAAGATGATGACGAGTACCACAAGCAGAGCCCCGGAAAACAAAAGAATTTCCCACAAGAAGTCAAAACAGTAAACTTACTTCAAGTAACAAAAGGGGAAAACAGAGCGACACCCATCGAATTACGCTACCGCACAATCTACCCAATGAGTCCCAACACTCGTTGTTAAACCCAATTACCTTCGACCATCAGGACTACTCCGAAAGTATCCGGAACGCAGGATGGACTGCCTTGATACTAGAACCTATAATCGACGGTCTTCAATTTACGCAAGTCCTAATGGACAGCGGGCAGTGATTTAAACCTGCTATATCAGGACACAATCCGCAACATGGGGATAAACCCAAACAGGATTAGCCATAGCAACACCTCCTTCAAAGGGGTAATGCCAGGCCTGTATGACCATTGTACGGGCTCCCTACTGCTAGAAGTTGTGTTCGGCTCATCCGACAACTTCCGCCGCGAAAAGTTAACCTTCCACATCGCCCCATTCGAAAGTAGCTATCAAGCACTACTAGGGCGTGAAGCTTTCGCCCGCTTTAACGCAATACCGCATTATGCATCTCTTACACTTAAAATGCCCGGTCCACATGGCATCATCTCATTAAAAGGGAGTATTAAGTGTTACTCGAAAGCACGGAAGAACGTGAGACTGCCTTTGACAGCCCCACACCAATCCGGCTCCGCTAATCAAAGCACTGAATAGGTCATTCAAACCCCGGACACGGCTAGACGAGTCCGGCGCTTACTAGCGCATACCCCCATACAAGGGGCTGCACGACGCATAACAAGAGACAATAAAGCTCAATTTTATTCACCTTCCGAACCATACTGCTTATTTAATATAAAGTACATTTCTCGCATGATATTTTTTCTTTTCAACTAAGTTCTTCTCTTTTACAGATGAACACCGTGCTACACCCGTCCAGGATACGGCACAACGGAGACACGGGCGCAGACGTGCAGCAGGGACCCGTCACAAGGATTCTTTTCAGATTAAGACCCTACGTAAACCTTTTTTACCGTCTCTTGTTGATACACATCCCCCGGTTTCTTACTATAACCGAGGAGGAGGCTGGCGTTTTGGCATCGGCCGCACCAGATTTTTTGTGCGTACCTGGTCACCAGGGGCTTAGGGCATTATTCTGCCCATTTTCATAAAGACCGAATACCTTAGGGAGTGTTCGGCGTTAGGCCTTATATGCATCAGCTCTGAATCATGTCTTTGGTCAAATGTTGGGTTTGCCCGGCTCCCATGTTTTGGTACCTTACGTTCCGTTATGTCGGCTAAGGTAGCGCTGGGAGAACCACTGCGATTGTGCCCGATTGAGCTGGGTTGAGCACCTCAAAGGAGAAAGCTAAACCGACTGTCATGATATAGCGTGAGACTGGTCAACCACTCGATGACCCAGCGGAATGTTTAGAATTCCCCCGCAGTGATGAAGGGCCGTTTCCCGGTCAGGCACATACGCGCCCCGAATTCGGAAGAGCGCGGTGCCCCTAGGGGCTATATAGTAGCCCCACCATCGAGCTCCTATGGCTAAGTGAAAGTGATAAAGCATTATAGTCCGGTTGCCTAGTTTGCTACGCTTATCACCTCCTTCACAGGACCAAGACGTTGGATTAAGTGTGAAAATGCGCCTTTTTGCAAACACCCCGCACTATGTGCGTGGGGGCTGAATGTCAAGACTGCCATCTTTTAGGTTATATACACATATACATCAACGGCCGCATTTAATACTTGAACGCACAAGTATAAAAAGCTCTTATATTATATTGAAACATTGTTTTCACAAATCATACATGTCATTTAAACATAATATCCTTCGAGCACTGCGTCTCTATTAAACGAGCGCCTGCAGAACTTCCTCAAAATAGTGCTCGGCAGGTACTCGGCTTCTGTCCGAATCTTGGGATGCAACGTCGGTGGCCTTCATCTCCGCCCAGTATGTCTTGACACGGGCAAGAGCCATCCGCGCTCCCTCTATGCATGCTGACCGCTTCATTGCATTGATATGCGGTACCGCACCAAGGAACTGCTGCACTAAGCCAAAATAACTCTTCGGCTGGGGTCCGCCTGGCCACAAACGAGTCATGACATGCTTCATGGCAAGTCCGGATAATCGATTCAGCTCGGCCCATTCGGCCAACCGATCGGTCAACGGAAGAGGACGCTCCGGACTATGGAATTGCGACCAAAATAGCTCTTCCCTTATGTGCCCCTTCTGGCCTCGGAAGTGCTCAATCGCTGTCATAGCGCCGCCACTAAGTCCAGATAAGCATCCTCCTAACTCCACAGCTTGTCCAATCGAGCATACTTCGGATCCGTGATATTTCTCCGCAGCAGAAAAGGGTTTTAGTCCGTGAGGGCGAACAACAATCATACCATAGGCTAGCTTCTAGGGTTTAGCCTCTACGATCTCGTGGTAGATCTACTCTTGTACTACCCATATCATCAATATTAATCAAGCAGGAGTAGGGTATTACCTCCATCGAGAGGGCCCCAACCTGGGTAAAAACATCGTGTCCCTTGTCTCCTGTTACCATCCGCCTAGACGCACAGTTCGGGACCCCCTACCCGAGATCCGCCGGTTTTGACACCGAACTCATCAATAAGGAGCTCAAAAAATAGGATTGAACCCACACATGATGTGGTGAAGAAGAAGAAAAGAAAAAGGAAGAGAGGTAAAAAGGTATCTCCTATTATTGTTGTTCCTATTATTGTTGTGCCTCATGAAAATGAATCAAAAATAATCGTGGAAGATGATACACTTGATGATGATCTCGTTATGCCTATTGCTTGTTGTGATGATTATGATTGGGAATATAATGATACTTCTTATGATCTTGAAAATCTTTTTGGCACTTGCTTGGAGGAATATGATCATTGCTATACTATTGGTGCTATCCATACTATTAATGATGAGTGATTATGCTTATGATATGAAAAGGCCCAAGCTTGGGGAAGCTACGTTTAATGAAGATGATATTTTTAGTCTCCCAAGATTTGATATGCAAATTTGTTATGATAGCATGCCTCCTACCTATGATGATTATATTTATGAAAGTGGGTTTGGAAGAGTGTCAACTTTAGGAAGTAATGATCCCACTATTTTGGAGTATGTTGAATCTTATTATGATAATTATGAAAGTGGATTTGGAGAGGTCATGACTTTATTTAGTGATGTGTCCACTATTTCGGAAGAGGTTTCAATCGATTATGATGAGAACAAAGTTGCTACTTTTGATGATTATTGTGATGAAACTTATGATATAAAAGGTAGTGATGATTATATTTATAAATCTTGTCATGATTATGATTACCCTTTTTCTGAACATTACTCTTTTAATGTGGAAACAATTTATAGTATTCAAGTCTCTTATGATACTCCCACTATTCCGAATGAGAAGAGTTTTGCTTTTGTGGAGAGTAATAAAATTTCTATGCTTGTAGATCATGAAAAGAATGCTTTAGGTGCTGGTTATATTTTTGAATTCATTCATGATGCTACTGAAAGTTATTATGAGGGAGGAACATATGCTTGTAGGAATTGCAATAGTATCAAGTTTCCTCTCTATGTGCTTAAAGTTTTGAAGTTATGCTTGTTTTGCCTTCCTATGCTAGTTGATTATTGTTCCCATAAGTTGTTTGCTCACAAAATCCCTATGCATAGGAAGTGGGTTAGACTTAAATGTGCTAGTCATATTCTTCATGATGCTCTCTTTATGTTTCAATTCTCATCTTTTATGCGAGCATCATTGAAATCATCATGCCTAGCTAGGGGCGTTAAACGATAGCGCTTGTTGGGAAGCAACCCAATTTTATTTTAGTTTCTTGCTTTTTGGTTCTGTTTAGGAATAAATAATCCATCTAGCTTCTGTTTAGATGTGGTTTTGTGTTTTAATTAGTGTTTGTGCCAAGTAGAACCTTTGGGAAGACTTGGGTGAAGTCTTTATGATCATGCTGTAAAAAACAGAAACTTTAGCGCTCACGAGATTAGCTAAAACTTTTTACTGGAGAGTGATATTTAGTTGATTCTTTTTGCAGATGATTACTAGACAAATTACTCAGGTCCACAAACTTATTTTAGAATTTTTGGAGTTCCAGAAGTATATGTTTGATACAGATTACTACAGACTGTTCTGTTTTTGACAGATTCTGCTTTCATTGTGTTTCTTGCTTATTTTGATGACTCTATGGCTAGTAAAATAGTTTATAAACCATAGAGAAGTTAGAATAAAGTAGGTTTAACACCAATATAAATAAATAATGAGTTCATTACAGTAACTTGAAGTGGTGTTTTGTTTTCTTTCGCTAACGGAGCTCACGAGATTTTTGTTAAGTTTTGTGTTGTGAAGTTTTCATGTTTTGGGTAAAGATTCGATGGACTATGGAATAAGGAGTGGCAAGAGCCTAAGCTTGGGGATGCCCAAGGCACCCCAAGGTAATATTCAAGGATAACCAAGAGCCTAAGCTTGGGGATGCCCCGGATGGCATCCCCTCTTTCATCGGTAACTTTACTTGGAGCTATATTTTTATTCACCACATGATATGTGTTTTGCTTGGAGCGTCATTTTATTTTATTTAGCTTTTCTTGCTGTTTGAATAAAATACCAAGATATGAAATTATTAAATGGGAGAGTCTTCACATAGTTTCATAATTATTCGATTACTCATTGATCTTCACTTATATCTTTCAGAGTAGTTTGTCATTTGCTCTAGTGCTTCACTTATATCCTTTTAGAGCACGGTGGTGGTTTTATTTTGAAGAAATAGATGAACTCTCATGCTTCACTTATATTATTTTGAGATTCTTAAATAGCATGGTAATTGGCTTAATCCTAATATGCTAAGTATTCAATACTAGTAAAAACTTTCTTATGAGTGTGTTGAATACTATGAGAAGTTTGATGCTTGATAATTGTTTTGAGATATGAAGATGGTGATATTAGAGTCATGCTAGTTGAGTAGTTGTGAATTTGAGAAATACTTGTGTTAAAGTTTGTGATTCCCGTAGCATGCACGTATGGTGAACCGTCATGTGATGAAGTCGAATCATAATTTATTTATTTATTGTCTTCCTTATGAGTGGCGGTCGGGGACGAGCGATGGTCTTTTCCTACCAATCTATCCCCCTAGGAGCATGCGCGTAATACTTTGCTTTGATAACCTGTAGATTTTTGCAATAAGTATATGAGTTCTTTATGACTAATGTTGAGTCCGTGGATTATACGCACTTTCTTCCTTCCACCATTGCTAGCCTCTCTAATACCGCGAACTTTTTGCCGGTATCATATACCCACCATATACCTTCCTCAAAACAGCCACCATACCTACCTATTATGGCATTTCCATAGCCATTCCGAGATATATTGCCATGCAACTTTCCACCGTTCCGTTTATTATGACACACTCCATCATTGTCATATTGCTTTGCATGATCATGTAGTTGACATTGTATTTGTGGCAAAGCCACCGTTCATAATTCTTTCATACATGTCACTCATGAGTCATTGCACATCTCGGTACACCGCCGGAGGCATTCATATAGAGTCATATCTTGTTCTAAGTACTGAGTTGTAATTCTTCATTTGTAATTAAATAAAAGTGTGATGATCATCATTATTAGAGCATTGTCCCAGTGAGGAAAGGATGATGGAGACTATGATTCCCCCACAAGTCGGGATGAGACTCCGGACTTAAAAAAAAGAGGCCATAAAAAAAGAGAAAGGCCCAAATAAAAAAATAATAATAAAATGAGAGAAAAAGAGAGAAGGGGTAATGCTACTATCCTTTTACCACACTTGTGCTTCAAAGTAGCACCATGATCTTCATGATAGAGAATCTCCTATGTTGTCACTTTCATATACTAGTGGGAATCTTTCATTATAGAACTTGGCTTGTATATTTCAATGATGGGCTTCCTCAAAATGCCCTAGGTCTTCGTGAGCAAGCGAGTTGGATGCACACCCACTTGGTTACTTTTGTTGAGCTTTCATATACTTATAGCTCTAGTGCATCCGTTGCATGGAAATCCCTACTCACTCACATTGATATCTATTGATGGGCATCTCCATAACCCGTTGATACGCCTAGTTGATGTGAGACTATCTTCACCTTTTTGTCTTCTCCACAACCACCATTCTATTCCACATATAGTGCTATGTCCATGGCTCACGCTCATGTATTGCGTGAACATTGAAAAAGTTTGAAAATGTCAAAAGTATTAAACAATTGCTTGGCTTGTCATCGGGGTTGTGCATGATTTAAATATTTTGTGTGGTGAAGACAGAGCATAGCCAGACTATATGATTTTGTAGGGATAACTTTCTTTGGGCATGTTATTTTGAGAAGACATAATTGCTTAGTTAGTATGCTTGAACTTGGCTTCTTTCCTCTTCAAAGGAAAACCAACACAGTGCTCAAGAAGTAGCAAGAAGGATTTCCGGCACCATTGCCGGGGAAGTCTACGCAAAAGTCAATATACCAAGTACCCATCACAATCCCTTATCTCCCGCATTACATTATTTGCCATTTGCCTCTCGTTTTCCTCTCCCCCACTTCACCCTTGCCGTTTTATTCGCCCTCTCTTTTTGGTTCGCCTCTTTTTCGCTTGCTTCTTGTTTGCTCGTGTGTTGGATTGCTTGTTTGTCACGATGGCTCAAGATAATACCAAATTATGTGACTTTACCAATACCAACAATAATGATTTCCTTAGCACTCCGATTGCTCCTCTTACCAATACTGAATCTTGTGAAATCAATGCTGATTTGTTGAATCTTGTCATGAAAGATCAATTCACCGGCCTTCCTAGTGAATATGCCGCTACTCATCTAAATAGCTTCGTTGATTTGTGTGATATGCAAAAGAAGAAATATTTTGATAATGATATTGTTAAATTGAAGCTATTTCCTTTTTCGCTTAGAGATTGTGCTAAAGCTTGGTTTCCGTCTTTGCCTAAAAATAGTATTGATTCTTGGAACAAGTGCAAAGATGCTTTTATCTCTAAGTATTTTCCTCCCGCTAAGATCATCTCTCTTAGAAACGATATTATGAATTTTAAGCAACTTGATCATGAACATGTTGCACAAGCTTGGGAGAGGATGAAATTAATGATACGTAATTCCCCTACTCATGGTTTGAATTTGTGGATGATTATACAAAAAATTTATGCCGGATTGAATTTTGCTTCTAGAAATCTTTTAGATTCGGCAGCGGGAGGCACTTTTATGGAAATCACTTTAGGAGAAGCTACTAAACTCCTAGATAATATTATGGTCAATTATTCCCAATGGCACACTGAAAGATCTACTAATAAAAAAGTGCATGCGATAGAACAAATTAATGTTTTGAGTGGAAAGATGGATGAACTTATGAAATTATTTGCTAGTAAGAGTGTTTCTTCTGATCCTAATGATATGCCTTTGTCTATGGATGTGAATTTTGTTGCTAGGAATAATTTTGGTAACAGCGCGTATAGAGGAAAATTTTAATCCTAGGCCTTATCCTAGTAATTCCTCTAATAATTATTGTAATTACTACAACAACTCTTATGGAAATTTTAATAATATGCCCTCTGAATTTGAGACTAGTGTTAAAGAGTTTATGAATTCGCAAAAGAATTTTAATGCTTTGCTTGAAGAGAAATTGCCTAAAGTTGATGAATTGGCTAGGAACGTTGATAGAATTTCTCTTGATGTTGATTCTTTAAAGCTTAGATCTATTCCTCCTAAGCATGATATCAATGAGTCTCTCAAAGCCATGAGAATTTCCATTGATGAGTGCAAAGAAAGAACCGCTAGGATGCGTATAAGAAAGATTGCTTTATAAAAGCGTGTTCTTCCAATTTCTATGAAAATAAAGATGAAGATCTAAAAGTTATTGATGTGTCCCCTATTAAATCTTTGTTTTGCAATATGAATCTTGATAATGATGGGACTGAATATGATCCACCTTTACCTAGAAGGCGTTCCAAAAATTCGGAGTTTTTAGATCTTGATGCTAAATTTGATAAAAGTGGGATTGAAGAAATCAAAACCCTAGATGCTAATTAACCCACTATTTTGGATTTCAAGGAATTTAATTATGAAAATTGCTCTTTTATTGATTGTATTTCCTTGTTGCAATCCGTTCTAAATTGTCCTCATGCTTATAGTCAAAATAAAGCGTTTACTAAACATATCGTTGATGCTTTGATGCAATCTTATGAAGAAAGTTGAGTTGGAAGTTTCTATTCCTAGAAAACTTTATGATGAGTGGGAACCTACTATTAAAATTAAGATTAAGGATCATGAGTTCTATGCTTTATGTGATTTGGGTGCTAGTGTTTCCACTATTCCGAAAACTTTGTGCGATTTGCTAGATTTCCGTGATTTTGATGATTGCTCCCTAAACTTGCACCTTGCGGATTCCACTATTAAGAAACCTATGGGAAGAATTAATGATGTTCTTACTGTTGCAAATATTAATTATGTGCCCGTAGATTTTATCGTTCTTGATATAGATTGCAATCCTTCATGTCCTATTATTCTTGGTAGACCTTTCCTTAGAACGATTGGTGCAATTATTGATATGAAGGAAGGGAATATTATATTACAATCCATTAAAGAAGGGAATGGAACACTTCCCTAGGAAAAAATAAAATTACCATATGAATCTATCATGAGAGCCACTTATGGATTGCCTACCAAAGATGGCAATACCTAGATCTATCCTTGCTTTTATGCATAGCTAGGGGCGTTAACGATAGCGCTTGTTGGGAGACAACCCAATTTTATTTTTAGTTTTTTTGCTTTTTTTTCTGTTTAGGAATAAATATTTGATCTAGCCTCTGGTTAGATGTGTTTCTATGTTTTAATTAGTGTTTGTGCAAAGTTAAACCTATAGGATCTTCTTGGATGATAGTTATTTGATCTTGCTGTAATTTCCAGAAACATTCTGTTCACGAAAACAATTGTTAAAAATCACCAAAACGTGATAAAATAGTGATTCCAATAGCTTCTGATCAATAAACAAATTGTCCAGGTCGTCCTATTTTGGCCGATGTTTTGGAGTTCCAGAAGTTTGCGTTAGTTACAGATTACTACAGACTGTTCTATTTTTGACAGATTCTGTTTCTCGTGTGTTGTTTGCTTATTTTGATGATTCTATGGCTAGTAAAATAGTTTATAAATCATATAGAAGTTGGAATACAGTAGGTTTAACACCAATATAAATAAAAAATGAGTTCATTACAGTACCTTGAAGTGGTCTTTTATTTTCTTTCGCTAACGGAGCTCACGAGATTTCTGTTGAGTTTTGTGTTGTGAAGTTTTCAAGTTTTGGGTGAAAGATTTTGATGGATTATGGAACAAGGAGCGGCAAGAGCCTAAGCTTGGGGATGCCCATGGCACCCCCAAGATAATCTAAGGACACCATAAAGCCAAAGCTTGGGGATGCCCCGGAAGGCATCCCCTCTTTCGTCTACTTCCATCGGTAACTTTACTTAGAGCTATATTTTTATTCACCACATGATATGTGTTTTGCTTGGAGCGTATTGTATGATTTGAGTCTTTGCTTTTTAGTTTACCACAATTATCCTTGCTGTACACAACTTTTGAGAGAGCCATACATGATTTGGAATTTGTTAGAATACTCTATGTGCTTCGCTTATATCTTTTGAGTTATATAGTTTTGCTCTAGTACTTCACTTATATCTTTTAGAGCACGGTGGTGGATTTGTTATATAGAAACTATTGATCTCTCATGCTTCACTTAGATTATTTTGAGAGTCTTAAATAGCATGGTAATTTGCTTAAAGAATCCTAATATGCTTGGTATTCAAGATTTGTAAAAACTTTCTTATGAGTGTGTTGAAAGCTAAGAAAATTTTGATGCTTGATAATTGTTTTGAGATATAAAGATGGTGATATTAGAGTCATGCTAGTTGAGTAGTTGTGAATTTGAGAAATACTTGTGTTAAAGTTTGTGATTCCCGTAGCATGCACGTATGGTGAACTGTTATGTGATGAAGTCGGAGCATAATTTATTTATTGATTGTCTTCCTTATCAGTGGCGGTCGGGGACGAGCGATGGTGTTTTTCTACCAATCTATCCCCCTAGGAGCATGCACGTAATACTTTGCTTTGATAACTTATAGATTTTTGCAATAAGTATATGAGTTCTTTATGACTAATGTTGAGTCCATGGATTATACGCACTTTCTTCCTTCCACCTTTGCTAGCCTCTCTAATACCGCGCACTTTTCGCCAGTATAATACACCCACCATATACTTTCCTCAAAACAGCCACCATACCTACCTATCATGGCATTTCCATAGCCATTCCGAGATATATTGCCATGCAACTTTACACCGTTCCGTTTATTATGACACGCTCCATCATTGTCATATTGCTTAGCATGATCATGTAGTTGACATAGTATTTGTGGCAAAGCCACCGTTCACAATTCTTTCATACATGTCACTCTTGATTCATTGCATATCCCGCACATCACCGGAGGCATTCATATAGAGTCATATTTTGTTCTAAGAATCGAGTTGTAATTGTTCAGTTGTAAGAAAATAAAAGTGTGATGATCTTCATATTTAGAGCATTGTCCCAAGTGAGGAAAATGATGATGGACTATGATTCCCCCACAAGTCGGGATGAGACTCCGGACGAAAAAAAAGAGGCCATAAAAAAAGAGAAAAGGCCCAAATAAATTAAAAATGAGAGAAAAAGAGAGAAGGGACAATGTTACTATCCTTTTACCACACTTGTGCTTCAAAGTAGCACCATGATCTTCATGATAGAGAGTCTCTTATTTTGTCACTTTCATATACTAGTGGGAAATTTTCATTATAGAACTTGGCTTGTATATTCCAATGATGGGCTTCCTCAAAATTCCCCAGGTCTTCATGAGCAAGCGAGTTGGATGCACACCCACTTAGTTTCTTTTGTTGAGCTTTCATATACTTATAGCTCTAGTGCATCCGTTGCATGGCAATCCCTACTCACTCACATTGATATCTATTGATGGGCATCTCCATAGCCCATTGATATGCCTAGTTGATGTGAGACTATCTTCCCCCTTTTTTGTCTTCTCCACAACCACCATTCTATTCCTCATATAGTGCTATATCCATGGCTCACGCTCATGTATTGCGTGAAGATTGTAAAAGTTTGAGAATGTTAAAAGTATGAAACAATTGCTTGGCTTGTCATCGGGGTTGTGCATGATTTAAATACTTTGTGTGGTGAAGATAGAGCATAGCCAGACTATATGATTTTGTAGGGATAACTTTCTTTGGCCATGTTATTTTGAGAAGACATGATTGCTTTGTTAGTATGCTTGAAGTATTATTATTTTTATGTCAATATTAAACGTTTGTCTTGAATCTTTCGGATCTGAATATTCATACCACAATTAAGAAGAATTACATTGAAATTATGCCTTGTAGCACTCCGCATCAAAAATTCTTTTTTTATCATTTACTTACTCGAGGACGTGCATAAATTAAGCTTGGGGATGCCTGATACGTCTCCAACGTATCTATAAATTTTGATTGCTCCATGCTATATTATCTACTGTTTTGGACATTATTGGGCTTTATTTATATTTTTTTTGGGACTAACCTATTAACCGGAGGCCCAACCCAGAATTGCTGTTTTTTGCCTATTTCAGAGTTTTGCAGAAAAGGAATATGAAACAGAGTCCAAACGGAATGAAACCTTTGGGAACGTGATTTTTAGGAAGTTTATGAACCAGGAGACTTGGACCCTACGTCAAGAAACAAAAGAGGAGGCCACGAGGTAGGGGGGTGCGCCCCTCCCCCAGGGCACGCCCTCCACCCTCATGAGCCCCCTGTTGCTCCACCGACGTACTCCTTCCTCCTATATATACCTACGTACCCCCAAACGATCTGATACGGAGCCAAAAACCTAATTCCACCGCCAAGAACCTTCTCAGACCATGAGATCCCATCTCGGGGCCTGTTCCAGAGCTCCGCCGGAGGGGGCATCCATCACGGAGGGCTTCTACATCATCACCATAGCCTCTCCGATGAAGTGTGAGTAGCTTACTTCAGACCTTCGGGTCCATAGTTAGTAGCTAGATGGCTTCTTCTCTCTTTTTGGATCTCAATACATTGTTCTCCCCCTCTCGTGGAGATCTATTCGATGTAATCTTCGCTTATGTGTGTTTGTTGAGACCGATGAATTGTGGGTTTATGATCAAGATTATCTATGAACAATATTTGAATCTTCTCTGAATTCTTTTATGTATGATTGGTTATATTTGCAAGTCTCTTTGAATTATCAGTTTGGTTTGGCCTACTAGATTGATCTTTCTTGCAATGGGAGAAGTGCTTAGCTTTGGGTTCAATCTTGCGGTGTCCTTTCCCAGTGATAGTAGGGGCAGCAAGGCACGTATTGTATTGTTGCCATCGAGGATAACAAGATGGGTTTTTTATCATATTTCATGAATTTATCCCTCTACATCATGTCATCTTGCTTAAGGCGTTACTCTGTTTCCATGAACTTAATACTCTAGATGCATGACGGATAGCGGTCGATGAGTGGAGTAATAGTAGTAGATGCAGGCAGGAGTCGGTCTACTTGTCTCGGACGTGATGCCTATATACATGATCATACCTAGATATTCTCATAACTATGCTCAATTCGCCAATTGCTCAACAAAGAATTGCTCACCCACCGTAAAATAATTATGCTCTTGAGAGAAGCCACTAGTAAATCATATGGCCCCCGGGTTTATCTTCATCATATTAATCTTCCAACACTTATTTATTTCCTTTGCTTTTTAGTTTGCTTTTATTTTACTTTGCATCTTTATCATAAAAATACCAAAAATATTATCCTATCATATCTATCAGATCTCACTCTCGTAAGTGACCGTGAAGGGATTGACAACCCCTTATCGCGTTGGTTGCGAGGAGTTATTTGTTTTGTGTAGGTGCGAGGGACTCGCGCGTAGCCTCCTACTGGATTGATACCGGGTTCTCAAAAACTAAGGGAAATACTTACGCTACTTTGCTGCATCACCCTTTCCTCTTCAAGGGAAAACTAACGCAGTGCTCAAGAGGTAGGAGGCACCACCATCACCAGTGGGATGGTAAGGTATCTCTTGAGGTCTTGGAATGCTGCGTCGGTCTCCGGAGTCCACTCGAACGGCCCCTTCTTTTTTATCAGTTTGAAGAACGAGAGGGCGTGCTCCCCCAGCTTGGAGATGAAGCGCCCCAGCAAGGTCACACAGCCCGCCAGCTTTTGCATCTCCTTGAGGGTCTGTGGCGGGCTCATCTCTTCTATTGCCTTGACCTTCTCTATGTTTGCCTCGACCCCCCTATGCGACACCAGAAAGCCCAACAGCTCACCGGACGGGACGCCGAACACACATTTCTCTGGGTTGAGCCGCAAGTCCACCTTGCGAAGACTGGCGAATGTTTCTTCCAGGTCCTCGATGAGGGTCCTTGCCTCCCGAGACTTCACCACTATATCGTTGGTGTAGGCCTTGGCGTTCCTCCCGAGCTGCCGGCCCAGAGCGATGTGCATCAGCCGGTGGAAAGTTGCTCCAGTGTTGCGCATCCCAAAAGGCATGCAGGTGTAGCAATACACCCCGCATGGGGTCAAGAAGACTGTCTTCTCGAGGTCCTGCACCGCCATCTTGATCTGGTGATAACTTGAGAAGGCGTCTAGAAAACACAGCAGCTCGCACTCGGCTGTGGAGTCGACGATCTGGTCAATGCACGGAAGCGGGAACGGGTCTTGAGGGCAAGCCTTGTTAAGGTTGGTGAAGTCGACACACATGCATTCCTTCCCGCCTTTCTTGGGGACAACGACCAGGTTTGCCAACCATTTTGGGTACCGCACCTCCCGAATGACACCAGCTTCTTGCAGTTTGCGGGTTGCTTGGATGATGAAAGATTGCCTCTCTGTGGACTGCCGTTGTCCCTTCTGCTTCACCGGGCGCACATTGGGGCAAACCCTTAGGTGGTGCTCGATCATCCCCCACGGGATCTTGACCAGATCCTTGGGATCCCATGCGAACACGTCCTTATTCTTGCACGGGAAGCTAACCCATGCCTCCTCTTGATCCGAAGGGAGGCCGGCGCCTACGGTGAAGGTGGGCCCGACGCCCCGTCCTCGTCGACCGATACCTGCTTCGTCTCGACGCGGTCTTGGGAGAACAACTGCTTCTTCTTTGTTGGCGCGGCCGTTGCAGCCTCTGGGCTCCTTCCTCCCTCGGCCGCGCGGCAGCCGCTGTACCGACCCAACCTCGGATGGTCAAGTCTCTGTGTTCCAGTGTCATCCCTGGATCAGTAATGCTGACGCACACCGTACTCGAAGGATTTATAACAGAGTAGCAATCACACACTTATTACATCAAATGTCTCAGAAGAGAACTTATTACAATAATATGGCTGAAGGCCATCTAATGCGATAACAGCGGAAGGCTTGGAAGATAAAGTGAGTCCATCAACTCCAACGGCATAGCTGAGCTGCATGGTAACGACCTAACAAACCTTACTCCTCGTCTGAAAAGTCTGCAACATAATATGTTGCAGCCCGAGAACGGGTCAGCACATGGAATATGCTGGCAATATAACACAATAGAGCAAGAACATAATAATGCTATCACTACATGCATATTTGGCTGGTGGAAAGCTCTATGGTTATAGTTTTGTGAAAAGAAATTTTTTCCCTACAACAAAGGAATAGATTTTAATTTCACTATCATGGTGGTTGAAACATTGAGAAGGTATAACCGCAACTCAATCCCAATTAAAGTAGTTAACAACCCAACAATATTAATTAAAAGTGATGAGATACATGTGATAACTCAAGTACTAGATACTCAAAATTGTCCATAACAGGGGACACGACTAACCATGATTAGATTGTACACTCTGCAGAGGTTTGCACACTTTTCCCCACAAGACTCGATCGGCTCTGTTGATTTCTCGCACTACATGGTGTTTGAGAAACGGATGACCGAGACACAGTCCTTCAGAAACATTAACTCTCTACTCCGGGTAGACCATACCAAACCTACAAAACCCACTACCTGCTGATCTACCTCTTCAAGAGCTTCACGTAACTTAATCAACTATGCTAGAGCCCATAGTAGCTTTTGGCTGCACACGGAAGTTTCTATCATGAATAATCTCAGTTCCCTTTGAGCCTGGGTGGCGGACCATAGGAAGATCACACGGGTACCCTGGGATTTCCAAAAATAAAACAGACAACACTTGGTTCCCCAGGTGCCTCAATCCACCCAGATGTAAATTTTAAGTTGCCACCTTAAGTTGAACCATTAATTAACACCCTCACATCTGTCATGAATACACTCAAACCCAAACCACGTCTACGAGCATAGCATGAAAATATAAGCAACACGTAGAAGTAATTCCCAAGGGTTTGATAGTAACATGGCAATAGGTTCTACCTCAACTACTACTTCCCAACCCGCAAGTTAATGACATCCTAACCATGGAATGTTTGAGGATTGAGCTAATGCATAAAAACTGGGTATGAAAACAGTATGATCAAAGTGTTACTTGCCTTGCTGACGGTCCGCGGATCCTAGAGACTCGTAGTAACACGCTTCGCACTCCGGGAATTCTATCGCAAGCAAACAATAACACACATAAGCAACAAGCAAGGATGCACAAGCAAAACTTCAACTGAAATAGGTTGACCAGAAAATTCAACTGAAGAACTCCGGTTCGCAAAAAGAATCAAACCAAACGGAGCAACGAAACTCAAACGGCGAAAGAAACAAGATCCGTTTACTAATCTGAACTAGGGTCAAATTTTACAGTATCAAAATCTTGTTTAAGTTGTTTAAAAAGAAAGAGGGTCTCGAGACGAAGATCTGGGTGCTTGAATCGCCTGATTCCGACTAACGAGCGAAAACATAAACAGAAACTAAGATTGGATCAGAAATCGCGATCAGAAAAATTGCGGAATAAATCCGAGAAAAAGAAAACTGACGAACAGACTAACGAACGAACGTTCGTTGTCTGGATCTAAACGAAGAACGCATTTGTTAAAACGAACGAACGAGCGAACGCTCGCTAAATAAATAAACCGAAGAAAAACCGATCTATTTAAAAAAACTAGGGTTTTCTAAAAAACCCGAACGGTTTTTCTCAGAAAACCGGGGCGGCGGGGCGGCTACCTCGGCTCGGTTCCGGGCTCGGGGTTCCATGACAGCGGTGGGTGGCAGCGGCGACGGAGGCGGCGGGCGGCTCTTGGCGGCGGCGGAGGCGCGAGGCTGCGGGCTCGGGCGGCGGCTTCGGCTCGGGCGGTGGCGGGTGGTGGTGGTGGTGGTGTGGCGGCGGGTGGCGGGGTATTTAAGAGAGGGGCGGAGCCTTGGGGAGGGCATGGCGGTGAGAGTGAGTCCGGCTCGGACTCCGGTCCGAGCGGCGTGGCGGCGTGGCTTGGAGGCGGTGGCGGTGCGGGCCCGGCTGGCTCAGTGGGCCTCGAGCCCAGTCGCTGGGAAACTTTTTAAAATAAAATTCACGATGTAAAATAAATCCTATAAAATAAAATAAAAATCTAGAAATTCCAAAACAAATTTTCACCGTCTAAATGAAATATTTAGAATGAGATGAACATTTTCTTGGCCCTAAAATGCAATTTTTGATAACGTGCAATTTTTCTAAAGCAAATAAAATCCAAATAAAATCAAATAAAATCCAACAGATGATTTTTAACAATTTTCATCCAATATTTCAATTGTTTTTCAGAAGTCATATTATCTCCTCTCATTTATTCTTATATGAAACATTTTTCAGAGAGAAAAATTATTAAAATCAAAATCCTTGTTTCATTATTTGATAAAAATCAGATACGAAAACCGGAAAATCCCCAACTCTCTCCGAGGGTCCTTGAGTTGCTTAGGATTTCGAGGATTTCGGAACGAAGATGCAATAAAATATGATATGCAAGAATGACCTATGTATAACATTCCAAATTGAAAATTTGGGATGTTACAAACCTACCCCCCTTAAGATGAATCTCGTCCTCGAGATTCGGGTTGGCTAGAAAATAGGTGTGGGTGGCCTTTGCGAAGATCATCCTCTCGTTCCCAGGTTGCTTCCTCCTCGGTATGGTGGCTCCACTGAACTTTGCAAAACTTGATAACCTTGCTACGAGTGACTCGGCTGGCAAAGTCAAGAATCTTCACTGGCTTCTCCTCATAAGTCAAATCATCGGCCAAATTGAATTGCCTCCAAGGGCAATCAGATTCATAACGGTATATCGGCCATCTCAAAGATGACACTTCTTCACCGTGAGACGTGGAACACATCGTGAACTCCTGACAATCCTTCTGGTAATTCCAGCTTGTAGGCAACTTCTCCAATCCGTTCCAAAACACGATACGGTCCTAAAAATCTCGGAGCTAATTTTCCCTTAACTCCAAAACGTTTCACTCCTCGCAAGGGTGATACTCGCAGATATGCTCTGTCTCCAATTTCATAAGTTACCTCCTTGCGTTTCGTGTTTGCATAACTTTTCTGCCTGGACTGAGCTATCTTCAGTCTATCCCGAATCAACTTGACCTTCTCCTCCGACTCTTTGATCAAATCTGGTCCAAACAACTGTCGGTCTCCTACCTCATCCCACATCAAGGGTGTTCTACATCTGCGCCCATACAAAGCTTCGAACGATGCCATCTTCAAACTGGCCTGGTAGCTATTGTTGTAGGAGAACTCTGCGTAAGGCAAATTGTCATCCCAACTAGATCCATAATCTAGCGCACAGGCTCTCAACATATCCTCCGTAATCTGGTTGACTCTCTCGTCTGTCCATCCGCTCATTGGTGAAATGTTGTACTGAACTCCAATCTCATACCCAAGGTCTGGTGTAACTGATGCCAAAACTTTGAGGTAAACTGTGTTCCTCTATCTGATATGATGGTCCTCGGAACTCCATGCAAACATACGATCCTGGACATATATATCTCGGCCAACTTTGCACTTGTATAAGTTGTTTTCACTGGGATGAAGTGAGCCACTTTCGTCAAGCGGTCCACTACTACCCATATTGAGTCATATCCCGCCTTGGTCCTGGGTAGTCCAGTGATAAAGTCCATGCCAAGTTTATCCCACTTCCATTTGGGTATCGGCATAGGTCATAATACCCCGGCCGCTTCGATGCTCTGCCTTCACTCTCGACATACATCACATACAGCTACATACTCAAGAATATCCTTCTTCATACCAGTCCACCGTAAACGTTCTTTCAAATCCAAATACATCTTGGTGTTTTACGGGTGTATCGAGTATGGTGAGTCATGAGCCTCCTGAAGTATTAACTTCCTGATCTCTGGGTTATTAGGAACATAAACTCGGTCCTCAAACCATAAGGTATCGTGCTCATCCTCGCGAAAACCTTTGGCCTTTCCTTTGCTCATCTTCCCCTTTATCCCAGCAATCTCTTTGTCCTCCTTCTGAGCTTCTCGAATCTTATCCAACAATGTTGACTGAACTTCCATTGTTGCAATGAAACCTCTTGGAACAATCTCCAACCGAAGTTCCATGATATCCTCAGCTAACTCCTTCGGCAATCCCTTACTCTCAAGGATATTGGCATAACTCTTCCGGCTCAAAGCATCTGCTACGACATTGGCCTTTCCGGAATGATAGTGTAGCTTCATATCGTGATCATAAGCTCCAACCATCTCCTCTGCCTAAGGTTCAGCTCCTTTTGCATGAAAATGTAATTCAAACTCTTATGATCCGTGTACACATCACAACGGTTTCCAATAAGGTAATGTCTCCAAGTCTTCAATGCATGCACTACGGCTGCTAGCTCCAAATCATGCGTGGCATAGTTCAACTCATGGCGTTTTAGTTGTCGTGAGGCATACGAAACAACTCTTCCGTCCTGCATAAGCACACATCCAAGTCCCAAGCGTGAGGCATCACAATACACTTGAAACTCCTTATGTATATCGGGCAATGTTAACACTGGGGCTGTAGTCAAACGTTTCTTCAACTCCTGGAAACTTGCCTCTCAATCTTCTGTCCATTTAAACTTAGTATCCTTCTTCAATAGTTCAATCATTGGCTTAGAAATCTTGGAAAAATTCTCAATGAATCTCCGGTATATCCCGCGAGTCCAAGGAAACTGCGGATCTCGCCAATTGAAGTGGGTGCCAACCATTCAAAGGATCGATCGAACCTTCTTTGGGATCTCTTGCTATACCTACTCCTGATATAACATGCCCAAGAAATCCAACTTCCATCAACCAAAACTCGCACATGCTGAATATGGCGTATAACTGGTGTTTCCTGAGTTTCTCTAGAACCAAACGAAATAGCACCTTGTGCTCCTCTTCGTTCTTCGAGTATACCATAATATCATCAATAAACACCACAACAAACTTGTCCAAATACTCCATGAACACCTTGTTCGTCATGCTCATGAAATAAGCAGGGGCGTTAGTCAGTCCAAACGACATGACTGTATACTCATATAATCCATATCGCGTGGTAAATGCTGTCTTCGGTATATCCTTCTCGCGGATCTTCAACTGATGGTATCCTGATCGTAGATCGATCTTCGAAAACACCTTAGCTCCTTGCAGCTGATCAAACAGATCATTGACCATTGGTAGTGGATACTTGTTCTTAATCGTTACTTCATTCAAGGCTCGGTAATCAACAACCATCCACAGGGATTTATCCTTCTTTTCCACCAAAAGCACTGGAGCTCCCCAAGGTGATGAACTCCTTCGAATATATCCTTTCTCCAACAACTCCTTGATTTGTTTCTTAATTTCCTCCAGATCATTTGCGGGCATCCGATAGGGTCTCTTGGATATTGGCCATGTACCTAGCAATAGCTCTATCAGGAACTCGATGTCTCTATCCGGTGGCATGCCTGGTAACTCTTCTGGGAAAACATCCGAGTAATCCTTTACTACAGGCACTTCGTCCTGAACAACTCCCGTGAGGGCATTCGCTTGGCTCCTCCTAGGCATATGCCTAGATACATACTTAATCCTTTTTCCCTCCGGGGTGGTAAGATAAATTGACTTACTCGCACAATCAATGCTTCCTCCATACTTTGACATCCAGTCCATGCCTAATATCACATTAATCCTTGTGACTCCAAGATAATTAGATCAGACGGAAAAATATGCGTCCCAATGGTTAGGGGTATCTGGTTGCACCATCGGCTAGCCATGTACTCTGCTCCAGGCGAGCTCACTAAAAGAGGGGTCCTAAGGGTTTGGGTTGGAAGTTTAAAGTTATCCACAAATCCCCTTGATATGTATGAATGTGATGCACCAGTATCGAAAAGAACAAGAGCGGTAAATGACTTAACCAAAAACTTATCTATTACCGCGTCCGGCTGCTCTTCAACCTCCTCCACGTTAACGTGGTTCACCTGTCCTTTGTTGAATGGATTGGGCTTCTTCCCAGCGCTCCCATTACCGTTTCCATTCCTTCCTTTAGGGCAATCATTGGCATAGTGCCCTGCCTTCCCGCACTTAAAGAAAGTAACTTGACTTAGGTCTCTTTTGGCGGGTGTAGCTGGGTTGGAGCGGTTCTGATTGTTATTAACTCCGTTCCCATTTCCATTCTTAGCACCATTGTGGTTATGCGATCCTCCTCCAGTGTGGTTGTGACCTCCATGATTATGAACTAGTCCTCCCGAGTTTGGGGTTAAGCGGGGCTTCTGTTGAGCTCTTGAATTATACTTCCCTTGTCCATACTTCCTATTACGGCTCTCAATCTGCTGCTGTTTCCCTTCAATCATAAGATCCTTATCTACCAACTCCTGGTAGTTGTTGAAGGTTGCTACCATCAACTGCATGCTCATCTCATCATTCAGCCCTTCCATAAACTTCTCCTGTTTCGCAGCATCTGTGGCCACATCATCAGGGGCATAGCATGATAACTTGCTAGAATCATCCATGTACTGAGCCACAGTACGGTTCCCCTGGCGTAAGTTGTGAAACTCGCGCTTCTTCATCTGCATGGTTCCAGTTGACACATTGGCTGTGCGAAAAGCTTGCTGAAACTGGTCCCAAGTGACATTGGCTATAGGAAAAGTAGTCGTGTAATTCTCCCACCACGCGGCTGCTGGTCCATCCAATTAATGTGCGGCAAAGTGCACCTTCTCAGCATCTGTGCATCCGGCGGTGGTTAACTCCCTTCCGATACGACGTAGCCAATCATCAGCAACTATTGGCTCGGTGCTACTGGAAAACACCGGCGGCTGTAACCTCAGGAAACGGGCTAAGTTGTCCACTGGCGACGGGTTATTGTTGTTGTTATTGCCCTGGTTCTGAAATAGCAATTGCATCAAAGTATTCTGCTGCTGGATCAACTGGGTGAGCTCCGGTGGGAAAGCAAAACCGGTGTCACGTCTCGGAGGCATCTGATGGGAAGAGATTAGAATAGAAAAAAGGTCTAATGAGAAAACACTACCCATATGCACACGAGGCAAACACAAACATTTCACTCAATCAATCAAGCAAGGCATACAATGGTCTAGGACTATCGCAAAAGTTCTCAACTACTACTGGATACATGGGGAAAATACTACTAATATATGGTGGTCATCTAGAAATTTTGATCGGTGGAAGACTCCATGATGTCTGCTCCAGCTTCATCTTCGTAGTCATCATCACTTGGATCGGAATCGGTGTCGTCGATGATGATGTAGTTGTCCGGCAAGTGGGGTCGTCGTCTTCTTCTTCCTGTGCTGGTCCTCCCATGAATACTCCGATCTTCTTAACCAGGTCGTCGTTCTTCTCCAGTAGTGTCTTGATTTCCTCCTCATATCCGCCGCGTAAACTTGAGTTCTTCCTCCAGATCGATGATCCTGGTATTCGCCTTCTTCAAGACCATCATGTCTCAAGACATCCGGTTCTCCCCGACGTCGAATGTGCTGGTTTAGCTCTGGATGAAAGCTGCAATGGATCTATCCTTCTTGGTCCCGATGTAGCGACCCGACCGAATGGATCAAGTCTACGTGCTCAAAGGCCATCCCCGGATCGTAATGCCGACACCACACAAGATTCAAGGATTTATAACAGAGTAGCAATCACACACTTATTACAGCGTTGTCCAAAAGAGGACTTATTACAATAAATATGGCTTAAGGCCATCTAATAACGATAACGATGGAAGACTTGGAAGGTAAGTGAGTCCATCAACTCCATCGGCATCACCGAGTATAGAACCACGACCTAAACACCTTACTGTAAATGCGAAAAGTCTGCAACATGAATGTTGCAGCCCGAAAAAAGGTCCGCACATGGAATATGCTGGCAATGTAACACATAGAGAGTAATGAAGGAATAAGCCTATACTACATGCATATATGGCTGGTGGATAAGCTCTACGGTTACAGTTTTGCATAAAGCTAGTTTTCCCTCATCGCAAAGGAATAAATTTGTTTAACTATCATGGTGGTTGTTAAACATTGAGAATGGTTGACAGCATCCTCAATCCCAACTAAAAGTACTCATTAATAACCCAATAACATTAATTAGAGTAACATGTTGAGATTCACACGATATTCAAGTACTAGATACTCAAGATGTCCATAACTGGGGACACGGCTAATCATGATTAGATTATACACTCTGCAGAGGTTTGCACTTTTCCCCACAAGACTCGATCGCCTCCGCTTGGTTTCTCGACTACATGATGTTTGAGAGGCGGATGACCGAGACACAGTCTTCGTAAGCGCTAGCACCTTACGATGGGTGGACCGGTACACCTACATCCCCTACATCTGCTAGTCCACCACTATAAGAGTTCGCACGACTTACTCAACTATGCCAGAGCCCATAATGGCTTGTGGCTGCACACGGAAGTTTCTAGCATGAATGATCTTATGATCCCTTTGAGCCTGGGTGGCGGTCCGGAGAGAACAGGCAAGTCCTGATAGAAACCAGGTGCCTCAATCCACCCAGATGTGTGTTTAAGTTGCCACCTTAAATAAAGCATTAATTAACAATCTCACATCTGTCATGGATATTCACTCACCCAATCCACGTCTACTAGCATAGCATGGCAATAAGCAACGTAGAAGTAACTCCCAAGGTTTCATAAGTAAAACAGGTAATAGGTACTACCTCAATCTACTTCCCATCCCACAATTTAATTAGATCCTAATCATGCAAGTGTTTGAGGATTGATCTAATGCATAAACTGGGTAGTAGAAAAGGTATGATCAAGTGTTACTTGCCTTCTTGACGATCCATGAAACCTAGAGACTCAAGTAACAAGCGGCGCACTCCGGGTGATCTATCGCAGACAAACAACAAGCATACAATAAGTACTCATCTAATGCATGTAAATCTCGAATGGCAGATCTGACCAGAAAGTTCAACTTAAGAACCACAGTTGCAAAAAGAATCGAATCAAATAAAGCAACAAAAGTCAAACTTGAAAGAAAACGACTCGGTTCTAGCAATTTGAAACTAGGTCAAATTTTACAGTAGCAAAACTTTGTTTAAGTTGATTAGTCGGAACGGCGGTTTCAAACGAAACTCAGTGCGCTTGAATCACTGATTCCGATAAACGGCGAGAAAATAAACTAGATTGAAGATTGGATGCGAAATCGAGATCGGAAAATAATCGGATTAAATCCGGTTAAAAGAAATACGACGAACGGTTAAACGAACGGACGTTCGTTAACAGAAACTAATCGGTGAACGCGTTCGTTAAAACGAACGGATCGGTGAACGTTCACTAAATAACTAAACCGAGAAAAAAATAAACCGATCTAGGGTTTAAAAAAAAACCGAACAACGGAAAGAAAACCGGAACGGTTTTTTTTAAACAAAACCGAACCGGGGAGGTGGCGCGGCGGCTACCTCGCCGAGGAGGGCTCCATGGTCGGGCGGCTTGGGGCGTGAGGCGCGTCTCGGGGAGCGAGGGCATCGGCGGGGCACCGGCGGTGGGAGCTCGGGCGGCGGGGCTCGGCGGCTACGGGCGGCGGCAAGGGCTGCGGGTTGGGGCGGCGGCCAAGGCCGGAGGAGAGAGGGGGTGGGGAGTATAAATAGGAGGGGGTGTTGCTTGGGGAGGGGCAAGCAGGGGAGGAGGAGGAGTCCTCCTCGGACTACGCCACGGCGGCGGCGGCGATTCTTGTATGACAGGAGGGAGGCGGCTGGGCCGGGCCCTTGGCCCAAAGGCGGGCGCGGTATTCTTTAAAAAACTCATGAGAAAAAAGCGAATAAAATAAAATATAAACGAACTCCAAATTTAATAAAATAAATTTTCCCCGACTCCTAAAATGAGTCGAACAAAATGAACTTTAATACGGAACCAAAATGCAATTTTTGAAAATACGAAATTTTTCCCTAAGGCAAATAAACTCCGAAAAATCCAAAATTTGATTTATTTATTAAATCTTCATTTTTCCTAAATTTTGGGAAAGTCATATTATTCCCTCTCTTTATTTTTTATAGGAAAAATATTTGAAGATAAAAATGAATAAATCCAAATGATCCTATTTTCAAAATTTGAGAAAACTCAAATATGAAAATATTGAAATCTCCAACTCTCTCCGAGGGTCCTTGAGTTGCGTGAAATTTTCTAGGATCGAAAAAATGCATGAAAATATGATATGCATGATGACTTAATGTATAACATTCCAAATTGAAAATTTGGGATGTTACAAACCTACCCCCCTTAAGATGAATCTCGCCCTCGAGATTCGGGTTGGCTAGAAAATAGGTGAGCGTGATCCTTGAGCAAATCTTCTTCTCTTTCCTGTGTGGCTTCATCCTCGGTGTGGTGGCTCCTCGAACTTTGCAAAACTTGATAACCTTCTTTGCGAGTAACTCTGCTGGCATAATCGATAATCTTGACTGGTTTCTCCTCATATGTCAAATCCTCCTTCAACTGAATCGCTTCAAGTGGCAATCAGATCTCTTAACGGTACTTCCGCCATCTCGGCGTGACATTTCTTCACCGAGAAATATGGAATACATCATGAACTCCTGACAGTCCCTCTGGCAATTCCAGCTTATAAGCAACTTCTCCCATGCGTTGCAAAATCTTATACGGTCCAACGAAACGCGGTGCTAATTTTCCTTTAACTCCGAAACGCTTAATTCCTCGAAGCGGGGATACTCTAAGATAAACTCTGTCTCCAACTTTATATTCCATCGCCTTGCGTTTGAATCCGCATAGCTTTTACATGCGGTTTGGGCTACCTTGAGCCTATCGCGAATCAACTTAACATACATTCAGACTCCTTAATCAAATCTGGTCCAAACAACTGACGGTCTCCAGCTTCGTCCCATGATAACGGTGTCCTGCACCTCCTTCCGTACAAAGCCTCGAAAGGTGCCATCTTCAAGCTGGTTTGGTAACTGTTGTTATAAGAAAATTCTGCATACGGCAGGTTATCATCCCAACTAGATCCATAATCTAGTGCACAAGCTCTCAGCATATCCTCCAAAATCTGATTGACTCTCTCAGTCTGTCCATCTGTCTGTGGGTGAAAAGCTGTACTGAATTCCAGCCTGGTTCCCAATGTTTCGTGCAACTGATTCCAAAACTTTGAGGTAAATTGAGTTCCTCTATCTGATACGATACTCCTCGGAACTCCGTGTAAACACACAATTCTGGTCATGTATATCTTTGCCAACTTAGCACTGCTATAGGTAGTCTTGATCGAATGAAATGAGCTACCTTCGTCAAGCGGTCGACTATAACCCAAATTGAGTCATAGCTTAACGAGTCTTTGGCAAACCTGTGATGAAATCCATGCCTAGTTTATCCCACTTCCATTCGGTGTATTGGCAATGGTTGCAACAATCCTGCCGCTTCGATGCTCTGCCTTCACTCTCGACATACATCGCAAATCGCTACATACTCCGCATAATATCCTTCTTCATTCCGGTCCACCGTAACGCTTCCTTCAAATCCAAATACATCTTGGTATTTCCTGGGTGAATCGAATAGGGTGAATCATGTGCTTCTTGCAAAATCAACTTCCTGATCTCCGGGTCATTTGGCACATAAACACGGTCCTCAAACCATAGGGTATCGTGCTCATCCTCATGAAATCCCTTAGCTTTTCCTTCGCTCATTTTCTCCTTTATAGAGGCAACTTCCTTGTCTGCCTTTTGAGCTTCTCTGATTTTGTCCATCAACATAGACTGAATCTCCAATGCTGCTACATAGCCTCTCGGAACTATTTCCAAACATAGCTCTAGAAGGTCCTCGGCTAACTCCTTGGGTATTCCTCCCATCATTAGGGTATTGACGTGGCTCTTACGACTCAATGTGTCTGATACAACGTTAGCCTTTCCTGGGTGATAATGCAATCTCATATCATAATCCTTAATAAGCTCCAGCCATCTCCTCTGTCTAAGGTTTAATTCCTTCTGCGTGAAGATGTACTTCAAACTCTTGTGATCCGTGTATACCTCACAATGATTTCCAATGAGGAAATGTCTCCATGTCTTCAATGCATGCACAACGGCTGCTAACTCCAAATCATGTGTGGCATAATTCAACTCATGAGGCTTAAGCTGTCGTGAAGCATACTGAAACAACTCTTCCTTCTTGCATAAGCACTGTTCCAAGTCCTCGGCGTGAAGCGTGTAATACACCTCATAATCCTTGGTCCGATCCGCAAAATTAACACTGGTGAGGTAACCAATCTTTTCTTCAACTCCTGAAAACTTGCCTCACAATCCTCAGTCCATATGAACTTGGTATCCTTCTTCAACACTCCTGTCATAGGCTTTGCGATCCTTGAGAAATTTTCAATGAATCTTCGGTAGTATCCTGCGAGTCCAAGGAAACTCCGGATCTCTCCAACTGTCATTGGTGCTTCCCATTTGGTTACGGTCTCAACCTTTGTGGGGTCAACTGCTATCCCTTCTCCGGATATAACATGTCCAAGAAATCCAACTTCCTTTAGCCAAAACTCACATTTGCTGAACTTGGCATATAACTGATGTTCCCTTAGTTTCTCCAAAACTAATCGCAAATCTTCCTTATGTTCCTCTTCATTCTTTGAGAAAATCAAAATATCATCTATGAACACCACGACGAACTTATCCAAAAACTCCATAAACACTTTGTTCATCAGGTTCATGAAATAGGCGGTAGCGTTAGTCGGTCCAAATGACATAACGGTGTATTCATACTGATCCATATCTCGTGGTAAATGTTGTCTTAGGTATGTCCCGCTCTCGAATCTTCAATCGATGGTACCACGATCGCAAATCGATCTTGGAAAACACTTTAGCTCCTTGCAAACGATCAAACAGATCATTTATCATAGGTAGTGGGTACTTGTTCTTGATTGTTACTTCATTCAATCCACGATAATCAACAACCATCCTTAACGATCCGTCCTTCTTCTCCACTAAAAGTACGGGTGATCCCCAAAGGCGAAGAACTTGGGCGTATAAAACCTTTATCCAATAGCTCCTTAATTCGCTTCTTGATTTCCGCCAAATCCTGTGCGGGCATCTGTATGGTCGCCGATATTGGGCCTGTTCTCGGCAAAAGTTCAATCAAAAACTCAATGTCTCTATCCGGTGGCATTCACGGCAATTCCTCGTGAAATACATCGGGGTAATCCTTCACTCGGGTACTTCTTCCTGCACCACTCCTGATAAGCAATTTATATGAGCTCTCCTCGGCTGATGCCGTGATACATACTTAATCCTTCTTCCTTCTGGTGTTGTGAGCAAAATCGTCTTACTTGCGCAATCGATGTTTCCTCCATACATCGACAGCCAATCCATGCCTAATATCACATCAAATCCTTGAGATTCCAGAATGATCAAATCCGTCGGGAACACATGCCTTCCTATACTTAATGGCACTTGAAAACATCCTTGTCTGGCCATATACTCCGCTCCTGGTGAGCTTACTAGCAAAGGGGTTTTAAGAATCCGAGTAGGTAGACTATACTTCTCTACAAATCCCTTGATATGTATGAATGCGATGCACCGATATCGAAAAGAACTAGTGCAGTAAATGACTTAACCAAAAACTTACCGATTCGCATCGGGCTGATCTTCAACTTCCTCCACATCAATGTGGTTCACATCCCCTGTTGAAAGGGTTGGGCTTCTTTCCAGAGCTTCCATTGCCACCTTGGCCTTCGGGATGATCATTTGCATAATGTCCGGTCTTGGAACACTTGAAACAGGTGACATGGCTTAGGTCTTTCTTGGTTGGGGTTGACGGTGTGGTGCGGTTTTGTCCATTGCTTCCTCCATTCCCGTTCCCATTCTTGGTGCCATTATGGTTGTGCGAATTACTTCCTCCGTGGGTATGCTGAAACTGAACTCCTTGCTTAGGGGTATAACGGGGCTTCTGCTGGGCTCCAGAGTTATACTTCCCCTGCCCATACTTCCTCTTGCGGTTCTCAATTTGTTGTTGCTTTCCTTCAATCATGAGGGCACGGTCTACCAACTCCTGGTAGTTGTTGAAACTTGCTACCATCAACTGCATGCTTAACTCATCATTCAGTCCTTCCGAAACTTCTCCCGCTTAGTCGCATCCGTAGCAACGCTATCCGGGGCATAACGTGCTAACTTACTAAAATCATCCACATACCGCCAACAGTCCTTCCTCCTTGGCGTAAGTTGCGAAACTCACGCTTCTTCATGGCCATAGCTCCTGCCGAGACATGGGCGGTGCGGAAAGCTTGTCAAAACTGATCCCATGTGACAGTGTCTACAGGGTAAGTGGCTGTAAAATTCTCCCACCATGCTGCTGCGGGTCCTTCAAGCTGGTGTGCAGCAAACTTCACCTTCTCTCCATCTGTACATCCTGCAGTGGTTAACTCCCTTCCTACCTTACGGAGCCAATCATCTGCTACTATCGGCTCGGTGCTACTGGAAAATACTGGCGGATTCAGTCTTAAGAAACGTGTCAAGTGATCCGCAGGTGGTGGTGGTGGCGGTGGGTTGTTGTTGTTGTTGTTGCCTTGATTCTGCACCAATGTTTGGATCAAAGTGTTCAACTGCTTGAATCAACTGGGTGATCTCCGCGGAAAACAAATCTGGGTCGCGTCTCGGAGGCATCTGATGGGTTTAGAAAATATGAGAATTAAGAATAGATTGGGGTCTAAGGAGAAACACTACCCAAATGTATATGAGCAAATGCACACAAAATCACTTCATTCAATTCAAACAAAGGCTTACAACGGTCTAACTATCGCAAAAGTGCGTGAACTAAAATGTTACATGGAGGAATACTACTAATATGTGGGGTCATCTATTAATTTGAACGGTGGAAGACTCCATGATGTCCGCTCCACTTCATCTTCAAAGTCGGGTTCACTTGGATCCGAATCGGTGTCGTCGATGTTGATGTAGTCGCTTGGGCAACCGTCTTGGTCTTCATTCTTGAGCGCCAATTTCTTCTTGAGTTCTTCAATCTCATACTTAAGATCGTTATTGTGTCTTGCTAGCGCTACGATCTCGTCCATGTAGTCCTTGCGTGTAGACTTTAGTTCTCCTTCAAGTTCGTTGATCCTTCCCTTCGCATTCTTCAACTCGAGCATATCATTGCACATCTGGTTCTCCTGGCGTCGAACGTGCTGGTTTAACTCCTAGATGAAAGCTGCAATGGATCGGTCCTTCTTGGTGCTGACTATCTCCCATTGTTCATCTCGGCGTCCGCAAATCTGATAGATGGTGTCCTTGAGGTCTTCTTGATAAACTTCTCCAATGCGTCCCATGGTGATATGAGCTGCCATGCTCTTTCCGAGACTCCAGGTTGGTGCACTAAAAACACTATCTATAGGCTTGGTGATTGGGGCGAATGTCCTTCCTGGTACATGAGCTTGAATCTTCCAGCTCCTCTTCAGCAAGAGTGGCGTTGAACGTCTGGTGAAACTTGGTAGTCCAATGTTCGGTACTTAGTGACTTCCTTCAAGTGAAATCCAAAAGGTGTGCCTTCATCCGGTTGGGTGTACTTGATCTTGGCGTCCTTCATCCTAAAAGAGTGGAAAAGATGAGGAGTTAGAAATTGAGAAGAGAGTAGTGATCTATGGCTTTAACTTAGTGGTCGTGTCCTACGGTCAGTGTGCTCGATACCATCTCATGTAGCGACCCGACCGAATGGATCAAGTCTACGTGCTCAAAGGTCATCCCCGGATCAAGAATGCCGACACCACACAGTACTTCGAAGGATTTATAACAGAGTAGCAATCACACACTTATTACAGGTTGTCCAAAAGAGGACTTATTACAATAAATATGGCTTAAGGCCATCTAATAACGATAACAACAGAAGACTTGGAAGGTAAGTGAGTCCATCAACTCCATCGGCATCACTGACTATAGAACCACGACCTAAACACCTTACTCGTCGTCTGAAAAGTCTGCAACATGAATGTTGCAGCCCGAAAAACGGGTCAGCACATGGAATATGCTGGCAATGTAACACATAGAGAGTAATGAAGGAATAAGCCTATACTACATGCATATATGGCTGGTGGATAAGCTCTCTGATTCAGCTTTTGCATAAAGCTAGTTTTTCCCTATCGCAAAGGAATAAATTTGTTTAACTATCATGGTGGTTGTTAAACATTGAGAATGGTTGATGACATCCTCAATCCCAATTAAAAGTACTCATTAATAACCCAATAACATTAATTAGAGTAACATGTTGAGATTCACACGATATTCAAGTACTAGATACTCAAGATGTCCATAAACGGGGACACGGCTAATCATGATTAGATTATACACTCTGCAGAGGTTTGCGCACTTTTCCCCACAAGACTCGATCGCCTCCGTTTGGTTTCTCGCACTACATGATGTTTGAGAGACGGATGACCGAGACACAGTCTTTCAGAAGCGCTAGCACCTTACGATGGGTGGACCGGTACACCTACATCCCCTACATCTGCTAGTCCACCACTATAAGAGTTCGCACGACTTACTCAACTATGCCAGAGCCCATAATGGCTTGTGGCTGCACGGAAGTTTCTAGCATGAATGATCTTATGATCCCTTTGAGCACAGGTGGCGGTCCGGAGAGAACAGGCAAGTCCTCGATAGAAACCAGGTGCCTCAATCCACCCAGGATGTGTGTTTAAGTTGCCACCTTAAATAAAGCATTAATTAACAATCTCACATACATCATGGATATTCACTCACCCAATCCACGTCTACTAGCATAGCATGGCAATAAGCAACGTAGAAGTAACTCCCAAGGTTTCATAAGTAAAACAGGTAATAGGTACTACCTCAATCTACTTCCCATCCCACAATTTAATTAGATCCTAATCATGCAAGTGTTTGAGGATTGATCTAATGCATAAAACTGGGTAGTAGAAAAGGTATGATCAAGTGTTACTTGCCTTGCTGACGATCCGCGAAACCTAGAGACTCGAAGTAACAAGCGGTGCACTCCGGGTGATCTATCGCAGACAAACAACAAGCATACAATAAGTACTCATCTAATGCACAGGTAAATCTCGAATGGCAGATCTGACCAGAAAGTTCAACTTAAGAACCCTGGTTGCAAAAAGAATCGAATCAAATAAAGTAACGGAAGTCAAACTTCGAAAGGAAACGACTCGGTTCTAGCAATTTGAAACTAGGTCAAATTTTACAGTAGCAAAACTTTGTTTAAGTTGATTAGTCGGAACGGCGGTTTCGAAACGAAACTCCAAGCACTTGAATCACCTGATTCCGATAAACGAGCGAGAAAATAAACTAGATTGAAGATTGGATCTGAAATCGAGATCGGAAAATAATCGGATTAAATCCGGTTAAAAGAAATACGACGAACGGTTAAACGAACGGACGTTAGATTAACGAAAACTAACCGGTGAACGCGTTCGTTAAAACAAGCGGATCGGTGAACGTTCACTAAATAACTAAACCGAGAAAAAATAAACCGATCTAGGGTTTTTAAAAAAACCGAACAACTGAAAAGAAAACCGGAACGGTTTTTAAAACAAAACCGAACCGGGGGAGGTGGCGTGGCGGCTACCTCGCCGGGAGGGCTCATGGTCGGCGGCTTGGGGCCGGGCGACGGCGTCTCCGGGGGCACCGGGCGGCGGGGCTCGGGCGGGCGGCGGGGCTCGGCTACGGCGGGCGCGGCTTGGGGAGGAGAGAGGGGTGGGGAGTATAAATAGGAGGGTTGCTTGGGGAGGGCAAGCGGAGGAGGAGGAGTCCTCCTCGGACTCGCCTCGCCGGGCGGCGGGCTTGTGTGGCGTCTTGGCGAGGAGAGGTGGGCAGCCGGCTGGGCCTTGGCCCAAAGTGGCGGGCATTTTTTTTAAAGTCAGCAAAAAAAAGCGAATAAAATAAAATATAAACGAACTCCAAATTTAATAAAATAAATTTTCCCGACTAGTAAAATGAGTCGAACAAAATGAACTTTATCTGGAACCAAAATGCAATTTTTGAAAATATGAAATTTTTCCCTAAGGCAAATAAACTCCGAAAAATCCAAAATTTGATTTATTTATTAAATCTTCATTTTTCCTAAATTTTGGGAAAGTCATATTATTCCCTCTCTTTATTTTTTTTATAGGAAAAATATTTGAAGATAATAATGAATAAATCCAAATGATCCTATTTTCAAAATTTGAGAAAACTAAAATATGAAAATATTGAAATCTCCAACTCTCTCCGAGGGTCCTTGAGTTGCGTGAAATTTTCTAGGATCGGAAAAATGCATGAAAATATGATATGCATGATGACTTAATGTATAACATTCCAAATTGAAAATTTGGGATGTTACACCTGATTACTTCCCATTGCTCGTCTCTGCGCCCACATATTTGATAGATGGTGTCCTTAAGCTCCCTGTTGTAGACTTCTCCAATGCGTCCCATGGTAATGTGGGCTGCCATGCTCTTGCCTAGACTCCAAGTGGGTGCTTCGAAAGAAAATTCTATGGGTTTAGAAGTTGGCGAGAACGTCCTTCCTGGAACTTGTACTTGAATCATCCAGCGCTCCTCTTCTGGTAAGGTGGCGTTGTACGTCCCGGTGAAGCTTGGTATTCCAATATTCTAGTACCTAGTGACTTCCTTCAAGTGGCGTCCAAAAGGGGTGTCTTCATCGGGTTGTGCAAACTTGTTCTTCATCTCCGTCATCCTAAAGAGTGGAAAAATGGAGAGGGGTCAGAAATGAGTAGAGAAGAGTGACCTATGGTTTATCTTAGTGGTCGTGTCCTACACTCAACAGTCTTGTTGATACCATCTTGTAGCGACCCGACCTCGGATGGTCAAGTCTCTGTGTTCCAATGTCATCCACTGGATCGATAATCTTGACACACACACAGTACTCGAAGGATTTATAACAGAGTAGCAATCACACACTTATTACATCAAATGTCTCAGAAGAGAACTTATTACAATAATATGGCTTAAGGCCATCTAATGCGATAACAACGGAAGGCTTGGAAGATAAAGTGAGTCCATCAACTCCAACGGCATAGCTGAGCTGCACGGCAACAACCTAACGAACCTTACTCCTCGTCTGAAAAGTCTGCAACATAATATGTTGCAGCCCGAGAACGGGTCAGCACATGGAATATGCTGGCAATATAACACAGTAGAGCAAGAACAGAATAATGCTATCACTACATGCATATTTGGCTGGTGGAAAGCTCTATGGTTATAGTTTTGTGAAAAGAAAATTTTTCCCTACAACAAAGGAATAGATTTTAATTTAACTATCATGGTGGTTGAAACATTAAGAAGGTATAACCCCAACTCAATCCCAATTAAAGTAGTTAACAACCCAACAATATTAATTAAAAGTGATGAGATACATGTGATAACTCAAGTACTAGATACTCAAAATTGTCCATAACCGGGGACACGGCTAACCATGATTAGATTGTACACTCTGCAGAGGTTTGCGACTTTTCCCCACAAGACTCGATCGCCTCCGTTGATTTCTACTACATGGTGTTTGAGAAGCGGATGACCGAGACATGATCTTTGAAACATTAACTCTCTACTCCGGGTAGACCATACCAAACCTACAAAACCCACTACCTGTTGATCTACCTCTTCAAGAGCTTCACGTAACTTACTCAACTATGCTAGAGCCCATAGTAGCTTGCGGCTGCACATGGAAGTTTCTAGCATGAATCATCTCACTTCCCTTTGAGCCTGGGTGGTGGACCATAGGAAGATCACACGGGTACCCTAGGATTTCCAAAAAAACAGACAACATTGGGTTCCCCAGGTGCCTCAATCCACCCAGACGTAAATTTTAAGTTGCCACCTTAAGTTGAACCATTAATTAACACTCTCACATCTGTCATGAATACACTCAAACCCAAACCACGTCTACGAGCATAGCATAGCAATATAAGCAACACGTAGAAGTAACTCCCAAGGTTTGATAGTAACATGGCAATAGGTTCTACCTCAACTACTACTTCCCAACCCGCAAGTTAATGACATCCAAACCATGCAATGTTTGAGGATTGAGTTAATGCATAAAAGCTGGGTATGAAAAGAGTATGATCAAAGTGTTACTTGCCTTGCTGACGATCCGCGAATCCTAGAGACTCGTAGTAACACGCTTCGCACTCCGGGAATTCTACCGCAAGCAAACAATAACATACATAAGCAACAAACAAGGATGCACAAGCAAAACTTCAACTAAAATAGGTTGACCAGAAAGTTCAACTTAAGAACTCCGGTTCGCAAAAAGAATCAAACCAAACGGAGCAACGAAACTCAAACGGCGGAAGAAACAAGATCCGTTTACTAACCTGGACTAGGGTCAAATTTTATAGTATCAAAATCTTGTTTAAGTTGTTTAAATAGAAAGAGGGTCTCGAGACGAAGATCTGGGCGCTTGAGTCGCCTGATTCCGACTAACGAGCGAAAAGATAAACAGAAACTAAGATCGGATAAGAAATCGCGATCAGAAAAATCACGGAATAAATCGAGAAAAAGAAAACTGACGAAGTTCGTTCGTTATCTGGATCTAAACGAAGAACGCGTTCGTTAAAACGAACGAACGAGCGAATGCTCGCTAAATAAATAAACCGGAGAAAAAACCGATCTATTTAAAAAAACGAAAACTAGGGTTTTCTAATAAAACCGAACGGTTTTCTCAGAAAACCGGGGCGGCGGGGCGGCTACCTCAGCTGGGCTCCGTGGGTTCCGCGCATGACGGTGGGCGGCGGGGTGGCGGCGGGCGGGAGGCGCGGGCGGCGGCGGCTCGGGTGTGGCTCCGTCTCGGGCGGTGGCGGGTGGTGGTGGTGGTGATGTGGCGGCGGTGGCGGGGTATTTAAGAGAAGGCGGCGGCTTGGGGGAGGGCAAGGCGGCGGCGGCGGGGAGTCCGCTCGGACTTTGGTCCGAAAGGGCGGCGGCGTGGGTGGCTGCGGGCGGCTGCCTACTGGGCCTTAGGCCCGGTCGCTGGGAAACTTTTTTAAATAATTCCATGACAGAACATAAATCCTATAAAATAAAATAAAAATCTAAAAAGACCAAACAAATTTTCACCGTCTAAATGAAATATTTAGAACGAGATGAACATTTTCTTGGCCCTAAAATGCAATTTTTTAAAACGTGCAATTTTTCTAATGCAAATAAAATCCAAATAAAATCAAATAAAATCCAACAAACGATTTTAACATTTTCCTCCAATATTTCAATTGTTTTGGAGAAGTCATATTATCTCCTCTCATTTATTTTTATATGAAACATTTTTCGGGGAGAAAAATTATTAAAATCAAAATCCTCGTTTCATTATTTGATAAAAATCAAATACGAAAACCGGAAAATCCCCAACTCTCTCCGAGGGTCCTTGAGTTTCTTAGGATTTCGAAACGAAGATGCAATAAAATATGATATGCAAGAATGACCTATGTATAACATTCCAAATTGAAAATTTGGGACGTTACAGCCGCAGCCCTGAAGGCGAGCTTTAGGGCCAACAAGGCCTCCTTGGTGTCACCAGCCACAGTGAATACGCCGCTGCTCCCCGGCATCTTCTTGAGGTTGTAGGCTGGATGAGTCGCTGCCATGAACTTGACCAGGGTCGGGTACCCGAGGATGGCGTTGTACGGGAGGCCAATGTGGGCGATGTCGAAGTCGATGAGCTCGGTGCGGTAGTTGTCACGGGTGCCGAAGGTGACGGGGAGGCGTGTAACACCCCCAGTGCCATGCTACAGTAACCCTCTGTGATTAAGCTAATCACTTTGCTAAGCAGTGCTTGATCACCTTTGATTAAAATATCATTTGAAATCCCACTTTGGAATCAAATTCAATTTGCAAGTGAAATATGGAGTTGCACAAAAGTTGCTGTAAAATAGTTCATGTTTTACCCAAAATTCCATAACATTTAATTGTTAAGGAAAACAACATCACCCCAAGCCAAGATCGTCTATAGCAAATTAAAACTGTGCCAAATCAGCAAATTAATTGCTTTTCCATTTATGCAAAATTCTAACCGCTTCAATTAGATTCCAAACTTTTTGTGGCAGTGAACAATATTTCTTGGAATTTGTTTTGGTTAATGGCATATTTTTGCAAAGTAATTTGTGGCTAAAAGAAAATGAAAACGCTACTAAAAAATAGAGAAAGAAAAGACAAAAGGCCGAGTGCATTCTTTGCACTTGAGCCCACTGACTACAGTGCGGCCCAGCCCAACCTGGGCCTTCTCCCACCTCGCTACAGGAGGCAGAGAGGTGTGTGGCGCACATCACGTGCGCCATGGCCGTGGATGCCCTGCACGTCGCTCCCCCAAGCCTATAAAGCATAATTGGTTTGCTGCCAATATTTGGCTTGCCAAATGTTGGCATTGCCAAATATTGGCAATACCAAGACTTGCCAACTATTGGCAACTTTATGTGAGATAGACAAGACCAACCAAGTAGTAGCCAATATTTGACACAATGCCAAACATTGGCCTGCCAATTTTTGGCAGCAAACCAATTATGCTCATAAACACGTCTCTGAGGAACCCTAGATCACCCTCGCCCATTCCTCCCTCGATACTCCATCACCCCCTCCTCTCTGGTTCGAATTCGAGCCTGCGAGATCGCGCGATCACCGCTGCCCCGCCCTCGTTGACACGTCCACCGGCCTCCTTGGCGTGCGGGGGTGCGTCTTGGAGGTTCGTCGTGTTCGTCCGCGTCCGTTCAGGGCATCGGAGCAAGGCGGGGAGCTGCATGGACGACACCGTCGACCTCTTCTTCCTCCTCCCGTCGTCCGCCTCATCGTCGTCGACCAAGCACGTAAGCCGGGACGGCCCCGCAGCGCTGCATCGCCTTCATCCGCCTCGGTCACCGCCGACGACCGTCGTCCCAGCCTCCCCTGCAGCTACTAAGCCCCTCGCCGACCTCCTTGAGCTGCTCGGTGAGCTCCACTCGCCCTTCCCCTTCTCTCTGCCATCGTCCACGCCCGCTAGGTAGTTTCCCCGCCGTGGCCGAGCACGACGCCACTCGAGCCCGTCGACGTCCGCACTCCGGTGACCCTCGGGTCACGCGCGTGCCTCCGCCGCCTACCGCTACTTGCTGCTACGTTGCTGTTTTGATGTTGCTCCTGCTAGTTAGTCGCTGCTGCTGCTCCTAAGCGCTGCTCCTGGCTGCTAGCTACTGCGTACTGCCGCTGCTCGCTGCCCCGGCCAGTCGCTTGTCGGTTCCGCCACCGCCGCTGCACTTGCCTCGGAGTCGCCGAGCCGTCACCCCGCGCCGCTACACACATGCGCACGGCCCGCGCCGCATCTGCCCAAGCGAGGTCACGCCCTCCTGGCCCCTCAAGCGCCAAGCGCCTAGAAATGGCCACCGCACGCGAGCGTGCATGCCCAGCCATGGTGGCTGGCTAGCCTTGGTCGGCCCTGTGTATATCCGTGTGTGCGTGTGTGTTAGATTAGAAATAATGGCCCACGACCATGTGGCCCCCTACTAATTAGGTTAGTTAGATTAATTACTAACATTAGTTTAGCCACTGTCACTTACATCCAGGACCCACCTAGCTAATTAGATTAACAAAAAATCTGTTAGAGCTCTCAGTCAATGACAACTGGGTCCCACTGGACCCAGTTGACCAGTCAATGCTGACTGGGTTTGTCTTTGCCAATGACATGTGGCACCCTGACCTTGTTGACTAGTCAAACTAGAGTAGTTGACTGCTGAGTCAGCACCCTCCTGGCCCCACCTGTCATAATCTGAGGCTAGCTACTGCTAAGTATAAAAGTATTTTCAGTTTGCTTTCGAATTAAATGAATTTCACTAATTTCATAAAATGCTTTAAACTTCGATAAATCATAGAAAATAATCTATATCTCGGATGAAAATGTTTTCTACATGAAAGTTGCTCAGAAAAATCCAACGAATCCGAATACGTGGTCCGTTCATCTGTCACATGCTCCTAGCATGATAAACATGGAACATTCCCCCTCCGGTCATCTGTCTGACACAGGTCCGGAACTGGGAAAACATTCCCGGTTGAATTCCCCCTTCACCTATATCGTGGAGCACTTCGTTAGGTCGACCCTAATTCTACTTTTCGTCATGTCATGCTTTATGATGATTTGTTTGCTGTATATTTGTTGTTTCTTCCCACTCTTCCCTCCGGTAGACCTCGAGACTGATGTTGTCCCTGTGATCGACTACGTCGATGACGACTCTTCTTCCTTTGCAGCAGAGCTTCCAGGCAAGCCCCCCCTTTGATCATCCCGATATCGCCCATTCCATTTTCCCATGCTTGCATTAGATTTTGCTACTGTTATTGTTTGCTCCTATTCTGATGCATAGCCTGCTTTTGTAACCTGCATATTGTTACCTACCTGCTTATCCTAAACTGCTTAGTATAGGTTGGTTAGTTGTCCATCAGTGACCCACACCTTGTCCTTGTTTCCCTTGCTTCACCATCGATGACTCGAGCAACGTGATCGACGACCAGAGCCCGACACCTCACATCACATCACGCCCCTTTTTTTTGCTCGACTCTGCAGAGTTACCATCGAGTGCCGAGGGTGGTACCTCATACATCACTCCTGATGAGATCTCTATAGTGTAGCTATTCGGTCGTGGTCATCCAGGGTGATTCCTCCTTGACCACTCCCGATACGACTCTGTCGTGCAACCCCTCAAGTGTGAACCTCGAGGGTGGTTCCTTTTACGTTCACCTTGATGATTACATCAAGTGGAATTCACCAAGGGTGATTCCTCGGGTTTTGCCCTTGATGTTTGGACACAGGATACTTGGACATTACAATTGTTACTTGGAAAGGCGGCTCGACCCCGAGGGGTACCTGTCGGTGTCAAAACCGGCGGATCTCGGGTAGGGGGTCCCGAACTGTGCGTCTAGGCGGATGGTAACAGGAGACAAGGGACACGATGTTTTTACCCAGGTTCGGGCCCTCTCGATGGAGGTAAAACCCTACTCCTGCTTGATTAATGATATGGGTAGTACAAGAGTAGATCTACCACGAGATCAGAGAGGCTAAACCCTAGAAGCTAGCCTATGGTATGATTGTTGTTCGTCTTACGGACTAAAACCCTCCGGTTTATATAGACACCGGAGAGGGCTAGGGTTACACAGAGTCGGTTACAATGGGAGGAGATCTACATATCCGTATTGCCAAGCTTGCCTTCCACGCCAAAGAAAGTCCCATCCGGACACGGGACGAAGTCCTCAATCTTGTATCTTCATAGTCCAGTGAGTCCGCCAAAGGTTATAGTCCGCCATCCGGACACCCCATAATCCAGACTCCTCAAGAGCCCCTGAACCAGGCTTCAATGACGCATTTAGTCCGGCGCGCAGATTGTCTTCGGCATTGCAAGGCGGGTTCCTCCTCCGAATACTTCATAGAAGATTTTGAACACGAGGATAGTGTCCGGCTCTGCAAAATAAGTTCCACATACCACCGTAGAGAGAATAATATTTACACAAATCCAATCTGCTGATGTACTCCGCAGCGTGACATCACACCACGACCAAGCCTTTATTCGAATCGTTTTAACTGTCCCACCTCAGCGCACTTAGCGAGGCGGTTTCCTAGGCACGTCTTGTTGAAGCAGAGATCGTGCCCCCTTATTCCGGGATTCTCATCAATACGGGCGTGGGTAACCCAACCGTGCCATTAATTACGGCGCTTGGGAGATAAGCGAGTTTTACCAGGCGGGTGGGGCCGTGCAGTCTCGTCCGCCCATATAAGGGATAAGGATCCACCTTTTCACCTACGCCTTCTTCCTCCTTTGCTTATCCATTTTCGCGCACTCGAGCTCCAGCGCCCAAGTCCGCACATCCCACCTCAACCTTCTCCAGCCAAGTCCGGAGCGGGAGGCAAGTGGATGGTCTCCTCCGTCATGGAGGGACACATCAAGAAGCTGAGGAAAGCCGGATACTTGTCCAATGACATCGCGCACCGGCTCCCAGACAAAGGTCAGCTCCCCACCCCCAGGCCCCATGAGAGGGTGGTATTCCTCACCCATTTCCTCCACGGACTAGGTTTCCCACTTCACCCATTTGTCCGGGGGCTCATGTTCTACTACGGCCTGGATTTCCACGATCTGGCCCCGAACTTCATCCTCAACATCTCGGCGTTCATCGTCGTGTGCGAGGCCTTCCTCTGCATCCAGCCCCACTTCGACTTATGGCTGAAGACCTTCAATGTCAAGACGAAGGTAGTGGGCGGCCCATAATAGTCTTGCAGGTGCCATGGTGGGCAAGATGCCCAACGTCCTATGGCTCGAGGGCTCCTTTGTAGAGACCATAAAGGGGTGGCAATCGGGGTGGTTCTACTTCACCGAGCCGCGTGACCCTGAATGGGCAGCGGCCCCTGAATTCCGATCTGGCATCCCCATGCGGCTCACCTCCTGGAAAGAGAAGGGCCTGTCATGGGGCAATTCGGAAGAGCTGACCGGACTCCAAACCTGCGTCCAAAACCTGGTGAGCAAGAAGCTCAAGCTCGTCAACGTAGTCCAGGTCATGCTCATCCGCCGGATCCTCCCATGCCAACAACGGGCTTTCAGCTTGTGGGAGTTTAATCCGGCACAACACCGAACTCGGAGCAGGCTCTTCGACACTACGTACGAAGATGCCTGGAAGGTGTTGTTCAAGGGCGCCGAGGCTCCCGCATCCGCTACCGAGGATCGTGGATTCAGCGCGCAGCCTCAAGCCAACGCGGTAAGCTGTTTTACACTTTACAGGATACTTGTTTCTCATAGTTTGACCCTATGCGGGATCTAGACTCCCTTACCTTTGACAGGATTGGCAAAACACGTCCGGGCAGATTGACTGTCCGACTCCCTTGCCCGAAGACCCAGCGGACGCCCGCTTGACGGGGCTGCTGGTTCCGGCACCTTACGTGGTGCCGGAGAAGAAGGCCAAGAAGAAGGCCACGGGAACTCGAAAGAGTTCCCAGCGCTGTCTTTGTCGGACTCATCGTCCGATGACTCTCAGTGCAGACTCCTCCCGAAAACGAGGAGGAGGAAGAGAGGTCTCTCCCAGTGAAGGAGAGAAGAAAAGGAAGGCCACCCCAACTGGGGGGGGGCGGAGGGTCCAAGAAGGGGAGGACCCTTCCTCCGGACTACTCCACCAACGCCGACGATAGGGAAGAGGAGTGGCCATCCAGGGCCAAGCCCCTGGCAAAATCATAAATATCCGAATACCAGAATAACTCACAGCGTTCCTTTGTTGCACAGTATCTTCTGACGCCGAATATAATCATGCAGTCCGCCCCGAGCCCAGGTCGGCGTGTCGTCGAGCGGCTCCTTAAGCTCGTCGGATGTGAATAGCACTTCACTTCCGGCCGCCTCCTCCCCTCGCCCTGCGGATGATGCCGAGGTGGAGTCCCAAAAGGGTCCAAGCCAGGAGAAGGTGGTCCTGGAGGCGCCGCAAGGCGACCTCCGGGACTCCAGGAGCAAAGGGGACAAAACCCCCAAGGGCTCCAAGTCCGGCCCTGGGCCGGACACCGCACCGGAACCTTCAGTGGTTCCGGAGTCCGGCAGGCGCCCCCCTAGTAAGAAGCCTACGATGCCGGTGACCTCCATCCAACCGGAGGCACCGGATAATCTGCTGGAGGTGCTTAACAGTGCCTCCATCGACGAGGAGCACCGCACTATTATGAGTGGGGTGATCCAGAAGGTTCAGTCCGCCAAGAGCAGGCTGACTGAAGCTGTGCCGACCTTCTAACAGGCTTTGAGGTATGTATTTAAGATATGTAAAAATATTACCGCATAGGCGGTAGCCCGATGCTCGGTTTGGTGTTCGGAAAAGAAAAGCCGAACCGAGGATCAAAAAGATATACGCAGGAGTCTAACATAAGTATGTCAATATGGGAATGCAGGGCTGCCTGCTTGACCTCTGCCAAGACCGATTGCTGGAGGTCGATGCATTTAAGTAGAGCCTCGGCGGTCCGAGAACGAGCTCGGCCTTGCCAAGAAGCAGCTCGAGGACAAGGAAGGTAAGTAATACCTTATGTAAGTATATAAAAAGATGTGGTTGCAAAAATGACAGGACCAACGTGAGTATTACAGGGCCACAACCTGGTGGCAACCACGAAGGAAGCGTTGTCCAAGGCGAAGAAAATGCGGCCGTGGAGCGTATCGAGCGAGAAAGCAGGAGGCGCGGGTGGCGGAGGTGCAGCGGGAGCTCAGGGCTCTCGTGAAAAAACACGAGAGTTTGGAGCTTGACTCAAAGACTCGAGAGTCCGAGCTTGCCTCTGCCCTTGAGAGCGCCAAATCTACCAAGGCCGAAGCCCAAAAAGCCCTCCAGGAAATTGAGTCGATGAAGAAGATAGCGGCGGGAAAGGCATTCTTTATGCAAAGCAAGCACGTGAAAGTGAATTACATTACTTACACGAGTCCGGAGCTCTCCAGAGCATTCAAAGATCTGCCCTTGATGTGTCCGACGCTGCCGCCTGCTACCGGGCCGAGGAGGGGAGCTCGACGGAGAAGGTGTTCTGGTCTCGGTATGCTGAGGCCGGACACCCGGTGCCTTTGAGCGACCAGCTGAAGCAGTTGGTCGAGCTCCATAAGGTGGCCGAATAGGCCATGAAGGGCCTTATAGTCCGGCTATGGCCTAGGGAGGTCATGCCTGGGAGCTACTTTGGGCTTGTGAGGCGGCTGGCGGATGCCTGTCCACGACTTGAAGTCATCAAGCGCTCCGTATGCATCGAAGGCGCCCGTAGGGCCCTTGCCCGTGTTAAAGTGCACTAGGGCAAGATGGATGTTGGGAAGCTGGTGACAGATGGGCCACCGCAGGGCAAGGAGCATCGCAAGCCCGAGATGTATTATGAGGGCGTCCTGAAGGGTGCCCGCCTTGTGGCGGATGAATGCTCCAAGGATGTAATTTTTGAGTAAACTCGCTAGTGTTATCCTGTGCGCTGAAAACTTGTTCATACGCGCTAAGCAACACTTGTTGAATTTAAAATATTACCTTCTTTGCGGCCGTTTATTAAATCTTAGAGATGGCGAGTAAACTTCGCCCCCGTGGCACGAGTCTTTGGGGTGTTCGGATAAACACAGCGCTCTTGTTCCCATTCTTGGGTCCTTCGAGGGAGGCGCTCAGCACAGCAAACAAGGCAATCGGACTATAATGCTTTATCACTCTCACTTAGCCATAGAATTCTATAATTTTAAATTTCGGCGAAGCCCCTAGTATTCGGAAGACCGAGTTTGGGGCGCTATCCACGCCTAGGCCGGACAAAGCTGACTCCTCGCTCTAAGCGGCATAAGTCTTTAGGGACTCGAAACCTCTCGAACAGCGACCAACTCTCGCCCTATCATGACGGTCAGTTTTAGCTTTCTCTACTGAGGTGCTTAACCCAGCTCAACCGGGGCACAATCGCAGTAGTTCTCCCAGCGCTACCTTAGCCGATATAACGGAACGTAAGGTACCAAAACATGGGAGCCGGGCAAACCCAACTATTGACCCAAGACATGATTCGGAGCCGATGCATATAATGCTATAAGTTCGGGTGCCGCACTCGTGAGAGTGTTCAGACTTCTCACACCATATTCTGGGGTACTTGAGCCCCTGGTGTATTGGCCGTACCAAAGTGTACGATTGCGTAATGTCATAACTGAACATATTTACATAAAAAGGAATGAAATAATAGACAAAAGCTATGTATTGTTTATTTGAAAAGTCTGCGGTAAAAGCAGAACGATACAAATAGTGCGATAAGCAAGAGATGGGACTATTTGACATGTCCCCTCCGTGGCGAGCTGCGGGATGATATGTGAAACAAGTATACTGCTCGTTATAGAGATCACCTGGACACTCGACGTAGCTTTCTGCCTCCCTGGCTGTTGCATCGTGTGTTCGGCGATTGTACTGCCGGACAGGCCTTCCGGAGAGTGGAGTCCTGAAAGTAAGAAAAAAGAATGACAAAATTGGGAGCCCCTAGTGCGGTTGAGCCGCATTTTGGGCATGCCGTGATCATGCCCCTCCCCCTATGCCCATGGTATTTCCAGAGCGTAATTATGTATGCGTAGTGCTGGTTTCGCAATTTCGCGAGGGCTGGGGTTGGGGCCGCATTGCTACGCATGCTCGAAACGTGCCAGGCGGTCTTGTTGTAGGTTACTCCGGGCGCGCTTGACGGTGTCCGGACGTTTAATAGCCGGACTTGAGAATTGCCTTGATAGGCTACTTTGTACTTCCGCCACGAGGGCCGCCGTATGCTCCTCCGTTTGGAGAGAGCGTTCGGTGTTTCCATTGACCGTAATGACTCCTCGAGGGCCTGACATCTTGAGCTTGAGGTATGCGTAGTGCGGCACCGCATTGAACTTTGCAAATGTGGTTCGTCCGAGCAAAGGCGTGATAGCCATCGCAGAACGGGACTATGTCGAAGATTAACTCCTCGCTTTGGAAATTATCCGGGATCCAAGACTACCTCAAGTGTAATCGAGCCTGCTGATTGGCCTCTACACCTGGTATGACGCCTTTAAAGGTCGTCTTTGTGGATTTAATCCTTGAGGGATCTATGCCCATTTTTCGCACTGTATCCTGATAAAGCAGGTTCAGGCTGCTGCCGCCGTCCATAAGGACTGTAGTGAGGTGAAATCCGTCAATGATTGGGTCTAGAACCAATGCGGCGAATCCGCCATGGCGGATGCTAGTGGGGTGGTCCCTTCGATCAAAAGTGATTGGGCAGGAGGACCATGGGTTGAACTTTGGGGCGACTGGCTCCAACGCATATCGTCCTCGAGTGCACGCTTCGCTCCCTTTTGGGTATGTGGGTTGCGTATATCATGTTCACCGTCCGCACTTGTGGGGGAAGCCCTTCATCCCCTATTATTCGGCGGCCGGGGCTCCTCCTCGTCATCGCTATGCAGCCCCTTGTCTATGTTTTTGGCACTTAACTTGCCTGCCTGCTTGAACACCCAACAATCCCTGTTGGTGTGATTGGCTGGTTTTTCGGGGGTGCCGTGTATCTAGCACGAGCAATCGAGTATTCGATCCAAACTGGACGGGCCCGGAGTATTTCTTTTAAATGGCTTTTTCCGCTGACCGGGTTTAGAGCCTCTGAATCCGGCATTTACTATCGTATCCTCAGTATTGTCGCTGTTAATGCGGCTCTTGTGCTTGTTGCGACGTGACCTGCCATTGCTATCCTTGGTATCCGAATTACCAGGGCTCTTGGTCATGTTATTACTACGAGCTAGCCAGTTGTCTTCTCCCCCGCAAAAGCGGGTCATGAGTGTTGTGAGGGCTGCCATGGATTTCGGCTTTTCCTGTCCTAGGTGCCGCGCAAGCCATTCTTCACGGATGTTATGTTTGAAGGCTGCGAGGGCCTCTGCGTCCGGACAGTCGACTATTTGATTTTTCTTAGTTAGGAACCGTGTCCAGAATTGTCGGCCGATTCCTCCGCTCTTGAATTATGTGGCTTAGGTCATCGGCGTCGGTGGTCGCTTTATAGGTGCCACGAAATTGTCGAGGAATGCGGCTTCCAGGTCCTCCCAACAACCAATTGACTCTGCGGGCAAGCTGTTAAGCCAATGCCGAGCTGGTCCTTTAAGCTTGAGTGGGAGGTATTTGATGGCGTGTAGATCATCACCGCGGGCCATGTGGATATGAAGGAGATAATCCTCGATCCATACCGCAGGATCTGTTGTGCCATCGTATGATTCGATGTTTACGGGTTTGAAACCCTCAGGGATTTGATGATCCATTACTTCATCTGTGAAGCATAGTGGGTGTGTGGCGCCTCTGTACTGGGCTATATCACGACGTAGCTCAAATGAGCTTTGTCTACTGTGTTCGGCCCGGCCGGAATTGCCATATCCGGCATGACGGTTATCGTCACGCTTCGTGGGGCGCCCACACGATCCGTAGATCGATATTGTTTGCCTTGCCTTGTCCTCCAATATATCTCGCAGGTCTGGCGCATTTCCCCGTGCCTTGGTATTCTTTGAGCGGCAAAGTGCGCCTTAAGTGGAGGGCGAGAGGCCTCTCTGTCATGACCACGAGGTGGCGGTCGGCCGTGCCGTCTTGGTGATGTAGGTTTAGGTGCTTCCTCCTCTAATCGGGGTAGCAGCCTGCGCTTTGGGTAGCTCTTGGAGGCGTTCGAGTTCGTACTCTTGGCTGCAAGGACTTGATCCATCCGCCGGCTAGCAAGTCTTGGTCAGCTCTAAGCTGTTGCTGTTTTTTCTTGAGGCTGCTTGCCGTGGCCATAAGCCTGCGTTTGAAACGCTCTTGTTCGACGGGATACTCAGGCACGACAAATTCGTCATCGTCGAGGCTTGCCTCGTCTTCGAAGGGAGGCATGTAATTATCGTCCTCTACCTCTCTGTCCGCCGCACTCTCATGAGGGCTGGCTTCTCCATCCTCTGTCTTTGAATCCTGCTTGGAGGGGTTGTCTTCAACCTTGTCCGGGTTGTTATTATCTCCCGTGCCGGAATCGTCGTTTTTGCTTTGGCGGGATTCAGAGCGGCGCCGCTGACGCCGGCGCTTAGGCTGCTTCTTGGAGGGGTCATCCTCGGTTGTTCCATCGCCCTTCCCTTCTTTTGGGGTGTCCACCATGTATATCTCATACGACGAGGTGGCCTTCCAGTGCCCTATAGGCGCTGGTTCTTTGTCGTCTCCTGCATCGGCATCCATACCGTCCATGTCTTCGGAGTCGAAGTCGAGCATGTCGGTTAAATCATCGACAGTGGCTACGAAGTGGGTGGTGGGTGGGCTTTGAAGTTCTTCGCCGTCCGCATCCCAACCTTGCTGACCATAGTCCGGCCAGGGCTCTCCTGATAAAGAGAGAGACTTTAGTGAATTCAGGATGTCGCCGACGGGCGAGTGAAAGATGTCCGCGTGGCGAACTCCATGATCGGCGCCCAATCGGATTCGATTGGCAGGGGCGGAAGGTTCGGAGTCCGGAGAGGAGTCTGGCACCTTGGAGTCACGAAGCCAGAAGGACAAGGCTGGTGTTCGGCTCGATCACCGTAGAGATTGCAGCCCCCGAGGCGGCGTCCAACCACCCGTCCTCGATTGGCGCAGTTGGCTCCGAGCTAAGGGTCGGAGCGGACACTGGTGTGGCCTTCAGGGCACTGTTTGGCGGCAGAGCTAGATCATGACCATCATGACAAGGCGCGCTTTCGGTCATGGCTCGAACCCGTCGAAGATCAAGTCTCCGCGGACGTCGGCCGTGTAGTTGAAACTTCCAAATCTGACACGATGGCGGGGTGTAGCTTCGATCTACTCCAGATGGCCAGCGAATTGGCCTGATGCGAGCCGCCGAATACGAAGATGCGCCGGGAGAAAAGTCTCACCCTGGACCATGTCGTTGTTGATGATCGGAGGAGCCATCGGGCCTAAAGATGACGACACAGAGGAACTCTCAATGAAAGCACCAATGTCAGTGTCAAAACCGGCGGATCTCGGGTAGGGGGTCCCGAACTGTGTGTCTAGGCGGATGGTCACAGGAGACAAGGGACACGATGTTTTTACCCAGGTTCGGGCCCTCTCGATGGAGGAAAAACCCTACTCAGGCTGGAGTAATATTGATGATATGGGTAGTACAAGAGTAGATCTAACACGAGATCGAGAGGCTAAACCCTAGAAGCTAGCCTATGGTATGATTGTTGTTCGTCCTACGGACTAAAACCCTCCGGTTTATATAGACACCGGAGAGGGCTAGGGTTACATAGAGTCGGTTACAATGGGAGGAGATCTACATATCCGTATCTTCAAGCTTGCCTTCCACGCCAAGGAAAGTCCCATCCGGACACGGGACGAAGTCTTCAATCTTGTATCTTCATAGTCCAGGAGTCCGGCCAAAGGTTATAATCCGGCCATCCGGACACCCCCTAATCCAGGACTCCCTTAGTACCCGCGAGTGATGTGGAGATGGGTTGACCTGGACCCTAGAGTTGAATATGAGGTGTGGCCGAGCATTCTTAGCCCTTGCCGCAATTCCTCGAGACGGGGCGACGGGGTCACATCTTTCGTGAGTGTCTGCTCGTAACCGCACTACCAACACACTAACGGTTTGGATATTTGATCCGAGAAGGCCTCTGGCCTGATAGCACTAACCATCACGTGGGCATAGTCTGGGAGTTCTACGTTGTATGCATCAGCCGAAGCTTAATAGACATCATGCGACCGAGCGGCGCGCGCCGGGTTGGACTTGCAAGCACCTGCTGATACGTCCATTTTGCATCATCCCTTTATATCGATATTTATTGCATTATGGGCTGTTATTACACGTTATGTCACAATAATTATGCCTTTTCTCTCTTATTTTACAAAGTTTACATGAAGAGGGAGAATGCCGGCAGCTGGAATTCTGGACTGGAAAAGGAGCAAATATTAGAGACCTATTTTGCACAGCTCCAAAAGTCCTGAAACTTCATGGAAGTTATTTTTTGGAATTAATAAAAAATACTGGCGAAAAAATCCATCAGAGGGGGCCCACACCCTGGCCACGAGGGTGGGGGGCGTGCCCTACCCCCTGGGTGCGCCCCCTGCCTCGTGGGCCCCCTAGCAGGCCTCCGGTGCCCATCTTCTGCTATATGAAGTCTTTCATCCGAGAAAAAAATCATAAGCTAGCTTTCGGGAAGAAACTCCGCCGCCACGAGGCGGAACCTTGGCGGAACCAATCTAGCGCTCCGGCAGAGCTGCTTGGGAAACTTCCCTCCGGAGGGGGAAATCATCGCCATCGTCATCACCAACGATCCTCTCATCGGGAGGGGGTCAATCTCCATCAACATCTTCACCAGCACCATCTCCTCTCAAACCCTAGTTCATCTCTTGTATCCAATCTTTGTCCCAAAGCCTCGGATTGGTACCTGTGGGTTGCTAGTAGTGTTGATTACTGCTTGTAGTTGATGCTAGTTGGTTTATTTGGTGGAAGATCATATGTTCAGATCCATTATGCATATTAATACCCCTCTGATTATGAACATGAATATGATTTGTGAGTAGTTACGTTTGTTCACGAGGACATGGGAGAAGTCTTGCTATAAGTAGTCATGTGAATTTGGTATTCGATTCGATATTTTGATGAGATGTATGTTGTCTTTCCTCTAGTGGTGTTATGTGAACGTCGACTACATGACACTTCACCATTGTTTGGGCCTAGAGGAAGGCATTGGAAAGTAATAAGTAGATGATGGGTTGCTAGATTGTGAGCTTAAACCCTAGTTTATGAGTTGCTTCGTAAGGGGCTGATTTGGATCCATATGTTTCATGCTATGGTTAGGTTTACCTTAATACTTCTTTTGTCGTTGCAGATGCTTGCAAGGGGGGTTAATCATAAGTGGGATGCTTGTCCAAGAAAGGACAGTACCCAAGCACCGGTCCACCCACATACCAAATTATCAAAGTAACGAACGCGAATCATATGAGCGTGATGAAAACTAGCTTGACGATAATTCCCATGTGTCCTCGGGAGCGCTTTTCTCTATATAAGAGTTTGTCCAGGCTTGTCCTTTGCTACAAAAAGGATTGGGCCATCTTGGTGCACATTATTTACTTTCATTACTTGTTACCCGTTACAAATTACCTGATCACAAAACTATCTGTTACCGATAATTTTAGTGCTTGCAGAGAATACCTTACTGGAAACCGCTTATCATTTCCTTCTGCTCCTCGTTGGGTTCGACACTCTTACTTATAAAAAGGACTACAATAGATCCCCTATACTTGTGGGTCATCAAGACTCTTTGTTGGCGCCGTTGCCGGGGAGTGAAACGCATTTGGTAAGGAAAAATTTATATAGTGTGCTGAAATTTACTCTCACTTGTTACTATGGAACATAATCCTTTGAGGGGCTTGTTCGGGGTATCTTCACCCCGACCAGTAGAGCAAAGAGTTGCTCCTCAACCTACTGAACCTACTGAAAATGATTACTTTGAAATTCCTTCAGGTATGATAGAGAAACTGCTAGTTAATCCTTTTACAGGAGATGGAACATTACATCCTGATTTGCACCTAATCTATGTGGATGAAGTTTGCGGAATATTTAAGCTTGGAGGTATGCCCGAGGATGTTATAAAGAAGAAGGTCTTCCCTTATTCTTTGAAGGGAGAGGCATTGACATGGTTTAGGCTATGTGATGATATGGGATCATGGAACTACAACCGATTGAAATTGGATTTCATCAAAAAAATATCCTATGCATCTTGTTCATCGTGATCGTAATTACATATATAATTTTTGGCCTCGCGAAGGAGAAAGCATCGCTCAAGCTTGGGGGAGGCTTAAGTCAATGTTATATTCATGCCCCAATCATGAGCTCTCAAGAGAAATGATTATCCAAAAATTTATGCTCGGCTTTCTCTCAATAATCGCTCCATGCTCGATACTTCTTGTACTGGATCTTTTATGATGAAGACTATTGAATTCAAATGGGATTTATTGGAAAGAATTAAACGCAACTCTGAAGATTGGGACCTCGACGAAGGTAAGGAGTCAGGTATGACACCTAAGTTTGATTGTGTTAAATCTTTTATGGATACCGATGTTTTCCGTGAATTTAGCACTAAATATGGACTTGACTCTGAGATAGTAGCTTCTTTCTGTGAATCCTTTGCCACTCGTGTTGATCTCCCTAAGGAGAAGTGGTTTAAATATAATCCTCCTGTTTAAGTAAAAGTAGTTGCACCTATTAAAGTTGAAGAAAAGACTATCACTTATAATGATCCTGTCGTTCCCACTGCTTATATTGAGAAACCACCTTTCCCTGTTAGAATAAAGGGTCATGGTAAAGCTTCAACTATGGTCAACAAAAGTAATATTAGGACACCCAAACCCCCTGAGCAAATTAAAGTTGAACCTAGTATTGCTATAGTTAAAGATCTCTTGGCTGATAATATTGATGGGCATGTTATTTACTTCTGCAATGAAGCTGCTAGGATTGCTAGACCTGATGCTAAAAATAAACATAGACCTGTTGTAGGCATGCCTGTTATTTCTGTTAAAATAGGAGATCATTGTTATCATGGCTTATGTGATATGGGTGCTAGTGCAAGTGCAATACCTCATTCCTTATACAAAGAAATTATGCATGATATTGCACCTGCTGAGATAGAGGAAATTGATGTTACAATTAAGCTTGCCAATAGAGACACTATTTCACTAGTTGGGACTGTTAAATGTTGAAGTCTTGCGTGGGAAAGTTAAATACCCTGCTGATTTTCTTGTTCTTGGTTCTCCACAAGATGACTTTTACCCCATTATATTTGGTAGACCCTTCTTGAATACTGTTAATGCTAAGATAGATTGCATAAAGGATGTTGTTACTATTGGTTTGGGGGATATGTCTCATGAGTTTAATTTTGCTAAATTTCGTAGACAACCCCGTGATGAGGAACTGCCAAGTAAAGATGAAATTATTGGTCTTGCTTCTATTGCCGTGCCTCCTAGTGATCCTTTAGAACAATATTTGCTAGACCATGAAAATGATATGTTTATGAATGAAAGAAGGGAAATAGATGAAGTATTCTTTAAACAAGGACCTATCTTGAAACAAAACTTGCCTGTTGAAATCCTAGGGGATCCTCCTCCACCCAAGGGTGATCCCGTGTTTGAGCTTAAACCATTACCTGATACTCTTAAATATGATTATCTTGATGAAAAGAAGATATATCCTTTTATTATTAGCGCTAACCTTTCAGAGCATGAAGAAAAGAAATTATTGAAAACTCTGAAGAAGCACCGTGCTGCTATTGGATATACTCTTGATGATCTTAAGGGCATTAGTCCCACTCTATGCCAGCACAAAATAAAATTGGAGAAAGACGCTAAACTGGTTGTTCATCACCAACGATGGTTGAATCCTAAGACGAAAGAAGTGGTAAGGAAAGAAATACTAAAGCTTCTGGAGGCAGGTATAATTTATCCCGTTGTAGATAGTCAGTGGGTAAGTCCTGTCCATTGTGTCCCTAAGAAAGGAGGTATTACCGATGTTCCTAATGATAAAGATGAATTGATCCTACAAAGAATTGTTACAGGTTATAGGATGGTAATTGATTCCCGCAAATTAACTAAAGCTACTAAAAAGGATCACTACCCTTTACCTTTTATTGATCAAATGCTAGAAAGACTATCCAAACATACACATTTTTGCTTTCTAGGTGGTTATTCTGGTTTCTCTCAAATACCTGTGTCAAAAGAGGATCAAGAAAATACCACTTTTACTTGTCCTTTTGGTACCTTTGCTTATAGACGTATGCCTTTTGGTTTATGTAATGCACCTGCTACCTTTCAAAGATGCATGATGGCTATATTCTCTGATTTTTGTGAAAAGATTGTTGAGGTTTTCATGGATGATTTCTTCGTATATGGAACTTCTTTTGATGATTGCTTGAGCAACCTTGATCGAGTTTTGCAGAGATGTGAAGAAACTAACCTAGTCTTGAATTGGGGGAAGTGCCACTTTATGGTTAATGAAGGTATTGTCTTGGGGCATAAAATTTCTGAAAGAGGTATTGAAGTTGACAAAGCTAAAGTTGATGCTATTGAAAAGATGCCATGTCCCAAGGACATTAAAGGTAAAGAAGCTTCCTTGGTCACGCCGGTTTTTATAGGAGGTTCATTAAGGACTTCTCTAAAATCTCCAGGCCTCTGACTAATCTCTTACAAAAAGATATTCCTTTTGTCTTTGATGATGATCGTGTAGAAGCATTTGAAATACTTACGGAAGTATTGATTTCTGCACCTATTGTTTAGCCACCTGATTGGAGTTTACCCTTTGAAATCATGTGTGATGCTAGTGATTATGCTGTAGGTGCTGTCCTAGGGCAAAGAGTTGATAAGAAATTAAATGTTATTAAATATGCTAGTAAAACTCTAGACAATGCCCATAGAAATTATGCTACTACTGAAAAAGAATTTTTAGCAGTTGTATTTGCTTGTGATAAGTTCAGGCCTTATATTGTTGATTCTAAAGTAACTGTTCACACTGATCATGCCGGTATTAAATACCTTATGGAAAAGAAAGATGCTAAGCCTAGACTTATTAGATGGGTCCTCTTGCTACAAGAATTTGATTTGCATATTATTGATAGAAAGGGAGCTGAGAACCCCGTTGCAGACAACTTGTCTAAGTTAGAGAATGTTCTTGATGACCCACTACCTATTGATGATAGCTTCCCTAATGAACAATTAAATGTTATTAATGCTTCTCGTACTGCTCCATGGTATGCTAATTATGCTAATTACATTGTTGCTAAATTTATACCACCTAGTTTCACATACCAGCAAAATAAAAAGTTCTTCTATGATTTAAGACATTACTTCTGGGATGACCCACACCTTTATAAAGAAGGAGTAGATGGTGTTATTAGACGTTGTATACCTGAGCATGAACATGAACAGATCCTACACAAGTGTCACTCCAAGGCATACGGAGGACATCACGCTGGAGATAAAACCGCACATAAGGTATTGCAATCCGGTTTTTATTGGCCTACTCTCTTCAAAGATGCCCGTAAGTTTGTCTTGTCTTGTGATGAATGTCAAAGAATTGGTAATATTAGTAGACGTCAAGAAATGCCTATGAATTATTCACTCATTATTGAACCATTTGATGTTTGGGGCTTTGATTATATGGGACCGTTTCCTTCCTCGAATGGTTATATAGATATTTTAGTTGCTGTTGATTACATTACTAAGTGGGTAGAAGCTATTCCAACTAGTAGTGCTGATCATAACACCTCTATTAAGATGCTTAAAGAAGTTATTTTTCCGACGTTTTGAGTCCCTAGATATTTAATGACTGATGGTGGTTCACATTTTATTCATGGTGCTTCTCGTAAGATGCTTGCTAAGTATGATGTTAATCATAGAATTGCATCTCCGTATCATGAGCAGTCTAGTGGTCAAGTAGAATTGAGTAACAGAGAGCTCAAATTAATTTTGCAAAAGACTGCTAATAGATCTAGAAAGAATTGGTCTAAGAAACTTGATGATGCATTATGGGCCTATAGAACTGCATATAAAAATCCTATGGGTATGTCTCCGTATAAAATGGTTTATGGAAAAGCATGTCATTTACATCTCGAACTAGAACATAAGGCATATTGGGCCATTAAAGAGCTCAATTATGATTTCAAACTTGCCGGTGAGAAGAGGTTATTTGGCATTAGCTCACTTGATGAATGGAGAACCCAAGCCTATGAGAATGCCAAACTTTTTAAAGAAAAAGTTAAAAGATGGCATGACAAAAGGATACAAAAGCGTGAGTTTAATGTAGGAGATTATGTGTTGCTATTCAACTCTCGCCTAAGATTTTTTGCAGGAAAGCTTCTCTCTAAATGGGAAGGTCCTTACGTTATCGAGGAGGTCTATCGTTCCAGTGCCATAAAAATCAACAACTTTGAAGGCACAAATCCAAAGGTGGTGAACGGTGAAAGAATCAAACATTATATCTCAGGTAATCCTATAAATGTTGAAACCAATGTTATTGAAACCGTAACCCCGGAGGAATACATAAGGGACACTTTCCGTAACGCTCAGATCCGAAAAGGAATAGGTGCATTAGTGGTAAGTAAACTGACTCCAAAACAGTTCTAATGGCAATTTTTCTCCGTTTTGGAATATTTAAGAAAATAGGAAAATAAGAAGTAGTCCGGGAAGGACACGAGGCTTCCACGAGGGTGGAGGGCGCGCCCTACCCCTTGGGCGCAACCCCTCCCTCGTGGGCACCTCGTGTGCTCTCCGGACTCCGTTTTCTTGCACGATACTTCTTTTGGTCGGTAAAGATTCATTATATAATCTCCCGAAGGTTTTGACCACCGTACCACGCAAATATCCTATGTTTTTGTTTCGAGTTGTTTCTGCCGCAGATTAGAGCAAAATGTCTTCTCAAGAGTTGGGGAGAGTCGGGTGTCTCATCTGACACCGGGTCCAGGGGCAAACAGCGACGCCTATCACTTTGGGCCATCAACGGAGGAAGATATGAAAGCCGACTTGAAAAGGTTAGATGACATGGAGGAGGATCAAGAAGTTACTTCTCGTTTCCGGGCAGGATTCACGAATGGGGAACTACAGAGCTCAGCTATTCCAAACTCGGTTATCCCCTCCAGCGTTAAATTTCTCTCTTATGAAAATATGAAAAAGAGTGTTACTTGTTCTCCCGCAGCTATGCAACATCCATGGGTGCAAGGAGCTTTAACCGTCACGGGTAAGCTCCGTAAGGAAGTAATGGATCTCAAGCAACAAGTCAATAAGCTCGAGGGAGAGAATCGTATCCTGAAGGGCATCATCGCCATGAATATCACATCACCACCTCCCAAGAAAGAGATATAATCACATGGGTATGGGCACTCCCCTTGGCAACTTCCAAGCTTGGGGGAGGTGCCCTGGTATCGTATCACCATCACACTCCTGTCTTTACCGTTTTTCTTAGTTCGATCCTTTTGGTAATATCTTGATCTAGTAGAATAAAGTTTTAGTATGATATAGTTTTGAGTTTTGCCTTTTGATCCTTCTATGTAATCGATTCCGTGAGCTATATATAATAAAGATTAGTGTTGAGTCAAGGGCTTGATTATTTTGCTATGATCTTGAGGGAATAAAAGAAAAGGAAAGAATCAAAGAAATAAAAGAGATCATATTGATCTTATGGGGAGTAATTACTTCACATATAAAGAGTATGATGAATAAAAGTTGTTGAGAGTTGACAAACATAGTTTTGGTCATCGTTGCAATTAATAGGAAGTAATAAAGAAAGAGAGGTTTTCACATATAAATATACTATCTTGGACATCTTTTATGATTGTGAGCACTCATTAAAATATGATATGCTAAAGAGTTGATGTTGGACAAGGAAGACAACGTAATGGGTTATGTTTTCTTATATCTGAAATAAAGTATATTGTCATGGATCATCCAACATATTGAGCTTGCCTTTCCCCCTCATGCTAGCCAAATTCTTTGCACCAAGTAGAGATACTACTTGTGCTTCCGAATATCCTTAAACCCAGTTTTGCCATGAGAGTCCACCATATCTACCTATGGATTGAGTAAGATCCCTCAAGTAAGTTGTCATTGTTGTACGCAATAAAAATTGCTTTCTAAATATGTATGAATTTTTAGTGTGGAGAAAATACGCATTATACGATCTTGTGATGTGGAAGAAATAAAAGCGACAGACTGCATAATAAAGGTCCATATCACAAGTGGCAATATAAAGTGACGTTCTTTTGCATTAAGATTTCGTGCATCCAACCCCAAAAGCACATGACAACCTCTGCTTCCCTCTACGAAGGGCCTATCTTTTATTCTAGTCTCTTACCTTATGCAAGAGTCATGGTGATCTTCACCTTTCCTTTTTACATTTTATCCTTTGGCAAGCACCTTGTGCTGGAAAGATCCTGATATATATACCCAATTGGATGTAAGTTATCATGAACTATTATTGTTGACATTAGCCTTGAGGTAAAAGGTTGGGAGGCAACACTATAAGCCCCTATCTTTCTCTGTGTCCGATTAAAACTCCATACCCATAAGTATTGTGTGAGTGTTAGCAATTGTGAAAGATTAAATGATAGTTGAGTATGTGGACTTGCTGAAAAACTCTTATATTGACTCTTTCCGATGTTATAATAAATTGCAATTGCTTCAATGACCGAGATCATAATTTGTTAGTTCTCAATGAATTTTCTGATTCATACTTTACATTGTGAATAGATTATTACTTGAGCATAAAATAGCATATGACAATGTCCAAATATGTTGCTGTTATAAGAATGATCATGATGCCCTCATGTCCATATTTTATTTTGTCGACACCTCTGTCTCTAAACTTTTGGACATACTTTTTGTTATCGGCTTCCGCTTGAGGACAAGCGAGGTCTAAGCTTGGGGGAGTTGATACGTCCATTTTGCATCATGCTTTTATATTGATATTTATTGTATTATGGGATATTATTACACGTTATTTCACAATACTTATGCCTTTTCTCTCTTATTTTACAAGGTTTACATGAAGAGGGAGAATGCCGGCAGCTGGAATTCTGGACTAGAAAAGGAGCAAATATTAGAGACATATTCTGCACAGCTCCAAAAGTCCGGAAACTTCACGGAAGTTATATTTGGAATTAATAAAAACACTGGCGAAAGAATACATCAGAGGGGGCCCACACCCTGGCCACGAGGGTGGGGGCGCGCCCCCTGCCTCGTGGGCCCTCGGGCAGGCCTCCGGTGACCATCTTCTGCTATATGAAGTCTTTCGTCCGAGAAAAAATCATAAGCAAGCTTTCGGGAAGAAACTCCGCCGCCACGAGTCGGAACCTTGGCGGAACCAATCTAGGGCTCCGGCAGAGCTGTTCTGCCGGGGAAACTTCCCTCCAGGAGGGGGAATCATCGCCATCATCATCACCAACGATCCTCTCATCGGGAGGGGGTCAATCTCCATCAACATCTTCACCAGCACCATCTCCTCTCAAACCCTAGTTCATCTCTTGTATCCAATCTTTGTCCCAAAGCCTCAGATTGGTACACGTGGGTTGCTAGTAGTGTTGATTACTCCTTGTAGTTGATGCTAGTTGGTTTATTTGGTGGAAGATCATATGTTCAGATCCATTATGCATATTAATACCCCTCGATTATGAACAAGAATATGATTTGTGAGTAGTTACGTTTGTTCCTGAGGACATGGGAGAAGTCTTGCTATAAGTAGTCATGTGAATTTGGTATTCGTTCGATATTTTGATGAGATGTATGTTGTTTTTCCTCTAGTGGTGTTATGTGAATGTCGACTACATGACACTTCACCATTGTTTGGGCCTAGAGGAAGGCATTGGGAAGTAATAAGTAGATGATGGGTTGCTAGAGTGACAGAAGCTTAAACCCCTAGTTTATGAGTTGCTTCGTAAGGGGCTGATTTGGATCCATATGTTTCATGCCATGGTTAGGTTTACCTTAATACTTCTTTTGTAGTTGCGGATTCTTGCAATAGGGGTTAATCATAAGTGGGATGCTTGTCCAAGAAAGGACAGCACCCAAGCACCGGTCCACCCACATACCAGATTATCAAAGTAACAAACGCGAATCATATGAGCGTGATGAAAACTAGCTTGACGATAATTCCCATGTGTCCTTGGGAGTGCTTTTCTCTATATAAGAGTTTGTCCAGGCTTGTCCTTTGCTAGAAAAAGTATTGGGCCATCTTGCTGCACCTTATTTACTTTCATTACTTGTTACGGTTACAATTTACCTTATCACAAAACTATTTGTTACCGATAATTTCAGTGCTTGCAGAGAATACCTTACTGAAAATCGCTTACCATTTCCTTCTACTCCTCGTTGGGTTCGACACTCTTACTTATCGAAAGGAATACGATAGATCCCCTATACTTGTGGGCCATCACCTGCCTTTTTAAGGAGGTAGCTAGATCTGCTCACCGGCCGCCCACGCAACATGCAGGAGTTCCCTGGGCGATGCCCCAAGACCCCTGGGGCATAGGTTTAATCTGGCGTGCTGACCTCTCTATTGAGCCTAGGTTGGGTTGCGGTGTATCGTTTGGCCGAGGCCGGGCATGACCCAGGAAAGTGTGTCCGACCGGAGTTAATCGAGCGTGGTGGGTAAGTTGGTGCACCCATGCAGGGAAGAAGACATCTATTGATAGCCTGTCCTACGGTAACGGACACTTGGAGTTGTATCCCGATCGATACAACTAGAACTGGATACTTGTGATGAGAAATGGATAGTATGGCTCTAGGATTGCTTTCTCACAAGGAATCGAGGAAGGATCTCTTAGTGAGGATGATAACACCACTGCTACTTTATATTATGCTATTATGTACTCTTCTAATGATGCAAGACCATTGGAGATGCTTGAAGATGCTGAAGATGCTAGTCTTCGATAGGGCTAGGTCTTCTCTCTATTCTGGCATTTCTGCAGCCCAGTCCACATATACAGCCTTCCTTTGATAATGGTGCATATGTAGCGTAGATCCTTGCTTGCGAGTACTTTGGATGAGTACTCACGGTTGCTTTGCTCCCTCTTTTCCCCTTTTTCCTTTCTTTCCGGATGTCGCAACCAGATGGTGAAGTCCAGGAACCAGACGCCACCATCGACGACTACTACTACTACCAAGAGGGTGCTTACTACTACGTGGAGACCCTCGACATAGTTAGGAGGCTCCCAGGCAGGAGGCCTTGCCTTTTTGATCGATGTTGCTTTTGTGCTATCCTTCTTAAGGCAAACTTGTTTAACTTATGTTTGTGCTCAGATATTGTTGCTTCCGCTGACTTTTGTGTTTTCGAGCTTATGTATTCGAGCCCTCGAGGCCCCTGGCTTGTAATATAAAGCTTGCATTATTTTAATATTTGTCTAGAGTTGTGTTGTGATATCTTCCCGTGAGTCCTTGATCTTGAACTTGCACATTTGCGTGTATGATTAGTATACGATTGAATCAAGGGTGTCACAAGTTGGTATCAGAGCCGACTGCTTGTAGGTAGCCCCCTTCCCAACTCCTTGGCCGAAGTTGAGTCTAGTCCTTCAAAAACTTTTACTAACATTGTTGTGTGGCTTACGGGCTCACATCACAAATAGGTGGTATTAGGATCTTTTATTCCTCGTCTATACTCTGGGATTCTGATCTCTCTTCTATTTAGGTTAAATGATTTTGCTAAGATCTAACTTTAGGTTCTCGAAAATACTTCTCCCGGAGAGCTCCTTCAGTCCAGATGATCGTTTGCTGCACCAGAAGACCCGAAACCCTTGTGCCTTCGGCGTTGCAATTCCATATCACCGATAAATCCCTAGGGATAGTTGCATACACTTGTCGTCCATACCTTCATTTCCAATTGTTCTTGTTATTTCAAGATACCCTGAAATACTTTGGATATTCCTAGAATCCTTTGTGCCTGCTGCCTTGCAGCTCCTTTTCCGCATGAATACATGTATGAATAATTCCTCACACTTACCGGGGTTCCGTTCATCCCCAGTTGTTCATGTGTTTCGCAAATTCTTGGAATACTATTTGATCTTCAGATAATCCTCAGTATCCTATTGCTCCTGTTCTTCCTTATCGTCTTGCATTATGGTTAATTCCATATGTCTAACAATATTCATTAAACTCCTTTGAGATTTTCATTCTTATCCTATTGATTTGACATGTGCGTAAATGCACACATTCATTAGTTATTCCCTGTTAATTATTTCCGGACATGAGCTGGTTCTCGGCAAATCAAACCTTGAACGATTGTCGATCTATGTCTTTTCAACTTGCTTATCTTTTGATTAGAGCATCTGCTTCTGATCCCCCGAATTGGAAACCATAATTCCTTTGCATTTAAGCTTTGGAATTATCAGATATTTCCAAAATTCGATGCCTCTGCATTATTTATTCTTCTGATTGAATATCGATACTCACATCAGCTCCGTTGTGGATCGCCGGATCCATTATTGGATTATCATCCGACAATGTCCTTCATATTCAAAGAACCTCATGAAGTTCTTTCCCAGATACATAATGCCTTTGGTAAATTGTATCCTCTCCTTTTGTCAACCATGCTCTGCTTTCGAACTTGTGTTGTTTACTTTTGAAGTTTGTGGAATAGGTTCCTAAGATGCCCCTATGGGTTGAACCTATGCCTCCCATAACCCATTTGAACCCGAGAGTTTTAACGAGTCTTGCTCTTCTGCTGTTTTGCCAGATAACATTTCAACACTAAAACTTCATCAAAAGCGAGAAGTAAATGAAATGATATGCATTGAAGAAGTGGGAGTCGACCTTGAACTTTGTGTTCATGCCCAAGGACACGATGTAGATCTTATCATGGAAGCTTATCTTAAAATTAATTATCCCCATGGTATAAGATCTTATATCTGGGATTTGATCCTTTGCAACCGTGGTTCTGACCATGAGTGTTCCCCTTTGATTCCATTTCTCGGACAAGTTAAAGCACTTCTCTTCTGCAGATAAATGCATCTCCGCAACCTCTGTTTTGATCTACCTTCGAGTATACCCTCCGGTATCTCGAGAATATCAAAGAATTGTGTTGCTTCCTATGAGTCTTCATCTAGTATTGCTTCTCACTGATTTCAGATTTCCCCCAGGTTCTGGGATATTAGTCAGTCAAGAACGCTAATAAGTGAATCGATCCCGCACTCTGATTCAATAACTCTAAGTATTTTTTGTTGCTTACGAGTTTAATAATCCTTCGAGTCATTCCTAGCCTGATCGGCTATATCATTATCGTGCTAAATTTTAGCTGTACTACCTGGTCCTTCCTCGAAGCACATTTTTCGACGATGAGCTAAGCTTACGTCGATCTTCCTCGTCACATCATTTCACCTTGAGCAGCAAGCCTGATTCCACGTTTGTGTCAAATTCGTGGTTCCGATAACCTTTCGCTTCAAAATTCCTTTGACTTGATGTCATCGCCGATTGATTACATCTTCATGAAACCTCTCGACAAATTGTCGTGATCATCATCAAACATTCTGAGCTCTTCCAGGTTATCAACCAAATTCATGATGAGAAATACCATCCTTGCCCCCCTTGATGAATTGTTGCTGAGCCCGTGGGCCACATCCTCATCTTTTTCTTGCTGAATTTGCATGACTTACTTTATAAGTTGTTTCCAATGGATCCTTTGCGTATCCAAAGTCTGAACTTTACCTAATGACCATGTCAATGCTATCTCGAAGCATGACTGTGGTACCCAAACATCAACAAGAACATTGGAAGAGCAATGCTAAAATTGTCTTGATCAATTATCCAAACACCATTGTATGGGTAAACCTCATTAAATTCCTTGCCCCTTTGTCTATGTGGTTACATACTTGGAGTACTATCATGCATATCATGCTCGACTTTGCTGTTGAAAGATATACTCTTGATACTTGTACTCTTGTTTAATCTGATACTCACATTTTTCCTTTCCATTGTTTTGTTTAACCTTCCTTATGATCTATATGAACTAAGCAGTAATATTTTCCTGCTTATGCAAACACCTCGGTGTACAACTCTGCTAGTAAGACCCTGTTACTATTGTTAATAACCTTCTGGTAACCACGGATGGACGAGAACTTTGGCTAATGGTCCGCCTCGTTCCAACGAGCAGGAAAATGGTTCTCTTCGTCCCTCGCCCTTGGTACCAAAGTTGATGCCAACATAACTGAAAGGCCTTCCTATGACATGCCTTGCTATCATATCCGTGCAAGGTGTCGCCGATCTTCCTACTCTAAACACACAAGGTGGGCCCATAACCCATAGTTCCACAGGATCGAAGCCTGACTCTCCTGTACAACCTTGATTCTGAAATATTCTTTGCACTTGGCCTCATATGTAATTCACGAGCTAACTTCCTCACCATGATTCATTCTGATATCAGAGGCAACATTATTCCTCATTGCTCTGAACCCCTTCATCACCTATTATAGGCATCAACTTGATGCCTACCTGGTTGAAACTTGTTGAACTTCCTTATAGCACTCTCGATTTGCTTCTTGGTGCTTCAAAAATCTCCTTCCTTGAGATAATTACTGGATGCTAATCCTTTCAGACGTCCGTCCTTATAATTTTCCCCTTATACCCTATTTGTAAGTACGATGGAGTTTCTGAAGAAAGGACGAGGACTTCATCATGATGCCCTGATGCAGCGAATTGAAGACATCAACGTTATGGATCAACCTCTTCGATGAGAGCAACACGAAAAAGAAGATTCGTTAGAATTTCATAACCAACACTTCTCTCCTTGCTCCACCTCTTAAATCTCGGGACGAGATTTCTTATAGTGGAGAAGATTTGTAACACCCCCAGTGACATGCTACAGTAACCCTCTGTGATTAAGCTAATCACTTTGCTAAGCAGTGCTTGATCACCTTTGATTCAAATATCATTTGAAATCCCACATTGGAATAAAATTCAATTTGCAAGGAAATATGGAGTTGCTACAAAATAGTTCATGTTTTACCCAAAATTCCATAACATTTAATTGTTAAGGAAAACAACATCACCCCCAAGCCAAGATGGACTATAGCAATTTAAAATAGTGCCAAATCAGCAAATTAATTGCTTTTCCATTTATGCAAAATTCTAACAGCTTCAATTAGATTCCAAACTTTTTGTGGCAGTGAACAATATTTCTTGGAATTTGTTTTGGTCAGTGGCATATTTTTGCAAAGTCATTTGTGGCTAAAATAAAATGAAAAAGATACTGAAAAAAACAGAGAAAGAAAAGAAAAAAGGCCGAGTGCATTCTTTGCACTTGAGCGCACTGACTACAGCGCGGCCCAGCCCAACCTGGGCCTTCTCCCACCTTGCTACAGGAGGTAGAGAGGTGCGTGGCGCACATCCCGTGCGCCATAGCCGTGGATGCCCTACACGTTGCTCCCCCAAGCCTATAAACACATCTCTGAGAAACCCTAGATCGCCCTCGCCCATTTCCCCCTCGATCCTCCTTCACCCCCTCCTCTCTGGTTTGAATTCAAGCTCGCGCGATCACTGCTGCCCCGCCCTCGTTGACGCGTCCACCGGCCTCCTCGGCGTTCGGGGGCGCGTCTTGGAGGTTCGCCATGTTCATCCGTGTCCGTTCAGGGCATCAGAGCAAGGGAGCTGCGTGAACGGCGCCGTCGACCTCTTCTTCCTTCGCCCGTCGTCCGCCTCGTCGTCGTCGACCAAGCACGCGAGCCGGGACGGCCCCGCAGCGCTGCATCGCCTTCGTCCGCCTCGGTCGCCGCTGACCACCGTCGTCCCAGCCTCCCCTGCAGCTACTAAGCCCCTCGCCGGCCTCCTTGAGCCGCTCGGTGAGCTCCACTCGCCCTCCCCCTTCTCTCTGCCATCGCGCACGCCCGCTAGGTAGTTTCCCCGCCATGGCCGAGCGCGACGCCGCTCGAGACCGTCGACGTCCGCGCTCCGGTGACCCTCGGGTCACGCGCGTGCCTCCGTCGCCTGCCGCTACTTGCTGTTACGCTCCTGTTTTGCTGCTGCTCCTACTAGTTAGTCGTTGCTGCTTCTCCTAAGCGCTACTCCTGGCTGCTAGCTGCTGCGTACTGCAGCTGCTCGCTGCCCCGGCCACTCGCCCGTCGCCTCCGCCACCACTGTTGCACTTCCTCCGAGTCGCCGCGCCGCTGCACGCACGCGCATGGCCCGCGCCGCATCTGCCCAAGCGAGGCCGCGCCCTCCTGGCCCCTCCCGCGCCAAGCGCATGGCCATGGCCGCCGCACGCGAGCGTGCGTGCCCAGCCATGGTGGCTGGCTAGCCTTGGCCGGCCCTGTGTATGGGGTTGTTTGGTTGCCGCCCTAAGAAAAATTTGCCTGGCCAGGAGCAAGCCAGACAACTACTCGCATCTTCTTTGGTTCGTGCCTGAGCACAAATCGGCCAGCCTGACCTGAGCACCTCCAGCACATAATTAACCGGTGCCAGGCCACTAGAATAGGAGGCATGAGTCAGGCAGAGCAATCAGTGTGTGCATGCATTCACTTTTGACAGTGTGATATTATTTTAATATTGCTCAGGCACAGGCAAGGATCTGGGAATGAACCAAATAACTTCTTTTCAAGCTGCCTGCTAGGCTAAAGTCACAAGAGTTTCTGGTGCCTGTCAGGCGCTCATTTTTTTCCGGCAGGTTGTTCAGGTAGCGAACCAAATAGCCCCTATATCCGTGTGTGCGTGTGTGTTAGATTAGAAATAATGGCCACGACCATGTGGCCCCCTACTAATTAGGTTAGCTAGATTAGTTACTAACATTAGTTTAGCCACTATCACTTACAACCAGGCCCCACCTAGCTAATTAGATTAACAAAAAAACTCTGTTAGAACTCTCAGTCAATGACAATTGGGTCCCACTGATCCAGTTGACCAGTCAATGCTGACTGGGTCTGTCTCTGCCAATGGCATGCGGCCCCCTGACCTTGTTGACTAGTCAAACTGGAGTAGTTGACTGCTGACTCAGCACCCTCCTGGCCCCACCTCTCATACTCTGAGGCTAGCTGCTGCTAAGTATAAAAGTATTTTCAGTTTGCTTTTGAAATAAATGAATTTCACTAATTTCATAAAATGCTTTAAACTTCGATAAATCATAGAAAATAATCTATATCTCGGATGAAAATGTTTTCTACATGAAAGTTGCTCAGAAAAATCTAACGAATCCGAATACGTGGTCAATTCATCTGTCACATGCTCCTAGCATGATAAACATGGAACATTCCCCCTCCGGTCATCTGTCTGACACAGGTCCGGAACTGGGAAAACATTCCCGGTTGAATTCCCCCTTCACCTATATCGTGGAGCACTTCGTTAGGTCGACCCTAATTCTACTTCTCGTCATGTCATCCTTTATGATGATTTGTTTGCTGTATATTTGTTGTTTCTTCCCCCTCTTCTCTCTGGTAGACCCCATGACCGATGTCCCTGTCATCGACTACGTCGACGACGACTCTTCTTCCTTTGCTACTATTATTGTTTGCTCCTATTCTGATGCATAGCCTGCTTTTGTAACCCGCTTATTGTTACCTACCTGCTTATCCTAAACTGCTTAGTATAGGTTGGTTAGTGATCCATCATTGACCCCCACCTTGACCTTGTTGCCCCTGCTTCGTCATCGACGATTCGAGCAACGTGATCAACAACCAGAGCCCGACACCTCACATCACATCATGCCCCTTTTGTTGCTCGACTCTGCAGAGTTACCATCGAGTGCCGAGGGTGATACCTCATACATCACTCCTGATGAGATCTTTGTAGTGTAGCTGTTCGGTCATGGTCATTGAGGGTGATTCCTCCTTGACCACTCCCGATACGACTCTGTCATGCAACCCCTCAAGTGTGAACCTCGAGGGTGGTTCCTCTTACGATCACCTTGATGATTACATCGAGTGGAATTCACCGAGGGTGATTCCTCGGGTTTTCCCCTTGATGTTTGGACACATGATACTTGGACTTTACAACTGTTACTTGGAAAGGCGGGTCGACCCTAAGGGGTACCCGCGAGTGATGTAGAGATGGGTTGACCCGGAGGGTACCCGAGAGTTGAATACGAGGCGTGGCCGGGCATTCTTAGCCCTTGCCGCAAGTCCTCGAGACGGGGCGATGGGGTCACATCTTTCGTGAGTCTCTGCTCGTGACCGCACTACCAAAACACTAACGGTTTGGATATTTGATCCGAGAAGGCCTCTGGCCTGATAGCACTAACCATCGCGTGGGCATAGTATGGGCGTTCTACGTCGTATGCATCAGCCGAAGCTTAATAGACGTCATGCGACCGAGCGGCGCGCGCAGGGTTGGACTGGTAAGCACATGCCTTTTTAAGGAGGTAGCTACGTCTGCTCATCGGCCGCCCACGCAACATGCAGGAGTTCCAGGGGCGATGGCCCAAGACCCATGGGGGCATAGGTTTAGTCTGGTGTGCTGACCTCTCTATTGAGCCTAAATCGGGTTGCGGCGTTTCGTTTGGCCGAGGCTGGGCATGACCCAGGAAAGTGTGTCCGGCCTGAGTTAATCGAGCGTGGTGGGTAAGTTGGTGCACCCCTGCAGGGAAGAAAACATCTATCGATAGCCTGTCCTACGGTAACAAACACTTGGAGTTGTATCCCGATCGATACAACTAGAACTGGATACTTGTGATGAGAAATGGATAGTATGGCTCTAGGATTGCTTTCTCACAGGGAGTCGAGGAAGGATCTTTGGGTGCAGATGATAACACCATTGCTACTTTATATTATGCTATTATGTACTCTTCTAATGCTGCAAGACCATTGGAGATGCTTGAAGATGCTGAAGATGCCAGTCTTTGATAGGGCTAGGTCTTCTCTCTATTCTAGCATTTCATGACCCGATCCACATATCTGACCTTCCTTTGATAATGGTGCATATGTAGTGTAGATCCTTGCTTGCGAGTACTTTGGATGAGTACTCATGGTTGCTTTGCTCCCTCTTTTCCCCTTTTTTCCTTTCTTTCCGGATGTCGCAACCAAATGGTGAAGTCCAGGAACCAGACGCCACCGTCGACGATGACTACTACTACCACGAGGGTGCTTACTACTACGTGGAGACCGTCGACAACCAGGAGTAGTTAGGAGGCTCCCAGGCAGGAGGCCTAGCCTTTTAGATTGATGTTGCTTTTGTGCTAGCCTACTTAAGGTAAACTTGTTTAACTTATGTCTGTGCTCAGATATTGTTGCTTCCGCTGACTTTTGTGTTTTCGAGCTTATGTATTTGAGCCCTCGAGGCCCCTGGCTTGTAATATAAAGCTTATATTATTTTAATTTTTTTCTAGAGTTGTGTTGTGATATCTTCCCGTGAGTCCTTGATATTGATCGTACACATTTGCGTGTATGATTAGTGTACGATTGAATCGAGGGCGTCACAAGGCGGATTTGCCCCAAGGGACGGGTGGAGCCGTCCAGTACCCTGGAGAAAGGCTTGGTGGGCGGAGCCGGCCATGTGGCACATTAAACAAGCCGAAAGCTTCCATAGAGAGCACATTGAGGCCAGCTCCGCCATCGATGAGGGTCTTGGTGACTGCCACGTTGCAGATGGTGGGGGTGTACAGCATCGGGAGCGCACCCGCACCCGTGGTGGTCGCGGGGTGGTCTCTCGGGTCAAAGGTGAGGTCGGCCTTGGGCGCCGCCCATCCCGGAGGAGCTCCCTATTGTACATGGGCGGCACCCACCTGGCAGAAGAACTACTTGACATGGCAGTCCGAGGGCGGCGCCTGCGAGCCACCGAGGAGGGCTGCGACGGCGTGGGGTGCTGGTGCCGCGAAGCACGCAAGGAAGAGGCCGCGCAGCTCCTCCCAGGAAGCCATAGAAGACCCTGGCAAGTTGAGAAGCCAGGCGTGCGGTGCGCCATCCAGGGCCATGGGAAGACAGTTCGCCATGACCTTGCCGTCGCCGCCGCCCGCCCAAACAGCCTCCTCGTATGCTTGAAGAAAGTCGCACCGTCGTGTCAGGGCGGCATGTTCGGCCTGAACTTTTGCGGCCACTGCACCAGCCGTAGGGCGGGGGTGAAGGCTCGGAGGCCCTCGGCTCCTTCGAGAGCGCGCGCTGATCCACTCGATGGATAAGCGTCCGCCATGAGAGCTGGAAAGCTGAGTGAGGTGGACAAGGTGGCGGATCTCTGACGCACCCCTACCTGGTGCGCCAAATGTCAGATCACGGGTTCCGCAGACCCTTGAGAGGTTTGAACTCTGGGTGCGTGCGAAGAACTCGTCCTCCCCAGTCTGCTTGCTCGCTAATCTCACGGTCTAGCTCGACGAACCGAATGAACAAGAGACATAGCAGTTTACCCAGGTTCGGGCCACCTTGCGGTGTAAAACCCTACTCTTGCTTTGTGGTGGATTGGCCTCGCGGGGCTGAGGGTGAACTTGTACAGTGGGAGAACAACCTCAGGAGGAGGAGTGTTCTTGTGCTCGATGAGCTGGTGGGTGTGAGGATGATTTGAATGACCTCTCCTACTACGGTGGTGGTGCTGCTCTATTTATAGTGGCATTTCTCCTTTTCCCAAATGTGGGTGGGAAGGGATCCCACAATGGCCAAATTCGAAGGGAGACAACTAGTACATGCTATCCTGACAAAAGTGGTCTTCGCCTGCAAAAGCCTCTGGTGGTGACGCCGCGGTGGGATCGGCGATGACCTCCGTCCTGCCGTCCTAGCGGTCTTGGTCTTATTGCACCGGAATGGAAACCCTATGCTGATTCCTCAGGACCCCGCGCCTGCGCTTGCCTCCTTAGCACCAAAGAGGAAACTGGTACACTGCGCCTGCTAGCACCTGCCTGGCCTTGGTCGTCATGGCTCACGTCATCTGAACCTCGCGAGGTGAGGCTTGCATAGATATCTCCTCTCCTCGGGAGCCAGCCTGGGGAGGCCGCCCCACGTGGAGGTCTTGGTGTCGTCCGCCTCGCGAGGGTCTTGAGTTGTTGATGTTGAAGCTAGGTCGTACCAAGCCGTTGATGGAGCCACGCCGTGGGCCGCAGGCAGGCAAGTCTGGGTACCCCGTTCCCAGAACGCTGACAACTATAAATTGAATGTAAAACATAAAGAATGATAATATAACAATATAGCACAATCAAAAATTATAGATACGTTGGAGACGTATCAGCCGTCTCCTTCCCCTGCCGGCCGCTCCTCCACAAGGGCAGAGGTGGGTGTCGGTTCAATATCTGGCGTATCTCGTAGTAGGGGTCCTAAGCTAGGCGTCTTGGAGCGATGGTAACATGGACACGGGGTTTTACCCAGCTTCGGGCTCTCTTGATGAGATAATACCCTACATGCTGCTTTTGATTGTATTCATATGGGTGTAGGACAGAGTACACGTATCTACCATGAGATTGTAGTAATGAATGAGATTGTCTATTGACTAGCCTGGCCCCGGTTTATATAAGACACGGAGGCCTAGGGTTTAGGAGAGTCCTTGTCTTGGGCGCCAAGTCTTGTGGAGTCTTCCTTGTATGCGGCGAGGGTTGTCCGAATCGGCCCATGAGTATCTGACCATGGGGGTCCTCGGCCCAATCCAACTGATCGAGAGACGACGTGGTGAGTACCCCCTAGTCCAGGACACCGTCAGTAGCCCCCTGAACCGGTCTTCAAGTTGGGGACGCTCCTCGATTCTTCCGAACTGTTCTTCACCTTCGGTCGTCGGTCTTGAAAACTGGTTCAATAAATCTTCTCGTCTTTGATCTTGAGGATCACCGAGGTGACTCCGAAGAGTTTACACGTCGGGGATCCGAGGAGCCCCTTTAAGTTTCAGACCTTTATCAATGTCTTGTTATCTTTATGCCGTACCTCGGGTTTGAAGTTGTTCCCGAGCGGCAACGTCCTCTTGCGTCCGAGCTCCAACGCCGGACTGCATTCGAGGTATCTTTAGCAGCCGAGCACCAACGCCGGACCGCTTCCGAATCCAACATCGGAATGTATCTGAGCTCCAACGCCAGACCATGTCCAAGCTCCAACGCTGGACTATGTCCAAGCTCCAACGCCGGACTGTATTCGAGGTGTCATAGATCACGTTGGTTCAAAAAAGTTGAAGGAGTTTAGCCGAGCTTAATGCCGGAAATGCCCTCTATGGAGCTAGTCACTGGCGTCCGAGCTTTATGCCGGACTGCTTCCGGAGTGTCTATTGTAGTCGAGCACCAACGCCAGACTGTATCTGAGGTGGTGCACCACCTCGACCATGGGCTGATTTTTATGTATTTAATTCTGAATTGTGCAATGTAATCTCTGCCGAGATGTATAGCCAGTAGCCCTCAAGGTGCGTGTTGGCCTAATATCCAGGATGCACCTGAAGGAAAAAACAAACCGCTGACCCTAGTAGCCCCTGAGACTCAGGATTCATAAAATCAGCCTGAGGATCAATTCCCAGCTTGGCAGTATACTTAGGAATAGAAACACGGTGTGCAAAGTCCTCGAGACTCAGGTTGGGTGTGGCCGGGCAACCTGAGGATAATAATCTCCTCGAAAACTATATTGCGCTTTAAATTTTCTACATTGGATTGCCAATGCAGTAGCACCCGAGACCTTTGGTCGGGTGGCAACACCGCATCGGGGATCGATGTGCCCTTTAATATTTGTAAATAATAAGCCAAGCCTAGTAGCCCCGAGCCTTAATGCGGGCACGGGAGGTCAATTAAGGATCGATATCCATAGTAAAATCACAAATTATGTGTAATGACTCTATGTATCCAAGTACTTTACATCATTAATGCTCGGATCCGCATTGTACAAAACTTTGTTGTCCGACCATCGGCTTCAACCTCCTCGGCCAGCAGCCGAGGATTGTTTGTCCTACTTTATAAAGCCTTTATGAGGGCAAAGATTTACGGCAAACAAGGCAATCCGGCCATACGGTTTTATAAACAAAGGTACGCAGAGAGACATGTTATATTATTGTTTAATATAAGAAACATCGTCCAAAGAAAATAGTCCCGTCATCGGTTCCTTTCTTTGGGTTGTCGTGCTAAGCAGGATCATGAAACCTCAGCTCCGATCAACGTGGGAGGAAAATATTGAGGATTAATTTCGGGGAAAGCTTCCAAACTCTGTGGTCTAAATGAACCCAAATTTTCACTTCCGTTGTGACCATTTATAATCTGAAAGTGACCCATCGTTGGCTTCTACCCCCTTGTAGATACTACGCAGGGTGTTTCCAAAACAACCCTTAGCCGACGTCTCGGTGCCCGAAGGCGGTTGTGTTGGCGGAAACGAGGCAATCAGATATGCGGGCTTTATAACTTTCACTTAGTCATAGGAGCTTAAAGTTGGGAGGCCAGCAAGTAGCCCCCGGTTAGTGTTCGGCGACAGCCGAGGTCAAGTCGTAAACACTTCGACCAATGTTATGAACCGCCCGTCATTTAATATAGTCATCGGACCGCTGACCAGTTTATGCTTATTGTGACAGTCAGTTTTCGGCTTTGTCCACTGCGGTTCTTAACCATGCGAGCTGGAAGCATAATCGAAGTGGTTCTCCCTTTGCACACCTAGCCAAACAAAGCGGAACATAGGAGGCAAGCACAGGAGGCGGGCAACCCAACTATTGACCAAAGACACAATTCGAAACTGATTCATAGATAGCAATATCCGAGAATTTTTGCCGAATCTCTAAAGGTGTTCGGCGTTGCACTGCGAGACTTATGCGGAAAACACACAAATAGTTGAAAAAGTGCCGTAGGATTGGAAAACCAAAAAACGTTAGGAAAAACTCGACGTCCGAACTAGATCAAGTGTTCGGTGCCAATCTGAAAATTGGTCTTAGAAAAAAAAGTGCATATGTCGTGCTTTAATATGACACATCCAATCTCAAGACTTCAAGCGGGTCAGCCTATGGCTTCAACCTCCTGTCACTAAGGTGGGGTACTTCTCGTTAGGCCAATTTAGCAAACTAAACTCTAGCGTCTTTGAGAGAGAAATTAGGCTCCCCGGCTATTGACCACACACTCGCATCGAGAAAGGAGTGATAGAAAAAGACTTTGCAACGACTAGGAAGAAATCACTTACTATAAAACGGCTCATATAAATTTAAGAGCCCCCATGTGACTTGGGTAGAAGAATTTTTATGTATAATGATCGTATGTACCGAAGTACTTGTATCATATCTGTGTTCACCCGAACTTTAAACGCGTCTTAACCGACCGTCGGCTTCTCCCTCTTCGGTCAAGGACCGAAAAGTGTTATGTACTCCACTTGTCGAGAATATCAACGGCGTTTCCGATAACCAGGCAATCAGGCCATAAGGCTGTAACGGACAAAGCGCGCTCAGGGAACTTATGCTATATTACTGACAAAGTGTAAGAAGCATCTTCGAAGAAAATAGTACCCCCACCGATACCTTTCTTCGGTGCTCATTGTTACTATGAGACTTGTGCAATAGATTTTTTGTACTCATGAGTTCCATTGTGTGCCGACCATAATTGAAAACAATAAGAGCGCTTAGCTTCGGCTTCACCCGGTCGAGGTACGGCTCGGATGACCCGATCGTGACAATCGCAGAGGTGCTCCTTTTACTCTCTAGCCGAACAATCGGGAACGTAGGGGTAAACACAGGAGCGAGGCAACCCAGCTTGCAAATCGCTTAAGTCAACATGGTGCATATTGTGGCGTAATACACGAACAAGGAACGAAGCCGTACAAGTGTAATCATTTGCAAGAGTAAAGGTTTCATAAAGGAAGCCCCCAATTAAACGGGGTATTTGAATTTGTGTGCCACAAGTAAGGTTTTGACCAGGAAGTTTTTCACAAACAAATTTTTCCAAAAAGGTATAATACTTGGTCGAATCGAACAAAATTTTAAAACTGGTAGTTTTTTAGCATGAAGGCGACTTAGCTGATTAATGTGTTCGGCATCGATGACGCGGTCCGAGCTTGGTGCGAGACAAGGTCTCAGCCCCCAAGCCCGATGTGGCTGAGCGAAGAGCTCGGCACTCCGAAAAGGTGAAGCCCCCAGTCTAGCCGAGGTGATGGAGCAGGTCGCCGGGTGACACCGAAGTCTCCGACCGAGTAGGTCGATGAAGCGATGATGCGGGGCTGCCAACACAGGGCAGCGCTCCAAGGCGACGACACAATTCAGTCGATGGAAGTGGGCGACGAGGACACCACGCCGAGGAGATAGTGCGGCTCGATCTAGGTCAGTTGCAGAGTTGCCGCGAAGATGCTGGCACAAGGAGGCGTGCTGAGGCGACGCCACGACTTGATCGATGCCGGCAGGACGACGCCAGCGGCCCACAAAGTTGACCGTGTGACACAGTCGAAGTTGATTGCCTACACACGTAAAATAGTGCAGTCCAAAAATATAATAATAATAATAAGAAGAAATCCTTCACTTATAATTAATTTAAGTGAAGTAAATAATTAGAGAAATATAGTCTGAGAGCTGAGATCTGTTTGCGGACGCAATGTTCGTAAGATTGCGAACGAAGACGCACGGACAAAAACACCGGTTAATGCAAAGCTAGTTTGCACTCCTCATTAGTTAGACTTAACAAGTCGTGCTGCAAAAACTAGCACTTGATTGAGTTAGTTATGTGGCAAATAATTTTTTTTTGCTAGGGTACTAGTGCACGATAGCGACATCTATGTACTGAATTAAAATAGAAAAAAGCATAAAGAAAAAGGAAAGAATTCCCTGATGGGCGCAGCCAGTGCGGGATTGTCTTCGGCCTGTAATTGCATGGTACAGGACGTGCTCGACGCGTACTCCTCGGACCCGGCGACGTGCGACACGCGAGGCCCATACCCAGTCGATCTAGATGGGGCGCGATCGCTACGATTAGACATTGCCGTCTGCTGATCTTCTTGCCGCGGTAGAACGTAGGATGTTGCGTGCGAGCACAACGCCGGTAGCAATTTTCCTTTGGACCTTGATCTCATACAAACGTTAGGATTAAACCAATTGATCTAGTATGTGCGACATGGATGGAAAACAGATCACTCGCAAAAAGGCTGTCGCCATGCTTTAATAAAATATAACAAAAAGAAAAGAGAGGATGGAATATCTCCCTATGTATCGCGCTGTCTGAGCCGTATTGTTCCAAGCTCCTGTGAATGGGTACGAGCGAAGCCAACGCTCAACCGACCAATATATTGCTGATGTTCGTAAGTCGCCGCCATTCTCGGCCCTATAGATTTTTAATGCTTAGCCGCCGCCAACGCAAAAGAAATTCCTAATCTGTTCTAAAATCATATCTCAAACAAACTTGATTAAATTTCCCACGATGTGGTGGCAGCAGTTAGAACTTCAGACGACACTTGGGCGAATCAAGAAGTATTCAATAGAGCTAGTACTAGAATTAAATTGGATAGTACTAGTAATTGGCTTCGTACTCCTACGAGGGCGAGCACACTTCAATCGATGAGGATTGAGGAGCAACATCCGAATTATTCTTTACGTTTGCGCTTGTCCCTCCGCCCCATCTCACATGAAGTGACCTGTGCGCGCACGCCAGGCTGCCAACGTTGGATCTTGCGTGAAAATAACCGCCGCCAGCAAAACAAAAACTGATCTACAAACAGAATAGCAAGGCCGTTGAAGCTATTCACAAAGGAATCAATTTATTCTGTATGAATTTCAACTGAAAGATATGACCTGATCATCCCATTGGTCCGTGGCAATCACCCAGCAGGCTCTTAATGAAAGCACCAATGTCGGTTCAATATCCGGCGTATCTCGTAGTAGGGGTCCTAAGCTAGGCGTCTTAGAGCGATGGTAACATGGACACGGGGTTTTACCTAGCTTCGGGCTCTCTTGATGAGATAATACCCTACATGCTGCTTTTGATTGTATTCATATGGGTATAATACAGAGTACACGTATCTACCACGAGATTGTAGTAATGAATGAGATTATCTATTGACTAGCCTGGCCCCGATTTATATAAGACACCGGAGGCCTAGGGTTTAGGAGAGTCCTTGTCTTGGGCGCCAAGTCTTATGAAGTCTTCCTTGTATGCGGCAGGGGTTGTCCGAACTGGCCCATGAGTATACGGCCATGGGGGTCCTCGGCCCAATCCAACTGATCGGGAGACGACGTGGTGAGTACCCCCTAGTCCAGGACACCAGGACACCATCAGTGGGTGCTAGTGCCCGCGCCGCCGACCCGCACACACACTCCAGAACCAGAGGTGCACGCCGCGATAGGCAGCAGACACGGGAGAGGGACGTGGCGGAGCAGTCCGCGCGCCGCTGCCGCGGGATGCAGGTGGAACATCCCGACGAGGAGGAGCGGCTCCTCGCATGGGTCTACCACCGGTCCCTCACGACGGCAGAGACGGACGCTCGCCACCTCCGACGGAAGAACGCCAAGGCGCTCCAGCTTGGCATTGAGTAGTCGGAGTGCGAGGTGAAAGAGGCAACGACGGAGACGACTCGGGTCGCCAAGTTGAAGCGGGAGCAGGACAGGGCGGTCCGTCAGATGAAGGGGCTCATCATCCTCTCTGACTCTGACGACGGCGACAACTGCACCTCCTCGGACAACCAAGAACCTCCACCACCCGCGAACGCCTACAGCTGCGCCGGCGACCAGAAGAGCAAACGTCCGGTGAGGAAGTGGTGATCCCGCCCCATACTCATATGTTTATATCATGTTTAGTTGTAGAAGTTTAAGAACTTATCCGGTGACGAACTAAGATGGTCTTTTGGATGTTGCAAAGTTTGTTAATGTCCGTTTGCAGTCGATCTTATGTTCGTTTGCAACCGGCTTTTGTTGTCCGTTGTTTGATCACGTAGAGTAGCTCAACGTTGCATATGTTGTATGGATATAAGACGCTGTATATGAGATACGCGGATGTAGGGTGGTAAATATGAGGCGTGCCCGATGAGTGCTCGTGGGCGTTTGAAGGGCCGAATTTGCCCATCGCGGCTGTACATGCTCTAAGTGCGTTGAGAGGTCTAACCTGTGTAGATCAACATACAACATCGATAGTACTGCAATAAAATCTAAACCTTTTTTGAGGGTTTGTGTTGCCAAAAAAGGTACTGCAGATGGTAGTGGTGCAATTGATTTGTTCTATATATGCGCGTGCATGAAATGATATGCATATAGTTAATATGAGCAATACTGATAAACATACAGTTATTATGAGTAATACTGGGTTGTTTCCGGCTTGTTGAAGTTCCAGAAGGACAAATATTAGTTTTAGGGGCTGTTTAGATTGAGATTAAGTTTGCCTAAAGTTAACACACCAAAAGTTAGGCAAGTTTAACCAACTCGGATGGGTGTTTGGTTCAAGCCACACCTTAGGCAAGCCACATTAGGGTCCCACATCACATACACTCACAAATATGGTAAGATTCTCTTAGACTTGTCAACTTGTGACTTTTATTTTGAAGAACTAACCTTAGGCAAGTGTGGCAACATCGTATGGCAACGTGTGACATGGTTAGGCCTAAAACCAAACAGCCCCTTAGTTGATTATACGTGATCTTTCGGGTTTTTTTTGCGGGTGGATTATATGTGATCTTTTAGAGAGAACTAAAATTAAAACACATGCAGCAATGATAAAAGGGGCTGAGACCTGTAACAAACTCCATCGATCGATGAGACACGCACAAGAAGGACAGCAATGGAACGAAGGACACATGTAGCTCATGAAATGACACCGTTGAATCGAATCGAAGTGAAGTTTGAGAGAGACGCAGTAGAGATGACATAGTACTGCGTGGCATGGACTTGACAGCCGATATTCTACTATAGTAGTTGTGTTGTACAGTGGGAAAGCATGCATAGTCTTGCTCATTCTGGGAATGCATGCACGCCATTTGGGGGGAGGCATCGCAAAGATTCCAAAACAGTCATGTCATACCTTCAGAAAGAAAGTCGCCTCAAAAGAAATACTACGATGCTAGTCAGTTCATCTATTCCAAACAGAAGACCTATGAACCCGTCGCTCGCGTCCCTCTCCACGCGGGCGGCACGAGCGAACCCTAGCCGCCGCCGCCCCGTCCCTCGCCTTTGCAGGCCACGGTCTGGCACTCTCTCCTCGCGGCGACGCGTTGCCCTGGAAGGCGCAGCCCACTCCTGGGCTGACCGGGGTCGATCACGAGGGATTCGGGCCTTGTTGCCCGGATCGATCTCGTGATGGCGCATGCGTCTTCACTCGGCCCGGTCAGGGTGGCGACCCTGGCGTGCAGCGGCGGCTAGTTCCCCCATGGCCGGTGGGTTTACTTTCCGATTGGGTGTTGGGTGGCGGCGGTGGCCGCGGATCTGGCGTCGTCCTGTCCAGATCCGTCACGGCGCGGCCTTCGCCGGCCGGCGACGCGTGGAGGGACCGGTGAGAGGCGGATGGAGGCCCTTTGCCGGCGTGCTGATGGCGGCTTTCGTCTTCACGGCGAGGCTCTGTTCGGTTCCAGTCAGTTGCGAGAGCGGGGTGACGCGACTTCCAGTGAGAATCGCGCTGACTACGATCACGAGGATGATGGCGGAATTTGTGACATCGTTCCCTTTTTGAGACATCGTTGTTGCAGGTTGCGGAACCACGCCCCAGGGGAAACCCTAGATCTGGGGCTTTCTGGATTGGTCGATGACGACATCTTTGATGTGTTTTCCCTTCTGGGGGTATCGTTTTGGAGCAGGTGCTGACTGGAAGGACCAAGAGGTGGAGTAGTGTTTCCTCCTCCGCATCGACGACGGCGATCTCGGCGGCGTGGCGTAGTGGAGTCTCGGCGTCCGATGCGCGTTGCCAGACTCAAGCAGGAGGATGGTGATGTCTGGCGTCGTGGTGACGTCGACGGCAGGCCTGGCAAGGTCGATGCGTCAGTACCTGCTCTGAAGATGGATCGGTGGAAGACGGTGGCGGCGGCCTCTGAGAATGCGCCGGACCGATGTGTGCCCCAGGCCCAGCAATGTGGCTTCGTTGGGGCCTCTTGTTTTAGATGTTAGGCTTTGGTGCGAGGTCTGTTTGGTATTCGGCTCGGACTATCGACACATCTTCATCAAGTGGATAGGAGTAGCGACTGATGTTGTCAAGATGGTGGCTTCAGATTTACTGATGTATTATCTTTTTATAAAGGTTTTTGTAAATAATTAATAAAGTGGTTGCATGCATCGTCGAGATCCAGAGGCTGGGATCTCCCTCCTTTTCTGAAAAAAAGAAGACCTATACATTTTGTCTTAAGTCAAACTGTACAACATTAACAAAATTCATAGAAAAACTGTAAACAATTACAATACCAAATTACTATCATGAAATACACGACAAATCTATTTTCATACGATGTATAAATAGTATTATAATAATTAATATTTTTCATTCAAACTTGGTCAAACATTACTCCAGTTGATTTTAGGAAAAGAAGTATACGTGTTATTTTGGTGTCGGAGGGGGTACTTTGCGGTGAGGTGAGCGTTGAAAATTAAGGAGTCTAGATAAGCTCCTTCCATGCCCACGTGAATCTACTAGAAAACCTAATAAATGTATGCTGTTATCCAACCGCAAAAAAAGTATGTTTTTTTAACACATGTAGTTATGTACTGCCCATTTAAAATGAACTCTGTGCATATGGCCCTTGCTGAGCTACACATGCATTAATTTGTTTCCGTATAATTTAGCCCCCTAAACACCAATCAAACGAATTATAAAGTAAGTACTCATTGAGTTACTTGAGGCTGTCCGCAATGGAAAGTATCATGCATATGATACTAGTATAATGTATGATACTATCTACATAATGCATGATATTATAAATTGATATAATAAATGACCTTATTTATTATCATATATGATATTCAATCAACTTTTTTATCGTTTAATTTTATGTCACCTTAACTAAACTGCTTAGTTGGCATACATGGTACTTCATGTGATACTTCCATTATGGGTAGCCTGATGACCCAAACTGTTCTAGAACCAAGATGTATTACGATCGTAACTAATTATAATGTGGTCATAAGCTTTTCATATTTATCTCATAAGTGCTAAATAACCATAAATTCATACAACTAACTGCATGGTTGTTTTATTTTCCTTACCGCTTTCCTTTTTGTAGGTTTAAAGAGAAAAAAGAGTCCGGCGATTATCAAACATTACAATGTGATTGTATTTGTGTGCTTTAGGTTTGTCGGCTCCATTAATTGGATATATCCCCTCCCCTCCCCCCTAAGCTAGTTTACATGTTTAGATGTTTAGATAGAGAAGAGTGCATGCATATACATGAAGTAAACCTCTTCTTCGTTCTTTGCACACTGATTAGCTAATCTAGGTGTGACCCTAGTACCTTTCTTTTGAGAGAAATCAAGCTTAAAGTGCAAAAGGGAAGCAATGTTCTACCCCAGTTGTTAGCTCTTCCCCCGGTGTCTAAGGAAAACATGAATTAAGTAAGAAGAAATCTTTTCTTTTGCTTCGGGCAAAGTTCACCACAATACTAATTCTATCACACATTGCTTTCTCGAACCCATCAATTGATATATGCTGGTTAATTTGAAGGCAAGGAGGATCAGGGAATAGGAACTTGTATATAGCTGTACTTTGCTAATTGGCTAATTAAGAACAATATTAGAGAGATCTAGAGTAAATAAGTAATATAAGGACTCCGCCAAAAAAAGTAATATAAGGAAATGATTAAGCTGGGATTCGTTGTAGAAACACACACCTAAGACCATTATTCATTGTAAACATCCAGACGCGAGATATATAGCATTAATCCCAGTCAACAAATGACAGGAAAACCAAGTACAAGCATTAAGAAGCAAAAAAAAAAACTCATCTCCAAGTGAATAGAAGTACTCCCTCTATTTTTATATACAAGGCCAAAAACTCAAATTACAGGTATAGAGATAAAAATTAATGTGTGCTTTACAAGCCAATTTTTTTTCTCGTTTACCGGGTTAATTAATAGGATACATGCACATTAGAGAAAACTGAGTGGCCGTGAGAGAGAGAAAGTAGGTGACTGTGTCATTACCATCCACTACATGCATGCTAGTAATTTAGCCATGGGTTACTAGTACGAGAAAATATTATTAATATTTGCCTTAATTACTTTTGATGGCCTTATATAGATGTAAAATATATTTTTAATAGTGGCCTTGTATATAAAAATGAAGGGAGTAGCAAAAATGGCATCCAATCGATGGATCTAGCTGCTTGTATATGTTCAACGAAATCAAACAAGTAGAAGTTTGAATTAAGAAACAAGAATGTTGAGCTAGCCGTTTGCACTATAAGAGCGATCATGTGTTGCAGCGTCATGCGAAAAATTAACTCATCATCAAACCATTCCAAGAATGAACAACAATACTAATTTAAATTGGTGAATTTATGAGTGCACGTTCTCGCAACATATATTCCAATTAAACAAACAGGGATCAGCAAATTAACACCAACCAAATTTATCAGGTTAACGCCAAAAATATCAGGAGATTTCCTTCATCACAATGAAAAAGAAATAATCGATCGACCGTGATAAGAAGTAGAGGCTAACTGTTGTTGTACATGTCCGTGTCCTCGGACGCAGCTGCTGTCCTCACCGCCGGCCAAGATCCGTCACGAGAACGGCGGCCTCTCGACGCCACCGGCAGCGCCCGGCCATCCGTTGTGCCCGTCCACGGGCATTGGCGGCATGCCCATCGGCAGGTTGAAGAACGGGAGCCCAGCTCCTGCCGAGCCCCCCGACGGATCAACACCGAACGGCATGCCACCGCCGGCCTGGTCGCTCCCCGGAGGCGGCGGTGTAGGCACCACCTCGTCGCCGTCCTCCAGCGGCAGTCTCTCGTACGCCACGTTGCTGAACGACGAGGCAACTACGACCACCGGCCCGGCCGCGACGAGCGCACCGGCAACGCTCCCACCGACCACCTGACCCTGCCCTCCTGCTAGGAAGGCCGAGAGGCTAGTGGCCCCTGGAGGCGCCGGAGGCGGGAGGAAAGAGCCGGCAAGGGACAGTATCTCGAACCTTCCGTGGAGCGTGGCCACCGCCGGCGAAGCTGGCCCACTCTGGGCAGACTGTGGCTGCCGGATAGTCACGTTCGTGACGGTCCCCGCCGCGGATAGTACACAGACGCCGCGCTGCCGACGACGCGCATAGGCGGTAAGCGCCTCGAAGACGTCGCACCCCGCGGCAACCTCGAGGATGTGCGCCCTGAGCGCGTTGGCGCTCTCCCTTGTGATGATCACTGGCGGCTTGGGCTTGTTCTTGGATCCGGGCGGCCGGCCGCGTGGGCGGCGCCCCACGACCTCGCTGCCGCCTATCCCAGCCCCTGCGGCTGCGCTCCCTCCCCCGCCGCCCGGCGAGAGCGCGTCCTGGCCGTCGTCGGATCCTCCGGCACCGTCATCGTGACGGAGGTGAAGCTGCTGGTGATGGTGGAGGTAGGAGTTGGTTCCCAAATCCAGTCCTGCCATTCTCTAGGGTAGAAGAAGAGCTAATTATAAGTAAGTAGGGAGTATAGTACCATTAAAAGAGTAAAAATAATGGCTAGATAACAGTACCGATAATATTAAGAAATTGGAGATGCAAGAGAAGAAGTGGTGTTTGTGATGATGATAATAGGCCGGATCGGAGGAAGAGGATCGGAAGAAGAGAGTGTGTGCGTTTGTGTAGGGTTTGTGGTGCTTGTTTTCTTGGAGGAGAGTAAAGAATGAGGTTTTGCTTTTTGGGATGTGTGGGGTGGGAAGAAAAGAAAGCAGCTGAGGCGAGGTGTTCTTTTCCTTCCTTATGATATTTGTGGTTGTTTATCCTTGTTGATGTTGCTTTCTCATGTGGGCTAAAATATATTTTAGGGGGGCGGAGAGAGTGGAGGTGCAGGAGGGAGGAGAAGATGGAACCCAAAGTGTTGAGGAGAGAGGAGATGGATGGAGAGAGCAAGTGACGGCAAAGGAAGATTAGAAAGGGATAGGCTAGCAGGCTAGTGGTCTTTGGAGATGGTCGAAGAGGAAATACGTATAAAACATGAGCTACCTTTTTAAGTAAGACAAAGGGGTGCTTGCACAGAGCGGGATGGCTAATTTAGTCTTGTGTATGTCACTAGCATATGGGGTCTGGCAGTTAGGAGGGTCCACATGTCCATTGCATACATACAATGAACGGAAGTGATGCTAGAGCGTTTTTCTTCAGACAGAAGGATGATATAGAACGTTGATGCTTATGCACGCAAGTGGAGAGGCATTAGTTTAAGGGACCGTTAGTTTAATGGTGCAAGTTGGGGCTTATTATACTCCTCCGTCGCGATAGGAATATAAGCCGGACCAAGGGTCTTCAGGTCTAGCGGAACATGTCTTGTATATGCCATAAATTTATATCTCTACATTCATTGTTGAATAAAGTTTCTGAACTTAATTTTTTTTCTTGCCTTATTATACATGTTTCGCTAGTTAAATCGACGGCCTAAATTCCCATGATGACTTATATTCTCATCCTGATGAAGTGTTATCCTTTGATCGAAGTGTTGTGCCATTTTTTGGTTTGTGCATTCCGGCGACTTTGTTTTACGCGAGTACCATGTGGTTGTGCATTCCGGCAACTTTGGCCCGCGGTGGTCTTCCCCGGCGCAGCGGCGCCTTCGGCAGCGAGGCGGCAGCTCGTCAACATCCCTCCGCCCTACAGTGGCTAGTCCGGCCGGCCATGGGGCTCCGAGGTGACATCCGGCGAGCCTGACCCTTGCAGGATCCAGATCTGGCATCTGCAGGCCTGTAGGGCCGATGGGCCTGGGCGGGCCTCGTCCGTCGTTGTTGTTGGCATCGGCGGTGACGGCAGGTGCAGTTCGTTATGCGGCCGACGGTTTGCTCCGGCGGTTCTCCTGGCGTCAGATATGAAGTTCTTCATCTGGCCCACTTCTCGCTGGATCTCGCGTCGGTGATCTTCACTGGGCTGATAGTGGCTGGGCACAGTAGTGTGAGTCGGGTTTGGGAGAAATCCTTTGGTGGCTTGGCCATCAACGTCGGTGACAACGCCTGCAGGCGCTGCTTCCCTCCCTGGAGGCGTCGGCGAGATCCCTTCTCCCCACCCCCTCTTCTCCACCCCAAGGTTAATTCCTGTTATCCCTCGCGGATGCGGCGGCGGCGGCGCTCGGTGTCGTTACCTCCATGGGGGTGCTGTTTGGCTAGGAGAAGTTGGTGTGTGGTGCCATGTGGTTAATTCCGTCTCCTGACCCCCCCTCCCGGACGTAAGTACAAAATCCGCGTGATTGGACGGCGGCGATGATTTGTGCGTCGTACCCTTCATGAAGGCGCCGTCTGGGAGGCTTGGGTGTTCGGGAGAGGACTCAGGCGGAGGGGATGGGACCGGTGGCAGCGGGTGGTGTTCGCGAAGGAGGAGCGGCGTGGCATCTTGCACGTCGACAACGGCGGGTCTTAGCGGCATGGAGCAGCGGGGTCTCGCTGGTGGGCGTGTGATGATGAACGAGCACAGGATGGTGGCGTTGTCTGGCGTCGTGGTGGCGTCGACGACAGCTAGACCGGGCAAGGTAGATGCAGCAGTACAATACTAAGGATGGATTGGTGGCAGGTGGCTGCGGCGGCCTCATATCCGGTAGGCGTCCTGGTTGAGGATTGCCCCGGACTGGTGGATGCCCCATACCCGGCAGGTGTCGTGGTTGGGACCTCAGGTCTTAGATGATAGGTTTGGCTGCAAGTTCTGTTTGGTATTAGACCCAGACTATCAACATCCCTTCATCAATTGGATAGGAGTAGAGACAGATGTTGCCTAGATGGTGGCTTTAATCTTACTGTTGTATGACTTTGTAAGGTCTTGTATGAATAATTAATAAAGTGCCTGCATGCATCGTCTAGATACAGGGGCCGGAGGTCCTCCTCCTTTTCTATAAAAACCATGTCGGAAGGGAACTACTTCTCTATCTCTCTCCCTCACGTACGCACACGCTTTGTATAGCTAGAGGACACGTTGGAATTGGTTTGGCTTTCCTTTGGCTTTCAGTAGTGCAGAAAACGCTAGTGGTGATTTGCCAAAAAGAGCCTCTCTAGGTTTGTGATAGAAGCAAAGGTGTCCCATTTTTCGATGAGATGAAACTATCGTTTTTGATGGAGTAGACTTTAACGATCTGACTATGAACGTCCGAGGACGTCGCGACTTAGCAATCGCTAAACCAATTCCGAGAGGTTATTGTCCGCACCAGAGCACGATCAACCTGACCACGAGGGTCTATTTCCTGCAAGCAAACGAAGAACAAGCAAGAAACTAAGATTGCAATCAGGATATTGTGAATATAAGAGAAAAGCTTTATTGATCAAGGTGGGGTTCTTTGACGTCTTGGTCTGATCGTTGAACACAAACGAAGTACGCGAAGTTGCAGCTATGGCGAACTTTTAATCTAAACAAAACCCAAAGTCTAAACGACGCCCTAAGGGCTGTATATATGGAGGAAGAGGGGGGGGCGGATTTCGTGGCCCTTGTGGGAGGGGTCCGAAACCAACCCTATCTCGTGTTTCCCACACGTACGGACTCTAAAAATAGCCTATACTTATGTATTTCGAAATTAGATGGGCCTGACCCAATAATAAGGTGACGCAACACCTATAATAGCCTCCGGACGAAATTTGTGAAGTGGCATCTTGTATATTTCGTCCAAGACTTCATGCACTCATTACGGTGGCTTCAATGTCCTGAAATCATCACTTGAAACTCCGTTCTTGTTTCCCTTGTGCATGCCATCATCTCCATGTTTGTTCTTGCTCCAATGTTCATCCTTCTCCAAGCTAGACCCTTCATTTGTAAGCAAAACAAATGTATCCAATTTAGGCAGCACCATATTCTCATGAACATTAGAATCATTACCAAGAAACGAAAGTACCTGGTAATTTAATTGGCGTGCACGAGCGCTAGTAATTGGTGTAACAATGGTATTGATGTCCTCATCATCCTCCCCTTCTTGAAGTGAAGTTGTTCGATGGAAGCTCATCTTCCTCACCCAAATAAGGCTTCAAATCTGCAATGCTAAAAATGGGACTAACCCCAAAATCTACACGCACCTCAAATTTATATGCATTATCATTTATTTTCTCTAAAACCTTAAAAGGACCATCAGCACGTGGCATTAGCTTTGATTTGCGCAAATCAAGAAATCTAACCTTATGCAAATGTAACCAAGATCTCCAGGTGCAAACACAACATGTTTTCTACCCTTATCTCCAACAAGTTTATATTTAGCATTCATATGCTCAATGTTTTCCTTAGTTAACTCATGCATTCTTAAAATCAATTCAGCACATTGTTTAGCATCAAAATTAACCTTCTTCGAAGATGGAAGAGGCAACAAATCAATAGGTGCACGAGGTGTTGGGGAACGTAGCAGAATTTTAAAATTTTCTACGCATCACCAAGATCAATCTATGGAGTTATCTAGCAATGAGGGGAAAAGGAGTGCATCTACATACCCTTCTAGATCGCGAGCAGAAGCGTTCAAGAGAACAGGGTTGATGGAGTCGTACTCGTCGTGATCCAAATCACCGATGACCGAGCGCCGAACGGACGGCACCTCCGCGTTCAACACACATACAATTGGGAAGACGTCTCCTCCTTCTTGATCCAGCAAGGGGGAAGGAAAGGTTGATGGAGATCCAGCAGCACGACGACGTGGTGGTGGAAGCAGCGGGGGTCTCGGCAGGGCTTCGCCAAGCTCAGCGAGAGGGAGAGGGAGGCGCCAGGGGCTAGGGTGCGGCTGCCCTCCCTCCCCCCACTATATATAGGGCCCTGGGGCGCCGCCCTAGGAGATCCCATCTCCAAGGGGCGGCGGCCAAGGGGTGGCTTGCCTCAAAGCCAAGTGGGCGCTTCACCCCTAGGGTTTCCAACCCTAGGCGAGGGAGGCAAGAGGCGCACCAGCCCACCAGGCTGGTTCCCTTCCCCACTTCATCCCATGGGGCCCTCCGGTAGATGGCCCTACCGGTGGACCTCGGGACCCTTCCGGTGGTCCCTGACAATACAGTGACCCCGAAACTTTCCCGATGGCAAAAACGGACTTCCTATATATAATTCTTTACCTACGGACCATTCCGGAACTCCTCGTGGCAGGGGATCTCATCCGGGTCTCCGAACAACTTTCGGGTTACCGCATACTAATACTCTACAACCCTAGCGTCACCGAACCTTAAGTGTGTAGACCCTACGGGTACGGGACACACGCAGACATGACCGAGACGACTCTCCGGTCAATAACCAACAGCGGGATCTGGATACCCATGTTGGCTCCCACATGCTCCTCGATGATCTCATCGGATGAACCACGATGTCGAGGATTCAATCAATCCCGTATACAATTCCCTTTGTCAATCGATGCGTTATTTGCGAGATTCGATCATCGGTATCCCAATACCTCGTTCAATCTCGTTACCGGCAAGTCACTTTACTCGCACCGTAATGCATGATCCCGTGACCAAACACTTGGTCACATTGAGCTCATTATGATGATGCATTACCGAGTGGGCCCAGAGATACCTCTCCGTCATACGGAGTGACAAATCCCAGTCTCGATTCGTGCCAACCCAACAGACACTTTCGGAGATACCCGTAGTGCACCTTTATAGCCACCCAGTTACTTTGTGACGTTTGGCACACCCAAAGCACTCCTACGGTATCCGAGAGTTGCACAATCTCATGGTCTAAGGAAATGATACTTGACATTTGGAAAAGCTCTAGCAAACGAACTACACGATCTTGTGCTATGCTTAGGATTGGGTCTTGTTCATCACATCATTCTCCTAATGATGTGATCCCGTTATCAATGACATCCAATGTCCATAGTCAGGAAACCATGACTATCTGTTGATCAACGAGCTAGTCAACTAGAGGCTCACTAGGGACATGTTGTGGTCTATGTATTCACACATGTATTACGATTTCCGGATAACACAATTATAGCATGAACAATAGAAAATTATCATGAACAAAGAAATATAATAATAACCATTTTATTATTGCCTCTAGGGCATATTTCCAACAGTCTCCCACTTGCACTAGAGTCAATAATCTAGTTACATTGTGACGAATCGAACACCCATAGAGTTCTGGTGTTGATCATGTTTTTCTCTAGGGAGAGGTTTAGTCAACGGATCTGCTACATTCAGTCTGTATGTACTTTACAAATATCTATGTCTCCATTTTGAACACTTTCACGAATGGAGTTGAAGTGACGCTTGATATGCCTGGTCTTCCTGTGAAACCTGGGCTCCTTGGCAACGACAATAGCTCCAGTGTTGTCACAGAAGAGAGTCATCGGGCCGACGCATTGGGAATAACTCCTAGGTCGGTAATGAACTCCTTCACCCAGATTGCTTCTTGTGTTGCCTCCGAGGCTGCCATGTACTCCGCTTCACATGTAGATCCCGCCACAACGCTTTGCTTGCAATCGCACCACCATCGCCCCACCATTCAAAATATACACGTATCCGGTTTGTGACTTAGAGTCATTCAGATGCGTGTCGAAGCTAGCATCGACGTAACCCTTTCTGACGAGCTCTTCGTCACCTCCATAAATGAGAAACATATCCTTAGTCCTCTTGGTGTACTTCAGGATATTCTTGACCGCTGTCCGGTGTTCCATGCCGGGATTACTTTGGTACCTTCCTACCAAACTTACGGCAAGGTTTACATCAGGTATGGTACACAACATGGCATACATAATAGACCCTATGGCCGAGGCATAAGAGACGACGCTCATCTTTTCTCTATCTTCTGCCGTGGTCGGGCATTGAGCCGTGCTCAATCGCACACCTTGCAATACAGGCAAGAACCCCTTCTTGGACTGATCCATATTGAACTTCTTCAATATCTTGTCAAGGTACGTACTTTGTGAAAGACCAATGAGGCGTCTCGATCTATCTCTATAGATCTTGATGCCTAATATATAAGCAGCTTCTCCAAGGTCCTTCATTGAAAAACACTTGTTCAAGTAGGCCTTTATGCTTTCCAAGAATTCTATATCATTTCCCATCAACAGTATGTCATCCACATATAATATGAGAAATGCTACTGAGCTCCCACTCACTTTCTTGTAAACACGGCTTCTCCATAAGTGCATGTAAACCCAAACGCTTTGATCATCTCATCAAATCGAATGTTCCAACTCCAAGATGCTTGCACCAGCCCATAGATTGAGCGTTGGAACTTGCACACCTTGTTAGCATTCTCAGGATCGACAAAACCTTCCGGCTGCATCATATACAATTCTTCCTTAAGAAAACCGTTAAGGAATGCCGTTTTGACGTCCATTTGCCATATTTCATAATCATAGAATGCGGCAATTGCTAACATGATTCGATCGACTTGACTTCGCCACGGTGAGAAAGTCTAATCGTAGTCAACCCCTTGAACTTGTCGATAACCTTTAGTGACAAGTCGAGCCTTATAGATGGTCACATTACCATCCGCGTCTGTCTTCTTCTTAAAGATTCATTTATTTTCTATGGCTCGCCGATCATCGGGCAAGTCAGTCAAAGTCCATACTTCGTTCTCATACATGGATCCTATCTCGGATTTCATGGCTTCTAGCCATTTGTCGAAATCTGGGCCCGCCATCGCTTCTTCATAGTTTGAAGGTTCACCGTTATCTAACAACATGATTTCCAAGACAGGGTTGCCGTACCACTCTGGTGCGGAACGTGTCCTTGTGGACCTACGAAGTTCAGTAGGAGCTTGATCCGAAGTACCTTGATCATCATCATTAACTTCCTCTCTAGTCGGTGCAGGCACAGCAGGAACATCTACAAGAGATGAGCTACTTTTAGTTTCAAGAGGCATTAAATAATAAAGCTCTACTTTCCTCCCACTAACTTCTTTCGAGAGAAACTCTTTCTCCGTAAAGGATCCGTTCTTAGCAACAAAGATCTTGCCCTCGGATGCGAGGTAGAAGGTATACCCAATGGTTTCCTTAGGGTATCCTATGAAGACGCATTTTCCGACTTGGGTTCGAGCTTTTCAGGTTGAAGTTTCTTGACATAAGCATCGCATCCCCAAACTTTTAGAAACGACAGCTTAGGTTTCTTCCCAAACCATAATTCATACGTTGTCGTCTCAACGGATTTTGACGGATCCCTATTTAAAGTGAATGCGGCAGTCTCTAAAGCATAGCCCCAAAATGAGAGCGGTAGATCGGTAAGAGACATCATAGATCGCACCATATCTAATAGAGTGCGATTACGACATCCGGACACACCATTTCACTGAGGTGTTCCAGGCGGCGTGAGTTGTGAAACGATTCCACATTTCCTTAAAACCGTGCCAAATTCGTGACTCAAATATTCCCCTCCATGATCTGATTGTAAGAACTTTATTTTCCTGTCACGTTGATTCTCAACCTCACTCTGAAATTCCTTGAACTTTTCAAAGGTCTCAGACTTGTGTTTCATTAAGTAGACATACCCATATCTACTCAAGTCATCAGTGAGAGTGAGAACATAACGATAGCCACCATGAGCCTCAACACTCATTGGACCGCACACATCGGTATGTATGATTTCCAATAAGTTGGTTGCTCGCTCCATTGTTCGGAGAACAGTAGTCTTGGTCATTTTACCCATGAGGCATGGTTCTTGACGTGTCAAATGATTCATAATCAAGAGACTCCAAAAGTCCATCTGCATGGAGCTTCTTCATGCGTTTCACACCTATGTGACCAAGGCGGCAGTGCCACAAGTATGTGGGACTATCATTATCAACCTTACATCTTTTGGTATTAACACTATGAATATGTGTAACATTACGCTCGAGATTCATTAAGAATAAACCATTCACCGGTGAGCATGACCATAAAACATATCTCTCATATAAATAGAACAACCATTATTCTTGGTTTTAAATGAGCAGCCATCTCAAATTAAACGAGATCCTGATACAATGTTCATGCTCAAAGTTGGCACTAAATAACAATTATTGAGGTTTAAAACTAATCCCGTAGGTAAATGTAGAGGCAGCGTGCCGACGGCGATCACATCGACCTTGGAACCATTCGGCCAGCGCATTGTCACCTCGTCCTTCGCTAGTCTCCGCTTATTCCGCAGCTCCCGCTTTGAGTTACAAATATGAGCAACCGCACGGTATCAAATACCGGGAGCTACTACGAGTCTTGGTAAGGTACACATCAATTACATGTATATCACATATACCTTTAGTGTTGCCGGCCTTCTTGTCCGCTAAGTATTTGGGGCGATTCGCTTCGATGACCACTTCCCTTGCAATAAAAGCACTCGGTCTCGGGCTTGGGTCCATTCTTTGGCTTCTTCCGGCAAGAATCGGCTTACCGGGCGGCAACTCCCTTGCTGTCCTTCTTGAAGTTCTTCTTACCCTTGCCTTTCTTAAACTTAGTGGTTTTATTCACCATCAACACTTGATGTTCCTTTCTGATCTCCACCTCCGCTGATTTCAGCATTGAATATACCTCGGGAATGGTCTTTTCCATCCCCTGCATATTGAAGTTCATCACAAAGCTCTTGTAGCTCGGTGGAAGCGGCGAAGGATCTGTCACATGACCGCGTCATCCGGAGATTAACTCCGCTGAGTCAAGCGGTTGTGCAACCCAGACATTTTGAGTATGTGCTCCTTGTGAACTATTTTCCTCCATCTTACAATCGAAGAACTTGTCGGAGACTTCATATCTCGACCGGGCATGAGCTTGGAAAACCATTTTCAGCTCTTGAACATCTCATATGCTCCATGTTGCTCAAAACACTTTTGGAGCCCCGGTTCTAAGCTGTAAAGCATGCCGCCTTGAACGAGGGAGTAATCATCGACCTTGCGCCAAGCGTTCATGACGTCTTGGTTCTCTGGGATGGGTGCTTCTCCTAGCGGTGCTTCTAGGACATAATCTTTCTTGGCGGCTATGAGGATGATCCTCAGGTTCCGGACCCAGTCCGTATAGTTGCTGCCATCATCTTTCAGCTTGGTTTTCTCTAGGAACACGCTGAAGTTGAGGGCAACATTAGCGTGGGCCATTTGATCTACAAGACATATTGTAAAGATTTTAGACTAAGTTCATGATAATTAAGTTTATCTAATCAAATTATTCAATGAACTCCCACTCAGATAGACATCCCTCTAGTCATCTAAGTGAAACATGATCCGAGTCAACTAGGCCGTGTCCGATCATCACGTGAGACGGACTAGTCATCGTCGGTGAACATCTTCATGTTGATCGTATCTTCTATACGACTCATGCTTGACCTTTCGGTCTTCCGTGTTCCGAGGCCATGTCTGTACATGCTAGGCTCGTCAAGTCAACCTAAGTGTATTGCGTGTGTAAATCTGGCCTACACCCGTTGTATTCGAACGTTAGAATCTATCACACCCGATCATCACGTGGTGCTTCGAAACGACGAACCTTCGCGAACGGTGCAGATTAGGGGAACACTTTCTTGAAATTATTGCGAGGGATCATCTTATTTAAGCTACCGTCGTTCTAAGCAAATAAGATTTAAACATGATAAACACCAAATGCAATCAAATAGTGACATGATATGGCCAATATCATTTTGCTCCTTATGATCTCCATCTTCGGGGCGCCATGATCATCGTCGTCACCGGCATGCCACCATGATCTCCATCATCATGATCTCCATCATCGTGTCTTCATGAAGTTGTCACGCCAACGATTACTTCTACTTCTATGGCTAACGTGTTTAGCAATAAACTAAAGTAGTTTACATGGCGTTATTCAATGACACGCAGGTCATACAAAAAATAAAGATAACTCCTATGGCTCCTGCCGGTTTTCATACTCATCGACATGCAAGTCGTGATTCCTATTACAAGAACATGATCAATCTCATACATCACATATATCATTCATCACATCTTTTGGCCATATCACGTCACAAGGCATATGCTGCAAAAACAAGTTAGACGTCCTCTAATTGTTGTTGCATGTTTTACGTGGCTTCTATAGGTTTCTAGCAAGAACGTTTCTTACCTACGTAAAACCACAATGTGATATGCCAATTTCTATTTACCCTTCATAAGGACCCTTTTCATCGAATCCGCTCCAACTAAAGTGGGAGAGACAGACACCCGCTAGCCACCTTATGCAACTATTGCATGTCGGTCGGTGGAGCACATCTCACGTAAGCGTCACGTGTAAGATCGGTCCGGCCGCTTCATCCCACGATGCCGCGAAGCAAGATAAGACTAGTAGTGGCAAGAAAATTGACAACATCTACGCCCACAACAAGTTTGTGTTCTACTCGTGCATAGAAACTACGCATAGACCTAGCTCATGATGCCACTGTTGGGGAACGTAGCAGAATTTTAAAATTTTCTACGCATCACCAAGATCAATCTATGGAGTTATCTAGCAACGAGGGGAAAAGGAGTGCATCTACATACCCTTGTATATCGCGAGCGGAAGCGTTCAAGAGAACAGGATTAATGGAGTCGTACTCGTCGTGATCCAAATCACCGATGACCGAGCGCCGAACGGACGGTACCTCCGCGTTCAATACATGTATGGTTGGGAAGACGTCTCCTCCTTCTTGATCCAGCAAGGGGGAAGGAGAGGTTGATGGAGATCCAGCAGCACGACGGCATGGTGGTGGAAGCAGCGGGGATCTCGGCAGGGCTTCGCCAAGCTCAGCGAGAGGGAGAGGTGTCACTGGAGGGAGAGGGAGGCGCCAGGGGCTAGGGTGCGGCTGCCCTCCCTCCCCCCACTATATATAGGGCCCCTGGGGGGCGCCGGCCCTAGGAGATCCCATCTCCAAGGGGGGGCGGTGGCCAAGGGGGTGGCTTACCCCCCAAGCCAAGTGGCCCCCCTACCCCTAGGGTTTCCAACCCTAGGCGCAGGGGAGGCCCAAGGGGGGCGCACCAGCCCACCAGGGGCAGGTTCCCTTCCCCACTTCAGCCCATGGGGCCCTCCGGGATAGGTGGCCCCACCCGGTGGACTCCCGGGACCCTTCCGGTGGTCCCGGTACAATACCGGTGACCCCCGAAACTTTCCCGATGGCCGAAAACGGACTTCCTATATATAATTCTTCACCTCCGGACCATTCCAGAACTCCTCGTGGCGTCCAGGATCTCATCCGGGAGTCCGACTAACTTTTGGGTTACCGCATACTAATATCTCTACAACCCTAGCGTCACCGAACCTTAAGTGTGTAGACCCTACAGGTTCGGGAGACACGCAGACATGACCGAGACGACTCTCCGGTCAATAACCAACAGCGGGATCTTGATACCCATGTTGGCTCCCACATGCTCCTCGATGATCTCATCGGATGAACCACGATTTCGAGGATTCAATCAATCCCGTATACAATTCCCTTTGTCAATCGGTACGTTATTTGCCCGAGATTCGATCGTCGGTATCCCAATACCTCGTTCAATCTCGTTACCGGCAAGTCACTTTACTCGTACCGTAATGTATGATCCCGTGACCAAACACTTGGTCACATTGAGCTCATTATGATGATGCATTACCGAGTGGGCCCAGAGATACCTCTCCGTCATACGGAGTGACAAATCCCAGTCTCGATTCATGCCAACCCAATGACACTTTCGGAGATACCCGTAGTTCACCTTTATAGCCACCCGATTCGTTGTGACGTTTGGCACACCCAAAGCACTCCTATGATATCCGGAGTTGCACAATCTCATGGTCTAAGGAAATGATACTTGACATTTGGAAAAGCTCTAGCAAACGAACTACACGATCTTGTGCTATGCTTAGGATTGGGTCTTGTCCTTCACATCATTCTCCTAATGATGTGATTCTGTTATCAATGACATCCAATGTCCATAGTCAGGAAACCATGACTATTTGTTGATCAACGAGCTAGTCAACTAGAGGCTCACTAGGGACATGTTGTGGTCTATGTATTCACACATGTATTACGATTTCCGAATAACACAACTATTGCATGAACAATAGACAATTATCATGAACAAAGAAATATAATAATAACCATTTTATTATTGCCTCTAGGGCATATTTCCAACACGAGGTAGGAAACCATACACAATTTCAAAAGGGCACATCTTAGTAGTAGAATGCAATGAAAGATTATCAGCAAATTCAATATGAGGCAAGCATTGTTCCCACATTTTTTTATTATTCTTCAAAACAACCCTAAGCATAGTAGACAATGTTCTATTGACTACTTCAGCTTTTCCATCAGTTTGGGGGTGACATGTAGTACTAAAAAGCAGTTTAGTCCCCAACTTAGCCCATAAACATCTCCAAAAGTGGCTAAGAAATTTAGTATCATGATCTGAAACAATAGTATTTGGAACACCATGCAAGCGAATAATTTCACGAAAGAACAAATCAACAACATTAACAGCATCATCGCTTTTATGAGATGGTATAAAGTGTGCCATTTTCAAGAATCTAACCACTACAACAAATATGCTATCCATCCCCTTCTTTGTTTGAGGTAAATCTAAAACAAAGTCCATAGATATATCCTCCCAAGGAACACTAGGTACAGGCAAAGGCATATATAAACCATGAGGATTGAGTCGTGACTTAGCTTTTTGACATGTAGTGCAGCGAGCAACAAAACGCTCAACATCCCGTCTCATCTTTGGCCAAAGAAATGTGTGGCCAGTACGTCCTCCGTCTTCTTCACGCCAAAGTGTCCCATTAATCCTCCTCCATGCGCCTCCTGCAACAACAAAAGACGAATGGAGCTAGCTGGAATGCATAGCTTGTTAGCACGGAACACAAATCCATCATTAACGACGAACTTGTTCCAGGTTCTTCCTTCTTTACAATTCCACATTACATCTTTAAAATCAGCATCATGCACATATTGATCTTTGATGGTCTCCAAACCAAATATTTTGAAGTCAACTTGTGAAAGCATAGTATAGCGACGAGACAATGCATCAACAATAACATTTTTCTTTACCCTTCTTGTGTTTAATGACATAAGGGAAAGTCTCAATGAATTCAATCCATTTAGCATGTCTACGATTCAGTTTAGCTTGACTTTTAATATGTTTCAAAGATTCATGATCAGAATGTATAACAAATTCTTTGGGCCATAAATAATGTTGCCATGTTTCTAAAGTCCGAACAAGAGCATAAAATTATTTATCATAAGTAGAATAATTCAGACTAGGCCCACTCAATTTTTCAAAAAAGTATGCAACAGGTATGCCATCTTGTAATAAGACACCTCCTAATTCAATTCCACTAGCATCACATTCAAGCTCAAATGTCTTACTAAAATCAGGAAGTTGGAGTAAAGGAGCATGTGTCAACTTATCTTTCAATACCGTGAAGGCTTCTTCCTGTGCGGTACCCCAAACAAAAGGCACATCCTTCTTTGTAGTCATTGAGAGGTGCAGCAATGATGCTGAAATCTCTCACAAAACGCCTATAGAAACCATCGAGTCCAAGAAAACTCCTCAATTGTGTGACCGTTTTGGGCTGCGGCCAACTCTCAATAGCTTCAATCTTGGCTTTATCAACTTCAATTCCCTGCGGAGTAACAACATAGCCAAGAAAAGATACTCGGTCGATGCAAAAGGTGCACTTCCCAAGGTTACCAAACAAACATGCATCACATAAAGCAATAAAAAGAACACGTAAATGTTCCAAATGTTCCTCCAAAGATCTGCTATAAATCAGTATATCATCAAAATGGACTACCACAAATTGTCCAATGAAAGCACGTAAAACTTCGTTCACTAATCTCATGAAAGTACTAGGTGCATTAGTTAACCAAAAAGGCATGAATAACCACTCATATAATCCAAACTTAGTTTAAAATGTTATTTTCCATTCATCCCCCAATTTCATACGAATTTGATGGTATCCACTACGCAAATCAACTTTGGAGAATATTGTAGATCCACTCAATTCATCAAGCATATCATCTAGCCTAGGAATAGGATGATGATAACGAATAGTAATATTATTAATGCCTCTACAATCAACACACATACGTGGTGTACCATCCTTCTTCGGCACTAGAATAATAGGAACAACACAAGGGCTAAGGGATTCTCGTATATAACCTTTGTTGAGAAGCTCCTGGACTTGACGCATAATCTCCTTCATCTCCTCTGGATTGGTACGGTATGGTGCACAGTTGGGTAGCGATGCACCAGGAATTAAGTCAATCTGATGCTCAATCCCTCAAATAGGTGGTAATCCCGGTGGCACGTCTTGTGGAAAGACATCAGCGAACTCCTGTAAAATGTTAGTAACAGCAGGAGGCAAAGAGGAAGGCACGTCCTCGAATGAAAATAATGCCTCTTTTCACACAAAAGCATAGCAAATAGATTTGCTAAAATCTAGCTCATCAATATCAGATTTGGTGGCAAGTAAACATGCACTTTTCAATTTAATTTCAGAAGCAATACTGGATTGTTTATTATCAGGCTTCATTTATTGCTCAAATTCTTTTGCAACAATATGATTTTCACTCTTATTTTTCTCATGTTTTGCTTTATTATCTCTATTAATATCATCTTTCAAAATGGAATCAGGAGACATATGAAGCAAAGTAATCTGTTTATCCTTATGAACAAGAGTATACTGATTGTTTCTACCATGGTGTACAATTTTTTTATCAAATTGCCATGGTCTACCAAGTAATAAGGAGCATGCTTGCATAGGTACCACATCACAATCAACATAATCGGCATATGTAGAGATACTAAAATGCACACGAACAATGCGTGTTACCTTAACCTTGCCCTTGTTGTTGAACCATTGGATGTAGTAAGGATGTGGATGTGGTCTTAGTGTGAGAGATAGCTTCTCCACCATCTCCATGCTAGCCAAGTTGTTGCAGCTCCCTCCATCTATGATGACCTTGAATAGAACGCTCCTTCACAACTCCCTTTGTATGGAACAAATTATGCCTCTTATTTTGCTCAGCTTGTGTGACCTGCGCACTCAAAACACGTTGAGCAACTAGACATTCATACCTGTCAGCGTCTTCAGGAGCCATGTATTGCGTCTCATGATCAGAATCATCTCCACCATGTTCTTCACATGTAATAAGAGCCAAAGTCTCATCATCATAGTCACTAGCGGACTCATACCCACCATCCTCAGTAGCAATCATCACAAGGTGATATTTGCATTCTCTCGTATAATGACCTCGTCCCTTACAACGACGACAAATAATATCACTTGTGTGCCCTATTGATGCCATGGAAGAAGAAGAACTCTATGCAGGCCCGACAGGTGTGCTCTTGGCAGATAGTGGTAGTTGTGCCTGCTTCCTTGTATCACGGCTGGAGGTGGCAGCTGACGGAGGTGTCGGTGCAGTAGAATGTGTGGAAGTAGAGGATGCACGTGGTGTCCATGATGAAGGTCGACCTGCTGAAAAGTTAGTTTGCGCCAATGCTTGTCGATCATGCACTTCATGTTCAGCTTTACAGGCAAGATGGAATAAAGGAGTGATATTATTATACTCCTTATACTCTAGAATGGTCTGAATGTCTCTATTTAATCCACCCATAAAATGTGCAAGCATAGCTTCATTCTCCTCAACAATACCACATCTAATCATGCCAGTTTGTAATTCCTGATAATATTCTTCTACATAATTTTTTCCTTGTCTTAAACGATGCAATTTTTAAAGCAATTCACGTTGATAATATGGTGGAATGCAACGAGTACGCATAGCAGTTTTCAAAGCAGCCCAAGTAGCTGGAATATGATATAATCTACAATGTTCAGACCACCAAACACATGCAAAACTAGTGAAAGCACAAACAACAACAGGAACACGTCTCTCCTCAGAATATTGTAAACATGTAAAATGTTGTTCAGTTTCTAACTCCCAAGTAAGATATATATCAGGAATATATCTACCCTCAAATGGTGGAATATTCAATTTTAGTTTAGGAAGATGGTCATGATCTCGTACCTTAGGTGGTGCAACCCTACCTTTGCGATGATATGCATGAGGACGACCTGGTGGTGGTGGTGCAGGTGGTTGCACGTAGTGCTGATTTTGATCGACCTCATCCTCATAATGGTCCTCCACCTCTATAGTAGCACTAGGAGCTACAGAAGCATCAACAGTAGGTACAGCGGAACCAGAAGTCTGACCAGTCTCAAGGGGAACACGTTGTGCTCGTCCCACTTGATTTGGAAGGCGATGTTGTTGTTGTTGTTGTTGTTGTTGTTGTTGTTGTTGTTGTTGTTGTTGTTGTTGTTGTTGTTGTTGTTGTTGTTGTTGTTGTTGTTGTTGTTGTTGTTGTTGTTGTTGTTGTTGTTGTTGTTGTTGTTGTTGTTGTTGTTGTTGTTGTTGTTGTTGTTGTTGTTGTTGTTGTTGTTGTTGTTGTTGTTGTTGTTGTTGTTGTTGTTGTTGTTGTTGTTGTTGTTGTTGTTGTTGTTGTTGTTGTTGTTGTTGTTGTTGTTGTTGTTGTTGTTGTTGTTGTTGTTGTTGTTGTTGTTGTTGTTGTTGTTGTTGTTGTTGTTGTTGTTGTTGTTGTTGTTGTTGTTGTTGTTGTTGTTGTTGTTGTTGTTGTTGTTGTTGTTGTTGTTGTTGTTGTTGTTGTTGTTGTTGTTGTTGTTGTTGTTGTTGTTGTTGTTGTTGTTGTTGTTGTTGTTGTTGTTGTTGTTGTTGTTGTTGTTGTTGTTGTTGTTGTTGTTGTTGTTGTTGTTGTTGTTGTTGTTGTTGTTGTTGTTGTTGTTGTTGTTGTTGTTGTTGTTGTTGTTGTTGTTGTTGTTGTTGTTGTTGTTGTTGTTGTTGTTGTTGTTGTTGTTGTTGTTGTTGTTGTTGTTGTTGTTGTTGTTGTTGTTGTTGTTGTTGTTGTTGTTGTTGTTGTTGTTGTTGTTGTTGTTGTTGTTGTTGTTGTTGTTGTTGTTGTTGTTGTTGTTGTTGTTGTTGTTGTTGTTGTTGTTGTTGTTGTTGTTGTTGTTGTTGTTGTTGTTGTTGTTGTTGTTGTTGTTGTTGTTGTTGTTGTTGTTGTTGTTGTTGTTGTTGTTGTTGTTGTTGTTGTTGTTGTTGTTGTTGTTGTTGTTGTTGTTGTTGTTGTTGTTGTTGTTGTTGTTGTTGTTGTTGTTGTTGTTGTTGTTGTTGTTGTTGTTGTTGTTGTTGTTGTTGTTGTTGTTGTTGTTGTTGTTGTTGTTGTTGTTGTTGTTGTTGTTGTTGTTGTTGTTGTTGTTGTTGTTGTTGTTGTTGTTGTTGTTGTTGTTGTTGTTGTTGTTGTTGTTGTTGTTGTTGTTGTTGTTGTTGTTGTTGTTGTTGTTGTTGTTGTTGTTGTTGTTGTTGTTGTTGTTGTTGTTGTTGTTGTTGTTGTTGTTGTTGTTGTTGTTGTTGTTGTTGTTGTTGTTGTTGTTGTTGTTGTTGTTGTTGTTGTTGTTGTTGTTGTTGTTGTTGTTGTTGTTGTTGTTGTTGTTGTTGTTGTTGTTGTTGTTGTTGTTGTTGTTGTTGTTGTTGTTGTTGTTGTTGTTGTTGTTGTTGTTGTTGTTGTTGTTGTTGTTGTTGTTGTTGTTGTTGTTGTTGTTGTTGTTGTTGTTGTTGTTGTTGTTGTTGTTGTTGTTGTTGTTGTTGTTGTTGTTGTTGTTGTTGTTGTTGTTGTTGTTGTTGTTGTTGTTGTTGTTGTTGTTGTTGTTGTTGTTGTTGTTGTTGTTGTTGTTGTTGTTGTTGTTGTTGTTGTTGTTGTTGTTGTTGTTGTTGTTGTTGTTGTTGTTGTTGTTGTTGTTGTTGTTGTTGTTGTTGTTGTTGTTGTTGTTGTTGTTGTTGTTGTTGTTGTTGTTGTTGTTGTTGTTGTTGTTGTTGTTGTTGTTGTTGTTGTTGTTGTTGTTGTTGTTGTTGTTGTTGTTGTTGTTGTTGTTGTTGTTGTTGTTGTTGTTGTTGTTGTTGTTGTTGTTGTTGTTGTTGTTGTTGTTGTTGTTGTTGTTGTTGTTGTTGTTGTTGTTGTTGTTGTTGTTGTTGTTGTTGTTGTTGTTGTTGTTGTTGTAGAGGTCTGACGGTGCAATGAGGCGTTGGTTGTGAAAGACGTGCGAACAATTCATTAAACTTGTTATCGAGGTTTGTTTCGAACGCCTTCTCAATGCCATCTATCTTCTCCATGGCCTCTTCTAATCTGTTTAGCACATCTTCCACCTGTCCACTCATCATTCTTTGAAACTTATCATGTAACTCTTTGTTCGTCATGTTCTCCCGGTCGGTCTAAATCGGCTTGTGATCCTGCCATGGTTAGCAGCAATAGAAACACACAAGAATATGATCCTACAGACTACTAGGAAGTGGTGCTGGTGTGTCACAAATCCGTCAAGCGAATCTCAAAATCTTACCAGCTCTTACCAAGGAGCAGGTGGTGATCGACAATCGTTATAGTCAAAACTCTCAAAAGTTTGGATAGAGCGATTGCTAGGGAGAGTCAAACGCACGACGTAGATGTATGTGGAGCTAGGAAGCCTTATAATCTGGTAGCAAAAAGGGTCGGCAATAATCAATTCAGAGATGCAAAGTTGAATAAACGCTCAACGACGGTACCGTGCTGGTCCTAGGCTAGACCGTGCTAGAGACGCGAGCCTAGAACACTAACAAAATCATGGCACTGCACGTAAACAAGGGAAAAGCACACTCTAGAAAAAAACCGCAATATTTTTTTTGCGCACTTTTTTTTGCGAAAATCACTATAATGGCGAGTGTCTCAAAACTCTTCCCAGTTCAAAATGACAGGATGGGCACGAAATTGTTTTGATTATTTTTTCGAAAATTAGGGCAGCGATGGCGAAAAAGTGCAACAAAAAATCACTATGATGGCACGTGGCTCGAAAGACTCAGAAAAGCCTAAAAATAGGACAGGGAAAAAATATTTTCGGTCACCGAAATTTTGGCCTAAAAACTGCCCGGGGGTCTCCAGACTCTTTTTATTAAAACGTACTCAGGCAAGGAAACACGAATCAGAAATTAGATGGATCTCGAAAACAAACCTAATATGGAAGGAACTCAGATTGGTGGTGGATATATGGTGGTAGGATATGGCAGAGGTGGTGGTATATGGCAGCGGTGGTGGTATATGGTAGTGGTGGTGGTATATGGATACAGATCGGTGGTAGTATATGGATACAGATTGGTGGTGGTATATGGATACAGATTCAGAGCGGTGGCGGATAAGTGGTGGTGGTAGGCAGGGGCGATGATGATGGTGCGGTGGCGGCGTGACAACTTATGTCCAGAACTCAAAACTCTAAAAGACTAGACGTTAAGACCAAAAACTTGACACGACAATGCAGCCGCAAATTCACCAAAGCAAAATACTGAAAAGACTATGCAAAGGCTCAGACTGGTTCAGATAGGATGAACTAACCCTAATTTTTGTTGCTTTTTCGTGGACTATAGGTATGAAGAACAGACTCGATCTAAACTACGAAAAACTGTAAAATCTCACCAAGCAATCTGGAAATCTGATATCACTTGATAAAGGAAAAGGTTTCCCGTCTTTCGATGTGATGAAACTATCGTTTTTGATGGAGTAGACTTTGACGATCCGACTACGAATGTGCGAGGACGTCGCGCCTTGGCAATCGCTAAACCAACTCCGAGAGGTTATTGACCACACCGGAGCACGATCAACCTGACCACAAGGGTTTATTTCCTGCAAGCAAACAAAGAACAAGCAAGAAACTGAGATTGCAATCAGGATATTGCGAATATAAGAGGAAAGCTTTATTGATGAAGGTGGGGTTCTGTGATGTCTTGGTCTGGTCTTTGAACACAAACAAAGTACGCGAAGTTGCAGCTATGGCGAACTTTTAATCTAAACAAAACCCAAAGTCTAAACGACGCCCTAAGGGCTGTATATATGGAGGAAGAGGGGGGGATTTCGTGGCCCTTGTGGGAGGGGTCCGAAACGAACCATATCTCGTGTTTTCCCACACATACGGACTCTATAAATAGCCTATACTTATGTATTTCAAAACTACATGGGCCTAGCCCAATAATAAGGTGACGCAGCACCTATAATAGCCTCTGGACGAAATTTGTGAAGTGGCATCTTGTATATTTCGTCCAAGACTTCATGCACTCATTACGGTGGCTTCAATGTCCTGAAATCATCACTTGAAACTCCGTTCTTGTTTCCCTTGCGCATGCCATCATCTCCATGCTTGTTCTTGCTCCAATGTCCATCCTTCTCCAAGCTAGGCCGTTCATTTGTAAGCAAAACAAATGTATTCAATTTAAGCAGCATCATATTCTCATGAACATTAGAATCATTACCAAGAAACGAAAGTACATGGTAATTTAATTTGCATGCACGAGCTCTAGTAATTGGTCCAGTATTTATAGTAGCAGGGGTTGTGGGTGTACAATGGTATTGATGTCCTCATCAGGTTGCCTAGTTCTCTAGGCATTTAGCTTATGTACAGCGTATTCTCTTTGAGTTTTCTTTTGTGTTTATTGCATTTGTTCTTTTGTTGTTCTCATTTATTTATTTGTTTGTAATTTCTACTTTGTATTCTTTTCCAAAAATCAATAAAGATACACAGCAGAGTCCCATTTTTCCCTAAAAAACAACAACGACTTGATGGTTGTTGATTAATAGTCTAGTGATTGATGGTGTGCATGTTTCTGATTCGAGCTTCATTCTTGATCCCGTTCATCATTTCCTTGCTTCCCTTTTGGCAGTCGGGCTGGCCTCAGGCTTTGTTATCTCCCTCTCTCTCTGAGAACAATGTAGTCGTGTGTTGGAGGAGGAAAACCATGCGCTTTCGCTTCCTTTATCTTGTGAGGAGATTGAGGCGGTTATTAATTCTGCTAATATGACCTCGGCATCTGTTCCGGACGGGTTTCTGATTCCTTTCTTTGGAAAATTCTGGCTGGCGCTGCGGGATTTGGTTTGTGTCGTAATCCAAGGTTTCTGTTTGGGGACAGTAGACATTTCTAGACTTAACTATGCTATTCTATATCTCATCCCCAAAGTCAGAGTTGCTGATTGTGTCTCCCAGTTTCGGCCAATTGCCTTTATCCACAATTTTGCAAAATTCTCGGCCAAAGGGTTTGCGTCCCTCCTTTCTCCGGTTGCCCACCATGTCCTTAGTCCTACTTAGATTGCTTTCTTTAAGGGACGATACATTCTTGATGGTGTCCTATGTATACACGAGATTGTGCATGATCTCAGGTTCTCGGGCCATCATTCTTAAGCTTGCTTACTGACGGTGTGAGTTATTTAAGGAGAAGGTTAAGATGTGTCATGATAGTAAGATACTTCAACGAACTTTCACCATTGGGGACAAAGTCCTCCTATTTAATTCCCATCTCAAGTTGTTTCTAGGGAAGCTCGGGTCGCGCTAGGAAGGACCATACGAGATAGAACTCCGGAGCTGTTCAGTTAAAAGGAGGGAAAGATGGACCTTGGATCGTGAATGGGCAATTCTTGAAGATATACCTCGCAGATGAGCAAAAGGAAGAACGGGAAGTAGAAGAGGTAAGTTTTCTCATAATGGAGCAGGCGGAAGCCCTCTGAAAGGAACGAAAGGTATGAAACAACACTTTGGTAAAGTGGATGTAAATATATGAGTAGAGCTATACATGTTGTTTCTAATAAATCTGTTAATCTTGACTCTAGGTTGTTGGAATTTTTGTCTATAGTTGGGGACTTTGTCAACAACCTTGCAGGGGATGAAAAAATTATAAGGAAGAAACTGATGTCGCCACCAACAAGGAGAAAGACGATGTTCCAAATGACCACACCCAACCGTCCGGGTGATAGCACGAACGACAGACGAAAGTGGCGAAGTCTCCAGAGCAAAAGATGGTGCTTCATATGGACGCGAGCGACCATTTGGATAATCCTCGAGGACTAGGACAAGAACGGAGTAAACGGCTGTGTTTTAAACAACCATGAGCGCTGCTACCTCTTGAGCATGTGTTGGTTTTCCCTTGAAGAGGAAAGGATGATGCAGCAAAGTAGCGTAAGTATTTCCCCTCAGTTTTTGAGAACCAAGGTATCAATCCAGTAGGAGATAACACGCAAGTCACCTAGTACCCGCACAAACAATCAAGAACCTTGCAACCAACACGATAAATGGGTTGTCAATCCCTTCACAGTCACTTGCAAAAGTGAGATATAATAAATATAGTAACATAAATATTTTTGGTATTTTTGTTGTATAGATTGGAAAGTAAAGATTGCAAAATAGTAAAATGAGATGTGATGTAAATAAAAGAGATGCAATATAATAAGAAATAGACCCGGGGCTAGAGGTTTTGAAGGAAATATTCCCTAGAGGCAATAATAAAGTTATTATTTATTTCCTTATATCATGATAAATGTTTATTATTCATGCTAGAATTGTATTAACCGGAAACATGATACATGTGTGAATACATAGACAAGCAGTGTCACTAGTATGCCTCTACTTGACTAGCTCGTTAATCAAAGATGGTTAAGTTTCCTAGCCATAGACATGAGTTGTCATTTGATTAACGGGATCACATCATTAGGAGAATGATATGATTGACTTGACCCATTCCGTTAGCTTAGCACTTGATCGTTTAGTATGTTGCTATTGCTTTTTCCATGACTTATACATGTTCCTATGACTATGAGATCATGCAACTCCCGTTTACTGGAGGAACACTTTGTGTGCTACCAAACGTCACAATGTAACTGGGTGATTTTAAGGTGCTCTACAGGTATCTCCGATGGTGTTTGTTGAGTTGGCATAGATCGAGATTAGGATTTGTCACTCCGATTGTCGGAGAGGTATCTCTGGGCCCTCTCGGTAATGCACATCACTATAAGCCTTGCAAGCAATGTGACTAATGAGTTAGCTGCGGGATGATGCATTACGGAACGAGTAAAGAGATTTGCCGATAACGAGATTGAACTAGGTATTGAGATACCGACGATCGAATATCGGGCAAGTAACATACCGATGACAAAGGGAACAACGTATGTTGTTATGCGGTTTGACCATAAAGATCTTCGTAGAATATGTAGGAGCCAATATGAGCATCCAGGTTACTCTCTTGGTTATTGACCGGAGACGTGTCTCGGTCATGTCTACATAGTTCTCGAACCCGTAGGGTCCGCACGCTTAAAGTTTCGATGGCGATTATATTATGAGTTTTGTGTTTTGATGTACTGAAGGTAGTTCGGAGTCCCGGATATGATCACGGACATGACGAGAAGTCTCAAAATGGTCGAGACATAAAGATTGGTATATTAGAAGCCTATATTTGGATATCGGAAGTGTTCCGGGTGAAATCGGGATTTTACCGGAGTACCGGGGGTTACTGGAACCCCCCCCCCCAGGGGGAAGTAATGGGCCTATTGGGCCTTAGTGGAGAAGAGAGAGGGCAGCAAGGAGGTGGCGCGTGGCCCCCCTTACCCCAGTCTGAATTGGACAAGGGAAGGGGGCGACGGCCCCCCTCTCCTTCCTTCTCTCCACCTCCTCCTTCGCCCCTTCTCTTACTCCTACTAGGAAAGGAGGAGTCCTACTCCCTGTGGGAGTAGGACTCCCCCCTTGGCGCGCCCTCCATGGCCGGCCGCTTCTCCCCCTTGCTCCTTTATATACGGGGGCAGGGGGCACCTCTAGACACAACAAATGATCTCTTAGCCGTGTGCGGTGCCCCCCTCCACCATATTCCACCTCGATCATATCGTAGCGGTGCTTAGGCGAAGCCCTGCGTTGGTAGCATCATCATCACCATCATCACGCCGTCGTGCAGACGGAACTCTCCCGTGAAGCTCTGGTGTATCGAAGTTCGCGGGACGTCATCGAGCTGAACGTTTGCTGAACTCCGAGGTGCCGTACATTCGGTACTTGGATCGGTTGGATCGTGAAGACGTACGACTACATCAACCGCGTTGTGCTAACGCTTCCACTTTCGGTCTACTTGGGTACATGGACAACACTCTCCCCTCTCGTTGCTATGCATCACCATGATCCTGTGTGTGCGGAGGAATTTTTTTGAAATTACTACGTTCCCCAACAGGTTTCACTAGTGGTTTCTCTCAAGATAGCATATATTACGGTGGGTGAACAAATTACTGCCGAGCAATTGATAGAAAAGCGCATAGTAGCAATGATCATGAATATAGGCATCACGTCCGTGTCAAGTAGACCGAAATGATTCTACATCTACTACTATTACTCCACACATCAACCGCTATCCAACATGCATCTAGAGTATTTAGTTCATAAGAACAGAGTAACGCATTAAGCATGATGACATGATGTAAAGGGATAAACTCAAGAAATATGATATAAACTCCATATTTTTATCCTCGATGGCAACAATACAATACGTGCCTTGTTGCCCTACTGTCACTAGGAAAGGACACCGCAAGATTGAACCCAAAGCTAAGCACTTCTCCCATTGCAAGAAAGATCAATCTAGTAGGCCAAACTAAACCGATAATTCGAAGAGACTTGCAAAGATATCAAAGCATGCATATAAGAATTCAGAGAAGAACCAAATATTATTCATAGATAATCTTGATCATAAATCCACAATTCATCGGATCTCGGCAAACACACCGCAAAAGAGTATTACATCGAATAGATCTCCAAGAACATTGAGGAGAACTTTGTATTGAGAACCAAAGAGAGAGAAGAAGCCATCTAGCTAATAAATATGGACCCGAAGGTCTATGGTAAACTACTCACACATCATCGGAGAGGCTATGGTGTTGATTTAGAAGCCTTCCGTGATCGATTCACCCTCCGGCAGATCCCCAGAAAAGGCCCCAAGATGGGATCTCACGGATACAGAAGGTTGCGGCGGTGGAAAAGTGGATTCGTGGCTCCCCCTGATGTTTTTAGGGTATAAGAGTATATATAGATGAAAGAAGTACGTCGGTGGAGCTCCATGGGGCCCACGAGGGTGGGGGGCACGCCTACCCCCCTGGGCGCGCCCTCCTGCCTCGTGGCCGCCCTGCGGAGTTCCAGACTTCAACTCCAAGTCTTCTGGATTGCGTTTGTTCCAAGAAAGATCATTGCAAATGTTTCATTCCGTCTGGATTCTGTTCGGTATTCCTTTTCTGCAAAATACTGAAATAGATAAAAAAACAGAAACTGGCACTCGTCCTTCGGTTAACAGGTTAGTCACAAAAATTATATAAAAGAGCATATTAAAGGCCATTAAACATCCAAAATAGATAATATAATAGCATGAAACAATCAAAAATTATAGATACACTGGAGACGTATCAAGCATCCCCAAGCTTAATTCCTACTCGTCCTCGAGTAGGTAAATGATAAAAACAGAATTTTTGATGTGGAATGCTACCTAACATAATTTTCAATGTAATTCTCTTTAGTGTGGCATGAATTTTTAGATCCATAAGATTCAAGACAAAAGTATAAAATTGACATAAAATCAATAATACTTCAAGCATACTAATAAAGCAATCATGCCTTCTCAAAATAACATGGCCAAAGAAAGTTATCCCTACAAAATCATATAGTCTGGCTATGCTCTATCTTCATCACACAAAATATTTAAATCATGCACAACCCCGATGACAAGCCAAGCAATTGTTTCATACTTTTGATGTTCTCAAACTTTTTCAACCTTCACGCAATACATGAGAGTGAGCCATGGACATAGCACTATAGGTGGAATAGAATGGTGGTTGTGGAGAAGACAAAAAGGAGAAGATAGTCTCTCATCAACTAGGCGTATCAACGGGCTATGGAGATGCCCATTAATAGATATCAATGTGAGTTAGTAGGGATTGCCCTGCAACGAATGCACTAGAGTTATAAGTGTATGAAAGCTCAACAAAAGAAACTAAGTGGGTGTGCATCCAACTTGCTTGCTCATGAAGACCTAGGGCAATTTGAGGAAGCCCATCATTGGAATATACAAGCCAAGTTCTATAATGTAAAATTCCCACTAGTATAAAAGTGACAACATAGGAGGCTCTCTATCATGAAGATCATGGTGCTACTTTGAAGCACAAGTGTGGTAAAAGGATAGTAGCATTGTCCCTTCTCTCTTTTTTTCTCTTTTTTTATTTTTTTATTTGGGCCTTTCTCTTTTTTATGGCCTCTTTTTTTTCGTCCGGAGTCTGATCCCGACTTGTGGGGGAATCATAGTCTCCATCATCCTTTCCTCACTGGGACAATGCTCTAATAATGATGATCATCATACTTTTATTTACTTACAACTCAAGAATTACAACTCAATACTTAGAAAAAAATATGACTCTATGTGAATGCCTTCGGCGGTGTACCGGGATGTGCAATGAATCAAGAGTGACATGTATGAAAATCTTTAACGGTGGCTTTGCCACAAATACGATGTCAACTACATGATCATGCAAAGCAATATGACAATGATGGAGCGTGTCATAATAAACAGAACGGTGGAAAGTTGCATGGCAATATATCTCGGAATGGCTATGGAAATGCCATAATAGGTAGGTATGGTGGCTGTTTTGAGGAAGGAATATGGTGGGTGTATGATACCGGTGAAAGGTGTGCGGTATTAGAGAGACTAGCAATGGTGGAAGGGTGAGAGTGCGTATAGTCCATGGACTCAACATTAGTCGTAAAGAACTCACATACTTATTGCAAAAATCTATTAGTCTTCGAAACGAAGTACTACGCGCATGCTCCTAGGGGGGTAGATTGGTAGAAAAAGACCATCGCTCGTCCCCGACCACCACTCATAAGGAGGACAATCAATAAATAAATCATGCTCTGACTTCATCACATAACGGTTCACCATACGTGCATGTTACGGGAATCACAAACTTTAAAACAAGTATCTCTCAAATTCACAACTACTCAACTAGCATGACTCTAATATCACCATCTTCATATCTCAAAACAATCATAAGGAATCAACTTCTCATAGTATTCAATGCACTTTATATGATAGTTTTTATTATACCCATATTGGATGCTCATCATATTAGGACTAATTTTATAGCCAAAGCAAATTACCATGCTTTTCTAAAAGAATCTCAAAATAATATAAGTGAAGCATGAGATATCAATAATTTCTATAAAATAAAACCACCACCGTGCTCTAAAAAGATATAAGTGAAGCACTAGAGCAAAATTATCTAGCTCAAAAGATATAAGTGAAGCACATAGAGTATTCTAATAAATTCCGATTCATGCGTGTCTCTCCAAAATGTGTGTACAGAAAGGATGATTGTGGTAAACTAAAAATCAAAGACTCAAATCATACAAGACGCTCTAAGCAAAACACATATCATGTGGTGAATAAAAATATAGCCTCAAGTAAAGTTACCGATGAAGCGAAGATTTAAAGAGGGGATGCCTTCGGGGGCATCCCCAAGCTTAGGATTTTGGTTGTCCTTGAGTTTTACCTTGGGGTGCCTTGGGCATCCCCAATATTAGGCTCTTTCCACTCCTTATTTCAAAATCCATCAAATCTTTACCCAAAAACTTAAAAACTTCACAACACAACACTTAACAGAAAATCTCATGAGCTCCGTTAGTATAAGAAAAAAACCACCACTTTAAGGTACTGTAATGAACTCATTATTTATTTCTACTGGTGTTAAGCCTACATTATTCCAACTTCTCTATGGTTCATACCCCCCGATACTACTCATAGGTTCATCAAAATAAGCAAACAACACATGAAAAACAGAATCTGTCAAAAACAGAACAGTCTGTAGAAATCTGTATCAAACGAATACTTCTGGAACTCCATAAATTCTTAAATAAATTGGTGGACGTGAGAAATTTATCTATTAATCATCTGCAAAAAGAATCAACCTAAAAGAACTCTCCAGTAAAAAATGGCAGCTAATCTCGTGAGCGCTAAAGTTTCTGTTTTTTACAGCAAGATCGTAAAGACTTCACCCAAGTCTTTCCAAAGGTTCTACTTGGCACAAACACTAATTAAAACATAAAACCACATCTAAACAGAGGCTGGATGAATTATTTATTACTAAACAGTAACAAAAATCATAGAACAAAAATAAAATTGGGTTGCCTCCAACAAGCGCTATTGTTTAACGCCCCTAGGTAGGCATAAAGCAAGAATAGATCTAAGTATTGTCATCTTTGGTATGCAATCCATAAGTGGCTCTCATAATTGATTCATAAGGCAATTTAATTTTCTTTCTCGGAAAGTGTTCCATGCCTTTCCTTAATGGAAATTGGAATCTAATATTTCCTTCTTTCATGTCAATAATTACACCAAACGTTCTAAGGAAAGGTCTACCAAGAATAATAGGACATGTAGGATTGCAATCTATATCAAGAACAATGAAATCTACGGGCACATAATTCCTATTTGCAACAATAAGAGCATCATTAATCCTTCCCATAGGCTTCTTAATGGTGGAATCCGCAAGATGCAAATTTAAAGAACAATCAGCAAATTCACGGAAACCTAACACATCACACAAAGTTTTTGGAATCGTGGAAACACTAGCACCCAAATCACACAAAGCATAGCATTCATAATCTTTAATCTTAATTTTAATAGTAGGTTCCCACTCATCATAAAGTTTTCTAGGGATAGAAACTTCTAGCTCAAGCTTTTCTTCTAGGATTGCATTAAAGCATCAACGATATGTTTAGTGAAAGCTTTATTCTGATTATAAGCACGAGGAGAATTCAACACGGATTGCAACAAGGAAATACAATCTATCAAAGACCAATTATCATAATTAAATTCCTTGAAATCCAAAATAGTGGGTTCATTGCTATGTAAAGTTTTGACCTCTTCAATCCCACTTTTATTAATTTTAGCATCAAGATCTAAAAACTCCGAATCATTGGGACGCCTTTTAACTAAAGTTGACTCATCTCCAGTCCCTTATTTATCAATATTCATATTGGAAAACAAAGATTTAATAGGAGTCACATCAATTACTTTTAGATCTTCATCTTTATTATCATGAAAACTAGAAGAACACACTTTCACAAAGCAATCTTTTTTAGCACGCATCCTAGCGGTTCTTTCTTTGCACTCATCAATGGAAATTCTCATGGCTTTGAGAGACTCATTGATGTCATGCTTAGGTGGAATAGATCTAAGTTTCAAAGAATCAACATCAAGAGAAATTCTATCCACGTTCCTAGACAACTCATCAATCTTAAGCAATTTTTCTTCAAGCAAAGCATTGAAATTCTTTTGTGAACTAATAACTTCTTTAACACTAGTCTAAAAATCAGAGGGCATCTTATTAAAATTTCCATAAGATTTGTTGTAGGAATTACCATAATTATTAGAGCAATTATTAGGAAACGGCCTAGAGTTAAAGTTTCCACTATACGCGTTGTTACCAAAATTGTTCCTACCAACAAAATTCACATTCATAGATTCATTATTATTCTCAATCAAAGTGGAAAAAGGCATATCATTAGGATCAGAAGAAACACTTTTATTAGCAAACAATTTCATAAGTTCATCCATCTTTCCACTCAAAACATTAATCTCTTCAATCACATGAACTTTTTACTAGGGGATCTTTCGGCGTGCCATTGAGAATAATTAACCATAATATTGTCTAAGAGTTTAGTAGCTTCTCGTAAAGTGATTTCCATAAAAGTGCCTCCCGCGGCCAAATCTAAAAGATTTCTAGAAGCAAAATTCAATCCGGCATAAATTTTTTGTATAATCATCCACAAATTCAAACCATGTGTAGGGCAATTATGTATCATTAATTTCATCCTCTCCCAAGCTTGTGCAACATGCTCATGATCAAGTTGCTTAAAATTCATAATATCGTTTCTAAGAGAGATGATCCTAGCAGGAGAAAAATACTTAGAGATAAAAGCATCTTTGCACTTATACCATGAATCAATACTATTTTTAGGCAAAGAAGAGAACCAAGTTTTAGCATGATCCTAAGCGAAAACATAAATAGCTTCAATTTAACAATATCATTATTCACATCTTTCTTCTTTTGCATATCGCACAAATCAACAAAGCTATTTAGATGGGAAGCGGTATCTTCACTAGGAAGGCCAGAAAATTGATCTTTCATAACAGGATTCAACAAAGCGGTATTGATTTCACAAGATTCAGCATCGGTAGTAGGAGCAATTGGAGTGCTAATAAAATCATTGTTGTTGGTATTGGAAAAGTCACACAATTTAGTATTATCTTGAGCCATCGTGACAAACAATCAATCCAACACACAAGCACACAAGAGCAAGCAAAAGCAGACGAATGGAAGAGGGGCAAAGAAAAGGCAAAGGTTTTTGAAAATCGTTTTAGAAGTGGGGGAGAGGAAAATGAGAGGCGAATGGCAAATAATGTAATGTGAGGGAGAAGAGTTTATGATGGGTACTTGGTATGTCTTGACTTGAGCGTAGATCTCCCCGGCAACAGCGCCAGCAGTTGGCAAGTTGACGGGAGATCAAATCTTGACTTGACTTGGCGTAAACCTGCCCGGCAGCGGCGCTAGAAATCCTTATTTCTACCTCTTGAGCGTGCGTTGGTTTTCCCTTGAAGAGGAAAGGGTGATGCAGCAAAGTAGCGTAAGCATTTCCCTTAGTTTTTGAGAACCAAGGTATCAATCCAGTAGGAGATAACACGCAAGTCACCTAGTACCTGCACAAAGAATCAAGAACCTTGCAACCAATGCGATAAAGGGGTTGTCAATCCCTTCACGGTCACTCGCAAAAGTGAGATCTAATAAAGATAGTAAGACAAATATTTTTGGTATTTTTGTTGTATAGATTGGAAAGTAAAGATTACAAAATAGTAAAACGAGATATGATGAAAATAAAAGAGATGCAATATAATAAGAAAGAGACCCGGGGGCCATAGGTTTCTCTAGTGGCTTCTCTCAAGATAGCATATATTATGGTGGGTGAACAAATTACTGCCGAGCAATTGATAGAAAAGCGCATAGTTATGAGAGTATATAGGCAATGATCATGAATATAGGCATCACATCTGTGACAAGTAGACTGAAACGATTCTGCATCTACTACTATTACTCCACACATCAACCGCTATCCAGCATGCATCTAGAGTATTAAGTTCATAAGAATAGAGTAACACATTAAGCAAGATGACATGATGTAGAGAGATAAACTCAAGCAATATGATATAAACCCCATCTTTTTATCCTCAATGACAAAAATACAATACGTGCCTTGCTACCCCTCATCACTTTGGGAAAGGACACATAAGATTGAACCCAAAGCTAAGCACTTCTCCCATTGCAAGAAAGATCAATCTAGTAGGCCAAACTAAACCGATAATTCGAACAGACTTGCAAAGATATCAAATCATGCATATAAGAATTCATAGAAGAACCAAATATTATTCATTGATAATCTTGATCATAAATCCACAATTCATCGAATCTCGGCAAACACACCGCAAAAGAGTATTACATAGAATAGATCTCCAAGAACATCGAGGAGAACTTTGTATTGAGAACCAAAGAGAGAGAAGAAGCCATCTAGCTAATAACTATGGACCCAAAGGTGCGTGGTAAACTACTCACACATCATCGGAGAGGCTATGGTGTTGATGTAGAAGCCCTCCGAGATCTATTCCTCCCAGCATCACGGAAAAGGCCCCAAGATGGGATCTCATGGAGTACGGAAGGTTGCGGTGGTGAAAAAGTGGTTTCGTGGCTCCCCCCTGATGTTTTTAGGGTATAAGAGTATATATAGGCGAAAGAAGTACGCCGGTGGAGCTCCGTAGGGCCCACGAGGGTGGGGGCGCGCCTACCCCCTGGGCGCGCCCTCCTGCCTCGTGGCCGCCTTGCGGAGTTCCAAACTTCAACACCAAGTCTTCTGGATTGCGTTTGTTCCAAGAAAGATCATCGCGAAGGTTTCATTCTGTTTGGTATTCCTTTTCTGCAAAACACTGAAATAGGAAAAAAAACAGAAACTGGCACTAGGCCTTCGGTTAATAGGTTAGTCCCAAAAATAATATAAAAGAGCATATTAAAGCCCATTAAACATCCAAAACAGATAATATAATAGCATGAAACAGTCAAAAATTATAGATGCGTTGGAGACGTATCAAGCGCCCATTTAAGCTATTGTATGGATCTACGGTCGTAACAGGTAGAAAAAGGGGGAGATCCTGTCGGCTGACCAAATGATACGTCCATTTTGCATCATGTTTTTATACTATTATTTATAATGTTTTTATACTTTATAATCCTTTATGGAGTAATTCTAATAACGTTCCTCTCATAATATGTGAGGTTTACACAAAGAGGCAGAATGCCAGCAACTGGAAATCTGGACCTAAAAAACTACGTCAGAGTTACCTATTCAGCACATCTCCAAATGAGCTGAAATTTTACGCAGAATTATTTTGAAATAAATAAAAAATACTAGAGAAAAGAGCTACCAGAGGGGGGCTGCTAGGTGCCCACAAGACACCGGGGAGCGCCCTGGTGGGTGGTGAGCACCCTGGCCCACCTCCGGTGCCCATCTTCTGGTATATAAGGTCTTTTGACCTAGAAAAAAAATAAAGAGAGGACTTCTGGGATGGAGCGCCGCCGTCTTGGGCGAAACTTGGGCAGCAACACTTTCGCCCTTCGGCGGAGCGATTCCATCGGGGGAACTTCGCTCCGATAGGGGGAAATCGAAGCCATCATCATCACCAACAACCTTCTCATCTTTGGGAGGCCAATCTTCATCAAAATCTTCAACAACACCATCCATCTCAAAACCCTAGTTCATCTCTTGTGTTCAATCTTTGTACCGGAACCTCAGATTGGTACATGTGGATGACTAGTAGTGTTGATTACATCTTGTAGTTGATGCTATATGGTTTATTTGGTGGAAGATTATATGTTCAGATCCATTATGCTATTTAATACCCCTCTGATGTTGAGCATGACTATTATTTGTGAGTAGTTACCTTTGGTCTTGAGGCCACGACAGAAGTCATGTTGCAAGTAATCATGTGAATTTGGTATTCCTTTGATATTTTGATGATATGTATGTTGGGATTCCCTTAGTGGTGTTATGTGAACGTCGACTACATGACACTTCACCATCTTTGGGCCTAAGGGAATGCATTGTGGAGTAGTTATTAGATGATGGGTTGCTAGAGTGATAGAAAATTAAACCCTAGTTTACATGCTATTTCGTAAGGGGATGATTTGGATCCATAAGTTTAATGATATGGTTAGATTTTATCTTAATATGTTTCTCGTAGTCTTGGATGCTTGCGATGGGGTTAATCATAAGTGGGAGGCTTGTTCAAGTAAGAACATCACCCAAGAAGCAGTCCACCCAGATATGAAATTATCAAAGTAGCGACGCGAATCAAACCAACATGATGAAAGTGACTAGATGAAATTCCCGTGTACCCTCAAGAACGCTTTGCTTATTATAAGGGACTGTTCCAGCCAGTCCTTTGCTACAAAAAGGATTGGGCTACCTTACTGCACTTTATTTGTCATTACTGTTACTTGCTCGTTACAAATTATCTTACTATCAAACTACTTGTTATCGACAATTTCAGTGCTTGCAGAAATTACCTTGCTGAAAACTGCTTGTCATTTCCTTCTGCTCCTCATTGGGTTCAACACACTTACTTATCGAAAGGATTATGATTGATCCACTATACTTGTGGGTTATCAATACTCTTTTCTGGCGCCATTGCCGGGGGTGAAGTGCTCTTCGTAAGTGGAAATCGGTAAGGAAAAATTTATACTACGTGCTGAAATTTATTATCACTTGTTACTATGGAAAACAATCCTTTGAGGGGTTTGTTCAGGGTATCTTTACATCGACCAGAAACACAAAGAGTTACCCCTGAACCTACTGCACCTACTGAAAATATTAGTTATGAAATTCCTTCAGGTATGATAGAACAACTGCTAGCTAATCCTTATGCAGGAGATGGAACGGAACATCCTGATATGCATTTGATACACGAGGATGCGATTTATAGATTATTTAAGCTTTTAGGTTGATACGTCTCCAACGTATCTATAATTTTTGATTGCTCCATGCTATATTATCTATTGTTTTGGACCATATTGGGCTTTATTTTCCACTTTTATATTACTTTTGGGACTAACCTATTAACCGGAGGCCCAGCCCAGAATTGTTGTTTTTGCCTATTTTAGTGTTTCGAAGAAACGAAATATCAAACGGAGTCCAAACGGAATGAAATCTTTGGGAACGTGATTTTCTCATCAGATAAGATCCAGGAGACTTGGACCCTCGGTCAAGAAAGGAGGGAGGCGGCCATGAGGGTGGAGGGCGCCCCTGCCTCATGGGCCCCAAGGCTCCACCGACGCATTCTTCCTCCTATATATACCTACGCATTCCCAACAGATCAGATACGGAGCCAAAAACCTAACTCCACCACCGCAACTTTATGTATCCACGAGATCCCATCTTGGGGCATGTTCCGAACTCATGGAAGGGAATCCACCACGGAGGGCTTCTACATCATCATCATAGCCTCTCCGATGAAGTGTGAGTAGTTTACTTCAGACCTTCGTGTCCATAGTTAGTAGCTAGATGGCTTCTTCTCTCTTTTTGGATCTCAATACAATGTTCTCCCCCTCTCTCATGGAGATCTATTCGATGTAATCTTCTTTTTGCGGTGTGTTTGTTGAGACTGATGAATAGTGGGTTTATGATCAAGATTATCTATGAGCAATATTTGAATCTTCTCTGAATTCTTTTATGTATGATTGGTTACCTTTGCAAGTATCTTCGAATTATCCGTTTGGTTTGGCCAACTAGATTGGTAGTTCTTGCAATGGGAGAAGTGCTTAGCTTTGGGTTCAATCTTGCGGTGTCCTTTCCCAGTGACAATAGGGGCAGCAAGGCACGTATTGTATTGTTGCCATCGAGGATAACAAGATGGGGTTTTTATCATATTGCATGAATTTATCCCTATACATCATGTCATCTTGTTTAAGGCGTTACTCTGTTTTCATTAACTTAATACTCTAGATGCATGCTGGATAGCGGTCGATGAGTGGAGTAATAATAGTAGATGCAAAAGGTGAGTCGGTCTATTTGTCTCGGACGTGATGCCTATATACATGATCATACCTAGATACTCTCATAACTATGCTCGATTACATCAATTGCTCAACAGTAATTCGTTCACCCACCGTAAAATACTTATGCTCTTGAGAGAAGCCACTAGTGAAATCTATGGCCCCCGGGTCTATTCTCATCATATTAATCTTCCTACGCATTATTATTGCTTTGCTGTTTACTTTGCCTTTTATTTTACTTTGAATCTTTATACCAAAAATACCAAAAATATTATCTATCATCTCTATCAGATCTCACTCTCGTAAGTGACCGTGAAGGGATTGACAACCCCTATTCGCGTTTGTTGCGAGGAGTTATTTGCTTTGTGTAGGCATGAGGGACTTGAGCGTGGCCTCCTACTGGATTGATACCTTGGTTCTTAAAAACTGAGGGAAATACTTACGCTATTCTGCTGCATCATCCTCTCCTCTTCGGGGAAAACCAACGCAAGCTCAAGACGTAGCAAGAAGGATTTCTGGCGCCGTTGCTGGGGAGTCTACACAAAAGTCAACATACCAAGTACCCATCTCAATCCCTTATCTCCCGCATTACATTATTTGCCGTTTGCCTCTTGTTGTCCTCTCCCCCACTTCACCCTTGCCGTTTTATTCGCCCTCTCTTTTCCGTTCGTCTTTTTGTTTGCCTTGATGTCTTACTTGGCTCGTTGGCTCGTTTGGTTGGAATAGTTGAGTATTTATTCCTAAACAGAGAAGCTAATATCTATGGATCCTCATCCACTTGCCAATCTTTTTAAGAGATCCAATTATGTTGAACCAATTCCTAGTGATTTGGATGCACTAGATTATCTTTATAAGATTTTGCCTGAAATCCGTAAATCTGAAAATTGTGATGAACTGCTTTATGAAGTGATTCACGACAGATCTTTGAATAAAAATCATGATTGCAATGATTTTATTATAAATTCTATTTATGTAAATTATGCTAATAATATGCAAAACCCTAAGCTTGGGGATGCTAGTTTTGCATTGTCCAATAGTCATGATTGGGGAGATTCTTCTTATGATCTTGAAAATTTATTTAAGCCCCATGATGAATATAAGATTGATAATAGTGTTTGCAATAATATTGAAAGTGGGTTTGGAAGAGTGTCAACTTTAGATCCCACATATTTGGATAACATTCAATCTTATGAAACTTTTGATAAAAGTGGGCTTGGAGAAATCATGACTTTAGTTAATGATAATCCCACTATTTTGGAAGAGTGTCAACTTCGCATACATGTGGATCGTGTTGAGAATATGTTATGTGATAGCTATATTGTTGAATTTTCTTATGATCCTACATGTAATTATTATGAGATAGGAAAATATGGTTATAGAAATTTTCATGTTACTAAATTACCTCTCGTTATGTTGAGATTGCTATTGTTCCTTTCCGCCTCCTTGCATATGCTAGTTTTTGCTTGCTATGATAATTTGTTTGCCTATAATGTGCCTATGCATAGGAAGTATGTTAGACTTAAGTGTGTTTGTCACATGTTTTATGATGCTCTCTTTGTGCCTCAATTCTTGTGTTTCTTGTGAGCATCATTGAAATCTCAATGCCTAGCTAAAAAGGCTTTAAAGAAAAGCTCTTGTTGGGAGACAACCCAATATTTATCCTTGTTGTTTAGCAAATAATCCGTCTACCTTCTGTTTAGATGTGGTTTTATGTTTTAATTAGTGTCTGTGCCAAGTTAAATCTATAGGATCTTCTTGGATGATAGTTATTTGATTTTGCTGTAATTTCCAGAAACTTTCTGTTCACGAAAACAATTGTTAAAAATTTACCAGAACGTGATAAAATAGTGATTCCGATAGCTTCTGATCAATAAAAAATTGCCTAGGTCGTCCTATATTTTCTGAATTTTTTTAGTTCCAGAAGTTTGCGTTAATTCTGATTACTACAGACATTACATTTTTGATGATTCTGTTTTTCGTGTGTTGTTTGCTTATTTTGATGAATCTATGGCTATTAAAATAGTTTATAATCTATAGAGAAGTTGGAATACAGTAGGTTTAACACCAATATAAATAAAGAATGAGTTCATTACAGTACCTTGAAGTGGTCTTTGGTTTTCTTTCGCTAACGGAGCTTACAAGATTTCTGTTGAGTTTTGTGTTGTAAAGTTTTCAAGTTTTGGGTGAAATCTTTTGATGGATTATGGAACAAGGAGTGGAAAGAGCCTAAGCTTGGGGATGCCCATGGCACCCCCAAGATAATCGAAGGACACCAAAAATTCAAAGCTTGGGGATGCCCCGTAAGGCATCCCCTCTTTCGTCCACTTCCATCGGTAGGTTTACTTGGAGCTATATTTTTATTCACTACATAATATGTGTTTTGCTTGGAGCGTCTTGTATTATTTGCGTCTTTGCTTGTTAGTTTACCACAATCATCCTTGCTGTACACACCTTTTGAGAGAGCCATACATGAATTGGAATTTGTTAGAATACTCTATGTGCTTCACTTATATCTTTTGAGCTTTATAGTTTTGCTCTAGTGCTTCACTTATATCTTTTAGAGCACGGTGGTGGATTTCTTTTATAGAATCCTTTGATCTCTCATGATTCACTTATATTATTTTGAGAGACTTAAATAGCATGGTAATTTGCTTAAAATAATAATATGCTTGGTATTCAAGATTTGTAAAACTTTCTTTTGAGTGTGTCGAATACTAAAAAAAGTTCGATGCTTGATAATTGTTTTGAGATATGAAGGTAGTAATATTAGAGTCATGCTAGTTGAGTAGTTGTGAATTTGAGAAATACTTGTGTTAAAGTTTGTGATTCCCGTAGCATGCACGTATGGTGAACCGTTATGTGGTGAAGTCGGAGCATGATTTATTTATTGATTGTCTTCCTTATGAGTGGCGGTCGAGGGAATGACGATGGTCTTTTCCTACCAATCTATCCCCCTAGGAGCATGAGCGTAATACTTTGCTTTGATAACTTGTAAATTTTTGCAATAAGTATATGAGTTCTTTATGACTAATGTCGAGTCCATGGATTATACGCACTTTTCTCACCCTTCCACCATTGCTAGCCTCTCTAATACCGCACACTTTTCGCCGTTATCATACACCCACCATAAACCTTCCTCAAAACAGCCACCATACCTACCTATCATGGCATTTCCATAGCCATTCCGAGATATATTGTCATGCAACTTTCCACCGTTCCGTTTATTATGACACACTCCATCATTGTCATATTGCTTAGCATGATCATTTAGTTGACATCATATTTGTGGCGAAGCCACCGTTCATAATTCTTTCATACATGTCACTTATGAACCATTGCATATCCCGGTACACCACCGGAGGCATTCACATAGAGTCATATTTTGTTATAAGTATCGAGTTGTAATTCTTGAGTTGTAAGAAAAATAAAAGTGTGATGATCATCATTTTTAGAGCAATGTCCCAAGTGAGGAAAGGATGATGGAGACTATGATTCCCCCATAAGTCGGGATGAGACTCCGGACAAAAAAAAAAGAAAAGAGGCCATAAAAAAAGAGAAAAGCCCAAATAAAAAAAGAGAGAAAAATAGAGAAGGGACAATGTTACTATCCTTTTACCACACTTGTGCTTCAAAGTAGCACCATGATCTTCATAATAGAGAGTCTCTCGTTTTGTCACTTTCATATACTAGTGGGAATTTTTCATTATAGAACTTGGCTTGTATATTCCAATGATGGGCTTCCTCAAATTGCCCTAGGTCTTCGTGGAGCAAGCGAGTTGGATGCACACCCGCTTAGTTTCTTTTGTTGAGCTTTCATATACTTATAGCTCTAGTGCATCCGTTGCATGGCAATCCCTACTCACTCACATTGATATCTATTGATGGGCACCTCCATAGCCTGTTGATACGCCTAGTTGATGTGAGACTATCTTCCCTATTTTTGTCTTCTCCACAACCACCATTCTATTCCACATATAATGCTATATCCATGGCTCATGCTCATGTATTGCGTGAAGATTGAAAAAGTTTTGAGAATGTCAAAAGTATGAAACAATTGCTAGGCTTGTCATTGGGGTTGTGCATGATTTAAATACTTTGTGTGGTGAAGATAGAGCATAGCCAGACTATATGATTTTGTAGGGATAACTTCCTTTGGCCATGTTATTTTGAGAAGGCATAATTGCTTTGTTAGTATGCTTGAAGTATTATTATTTTTTATGTCAATATTAAACCTTTGTCTTGAATCTTTCGAATCTGAATATTCATACCACAATTAAGAAGAGTTACATTGAAATTATGACAAGTAGCACTCCGCATCAAAAATTATCTTTTTATCATTTACCTACTCGAGGACGAGCAGGAATTAAGCTTGGGGATGCGTGATACGTCTCCAACGTATCTATAAATTTTGATTGGTCCATGCTATATTATCTATTGTTTTGGACCATATTGGGCTTTATTTTCCACTTTTATATTACTTTTGGGACTAACCTATTAACCGGAGGCACAACCCAGAATTGCAGTTTTTTTTGCATATTTCAGTGTTTCGAAGAAACGGAATATCAAACGGAGTCCAAACGGAATGAAATCTTCGGGAACGTGATTTTCTCATCAGATAAGATCCAGGAGACTTGGACCCTCAATCAACAAAGGAGGGAGGTGGCCACGAGGGTGGAGGGCGCCCCCTAGGGCACGCCCCCTGCCTCGTGGCCCCCCCGAAGCTCCACGATGTACTCCTTCCTCCTATATATACCTACGTACCCCCAACAGATCAGATACGGAGCCAAAAACCTAATTCCACCGCCGCAACTTTCTCAGATCCACGAGATCCCATCTTGGTGCCTGTTCCAGAGCTCACGAAAGGGAATCCACCACGGAGGGCTTCTACATCATCATCATAGCCTCTCCGATGAAGTGTGAGTAGTTTACTCGACCTTCGGGTCCATAGTTAGTAGCTAGATGGCTTCTTCTCTCTTTTGGATCTCAATACAATGTTGTCCCCCTCTCTCGTGGAGATCTATTCGATGTAATCTTGTTTTTGCGGTGTGTTTGTTGAGACCGATGAATTGTGGGTTTATGATCAAGATTATCTATGAGCAATATTTGAATCTTCTCTGTATTCTTTTATGTATGATTGGTTATGTTTGCAAGTCTCTTCGAATTATCCGTTTGGTTTGGCCAACTAGATTGGTAGTTCTTGCAATGGGAGAAGTGCTTAGCTTTGGGTTCAATCTTGCGGTGTCCTTTCCCAGTGACAGTGGGGGTAGCAAGGCACATATTGTATTGTTGCCATCGAGGATAACAAGATGGGGTTTTTATCATATTGCATGAATTTATCCCTCTACATCATGTCATCTTGCTTAAGGCGTTACTCTGTTTTCATTAACTTAATACTCTAGATGCATGCTGGATAGCGCTATATGAGTGGAGTAATAGTAGTAGATGCAGGCAGGAGTCGGTCTACTTGTCTCGGACGTGATGCCTATATACATGATCATACCTAGATTCTCTCATAACTATGCTCAGTTCTGTCAATTGCTCAACAGTAATTCGTTCACCCACCGTAAAATACTTATGCTCTTGAGAGAAGCCACTATTGAAATCTATGGCCCCCGGGTCTATTCTCATCATATTAATCTTCCTACGCTTTATTATTTCTTTGCTTTTTACTTTGCCTTTTATTTTACTTTGCATCTTTATACCAAAAATACCAAAAATATTATCTATCATCTCTATCAGATCTCACTCTCGTAAGTGACCGTGAAGGGATTGACAACCCCTATTCGCGTTGGTTGCGAGGAGTTATTTGCTTTGTGTATGTACGAGGGACTTGCGTTACCTCCTATTGGATTGATACCTTGGTTCTCAAAAACTGAGGGAAATACTTACGCTACTCTGCTGCATCATCCTCTCCTCTTCGGGGAAAACCAACGCAAGCTCAAGACGTAGCATAGGTTTACCCAGAGATGAAGTTAAGAAGATGGTTTTCCCTTTATCTTTAAAGGGAAAAACATTGACATGGTATAGGCTATGCGATGATATTAGATCGTGGCACTGGAATCGGTTGAAATTGGAATTTTGCCAAAAGTTTTATCATATGCATCTAGTTCATCGTGATCCGAATTATATATGTATATATATATATACATACATACATACATACATACATATATATATATATATATATATAATTTTTGTCCTCGTGAAGGAGAAAGTATCGCTCTAGCTTGGGGGAGGCTTAAGTCAAGCTTATATTCATTCCCCGATCATGAGCTCTCGAGAGAAATTATTATCCATATTTTTTATGCTCGGCTTTCTCGTAATGATCAATCCATGCTCGATACTTCTTGTGCTGGTTCTTTTATGAAGAAGACTATTGAATTCAGGTGGGATCTTTTAGAAAGAATTAAACGCAACTCTAAATATTGGGAACTCGACAAAGGTAAATAGTCTATTAAGCTTGAGTTTGATTGTGTTAAATCTTTTATTAATACCGATGCTTTTCACAAGTTTAGCACTAAATATGGACTTGACTCTGAGATAGTAGCCTCTTTTGTGAATCATTTTCTACTCATGTTGATCTCCCTAAGGAGAAGTGGTTTAAATATCATCCCCCTGTTAAATAAGAAATTAAAGAACCGGTTATAGCTAAAGATGATACTATCATTTATAATGTTGATCCAGTTGTGCCTACTGCTTATATTGAAAAACCCCTTTCCCAGTTAGGATAAAGGAGCATGCTAAGGTGTCAACAGTGGTTAAAAAATTTAATATTAAAGCACCTCGACCCTCTGAACAAATAAAAGTATAACCTAGTGTTGCTATGGTTAAAGATCCCTTGGATGAAAATATTGATGGGCATGTTATTTATTTCTGTGATGAAGCTGCTAGAATTGCCAAACCCGATACTAAAGATAAGAACAAGCCTCTTGTTGGCATGCCTATTGTCTCAGTTAAAATAGGAGATCAATGCTATCATGCTTTATGTGACTTAGGTGCTAGTGTGAGTGCTATCCCTTTTACTTTATATCAAGAAATTATGAATGATATACCACCCGCTGAAATAGAAGACATAGATGTTTCTATTAAACTTTCTAATAGAGATACCATCACACCACTTGGGATAGTTAGAGATGTTGAAGTCTTGTGTGGTAATATCCTACTTATTTTCTAGCTCTTCGTTCCCCACAAGATGACTTTTGTCCCATAATTTTTGGTAGACCTTTCTTGAACACTATCAATGCTAAGATAGATTGCCATAAAGAAACTGTCAGTGTCAATTTTGGTGATTTATCTCATGTGTTTAATTTCTCTAAGTCTCGTAGACAACCTCATGATAAAGAGTTGCCTAGTAAGGATGAAATAATTGGTCTTGCTTCTATTGCCGTACCTCATACTGATGCACTAGAACAATATTTGCTAGACCATGAAAATTATATGCACTTGCATAAAAGAAATGAAATAGATAAAATTTTCTTCGAACAACAACCCCCCCTTGAACACAATTTGCCTATTGAAACTCTAGGAGGTCCTCCTCCACCTAAAGTTGATCATGTGTTTGAATTAAAGCAACTACCTGACACTTTGAAATATGCTTATCTTGATGAGAAGAAGACATATCATATTATTATTAGTGCTAACCTTTCAGAACATGAAGAAGAGAGATTATTAAAAATTATGAAGAAGCACCGTGCTGCTATTGGATATATTCTTGATAATCTTCAGGGCATTAGTCCCACTCTCTGTCAGCACAAGATTAATATGGAACCTGATGCTAAACCCGCTGTTGATCACCAATGACGATTGAATCCTAAGATGAAAAGAAAGTGGTAAGAACTGAAATACTAAAACTTCTAGAAGCATGTATAATCTATCCCAAAGCTGATAGTAGATGGGTAAGTCATGTTCATTGTGTCCCTAAGAAAGGAGGTATTAGTGTTGTCCCCAATGATAAAAAAGAACTTATTCCGCAAAGAATAGTGACTGGCTATAGAATGGGAATTGACTTTATAAAATTAAAGAAAGCTACTCAAAAAGGTCATTACCCTCTGTCTTTCATTGATCAAATGTTAGAAAGACTATCTAAGCACACACAGTTTTGTTTTCTTGATGGATATTATGGTTTTTCTCAAGTACCTCTTTCAGAACCTGATCAAGAGAAAACCACCTTTACTTGTCCTTTTGGAACTTATGCTTATAGATGTATGCCCTTTGGTTTATGTAATGCACCTGCTACCTTTCAAAGATGTATGACTGCTATATTCTGTGATTTTTGTGAAAAGATTGTTGAGGTTTTCATGGATGATTGATAACCCACAAGTATAGGGGATCACAACAGTTTTCGAGGGCAGAGTATTCAACCCAAATTTATAGATTCGACACAAGGGGATCCAAAGAATATTTGTAATTATTAGCAGTTGAGTTGTCAATTCAACCACACCTGGAGATTAAATATCTGTAGCAAGGTGATCAGTAGCACAGTAATATGATAGTTTTGATAGTAGTGGCAATAGTAGCAGTAACGGTAATAGTGATAGAAATGATTTTATAGCAAGTGTAATAGTAACAGCAGCATTAGTAACTTAGCAAGAACAATATGAGGAAAACTTGTAGGCATTTTATCAGTGAATTCGTTGGATGATATTCATCATACAACAGTCATAACCTAGGTACATACAAAACTAGCTCCAGTTCATAAATATAATGTAGGCATGTATTCCGTAAATAGTCATACGTGCTTAAGGAAAATAACTTGCATGACATCTTTTGTCCTACCCTCCCGTGGCAGCGGGGTCCATGAGGAAACTAAGGGATATTAAGGCATCCTTTTAATAGAGAACTGGAACAAAGCATTAACACATAGTGAATACATGAAATCCTCAAACTACGGTCATCATCGGAAAGTATCCCAATTACTGTCACACTGGGGTTTACGGATCATAACACGTAATAGGTGAATATGACTTGCAAGATTGAATCTACAACATAGATATAATGGTGAAAACATAAACGGTTCAGATCTGAAATTATGGCACCCGGGCCCTAAGTGACAAGCATTAAGCATGGCAAAGTCATAATAACATCAATCTCAGAACATAGTGGATACTAGGGATCAAGCCCTAACAAAACTAACTCGATTACATGATGAATCTCATCCAAATCCTCTCCGACGAGCGAGCCTACGAAGGAATTACTCACTCCTGGTGGGGAGCATCATGGAATTGGTGATGAAGCAGGGTTGGTGATGACGGAGACCGAAGATTCCCCTCTCCGGAGCCCCGAATGGGCTCCAGATCTGGCCTCCCGATGAAGAACAGGAGGTGGCGGCGGCTCCGTATCGTGAGACGCGATGAAACTTCCTCTCCTATTTTTCTCTGAAAATAGGATTTTATAACGTCAGAATTAGGGTCTGCGGGGCCACGAGGTGGGCACAACCCACCAGGGCGCGCCAAAGGGGGAGCGCCCTGGTGTCTTGTGCCCAGCCAGGGGCCCCCCTCCGGTGGTTCTTGGCTCCAGTATTTTTCTTTTATTGTAAAATAATTCTCCAAAAAGTTCGTTCCATTCCGAGAACTTTTATTTCTGCACAAAAACAACTCCATGGTAGTTCTAGTGAAAACAGCGTTAGTCTGGGTTAGTTTCATTCAAATCATGCAAATTAGAGTTCAAAACAAGAGCAAAAGTGTTAGGAAAAGTAGATATAACGAAGACGTATCAACTCCCCAAGCTTAAACCTTTGCTTGGGCTCAAGCAATTCAGTTGACAAACTGACAGTGAAAAAGAAAAAACTTTTACGAACTCTTTTGTTCTTGTTTACATAAATAAGCTGGAGTAGCGCCCAGGTTTTCCGCAAATGTTATGACTTACCATGTCAACAATAACTCATATCAATGGCATAATCAACTAAAGAGCAATAATAAGATATATCAAATGACAACACTTTGTCAAAACAACCATGGTACAATATGACAATAATGGTATCTTGCTAGCCCTTTCTGAGACCGCAAAACATAAATGCAGAGCACCTCCAAAGTTAAAGCAGGGACTAAACATTGTAATTCATGGTAGAAAAGATTCAGTCATGATGCATCCAAACTATACACAATGCATGAGGATGACAATAGTGCTCTCAGATCTGGCGCTTATATGAGAAGGTGATGACCCAACATAAAATTAAATAGATAGTCCCTTCGCAGAGGGAAGCAGTGATTTGTAGAGGTGTCAGACCACAAGGTTTTAAAAACAGAGAGAAATATAATTTTGGGAGCTACACCCTTCCTGTCAACGTTACGACCAAGAGTTATCAATATCTTCCATCCTAAACACATTAGTGGCGGTTCCCAAGTGATAAAACTAAAGGTTTACTCCCCCTCCACCAACAACACACTCCATGGCTAGCCAAATCCACGGGTACCGTTCGTACCTACATCAGTGTTGGGGGAGTTTTGTTTAATTATTTGCAATTTTTGAGTTTGGTACTGGGCATCCCTATTACCGCCCCTCTCATGCAAGGACGAGTGAATAAACACTCATCATAAGAATAACCCACTTAGCATGGAAGATACTGACCGCCCCCTGTTGCTCCATGAGCGGTCCAGGCGCACAAAACAAATGTTCGTTTGAAATTTTAGAGGTGGCACATGCAAATTTACTTGGAACGGCAGGGTAATACCACATATAGGTAGATATGGTGGACTCATCTGGAATAATTTGGGTTTTAAGATTTTTGATGCACAAGCAGTATTCCCGCTTAGTACAGGTGAAGGCTAGCAAATAGGTTGAGAAGCGGCCAGCTAGAGAGAGAAAATGGTCATGAACATGCGTTATGCATAATTAACATTGAATACTAGCATGAGTAGGATATGAACACCATGAACATAAATATTGTAGAGGCTATCTTGGTTTTGATTCAACTACATGCATGAACATGTGCAAAGTCAAGCCACTTGAAAAGTTCAGAGGAGGATACCATATCATCATACTACATCACAATCATTTTAATGCATGTTGACATCCAAGGTAAATCATTATCCACTCCTAGCTACTTAAGCATGGCATGATAAACTATAATCTCTAATTTTCATTGCAAACATGTTTGATCATAATATGTTGAATCATGGATACTAGGTTAAACATATTTACAAAAATAGAACAAGTTGAGTGCATACCCGTTTCTCTATGCCACAGCCAGTTCATCAAATATCGTCATTATTGCCTTTCACTTTCATGACCGAATGATATGAAAATAATAATAGTGCAAGAGTGTTGTGGACTAAGATGGAATCTGCAAACATTTTACTCAAAAGGAGAATACAAGGTAATTTGGGATCTTTGTTAGATCAATAGCAATGCATATGAGAGCCACTCAACATTTTCATTGTGGTCTTCTCCTTGGTACGCCTCAATAAGAAGAAAAGAATTTCAAACAAACACACTGAAATGTTTTTGGAGTTTTTAGTTTTTCTTGAAGAAATAAAATTAAAGAAGGAAAAACAAAAGCGAGGAAAACTATTTACACGGGAAAGCTCCTAACAAGCAAAAGGAGAACACGGAAATCTTTTTGGGTTTTCCTTTAACACTACAACTAATTTAAGCTAGCAAGAAAAACCGTAAATAAGCGAGAAATATTTTTGGGTTTTTCTCAAAGTTTTTCAAACACACAAGAAGAAAGCAAGAAAATAATCTAGCATGGATAATACCATGAAAAAGTGTGGACACCGACAACTGGAATGAAATGTGTGAACATGAATGTAATGTTAGTGGAAACACGTACTCCCCCAAGCTTAGGCTTTTGGCCTAGCTTGGTAATCACCATCCGCGGCCTGCATAGTAGTCAGAGTGATAGCTCACGGAGCCTCTTGGTGCAGCCTCCTTAGCCCGCCAAACTGCCTCGATCTCCAGCTTATACGAGTGGGCCTCGCTCTGAAGAACATAATATCTTATTTAGCTGTCAAAATCAAAAAGAGCAGGCGCAGGCAACGCAACGTGCACAATGGTTTCTTTATTGAACCTCAAGTTATAAGTATAATCAGTGATTTTACCCTTAAGGATGGCGCTTCATGGCCTCGAAGTCTAAGTATTGAGTAGGTAAGATGGGACCATAAGGCAAAGGTGTAACACTGACCTATTTAGCTAAACGAGAAGCATAAATCCCACCATAAAAATAACCACTACCAGCGTTGTGCTGCAGCCTTCATGCAACAACCGCTCCAAGATTATAACGTTTTATTCCGGTCAGAGCAGTGTATATGAGGCTCAAGTCAGGGGCACATAGTGTGCTACAATCTTGCTTGCCTACGATGCATTTTCCATTAAAGAGTGCAACGTATTGAATTGATGGGAAATGAATACTTTTTATTCTACCTTCTGTCACTCCTCTATCCTCACCGTAGCAAAGGCTAGTCAAAAATGACTCATACTCAGATCTTGGTGGATCGTATAGCGAACCTCAATATGAAATTTTGCAGGCATCACAGAACACACTTAGAGGCATGGTAAATGGGTGATCATAAAGGCTAAATGGAACTCTAGACTGACGAGGAAAATATTTAAATTTCTTAGTAAAAGTTTCTGTGAGGTTGAGATGCTGGATGCACTTATCTTCAATATAGGGGCCGAGCTCGATGTTGTGAACATATTGATCAAATTCTTCCTTAATTCTTGCGCTTACCATGAAATAGTTACATGGCCATATGCATGATTTGATAGCGGCATCCCGCATTGCGCTTGCTCTTGGTTCAACATAAGACCGACGCATCGAGCCACTACTAGATGATGCCTCCGTAGACCTCCTCCTCGAAGAACTCCTAAAGAATTGCATTTTTATTTGCGAACAATTTCTGAAAAAAATTTGGGACACAAAATTTTTGTCAACGAAACTTCACAAGATTGATAGCAACTACTCATAAGGATGCATAGAGGCCATATCAAGCGTTCAAACTACTTAGAACTCTATAAATTCAACATGCATGCTCATCTACAGCAAAACCAAGAGTAGCTAATTATTCAAAATATAAACCACTAAACGACAAACTAATTGGAGCAATGGAGGAGTCACATACCAAGTAGCAATCGCCCAAAACAGTTTCGGAAATGGAGCTTTGAGCAAAGAGATCGAAATCCGCGGGTTTGAGAGCAAGAACACAAGAGAGAGAGAGAGAGAGAAAGTTATGGTGATTTTTTTCTAGAGGTAGGAGATGACATGGGCTCAAGAAGTAAGTGAGGGGACCCACGTGGGAACCACAACCCACCAGGGCGCGCATGGGGTTGCTGGCACGCCCTGGTGTCTTGTGGTCACTAGGTGCACCCCCCTGATGTTATTTGCACCAGAAATTCAGAAATATTCAGAAAAAATTGTATTTAATTTTCAGGGCATTTTGAGAAATTTTATTTTTCGGTCATTTTTTATTTCACAGGAAACTCAGAAAACAGATGAAACATGGCATTTTTTATTTAACTAAGAAAAATAGAAAACAAAAGTTGGGAGCAGAAGGTTGTGCTTACTAAATTCATCAACTTCATACCTCTCAAAAATGATCCGTTAATAAGGTTGATCAAGTGTTATTAACAACCACCTTCGATTAGCATGAAACCGAAGAACTTTGATAAAACCCGAAGTTACCTCAACGGGGATGTGAATATCCCCAACAATAAGTATGCCATATTTCTTTTTGGCAGTAGGTAAAGGTAGTTGAAAAATTCCAATAGTGAGTGTCAGAGATTTTTCAATAACATCAATACCATTCACTTGGAATTGTTTCTTAGGAAAGTGCACCGTATGTTCATTACCATTGATATGAAAAGTGACTTTGGTTTTATTGCAATCAATAGCAGACCCTGCAGTATTCGAAACGGGTCTACCAAGGATAATCGACATGTTGTCAGCCTCGGGTATCTCAAGTATAACAAAGTATGTTAAGATAGTAACATTTGCAACAACAACAACAACGAGCACATCCTCACAAATACTAATAGGTATGGTAGTTGATTTATCATCCATTTGCAGAGATATTTTAGTAGGTGTGAGTTTATTCAAAACAAGTCTTTTATATATGGAGAAAGACATAACACTAACACTAGCTCCTAAATCACACAAAGTAGTTTTAACATAATTTCTTTTGATGGAGCAAGGTATAGTTGGTATTCCTGGATCTCCAAGTTTTTTCGGTACTCCATCCTTAAAAGAATAATTAGCAAGCATGGTGGAGATTTAAGCTTACGATGCAGTGTGTCTTCTCCCGACAAATCTCATTCATGTGTTTTGCTCGAAAGGGGATTGACTTGGCTCTGTGCCCCTCGGCCCATGATAGAATTGGTGGATGGTGGTCGGACGCGAGGAAGCGCATGCCAAAACTGTAGCAGAAGGGGTTTGACTCTGTGGTCACGTCCATATGCTGGAACCTTTGGAAACAGCGCAGTGGCAGGGTGTTTGGACGCACGGACCTATGGAATGAAGGGGGTACAGTGGACCTAGTTTGGCAAGAGCTTTTGATTTGGACTAGGGCAGGAGCTATCGGAGTAGCTATGTTCTGTGAGTAGTTGACTTGGGATGTGAATGGAGGCTATGGTAGGATGGTGTGTGTCACTACTGTTGGATGCGGGGTTCCGGCAAACCCTTAAGGTTCGAACATTGGGGTGCGTGCGAAGTCTTTCCCTCCTATCGATCTACGCCCTAGCTAGCTAAGATCTCGCGGACAAACTCGACGAACTCGCAACACAGAAAGACACGAGATTTATACTGGTTCGGGCAACCGTTGTGGTGTAATACCCTACTCCACTGTGGTGGTGGTGGATGGCCTCTTGGACTGATGAAGAACAATACAGAGGGAAGAACTGCCTCCTGAGGTTGAGGTGTTCTTGTGCTTGGTGACTTAGCGGGTGAGAGCTGGATGAATTGCTCGATTCGATCAGATGAGATCCAGCCGAGATGAGATGCCCCTACTGTGGTGGCTAGCTCTACTTATATAGGCCCTGGTCCTCTCCCCAAATGTTGAGCGGGAAGGGAGCCAACAACGGCGGGCAAATTTGAAGGGGGACAACTAGTACAAGCTATCCTGACAAAAGTGGTCTTCGCCTGCGAAAAGCTCAGGTGGTGACGCCGTCTTGGGCTCCACGATGACCTCCGTCTTGCCGTCCTCCTGGTCTTTGTCTCATTGCACCGATATAGCAGCCTTTGCCTGATGCCTCGGTACTCCTCGCCTACGCCTGCTTCCTTAGCACCAAAGAGGAAACAAGGACGCTGCACACGCTGGCGCCCGCCTGGCGCCGATCGTCATGGCTCACGTCACAAGAGCCTCGCGAGGTTTGCCCCGCCTTGAAATCTCCGCTCCTCGTGAGCCTGCCTGACTAGGCCACTCCTGAGGAGGTCTTGCATCGTCCGCCTCGCGAGGCTTGGCCCCTCGCGAGGGTCTTGGATGCCTTGTTGATGAAGATGGGCCGTACGGCCTGCTGGCATAGCCACGCCATGGGCCGCAGGCAGGCAAGTTTGGGGAACCCCATTCCCAGAACGCCGACAGTAGCCCCCGGGCCCAAGGCGCGCTCGGGCTTGGCTTTGCAGCGAAGCCAAGGGTCAAGTTCGGAGCGTTGTGGGCCCCAAAAGCCTGCAGCCTCGGTTGACGCGTGGCGGTTGATTGGACGTTGGCGTCTCCGCTTCCCCATGCTGCCTCGACAACTGCTCGACTTGACAAGTCCCTGCGACATGCAAGGAAAACCATCATTACCTGCGATTGTGGGAGGCGTCGGTTGCCCTTCTCTAGATATAAATGAGGAGGGGCGGAGCCCCCGTCGCCCATCTCTTCCTTGCTCACTTGATTCTTCCTCCTCGCTCCATTACGTGATGAAGCGGCGATGCAGGTGGTGATGAGGCCTTGGTGTGAGCGGCCTCCTCCAGGGTATCTGCTACCCTTGTATGCCCGAGCCGAGGGCTCAGGAGGACGGAGCGACGAGTGAGGCCATCCGCACCGCGCCCGTGGTCGCCGCGCCACGGCGACACGCGCCGTCGCCCATGGAATCCACACCGCGGACTCCTCGCGCGTGTTGGTGTTGTGGGCGCCGATGCCTCCAAGCTCTTGGATCCGCTTCCCGCGGTTCTTCTCCGACACGATGCCGCCGAGGGGGCCTCTTGAGCTCTGGTTTCAGCACACCGACTGTAGCGCTCCGGCGACCAGAGCAGAGATCGAAGCGGTCCCCACCGGCAAGATCTTCATGACTCGCGGCTGGGGCGAGATCGCGCGGGTCTGCCATGCGAGGGGCGCCCTCGCAATCCACTTTGAGTACGACGGCGCCTCCACGCTCTTCTTCAAGGTCTTCGATGCGGAGGGCCGCCACCTAGAATGCTGCTCCGGAGAGGAGCGCCAAGCTGACGCGCGTTCCGCCCGCGGCCATTCCAGTAGTAGCAGCCCCTGGGACTCCAGCAGCTCTCTTGAGCTCTATGAGACTCCGGAGACGAGCGACGGCAGCTATGTGCCCCCGAGCTCTCGTCACGCTCGGAGCAGAGCTGTGGCGTCCGGCCTCCCGTGGCCCACTGTTGATGATGGCGTCCGCCACGGGTGGTCGTAGATAGGATCCCCCTTAATTTTAGCTTTTGTCCGATGCGAAGGATCATGGAGTACCCCGTGGGGGCATGTAAGGGTCTGTAGTGTCTTTTGTGCTTATCTTCCTTGTTATGAAAATTTGGTGAACGCATGTCCTGTTAAGGCTCGGTCCGCCCTTTCTTTCCTCGCGATAGCTTGTTGCTCTATGCTGACGGGTCCCGGTCCCCAGGCAGGCTACAGCCGTCGCTGGTATGCCAGGTCGCGTGCCGTGGTCACGGCCGGGAGGTGTGCGGCCTGAGGTCCAGTAAGAGCCCCTGAGGCGCGATGCTCAGGAGGTCCCCCTTAGCGCCCAAGCAGCCATGGTAAGGCAAGAAGGGAGTTGACGTGGCCGCAATGGGGTTGCGGCAAGGCGTGAGTGACCATTAGGCCCAAACATTTAGCCGATCCGAGAGCGGGACTTATCTTGTTGACTTCGTGGCGATTCCTGACGGTGCGCTAGGGCTGCGCGCCAACTTGTGCGGCATAGCTAGGCCGGCCCATACGAGTTTCCCTTCTCCCGTGCTCTCCTTAGTGCTCTACGTCCTCAGGTCCCGGCCCTCGAGCGAGCTCAGCCGCCGCTGGTATGCCAGGTCGTGATACCGTGGTCAAGGCCAGGGGGTGAGGGCTGGAGGGCCAGTAAGAGCTCCTGAGTCGCGATGCTCAGCAGCCCCCCTTTTAACGCGCAAGCGAATTGCACGAGAGAAAAGGAGACTCGCGCTGCCGCCTGCTATCCTCCCCACGGGATCCCCGTGAACAGGCACAAGAAGAACATGGTTTGCCGTTGTCGCTGCCAGCCTGCCGCTGGTTGCTCTGGATGAAGTGAAGTCACTGAGGGCCTGGTGAGGTGACGTGCGCGGGGCATGCCGCGAGCCAGAGCTCGACCGCTCAGATTTGTCGACGTGGTAGGGACGGACCCATGCACCAGCGCCGTGCCTGTGAGAAGGCCCCGTGGGAGGCGATGGTCGAGCAGGCGATAGCCATAGGCAGGTTAAGCATGGAAAGCAGATCAACTTGGGTAAATCCAGAAAGATAGATGCCACTAGGTCCGGCCCGAGCGGCTTGGGGATGATGCCGTCCGAGGGGCGCCCCTAACATAAGCAAAAGGGATACATGCCGCAGGGACGGACCCATGCAGCCTGGGAATAATGCAGCCTGAGGGGCGACCCCAGCTAAACGAGCTTGGAAGATGTCACCTGGTTCTGTAGACAAAGTAGAGTTGGTGCAGCTGAAGGCGTGCATCGAAGGAATGGCTCTTCACGAGCCACCGGGGCCCTGAGCCTCGGGAGGCTCTGGGGGCTCGGGAGGTTCCCTGAAGACCGTCTCCATCTCTTCCAGGATGGCATGGTGCCTGGCCTCCTGAGCCGCCAGGACACGCCGCATGTTGCACTGATAGGCTGACGCCACGCTCAGCAAGCCGAAGGGCATGTGAATGTAGCTGTGTGGCGGGCCCTCGCAGCGGCCCACACGCGAAGGCCAGAAGCGCTCCCGATATGAGGCCCTGTTGGGCCTTGGGACGTCGATGCAGACACACAGCCCAGCATCCTCGCCTGGATGAGGAGCCACGCCTCGTGAGCGGCCGTTGCCGTGCATGGCTCTTGCGTCTTGCAGCTCCTGGGTGGTCTTGGTGATGAACTTCTGAGTGGTGGGCACTCCTTGCCCTGTGCTCTCCTGAGGGACACGTGCCGCGAAGCACGCCTCTAAGTGGTGCCCAAGCGCCTCCCTCGTGAGGTTGGCAAGGTCTGAGGCCCTCCAGAAGAGAGCCCCTGAGCCCTGCCCGAGGAGGGCGCTGGGCGCGCCTTCCTATGCGATGGAGGGAGGCGCCCCTAGGAGGGACGCTGATCCTGATGAGTCCCCAGCCGCGACGCCATCCTCCTGAGGTCCTGCACAGCGTAGCTGCTTCTTCTTGGGGATGGCCTCCGGAGGGCCCTCACTTCTACTGTCAGGGTCGTTGATTGCTGCAGCCTGGAAGGCGCGCTCGAGGGAGCACACCGCGTCTCTCTCTCTCTCTTCACATGGGTCCATGATGATTCCTCCTCTTCCTAGCATCTTGAGGACGTTGTAGCCGTGATGGGTGACTGTCATGAACTTGGCTAGGGCCGGATAACCGAGGATGGCGTTGTACGGCAGGTGGATGTGCACGACGTCGAAGTCGATGAGCTTGGTGCGGTAGTTCTTGCACTCTTCGAAGGTGACAGGCAGGCAAACCTGCCCTATCGGTGTGGTGGAACCGTCGGTCACCCCTGAGAAAGGCTTGGTAGGCTGGAGCTGCTCATACGGCACTTGGAGGTTGTCGAACGTGTCGACGGATAGGACGTTGAGCCCTGCGCCGCCGTCGATGAGGGTCTTGGTAACCTGCACATTGCTGATGACTGGGGAACACAACATCGGGAGGGCGCCGGCGGTGGCCGCGCACTTGAGCTGATCTGCCGAGTTGAAAGTGATGGCGCATTGGGACCACTTGAGCGGGCGCGTGGCCTCGAGCTTGGGGAGCACCGCGTTCACCTCGCGAGCGAACTGTTTGAAGATGCGCTGAGAGGCTGGGGCCTGGGCACCGCCCAAGATGCAGGCGATTGCACGCGGCTCCTGGAAGCCCCCAGCCTGCTCGTCCTGATGGTGGTTGTCGCTCCTTCTTGGTGGCGGCAGTGGGGGAAGACCGGCGTTGCTTTGGGGGCGATCCTCACGAGGCTGGTCCCTCCAGGCCCCCTCACGAGGATGGTCCTGCCAGCGGTCCTCACGAGGCCTGTCGCGCCACTCCTGGCACAGGCCACGGTCGTCCCAGCGTCCGCCTCCATGTCCTCCTCCACGGTCGTAGCCCCAGTCGCTGCGCTCGGGGCATCGACCGAAGCGTCCTTCTCGTATGGCTCTGAGCTCTTGACAGTCACTGGTGTTGTGGGTGTTCAGGTTGTGGAAGGCGCAGAACGGTCGACTGTTCTTGGACGACTCGGGCTGATCTCTGCCCTGCTTGGTGTCGGGATCTGCTACGAGCACTGCCGCTTCCTTGCGCTTCACGTCCTTGGCCTTGGCTTTCTTCTCCTCCGCTCCCGCAGCTGGCAGCTCGAGGAGGGAGAGGCGCCCCTCCTCAGCTCTTGCGCACTTGGTCACCAGGTTGAACAACTCCTGAGATGTGCACAACTCCTCATGGATAGCGAGCTCTTCCTTCATCTTGACGTCACGGACACCGTCTGAGAACGCGGAGATGATGGCTTCATCCGTGACCTTGGGGATCTTGAGGCGAGTGTTGTTGAAGCGTTGGATGTACTTCTGGAGGGTCTCTCCTGGTTGTTGCTTGATGCAGCGCAGGTCGCCCGTGGCCGGCGGGCGGTCGCGAGTGCCCTGGAAGTTGGCGACAAAGCGGTCGCGCATCTTGTCCTAGGAGGAAATCGAGCCGTGCTGCAGGTTCAGGAGCCAGGAGCGGGCTCCATCCTTGAGAGCCATGGGAAACCAGTTCGCCATGACTTTCTCATCACCGTTGGCCGCTTCGATGCTCAGCTCGTAGAGCTGCAGGAACTCCGCGGGGTCGTCGGTGCCGTCATAGCGAGGAGGCAGGTCCGGCTTGAACTTGCCTGGCCAGGCGACGCTACGCAGCTCGGGGGTGAAGGCGCGGTAGCCAGCCGTGGTTACTGGGGCCCACTTCGGAGGTGGAGCTTGGTCTTGATGAGGTCCGCGCGGCGCCGCTGCGGGTGGTGCGCGGTCTTGACAAGGCAGCGCGGGTGCAGCTTCTCGCAGCCGAGGGATATCTTGGCAGCTTCTCTCTTCGCGCGCGGGCACCAGGCTTGGCGGATCACGCCGCGGGGCCACGCGCCTTGGTTCCAAGGCACCGTCTTGGGGCAGAGGTGGTGGAGGCGCGCCATGAGCCTCGTTTCCCGTGGCCGGCTGAGGATGAGGCAGAGAGAGGGACGGCGCCGGGGAGCCCCCTGCGGCGCGGTCGAGGTCGGCGACACGGTCGTGCCACTCCTCGTAGAGTTCGTCAATTGGGCGATAGTGCAGGAGTTCGTTCGCCGCGAGGAGCGCGACCCGTGCCTTCATGGGAGCACGGCGTGCGTGAGACAAAGAACCGTTCGGGGTTAGTGATGGAGTGACGGTGCGGCCGTCCTGCCGTACCGAAGGATGCAGCGAGGATGCCTGCTGCTCGTTCCCCGCCGGGCTGGTGGCAGCGTTGGCAATGGGAGACGGAGAGCGACGAGGTGGCCCGTCGACGGGAGCCGTCAGCTCGAGCACGGCGAGCGTCCGCCATGGATACGACGGAGCGATGAATCGTCTGATCGACGAGAGGGAAGCTACGGCGCACCCCTACCTAGCGCGCCAAATGTCGGATGTGGGGTTCCGGCAAACCCTTAAGGTTTGAACACTGGGGTGCACGCGAAGTCTTTCCCTCCTACCGATCTACGCCCTAGCTCGCTAAGATCTCGCGGACGAACTCGACGAACTCGCAACACAGAAAGACATGAGATTTATACTAGTTCGGGCCACCATTGTGGTGTTATACCCTACTCCACTGTGGTGGTGGTGGATTGCCTCTTGGGCTGATGAAGAACAATACAGAGGGAAGAACTGCCTCTTGAGGTTGAGGTGTTCTTGCGCTTGGTGACTTAGCGGGTGAGAGCTAGATGAACTGCTCGATCCGATCAGATGAGATCTAGCCGAGATGAGATGCCCCTATTGTGGTGGCTAGCTCTACTTATATAGGCCCTGGTCCTCTCCCCAAATATTGAGCGGGAAGGGAGCCAACAACGGCGGGCAAATTTGAAGGGGGACAGCTAGTACAAGCTATCCTGACAAAAGTGGTCTTCGCCTGCGAAAAGCTCTAGTGGTGACGCCGTCTTGGGCTCCACGATGACCTCCATCTTGCCGTCCTCCTAGTATTGGTCTCATTGCACTGATATAGCAACCTTTGCCTGATGCCTCGGTACTGCTCGCCGGTGCCTGCTTCCTTAGCACCAAAGAGGAAACAAGGACGCTGCACGTGCTGGCGCCCGCCTGGCGCCGATCGTCATGGCTCACATCACGAGAGCCTCGCGAGGTTTGCCCCGCCTTGATATCTCTGCTCCTCGTGAGCCTGCCTGAGTAGGCCACTCCTGAGGAGGTTTTGCATTGTCCGCCTCGCGAGACTTTGCCCCTCGCGAGGGTCTTGGATGCCTTGTTGATGAAGATGGGCCGTACGGCCTGCTGGCATAGCCACGCCGTGGGCCGCAGGCAGGCAAGTGTGGGGACCCCCGTTTCCAGAACGTCGACAACTACCTAGCGAATGTGTAAGCTCTTGTAAATATATTTCTCCTCTTCTATAAAGCTAAGGTATGCCATTGGCGTACCCTCGAAAAAAAAGATGATGTCTTTCATGTATTTTGCATAAGGGGCCATCTTTAAAATACCAGTCAAGCGAGTGCGCAAAAAGACTGGCCTAAGCATTTCAGAAAAGCATTCAAATTCTTTATCATGTTTTTCTTAGTTGGTTTAGGTGGAAAGGGCATGGGTTTCTGAACCCATGGTTCTCTTTCTTTACCATGTTTTCTATCCACAAAGTCTCTTTTATCAGATCTGTTATTTTTAGGTTGTGGGTTATCAAGATCAACAGTAGGTTCTATCTCAACATCATTATCTAGTTCTTTACCATTGTCTGGTTGAGTATCTTCATGAACATCATCATTATTATTTTCATTTTCACTAGGTGAATGTTCATTACCATATTGAGTTTCAGCATCAGAAATAGAGACATCATTGTTATTAACATGAGGTTTTTCTTTCTCAGGTTCACTAGAGGTGTATGCAAAGTCCTATCATTTTTCTTCTTCTTCTTTTTAGAAGGACTAGGTGCATCAATATTGATCCTTTGAGAGTCTTGTTCAATTCTTTTAGGGTGGCCCTCAGGATAAAGTGGTTCCTGAGTCATTTTGCCTCCTCTAGTTGCTACCCTAACAGCATAATAATTTATATTATTATTCATTTCACTAAGCATTTCTGTTTGAGATTTAGCAACATATTCTAGTTGGGTTTGAACCATAGAGGCATGTTTCCCTACACCTCTAACATCATTAGTGATTCTAACTAACAAGTCACTCAAGCAAGAAATCATATCAGAATTGTATTTCCATTGTTCCATAACATTTGCATTGAAGTGATCTTGTTTGTTAATATACCTATCAAATTCATAAAGGCATTGGCTAGGATGTTTATTGTAAGGGATATCACCTTCAGAAAACTTTATAAAATAATTTACCTCTACCACCTTTGGTGGCGGTGGTATGTCAAGTCCATGTATTTCTTCAATAGGAGGTAAATTTTTAACATCCTCAGCTTTAATACCTTTTTCCTTCATACATTTCTTTGCCTCTTGCATATCTTCGGGACTGAGAAATAAGATACCCCTCTTCTTCAGAGTGGGTTTAGGCGGTGATTCAGGAAGAGTCCATTCATCATAATTTTTCAATATGTTATTCAATAATTCTTTAGCTTGTTTAAAAGTTCGTTCCCTGAAAACACAACCAACACAACTATCTAGGAAGTCCCTAGAAGCATCAATTAGTCCATTATAGAAGATAGCAAGTATTTCATTTTTCTTAAGAGGATGATCAGGCAAAGCATTAAGAAATTGGAGAAGCCTCCCCCAAGCTTGTGGGAGACTCTCTTCTTCAATTTGCACAAAGTTAAATATGTCCTGTAAAGCACCTTGGTTCTTATGAGCAGGAAAATATTTTTCAGAGAAGTAGTAAATCATATCCTGGGGACTATGCACACAACCAGGAGCAAGGGTATTGTACCATATCTTAGCATCACCTTTTAATAAGAACGAAAATAATTTGAGGATATAATAGTAGCGAATCTTCTCATCATAAGCAAATAGGATGGCTATATCATTTAATTTGGTAAGATGTGCCACAACAGTTTCAGTTTCATAGCCATGGAAAGGATAAAAGTCAACAAAGGTAATTAACTTTGAGTCGACAGAGAATTCATAATCCTTATCGGTAACAAAGATAGGTGGAGTAGCAAACTTAGGATCACATTTGATTCTAGCATTCAAAGATTTTTCTTTCAGTTTGCATAGTAATTTCTTAAGATCATCCCTATCATTGCAAGCAAGAAAGTCTCTAGCTATCTATTTATCCATAGCATAGACTTTAGGTATCTTAGGCATTTCATATATACGAGAGCTAGGTCTAATAGGTGTTTCAAGATTTTTAGTTTCAAGTACTTCATCAGTTTCAACATTCTCAATATCTTTAGCTCTAACAATTTGTTCATCAAGAAATTCACCTAGTGGCACATTATCATCAAGCAAGGTACTAGCATCATCATGAGTATCATTCATAGGAGAAGTACCATCGTCAATAACTTCTGATATATCAGGATTAATATCATGTAGCATCGTAGCAAGTCTACTCAAAACAGAAGGTGAATCGAGTGTAGAGTGTGATGGCAGTTCCTCACCTCCCCTCGTCCTAGAGGGAACGATATTGGTTTTTGTATCCTTCAGATTCTTCATAGTAATAAATAGATAATAATCCCAAGTGACTCAACAAATATAGCTATGCTCCCTGGCAATGGTGCAAGAAAAAGGTCTTGATAACCCAAATTTATAGATTTGACACAAGGGGAGCCAAAGAATATTTGTAAGTATTAGCAGTTGAGTTGTCAATTCAATCACACCTGGAGATTAAATATCTACATCAAGGTGATCAGTAGCACAGTAATATGATAGTTTTCATAGTAGTGGTAAAAGTAGCAGTAATGATAACACTGATAGCAATGATTTTGTAGCAAGTGTAACATTAACAGCAGCAGTAGTAACTTCGCAAGAACAATATCAAGAAAATTCATAGGCATTAGATCGGTGAATTCGTTGGATGATATTCATCATATAACAGTCATAACCTAGGGTGATACAAAACTAGCTCCAATTCATAAATATAATGTAGGCGTATATTCCGTAAATAGTCATATGTGCTTATGGAAAAGAACTTGCATGACATCTTTTGTCCTACCGCCCCGTGGTAGCAGGGTCCATAAGGAAACTAAGGGGTATTAAAGCCTCCTTTGCATAGAGAATCGGTACAAAGCATTAACACATAGTGAATAGATGAACTCCTCAAACTACGATCATCACCAGAAAGTATCCCAATTACTATCACACTGGGGTTTACAGATCATAACACGTAATAGGTGAATATGACTTGCAAGATCGGATCTCAAACATAGATATAATGGTGAAAACATAAACGGTTAGATCTGAAAACATGGCACCCAGGCCCTAAGTGACAAGCATTAAGCATGGCAAAGTCATAACAATATCAATCTCAGAACATAGTGGATACTAGGGATCAAGCCCTAACAAAACTAACTCGATTACATGATGAATCTCATCCAACTCCTCACCGACCAGCGAGCCTACGAACGAATTACTCACTCTCGGTGGGGAGCATCATGGAATTTGTGATGAAGGAGGGTTGGTGATGACGAAGACTGAAGATTCCCCTCCGGAGCCCCGAACGGGCTCCAGATCTAGCCTCCCGATGAAGAACAGGCGATGGCGGCAGCTCCGCATCATGAAACGCGATGAAACTTCCTCGCCTATTTTTTCTTTGAAAATAGGATTTATAGCTTCATAATTATGGTCTGCGGGGCCAGGAGATGGGCACAACCCACCAGAGCGCGCTAGAGGGGTTGCGCCTTGGTGTATTGTGCCCAACCAGGGGTCCCCCTCCGGTGGTTCTGGGTTCTAATATTTTTCTTTTATTGTAAATTTTTTTTCCAAAAAGTTTTGTTCCATTCTGAGAACTTTTATTTCTGCACAAAAACAACACCATGGTAGTTCTGCTGAAAACATCGTCAGTCCGGGTTAGTTTCATTCAAATCATGCAAATTATAGTCCAAAACAAGAGCAAAAGCGTTAGGAAAAGTAGATACGATGGAGATGTATCAAAGATTTCTCCGCTTACGGAACTTTTTTTGATGATTGCTTAAGCAACTTTGATCGAGTTTTGCAGAGATGTGAACAAACTAATCTTGTCTTGAATTGGGAGAAGTTCCACTTTATGGTTAATGAAGGCATTGCCTTGGGGCATAAAAATTCTGAACGAGGTATTGAGGTGGAAAATGCTAAAGTTGATGCAACTGAGAAAATGCCATGTCCTAAATACATTAAAGGTATTCATAGTTTCCTTAGTCACGCTGATTTCTATAGGAGGTTCATTAAAGACTTCGCTAAAATTTCTAGGCCTCTTACTAATCTTTTACAAAAGGATGTTCCATTTGTTTTTATGATGATTGTGTAGAAGCCTTTCAAACCCTTAAGAAACCTTAACTTCTGCAACTATAGTTCAACCACCCTATTGGGACTTTCCTTTTGAAATTATGTGTGATGGTAGTGATTATGCAGTTCGTGCTGTTCTAGGACAAAGAGTTGATAAAACAAATGTTATCCATTATGCTAGTAAAACTCTAGATAGTGCCCAAAGAAATTATGCTACTACTGAGAAAGAATTTTTAGTAATTGTGTTTGCTTGTGATAAATTTAGATCTTACATTATTGATTCCAAAGTAATTGTTCACACCCATCATGCTGCTATAAATATCTTATGGAAAAGAAAGATGCTAAACCTAGACTCATTAGGTGGGTTCTCTTGCTACAAGAATTTGACTTGCATATTACTGATAGGAAAGAAGCAGAGAACCCTGTAGGTGATAACTTGTCTAGGTTTGAAAATATTCTTGATGGCCCAGTACCTATTGATGATAGCTTTCCTAATGAACAACTAGTTGTAATAAATGCTTCCCATAACACTCCTTGGTATGTTAACTATGCTAATTACATTGTTGCTAAATTTATACCACCTAGTTTCACATACCAACAAAAGAAAAAATTTCTTCTATGACTTAAGACATTACTTTTGGGATGACCCACATCTTTAAAAAGAAGGAGTAGATGGTATTATTAGAAATTGTGTACCTCAGCATGAACAGGAACAAATCCTATGGAAGTGTCACTCCGAAGCCTGCGGAGGACATTATCCAGGAGATAGAAATGCTCACAAGGTATTACAATCTGGTTTTTATTGGCCTACTCTTTTCAAAGATGCCCGTAAGTTTGTTTTATCTTGTGGCAAATGTCAAAGAATTGTTAATATTGGTAAGCATCAGGAAATGCCTATGAATTACTCACTTGTTGTTGAACCATTTGATGTTTGGGGTTTTGATTATATGGGACCTTTTACTTCCTCTAATGGGTATATACACTACAAAAAAAGACACATCCGTGACATTTTGGGCCGAACGGATTTTTTTTCTGTCATACTTATGACACTTCTATGATGATAATTGTGACAAAACCCGGTATCATCATAGATGTGGTGGGGTCCTACTTCTATGACAAAAAATCATGACAGAAAATGAGCTTTTCGTCCTGGGCGGGCCGGAGACGCAGCTGCATGACATTCTTTGGGCCGACCATGACGGAAAAAACCGTGGTAGAAGCGACGGCGAGGAAAATATTGGGGTTTTCCCGGTTACGGTTGGTGGTCGGGGCCGAGCGATGCGTGTTTCTCTTGTACACGCACGCGCGTGGGTGTGAGGCATTGGGCTCTAACTGAACCCGAGCGATTGCACTGCAGGCTACGCGTTACCGAGCGAGCGATCGATGGCTGTTAACTGAACACGATCGAGCGATTCCTTCGCTACTGCTGCTAACTGAAGCCGATCGATGCTGCCTCTGGATGAACAGTGAGTGTTGCGGGGGGGGGGGGGGGTTGGATGAACAGTTCCCGATGGGGGTGGATGAACAGGACCCCGTGGTGTTGCCTCTGGATGAACAGTACCCCGATCGATCGAGCCGGTTGGGGCTGGATGAACAGGACCCCGGGGAGGGCTGGATGAACAGGACCACCCGTGGAGGGCGGGATGAGCGATGAGACGGTGGAGGGCTGGATGAACAGTAGCCCGTGGAGGGTGGTTGAACAGAGCCCGTGGAGAGGGCTGGTTGAGCGATGGTCGGTGGAGTAGCACGCGGTGGAGGCTGGATGAACAGGAGCCCGTGGATGAGCGATCGCAGTGGAGGCTGGAGGAGGTCGACGGTGGATGAGCGATGGCCGTGGAGGCTGGAGGGGGTCGACGGTGGAGATGAACAGTATTCCGTGGAGTCCTGTTTTGCGGTACGCCACACCCCTCCCGATGAACAGGACCCCCGTTTCGACCGCAGCGCTCCAACACAAGTCAGTTTCCTCCGTTTTGCGGTACGCCACACCCCTCCCGATCAACAGGACCCCCGTTTCGACCGTAGGATGTCCGTTTCCTCTGTTTTGCGGTACGCTAGACCCCTCCCGTTGAACAGGATCCCGTTTCCAACATGGATGGTCAAACACAACGCCGTTTCCTCCGTTCTGCGGTACGCCAGGCCTCGTTTCCATCGGCTGTTCCGTCCAAGCCCTCCCAATGAACACGATGACACATTCCGTTCCAACCCAGCCGGTTGGCTCCCCATGAACACAACGATGACGCTATTTCTCCGTTCTGACCCAGCCATGTACACGAGCCCTGGCCGTACGTACGTGCGAGTAGGCGTTCGAGACCCGCCCAGATGTAATGCGACGTGGCGTCAGATTTACTTTCTTGCACCCTGGTCGTTGTACGTACGTGTACATGCTACATGTGCGCCTCTACTACGACACGTGCGCGCCTCTACATCGACCAGTATGTACGTACACGTTCGCGACCAAAATGACAATGCTACGTATGCTTCGACCAGGTGGGTCTCGACTATCAGGCACATCCTTGCCTGCGAAGATGTAGCTAGTGGGTCCCAGCAGTCAGGGGGGCGAATCGTTTCTTTTGTTTTTGCCTGGACGCACTTCCTTGCGTGCGAAGATGTAGCTGGTGGGTCCCAATAGTCAGGGGTAAACTTTTTTTCGCGAAATACGGTGGCCCGTCTGGTGGGTCCCCGCTGTCAGGTGGAGGAATAATTATTTTGCATGTAATAAGGAGGCACTTCCTTGCTGCGGCCGTGGACTGCTACCTCTTGAGCACTGCGTTGGTTTTCCCTTGAAGAGGAAAGGGTGATGCAGCAAAGTAGTGTAAGTATTTCCCTCAGTTTTTGAGAACCAAGGTATCAATCCAGTAGGATGCTACGTGCAAGACCCTCGTACCTACAGAAAACAAATAAATCCTCGCAACCAACGCGATAAGGGGTTGTCAATCCCTACACGGTCACTTACGAGAGTGAGATCTGATAGATATGATAGGATAATATTTTTGGTATTTTTATGATAAAGATGCAAAGTAAAATAAAAGCAAAGGAAATAACTAAGTGTTGGAAGATTAATATAATGAAGTTAGACCCGGGGGCCATAGGTTTCACTAGTGGCTTCTCTCAAGAGCATAAGTATTTTAAGGTGGGTGAACAAATTACTGTTGAGCAATTGACAGAATTGAGCATAGTTATGAGAATATCTAGGTATGATCATGTATATAGGCATCACGTCCGAGACAAGTAGACCGACTCACCTTTGCATCTACTACTATTACTCCACTCATCGACCGCTATCCAGCATGCATCTAGAGTATTAAGTTCATAAAAACAGAGTAACGCCTTAAGCAAGATGACATGATGTAGAGGGATAAATTCATGCAATATGATAAAAACCCCATCTTATTATCCTCGATGGCAACAATACAATATGTGCCTTGCTGCCCCTACTGTCGCTGGGAAAGGACACCACAAGATTGAACCCAAAGCTAAGCACTTCTCCCATTGCAAGAAAGATCAATCTAGTAGGCTAAAACAAACTGATAATTCGAAGAGACTTGCAAAGATAACCAATCATACATAAAAGAATTTAGAAGATTCACATATTGTTCATAGATAATCTTGATCATAAACCCACAATTCATCGGTCTCAACAAACACACCGCAAAAGAAGATTACATCGAATAGATCTCCAAGAGAGGGGGAGAACATTGTATTGAGATCCAAAAAGAGAGAAGAAGCCATCTAGCTAATAACTATGGACCCGTAGGTCTAAGGTAAACTACTCACACATCATCAGAGGGGCTATGCTTTGTTGATGTAGAAGCCCTCCATGATCGATGCCCCCTCGTGGAGCTCCTAACAGGCCCCAAGATGGGATCTCGTGGATGCAGAAGGTTGCGGCGGTGGAAATAAGTTTTGGCTCAGTTTCGATCGTTTGAAATACGAGGGTATACATAGGAGGAAGAAGAAGTACGTCGGTGGAGCAACAAGGGGCCCACGAGGGTGGAGGGCGCGCCGGGGGGGGGGGGTAGGCGCGCCCCCTACCTCGTGGCTTCCCTGTTGGTTGCTTGACGTAGGGTCCAAGTCTCTTGGATCTTGTTCGTTCCAAAAATGACGTTCCCTAAGGTTTCATTCTGTTTGGACTCCGTTTGATATTCTTTTTCTGCAAAACTCTGAAATAGGCAAAAACAACAATTCTAAGCTGGGCCTCCAGTTAATAGGTTAGTCCCAAAAATAATATAAAAGTGAATAATAAAGCCCAATAATGTCCAAAACAAAAGATAATATAGCATGGAGCAATCAAAAATTATAGATACATTGGAGACGTATCAAGCATCCCAAGCTTAAGTCTTGCTCGTCCTCGAGTAGGTAAATGATAAAAACAGAATTTTTGATGTGGAATGCTACTTGGCATAATTTCAATGTAATTCTTCTCATTGTGGCATGAATGTTAAGATTTGATATGATTCAAGATAAAAGTTTAATGTTGACATAAAAACAATAATACTTCAAGCATAGTAACTAAGCAATTATGACTTATCAAAATTACATAGCCAAAGCAAGTTATCCCTTCAAAATCATATAGTCTGGCTATGCTCCATCTTCCCCACACAAAATATTCATATCATGTATGACCCCGGTTTTAGCCAAGCAATTGGTTCAAACTTTTAACGCGCTTCAGCCTTTTCAGCTCTTACGCAATACATGAGGGCAAGCCATGGATATAGCACTATGATGGAATAAGGTATAATGGTAGGGGTTATGTGGGAAGACAAAAAAGGAGAAAGTCTCACATCAACGAGGCTAATCAACGGGCTATGGAGATGCCCATCGATTGATGTTAATCCGAGGAGTAGGGATTTCCATGCAACGGATGCACTAGAGATATAAGTGTATGAAAGCTCGAAAAGAAACTAAGTGGGTGTGCATCCAACTTGTTTGCTCACGAAGACCTCGGGCATTTGAGGAAGCCCATCATTGGAATATACAAGCCAAGTTCTATAATGAAATTTCCCACTAGTATATGGAAGTGACAAAAGAGACTCTCTATTATGAAGATCATGGTGCTACTTTGAAGCACAAGTGTGGTAAAAGGATAGTAACATTGTCCCTTCTCTCTTTTTCTTTCATTTTTTTATTTGGGCCTTTTCTATTTTTTATGGGCTATTTTTTTAGTCCAGTCTCATCCCGACTTGTGGGGGAATCATAGTCTCCATCATCCTTTCCTCACTTGGGACAATGCTCTAATAATGATGATCATCACACTTTTATTTACGTACAACTCATGAATTACAACTCAATACTTAGAACAAAATATGACTCTATATGAATGCCTCCAGCGGTGTACCGGGATATGCAATGAATCAAGAGCGACATGTATGAAAGAATTATGAACGGTGGCTTTATCACAAATACAATGTCAACTACATGATCATGCAAAGCAATATGACAATGATGGAGCATGTCATGATAAATGAAATGGTGGAAAGTTGCATGGCAATATATCTCGGAATGGCTATGGAAATGACATGGTAGGTAGGTATGGTGGCTGTTTTGAGGAAGATATAAGGAGGTTTATGTGTGAAAGAGCGTATCATATCACGGGGTTTGGATGCACCGGCGAAGTTTGCACCAACTCTCAAGGTGAGAAAGGGAAATGCGCGGTACCGAAGGGGCTAGAAAATTGCGGAAAGGTAAGTGTGCGTATAATCCATGGACTCACATTAGTCATAAAGAACTCATATACTTATTGCAAAAATTTATTAGCCCTCGAAGCAAAGTACTACTACGCATGCTCCTAGGGGAAGGGTTGGTAGGAGTTAACCATCGCGCGATCATGACCGCCACACAAAGGAAGACAATCAACAAATACTTCATGCTCCGACTTTGTTACATAACGGTTCACCATACGTGCATGCTACGGGAATCACAAATTCCAACACATGTATTTTTCAATTCCACAATTACTCAACTAGCACAACTATGATATTACCACCGTTATATCTCAAAACAATTATCAAGTATCAAATTTTCTCATGATATTAATTAAAGCAAATTGCCATGCTATTTAAGACTCTCAAAATAATATAAGTGAAGCATGAGAGATCAATAGTTTCTATAAAACAAATCCACCACCGTGCTCTAAAAGATATAAGTGAAGCACTAGAGCAAAACTATATAGCTCAAAAGATATAAGTGAAGCACATAGAGTATTCTAATAATTTACGAATCATGTGTGTCTCTCTCAAAAGGTGTGTACAGAAAAGATGATTCTGGTAAACTAACAAATAAATACTCAAATAAGACGCTCCAAGCAAAACACATATCATGTGGTGAATAAAAATATAGCTCCAAGTAAAGTTACCGATGGAAGTAGACGAAAGAGGGGATGCCTTCCGGGGCATACCCAAGCTTTGGCTTTATGGTGTCCTTAGATTATCTTGGGGGTGCCATGGGCATCCCCAAGCTTAGGCTCTTGCCACTACTTGTTCCATAATCCATCAAATCTTTCACCCAAAACTTGAAAACTTCACAACACAAAACTTAGCAGAAAATCTCGTGAGCCCCGTTAGCGAAAGAAAACAAAAGACCACTTCAAGGTACTGTAATGAACTAATTCTTTATTTATATTGGTGTTAAACCTACTGTATTCCAACTTCTCTATGGTTTATAAACTGTTTTACTATCCATAGATTCATCAAAATAAGCAAACAACACACGAAAAACAGAATCTGTCAAAAACAGAACAGTCTGTAGTAATCTGTAACCTATGCAAACTTCTGGAACTCCAAAAAATCAGCCAAACCGGGAAGACCTATAAAATTTGTTTATTGATCAGAAGCAATTGGAATCAATATTTTATCACGTTCTGGTGATTTTTAACAATTATTTTCGTGAACAGAAAGTTTCTGGAAATTTCTGCAAGATCAAATAACTATCATCCAAGAAGATCCTATAGGTTTAACTTGGCACAAACACTAATTAAAACATAAAAACACATCTAACCAGAGGTTAGATCAAATATTTATTCCTAAACATAAGCAAAAATAGAAAACTAAAAATAAAATTGGGTTGCCTCCCAACAAGCGCTATCGTTTAACGCCCCTAGCTAGGCATAAAAGCAAGGATAGATCTAGGTAGTGCCATAGTAATAGGATAAATCAGGGAAACTCATTTCATAATCTCTACTTTCGGAAGCAAGTTTTCTTTGAGGCAAGAAAAAGTAATCAAATGGGATAAATTTAATGGGACAAAAGTCCCTAAGATCAATTTTAGGAGGTATAGGTTCCTCCTTCGGCCCTTCATATTGCACAACCAATTCATCATTATAAGTATTCTTTTGATAGAACTTTGCGAGCCTATACTCGAGAGAATATCCTAGCTCATTATTTCGAATAGCCAAATCATCATTAAGTTCAGAAATTCTATCAACTAGAATATTGGTAGGGACCTTTTTTCTAAGGTTTTTATTGAAAGCAACATAATCTAGAGATTGAAAATGCATTATTTATTCTTGACCAAAAAGAGGATAGACTTTATGGGAGGACGGCCAGCGTCCACCCTATAATGCACAAAGATTTCTTTGGCCTCTTTTATTATAAATCTGAATTCATGAGCCAAAAAGATAGTAGCGGCACGCTTAACAAAAGAAAGCTCTATATTAGAAAATTGTAGGAAAATCCTTTGTATGAAAGGGTGCATGTGCATAAATTGCCTTTCAAGTTCAACTATAAGCATGGCAATAACGTCCACAAGACTACTAGTTCTATGAAGAATAGAACTGCTCATAGAAGGCAAAGCACCGGCACAAGTAAAGAAATCTTGAATAACCCCTTTTCCAATAATATTACCACTACCAATTCGAAATTCTTTTGTATGCAAGGTAGGGGGTTCTTCAGTAGGAGTATCAGAATTTTCCATGATATTACTATTGTCCATATCGGCAATAATTTCCCCAATTTCAAACATAATGACAGAAAGAGCGAGGGGCAAAAAGAAGAAGGCGAATGGAAGAGAGAGGGCGAATAAAACGGCAAGGGTGAAGTGGGGGAGAGGAAAACGAGAGGCAAATGGCAAATAATGTAATGCGGGAGATAAGGGTTTGTGATTGGTACTAGGTATGTTGACTTTTGCGTAGACCTCCACGGCAACGGTGCCAGAAATCCTTCTTGCTACCTCTTGAGCACTGCGTTGGTTTTCCCTTGAAGAGGAAAGGGTGATGCAACAAAGTAGCGTAAGTATTTCCCTCGCTTTTGAGAACCAAGGTATCAATCCAGTAGGAGGCTTCGCGCGAGTCCCTCGTACCTACACAAAACAAATAAATCCTCGCAACCAACAAATAAATCCCACGAGAGAGGGGGAGAACATTGTATTGAGATCCAAAAAGAGAGAATAAGCCATCTAGCTAATAACTATGGACCCGAAGGTCTGAGGTAAACTACTCACACATCATCCGAGGGGCTATGGTGTTGATGTAGAAACCCTCCGTGATCGATACCCCCTCCGGCGGAGCTCCAGAACAGGCCCCACGATGGGATCTCGTGGAGTCTGTAAGGTTGCGGTGGTGGAATTAGGTTTTTGGCTCCGTTTACGATCGCTCGAAGTGCGTAGGTATTTATTGGAGGAAGAAGTACGTCGGTGGAGCAACAGGGGGCCCACGAGGGTGGAGGGCGCGCCGGGGTGGGGGGGGGTAGGCTTCCCTGTTGGTTGCTTGACGTAGGGTCCAAGTCTCCTGGATCTTGTTCGTTCCAAAAATCACGTTCCCGAAGGTTTCATTCCGTTTGGACTCCGTTTGATATTCTTTTTTGCGAAACTCTAAAATAGGCAAAAACAACAATTACAATTTGGGCCTCCGGTTATTAGGTTAGTCCCAAAAATAATATAAAAGTGAATAATAAAGCCCAATAATGTCCAAAACAAAGGATAATATAGCATGGAGCAATCAAAAATTATAGATACGTTGGAGACGTATCATGGACCCAGCTGTCAGCCTCTCCACGTATAGTCCACGTCCGATGTAAGCCGTTCCTTGACCACGTAGACCACGCCGTGCCCTCCACCCTGGTGTTTCGCGTTTTTGGGCAGAGGCGCCGGAGGGGGAAAGTTGCGAGTTCGATAGGTTAGGGGGTGTGGCGTATTTAACGAGCAGGTTGCGATCCGGAATCGCCTCGCTGCTCGAGCAACTTTCATGTTGAAAATAATTTAATCCGAGTTACGGATTACAATATATGATTTTCTAAAGATTTTATTAATTTCTAAATTTTAATTAATTATTTAATTTAATTTCGAAAATGGAATTATGACATCAGCATGATGTCATGCCGACGCGGCCAGTCAATGTGGGGTTGTCTGGTCAACTGACCAAGGGGTCCCAGTCAAGTGACACATTTTAATTAAATGATTAATTAAACTAATCATAATTAATTAGGGGTGGGCCCCTTGTCATACTAATTAATTAGCTAATTAACAGTAGTTAATTAGGTTAATTAATCATTAGGTTAATTAATCTTAATTGGTTAATTTAATCAGAATTAATTACGTTAATTAATTAGTTAATTAATTAATTATTTATTTTTATTATTTATTATCCCCCGCCCCCTATTTTATTTTATTTTATTCTTCTTTTTTTTAAACGTTCTGGGGCTGGGGCCCCCATGTCATTGGCCCCAGGGGGCCTTGCGGGTTTCGGGCGCATGGGCATGGTTGTCGCCGAACGGGCGCGGGCGAACGGGTGCCCAAAGACTGCTGCTCGGGCGCACCATGGGCGGGCGGAGCCGGCAGTCGCCGGAGCGGGGGGAGGTTGGTGACCACGGCGGGGCTCACGGGCGCCAACCGAGGCGGAGGACGGGATGGTGACAAAGACGGGACAGGGGGCGGACGGAGGGAGGAGCGGCTGCCGCGACATCCGCAGCAGCACCACCAGGGCGCGGGTGGCGTAATAACAGGGCGGCCACGGCAAGCGCAGGGGGGGCGAGGCATCGGCGCGCCCAAAGGCCAGGTCTGTGGGCACACCGGGCGGGCGAGGCCACGGTGAGCGCGGGCCGGGTGCGGTGACGGTGAGCGCTGGCCGGGAGCGGTGAGCTGCCAGGCCTCCAGCGGCGCGGGCAGATGTGGCGCCAAGACGCGAGGCGCAGTGGCGCTGGGTGCACGCCGAGGCGAGGGAGAGAGAGAAGGTCGGGACCTCACCGGGGGAAGTAGGGATCGTGGCAATGGGCGCGGGGGAGTTCGGGGTGGTTGACGGGGACGACGTTCGTAGAAGGGGAAGTCCGGCGGTGTCCTGGACGCTTCGGGCGACGGAGTCGGGGTCGAGGCGGCGATGGCGGGGCGGCGCCGGGAGGAAGCAGAGGCCGGCCGAGGAGGAGGGGTGGATGGGGCGGCATCGGGTGGCGGCGGGGCGGTCCGGCGTGTGGCGGGACAGCACTGGGCGCGGGGCGGCGTCGAGCAGCGTCGGCCTCCTCTGGATCCCGATCCAGATCGGGAGAGAGGAGGAGGGGGGCGTCGTGGGGAGAGTGGGGTGTGGGTGCGGGGAGTGGGTTAGGGTTTGCAGGGTGAGGGGATAAGGAGAGGGAGTGGCCGGCCGCGCCTTTGCCCAGTTGGGCCGGTGGCCGAATGGGCCGGCCAGTTGGGTCGGCTTGCCCGGGGGGGGGGGGGGTTCCTTTGTTTCTTTCTTTCTTTCTTTTCTTTATTTTTCTTTTCTGTTTTATTTCATTTTAAAGTATTTAGGCATGTTCTAAAAATGTGTTTACTTCACCATAATTACCTATGCAATATTTGGCACCCCCTGAACATTTTTGTTTTGACTTTTGAAAACTTTGGGTGTTTGTCGCTAATTCATTTTTGAATTTGCAATGTTTTTGAACTACCACTTAATTAGCAACAGTAACATAAATGACATGGCATCATCAGGAGCATTTTACTGTAGTCTAATTATCCGGGCGTCACAATTCTCCTCCACTACAAGAAATCTCGTCCGGAGATTTAAGAGGGGAGTAAGGGGGAAGTTCTGGTTATGGTATTCTAACGGATCTTCTCGAAGGAGTTAATCCCTTTCGTTGATGTCTTCAATTCTTTATTCCAATGCATCATGATAAAGTTGTCATCCTTTCTTCGGGAACTCCATCGTACTTACGAAAGTATAAGGGGCAGCTCAGCTACGACATAATGCTTTTGAGGGAAACAATCTGGGTTAACCCATGATGAGTATAAGATTATCTCTCGAGTTAAACATATAAAATACATCGAGAGTAAGGTATGAAGGTACAATAAGAGGTTCCAAGCGGATAGATAGCTGCTCGAAGTCTGAACCAGAGTGAGAAAGGGGTTCAGAGTAGCGAGAGTAAGTATTGCATCGGATACCAGAATAGAGCACTAGGAAGGTGGCCCATGAATTAAATACAAAGCCAAGTGTGGGGAATATCCATTAGAAACAGGGTTGTACATGAGAGGTAGGTTTCGACCCTGTGGAACTGTCGGTTATGGGCCCACCATGTGTGTTAAAAGTAGGAAGAGCGGAGACATCTTGCGGGATCATGCAAGCGAGGCATGTCAGACGGTAGCCTGTCGATTATGTCGGCAACAACATCGATGCCAAGGGCGAGGGACGAAGAGAACCATTTTCCTGCTCGTTGAACGAGGCGGACCAATAGGCAAAGTTCTCGTCCATCGGTGGTTACCGTAATGTCATCAACAATAGTAACAGGCTCTTACTGACAGAGTTGTACATCGAGATGTTTGCACAAGCAGGTAATTATTTCTGCTTATATCATATAGATCATATAAATGTTTAAACAAACCAATGGAAAGGGAAAAATGTCTATCAGAATTAATCAGAACAATGGAAAGAAAAAAAATGTGTTTAGACACATTTTTCAGGGGTATATCCTTCCCAAGGACAAGCAGAGCATGATATCCATGACAGGGTATAACATAGAAAACCCTTTAGGAAAGGGGGAGAGAAATTTTATACCATTACCCATACAACGGTGTTTGATAATCGATAAAGAAAATTTAGCATTGTGCTTCAAATGTTTTTATTGAAATTCGGAGTACCACAGACATGCTTCGAGATAGCATTGACAAGGTCTTCAAGCAAAGGTCAGACTCTGGATACATGAAGGATCCATCAAGAACAACTTGTAGAATAAGCCTTACAATTTCCTCATGAAGGAATGGATAACCTTGCTAATAAGGAAACTATAACAGCAGGTCATCCGGCCAGGTGTGCTGGACATGCCATCACCTTACCGGGTCATAAAAGACCAGTGTTATAACTCTTGGAAAAAATGTTCCAACCATCATATCTGACCGAGATTCAGATCTGATTGGTGCGAGGATACCTCAAACTCACGATGCTTAAGGAGAAAAGGTGTGACACAAATTGACGAGATGACGTCAAAGATTCTCGGGAAATGAACTATGGAAGCGAGTTCCAAAACAAGAGTTCATCATTAAATCAAGAAGAGGATGAGGAGGTGGCCAATTGTCTCAGCGACAATTCATTGAGATTTCCAAATAGACGGATTTCCACAGTTATGTGAAGAAGGAGATAACATTAGTCAGATCAAATAACTTGATGATGTATGCTGGAGGAAAACATACACAATTAAACATTGACTGAAAGGTGCACCCGAAATATGGGTTGGGTTGCACGACCAACGTCGAAATGGCGATTGAGCAACCGACACACTAAATTGGAATTATTGTCCAATAACTCTGAAGCAATAGGGTTGCTAGAGATATTAAATTTGGCGTAATGTGAGTTCACTCAACACGGGACCAAGAAAGAATGGTGATGACGAGAAGCATCATTGTATCACAAATCCTTAAGAGGTGGTGAAATTCTCACAACATTGATGACATAAGAGATGGTACTGTTCCAAGGTAAAGAAGAACAATTGCTGGATAGCAAGGAACTCAAGGTATAACACAAAACACGAACAAGTTTGTGTTGAACGGAAGGCAATAAAGTGGTCAAAGATAACACAAATCATCGGGGGCAAGGATGGTATTTCTCATCATGAACTCAATTGATATCCTGGAAGATCTCATAAGGTTGATGATGATCACGAACATTTGTCGATAGATTTCATGAAGATGTAATCAATCAGCGACGACATCAAGTCAAAGGATTGATGAAGCGAAATGTTCTTGGGACCATGAGTAGGACACAAACTCGAATTCAAGCTTGTCGTTCAAGGTGGAACGATAAGACGACGGTGTAAGCTTAGCTCATCGTCGAAAGTTGTGCTCCGGAATTAAGGACCCGGTAGCACAGTTAAAATTAGCACGATAATGATGTAGCCGATCAGGCTAGGAGTGACGGGATGGAGTATTAAACTTCTCAACCAGGTACCGAATCTCAGTGTTGATTCGATTCACAAATCGGGGTTCTCGGTTGACGACAACCCATAACCCGTGGAGTGACTGTGATGGGGAAACGTACTACTTCATCAGAAATTCATAAGATGAAGTGCAATGGGTTGATATCCTCAAGATACCAGGGGGTAATACTCGAAGGTAGAACAAAATAGAGGTTGGGAAGGCGTACTGATCTGTAGAAGGCAAGTACTTTAACTTGTCCAAGAAATAGAATCAAAGGAGAACAATCATGGTCGGAACCCACGATCATAAAGGATCGAACCACGGATGGGTAATTATTTTTACGAGCAGCTTCCATGATAAGTTATACATCGTGTCCATGGGCATGAACGCAAGGTTCAAGGTCGACTCCCACTTCTTCAATGTATAACCTTCCATTCACTTCTCGCTTTGATAAAGGCATTAGTGTTGAAAGTTTTACGGTGAAATACCGGATGAGTATGACTCGTGAAAACTTCCGAGTTCACACATATAAAGGAAGGCATAGGTTCAACCCGTCAGGGTATCGTGGAAACATATACCACAAGCTTCAATAGTAAATACCACCAGCTCGAAAGCAGAGCATGGTTGGCCAAGCAGATGATACAATTTATCAAGGGCATTATGTATCAGGTAAAGAACTCACAAGAATTTTGGTTGTGAAGGACATTGTCGGATAATAACCCGGCAATGGGTATGGCGGTCCATAACGGGGCTGATGTGAGTATCGGTACTCAATCAAAGGAAGAAGGAACGCCAAGGCATCGGATTATAGAAACAACTGACTAATTCAAAGCGTAATGCAAAGAAATTTTATGATTTCCAAATCAAGGGATCAGAAGCAATCATTCTGATCGAAAATGAATTAAGTTCAATAGACTTAGAAGCACAAACGATCAAGGCATTGATTGGTCAAGAACCAGCTCATATCCAAATGACGTCTGAGCCGGAAGGATGAATTCTAGGATTCGACTGAGGAATGCGAGCATCCTCAACATATTGAATCAACGAACTTAAAATGATAAAGACAAGGAAGGCCAATAAGATTACTAAACTTATTAGATTAACCATAATGCAAGCAAGCGAGAATTTCAAGAGCAATAGGCTGCTCAGGATTTTCGGAAGATCGAATAATATTTTGAAGTCCTTTTCGGAACACATGAACAACTGGGAATGAGCGGATACTCGATAAGTGCGAGAATTATCCGTAGGGGTATTCAGGTGACAAAGATCAGCAAGGCAGTAAGCTCAAAGGATTCTCGGAACAACAGAGAGAATTTCGAGGTATCTTGTAATAACAAGATCAACTGGGAAGCATTGTATGAATGGCGAGTATACGTGCTTATCCATAGGGGTTTATCGATGGAAGGGAATGGCATAAGTGACCATAAAGTCTCGAGAGAACATCGGAGAGTATCTTGGATCCTACCGTGCAAAGCAGATTTATCATCTCGCAACAAGGGGATGTCCGGTAGAATGTTGTTACGAGAACCTAATGTTAGAGTTTAGCAAATTCATTTAACCCGAATAGAAGAGAGATCAGAGTCCCAGAGTATAGGTCGAGGAATAAAAGATCCTAATACCACCCAATGGCGACGTGGGCCCGTAAGGCACACAACCATGTTAGTAAAAACTTTTTCAATGACTAGACTCGATTTCGGCCAAGGAGTTGGAAAGGGGATTCCTACATGCAGTCGGCTCTGATACCAACTTGTGACGCCCCCGATTCAATCGTACACTAATCATGCACGCAAATGTGTACGATCAAGATCAGGGACTCATGGGAAGATATCACAACACAACTCTAAAACGTAAATAATTCATACAAGCATCATAATACAAGCCAGGGGCCTCGAGGGCTCGAATACAAGTGCTCGATCATAGACGAGTCAGCCGAAGCAACAATATCTGAGTACATACATAAGTTAAACAAGTCTGCCTTAAGAAGGCTAGCACAATCGGGATCTGAGACCGAAGAGGCGCAGGCCTCCTGCTGGGATCCTCCTAACTACTCACAGTGCGTCAGCGGGCTGCACGTAGTAGTAGGCACCTCCGGTGTAGTAGTCGTCGTCGACGGTGGCGTCTGGCTCCTGGGCTCCATCGTCTGGTCGCAGCAATCGGGTAAAGAAAGGGGGAAAAGGGGGAACAAGGCAACCGTGAGTACTCATCCAAAGTACTCGCAAGCAAGGAGCTACACTACATATGCATGGATATATGTGTAAAGGGCCATATCAGTGGACTGAACTGCAGAATGCCAGAATAAGAGGGAGATAGCTAATCCTATCAAAGACTACGCTTCTAGCAGCCTCAGTCTTGCAGCATGTAGAAGAGAGTAGACTGAAGTCCTCCAAGTAGCATCGCATAGCATAATCCTACCCGGCGATCCCCTCCTCGTCGCCTGTTAGAGAGCCGATTACCGGGTTGTATCCGCACTTGGAAGGGTGTGTTTTATTAAGTATCCGGTTCTAGTTGTCATAAGGTCAAAGTACAACTCCAAGTCGCCCTGCTATCAAGATCACGCTATTCGAATAGATTAACTTCCTGCAGGGTGCACCACATTACCCGACATGCTCGATCCCATTTGGCCGGACACACTTTCCTGGGTCATGCCCGCCGCTGGAGATCAACACGCCGCAGCCCCACCTAGGCACAACAGAGAGGTCAAGACGTAGGTTCAAACCTAAGCGCACAGGGTCCGGGCCCATCGCCCTTAGCACACCTGCATGTTGCGTGACGCGTCGGAAGCAGACCTAGCCTAGCAGCGTTCCAGTCCAATCCGGCGCCACCGCCGGGCCGACGTCACGGCGTTTCACCGATACCACGACGCCGGTTGCCCATATCTTGTCCCACGTGGCGGTTAGTGCGTATAAGGTCAACGACCCAACTCAGATCAAATACCAAGATCTCGTTAAGCGTGTTAGCAGTACCCGCGAACGCGAACAGGCCAGGCTCACCTCTCTCCTAGGCGGTCTCAACCTGCCTGCTCCGCCACAAAGTAACGATCGGGGCCGTCGGGAACCCAGGCCCACCTCTACCGGGATGGAGCCACCTGTCCTTTCAGCCCCCATCTCCGAACAATATCATAGGTAATGTAACAGTGTAAAGTATATCGTATATGCCCGTGATCACCTCCCGAAGTGATCACAGCCCAGTAGTATAGCATGGCAGACGGACAAGAGTGTAGGGCCACTGATGGAACACTAGCATCCTATACTAAGCAATAGGATAGCAGGTAAAGGTAACAACAGTAGTAGCAAGGACAGGCTATGCAGCAGTATAGGATTAACTGAAAGCAGTAACATGCTACACTACTCTAATGCAAGCAGTATAGAGAAGAATAGGCGATATATGGTGATCAAGGGGGGGGGGGGCTTGCCTGGTTGTTCAGACAAGAAGGAGGGGTCGTCGGTGACGCGTAATTCCACCTGTGGGCATCAAAGATCGCCACGGGGTCTACCAAGAGAAGAGGGGGAGAAACAGTAAATACATAGCAAGCAAGTGCATAACAGGATAACAGGCAGAGCTAGACGTGTTCTAACGCGGTATGAGCTGATACCAGTGAAGGGGGAAAACATCCGGGAAAATATGCCTGGTGTTTCGCGTTTTTGGGCAGAGGTGCCGGAGGGGGAAAGTTGCAAGTTCGATAGGTTAGGCGGGTGTGGCGGATGAACGGGTTGCGTATCCGGAATTGTCTCGTCGTTCTGAGCAACTTTCATGTTGAAAATAATTTAATCCGAGTTACGGATTAAAATATATGATTTTCTAAAGATTTTATTAATTTCTAGAATTTAATTAATTATTTAATTTAATTTCGAAAAGGGAATTATGACATCAGCATGATGTCATGCTGACGTCGGCGATCAGCAGGTTGGTTGGTCAACTGACCAGTGGGTCCCACCGGTCGCTGACACATACTAATTAAACAGTTAATTAAACTAATCATAATTAATTAGGGGGGTGGGCCCCACTGTCATACTAATTAATTAGCTAATTAACAGTAGTTAATTAGGTTAATTAATCATTAGGTTAATTAATCTTAATTGGTTAATTTAGTCAGAATTAATTTAGTTAATTAATTAGTTATTTATTTTTATTATTTATTATCATATTTTATTTTATTTTATTCTTCTTTTTTTTAACGTTCTAGGGCTGGGGCCCCCATGTCATTGGCCCCACGGGGCCTTGCGGGTTTCGGGGGCATGGGCGCGCGGTTGTTGCCCGAACGGGCGGCGTTAACGGTGCCCAAAGACCCGCTGCTCGGGCACACCATGTGGGCGGGCGAGCCAGCAGGTCGCCGGAGCAGGGGGGTTGGTGACCACGGCGGGGCTCGCCGGGCGCCAACCGGGCGGAGGACGGGGATGGCGACGGCGCACGGAACAGGGGTGGACGGAGGGAGGAGCGGGCTACCGCGGCATCCACGAGCAGCACCACCAGGGGCGCGTGGGGGTGGCGAACAGGGGGCGCGCCACGCGGCGAAGCGCCAGAGGGGGGAGCATCGGCGCGCCCGGGCGCTGTGGGCACGCCGGGCGGGCGAGGCCACGGTGAGCGCGGCCGGGCGCTACCGGGACGGTGAGCGGGCCGGGAGCGGTGAGCTCATGGCCTCCAGCGGCGGGCGGCAGCAGATGTGGCGCGACGGAGCGCTGCTGTGGCGCGGGGTGCACGCCGAGGCGAGGGAGAGAGAGAAGGTCGGGACCTCACCGGGGGAAGTAGGGATCGTGGCAATGGGCGCGGGGGAGTTCGGGGAGGTTGACGGGGACGACGTGCGTAGAAGGGGAAGTCCGGCGGCGTCCGGGACGCTTCGGGCGACGGAGTCGGGGTCGAGGCGGCGATGGCGGGGCGGCGCCGGGAGGAAGCAGAGGCCGGTCGGGGAGGAGGGGTGGACGGGGCGGCGTCGTGTGGCGGCGGGGCGGTCCGGCGTGTGGCGGGACAGCACCGGGCGCGGGGCGGCGTCGAGCGGCGACGGCCTCCTCTGGATCCCGATCCAGATCGGGAGAGAGGAGGGGGGCGTCGTGGGGAGAGTGGGGTGTGGGTGCGGGGAGTGGGTTAGGGTTTGCAGGGTGAGGGGATAAGGAGAGGGAGTGGCCGGCCGCGCCTTTGCCCAGTTGGGCCGATGGCCGAATGGGCCGGCCAGTTGGGTCGGCTGGCCCGGGGGGGGGGGGGTCCTTTGTTTCTTTGTTTCTTTCTTTTCTTTATTTTTCTTTTTTGTTTTATTTCATTTTAAAGTATATAGGCATTTTCTAAAAATGTGTTTACTTCACCATAATTACCTATGCAATATTTGGCACCCCCCGAACATTTTTGTTTTGACTTTTGAAAACTTTGGGTGTTTGTCGCTAATTCATTTTTGTATTTGCAATGTTTTTGAACTACCACTTAATTAGGAACAGTAACATAGATGACATGGCATCACCAGGAGCATTTTACTGTAGTCTAATTATCCGGGCGTCACAATACAGAGGCCCTTTCGGTGGGTCCCAGATGTCAGGTGGAGGAATCATTATTTTGCGCGTAATAAGGAGGCATTTCCTTGCGTGCGGCCATGGACCCAGCTGTCAGCCTCTCCACGTACAGTCCACTTCAGATGCATGTCGGTCGTTGACCACGTTGACCAGGCCGCGTCGAGAGCACCAGGGCGGTGGACGACGGCGAGGCCAAGGAAGGGAACGACACGGAAGCAGGGAAGACTTGGCAGTTATTTCCCACGCGGAGGGGAGTACGACTGTACGAGGGTTTACTGATTCGTCTGTTGTCGCCGGAGAATAACAGCAGGTGTGGGTGAGTAGAGGGATGGCTAGGCCAGCGAAGGGAGTACGGTGGGGCGGTGAGGGCTGCTGGCTGACAATGGCCGCTGGAGGAAGGAGGGGAGCAGCAGCCCCGCAGACGTGTTTGAGCGGGCCGGAGCAGAAGAGCAGAGATTGAAGAAGCACGACGGCCGTTGGATGGAAATCCAACAGATCGCTGCCAGCATCAAACTTTTTTTTTAGGAAAGCCTCAAATCTGTGGAAAACAGCATACAACCCATCTGCCATTATTTCTAATAATTTACAGCCCATTTGCTAATTCTTAAGGTTTTTTTGGAGCCCATATTCTTTTTGTTATTATTACAGCCCATATTGTGGCCATGGTTAAAAAATTATACAAATTTTTGCATATTTCGGTGCGGTCCGAACTGTTTTTAATTCCGATATTTCGAGTCACATTCAAACTGATTTTAAATATAAATGTATATCAATATAAAATCCAACAAATTGTCCACGCATAAAAATCATTGCAGTTTAAAATCTCAAAATGAAAAAAATAAATTTGAAACTAATTGCCGGTTTGATGTGTTTGAAAAATGTACATGCCATTTCTCGTTACTGATAGGCCATTTTCTCGGCCAGCCGAATGAAGCTCTCCTCGTCTTGAAAGATTTGCAGCCCAACAGGCCTGACAAAGCGACTTACTTGGCATATCACAAAAAAACTGGGCTGTGGCCGTGGACCTAGCTGTCAGCCTCTCCACGTACAGTACTCTTCCGATCGAAGTCGTTCATTGACCGCATTGACCAAGCCGCGCCGAGAGCACCAAGGCAGTGGACGACGGCGAGGCCTAAGAAGGGGACGACGCGGAGCCGGGGAAGACGTGGCAGTGGATGCCCACGCGGAGAGGAGTACAAGGGTTCACTGGTTCGGCTGCTGTGTGAGGCTGCCGTCACCGCCGAATAACAGAGGGTGTGGGTGAGTGGAGGGATGGCCTGACTAGCGGTGGGAGTAGTATGGGGGTGGTGAGGCCTCTGCGGCAGCGCAGCCGGCCATGGGAGGCAGGAGCAGGCGGCACGACCGGTGCTCCTTTGGGAGGTTGGAGCAAGAAGACCAGAGGTTGAAGAAGCACTATGGCCGTTGGGTGGACATCGTACGGTCACTGGAGCTAGAATCGTTCATATTGACTAAGTTGACAAAGCCCTCTGTCCTCGTCAACTTAGTAGGCCCACAAGTCAGCCACGCACTCTGGTGGGTCCCAGCTAGCAGGGGGTATTCATTTTTTTGTGTGTCATAAGGAGGCACTTCCTTGCATGCGAAGATATAGCTGGTGGGTCTGACCTGTCAGCGGGGGGAATGTTTTTTCCGTGAAATACAGAAGCCCTTCCCATGGGTCCTAGCTGTCAGGTGGAGGAATCATTATTTTGCGCGTAATAAGGAGGCATTTCCTTGCATGCGGCCGTGGACCCAGCGGTCAGCCTCTCCACGTACAGTCCACTTCCGATGGATGTTGTTCATTGACCACGTTGACCAGGCCACGCCGAGAGAACCATGGCGGTGGAAGACGGCGAGGCCTATGAAGGGAACGACACGGAGGCACAGAAGACTCGGCAGTTGTTTCCCACGCGGAGGGGAGTATGACTGAACGAGGGTTTACTGGTTCATCTGCCGTCGCCGGAGAATAACAACAGGTGTGGGTGAGTAGAGGGATATCTAGGCCAGCGATGGGAGTGCAATTGGGGCGGTGAGGCCTCTTGGCAGCATAGCCGGCAGCGGGAGGAGGGAGCGAGCAGTCCCGCCGGTGCTTGTTTGAGCGGTGGAGCAGGAAAAGCAGAGATTGAAGAAGACGACACCGTTGGATGGTCATCCAACGATCATCGCTCTCGTGTGCATTATTTCTAATAATGTACAACCCATTTGCTAATTCTAAAGAATTTTTTTGGAGCCCATCTTCTTTTTGTTAGCATTACACCCCATATTTTGGCCACGGTTAAAAACTATACGATTTTTTTGCATATTTAGGTGCGGTCAACTGTTTTTAATCCCAAAATATCGATTCACATTCAAACTATTATGAAAAATAATTTATATAAATATAACATCCAAATAATTGTCCATGCATAAAAATCAATGGAATTTAAAATCTTGTAATGAAAAAAAATTGAAACTAATTCCCGGTTTGATGTGTTTGAAAAATGTACAGCCAATTTTTGGGCAAACCGAATGAAACTCTCCTCGTCTTGAAAGATTTGCAGCCCAGCAGGGCTGATAAAGCAAGTAGGCCTCATTTGGGTATTTCTTTAAAAAAATAGAACTGGGCTAGCCATTTTCAGCAAGAAAAAAACACAGCTGGGCTCATGATGTGGTAAACATAAATAAAACCCTAGCTAGACGGGCCACAGCCCCCGCACAGCCCCGTTGTTACCCTGATCCGTCGCTAAAACTAGTATAAATAACAACTACTTGTTCCTAAAAAAAACTGCGCGACCTGCTGGGTCCCTGGTGTCAGCCGCTCATAGTGTAATTCTCTCGTTTATTGACTACGTTGACAATGGCATGAGCCCCAGATGTCCAACCATTAGGAGGAACCATATTTTTGGGCTTGTAATATAGAGGCACTTGCTTGCATACTGCCATGACGCTGGTGGGTCCCTACTGTCATCCTCTCCACGTACAGTCATCTCCTTGTTCCTCTCGGTTGTTGACAACGTTGACAATGCAAGAGGGTGGCGCACCGCGCATGGCGAGAGAACCAAGGCCGCAAGGCGGAGGACGACGGCGAGGCCTCGGACGGAACAAACAGGAGCCATGGAAGATGCGCCCGTCCAGTCGCAGGCGGAGGGGAGTACGAGGGTTGACTAGTTCGGGCGCGGGTGCATGTTGGGGCTGACGTCACCGGAGAATAACAGGACGTGTGGGGGAATAGAGGGAGGGACTGTCCAACGTTGGAGGGTACGTACGATAGGGCAGTGGAGGCGTAGCCAGCCATGGGAGGCGGGAGCAGGCGGAGCCGACGGGGTGGTTTGGTTTGGGTGGCTGGAGGAAGAAGAAGACAAGAGATAGAAGATACACGACAGATGTTGGATGTCAATCCAACGGCTGGTAAGCGTAATCATTTGTTGGTGGCTAGTAAGTCGACACCACCTTGGATAGGCTATTTCCTCGCGGGTCCCAAATGTCAGAATCCAAATCTGTCACGGTAATGCAGCTCTTCCTATGAAAATTTACAGCCCATTTGATGTGCTAGTTGGAAATAAGTTTGTGGGTGCTGGTGGGGGCTAATCACTTGGCTTCTGTAATGCACAGTGAGCTCAAGCAGCCGGCGAGAGTGATGTTATTTCCCTTGGTTGGGATTTGTTAGTTGTTACAATATTTCACTCTAAATGAAATGACTGGCAAGACAGTTGCCTTGCTTCAAATAAAATATGACAGTCACAGCCGAGTTGAAAAGGGCAAGAACATCTAACTCCAGCTTACAAACTGTACAAAAGCCCGAGGGTTAATTGTTCATCAGGTTTACAAAAAAATCCAGGTTGAAAAGGGCAACAACATCTAACCCCAGCATTGTTTTTGTCAATCACAGTCAAATGGATCGGTCAGGTCCATAGAATGAACATCCTGGGTCGTAAAATTTACTGGATTATGACCACAATATGTTGTAAAGAAGCCCGACACATTCAGAAGCTCTTTTGCCCACCTGAAACTCCTTTTTTTTGCTCTTCCACATACCCATCTGTTAAAACCATGCTGCTGATAAACTTAAGCCTGATGGACAATAGTAACCTCGCATTCAGTAGGAAGAATGTGACAAATCTAGTGTTTGCACGGTTGGCTACATATCGTTCTAGCGTTATTGTCTTCAATCGAATCTCATGAGAAGTGAGAAAATCCCGATGCTTATGAATCCGCCGATTGGTTATAACTTTCTTACCCCGTCATGTTGCCTAAATAGACATGAAGATTGAAAACAGTTAAGGTCTAAAAAAAGGAGTGTCGAAAGAGCAACAGCTGAACGGTTAATTCTAGTACACTATATGCGGGCTTCCAATGTGCATGAAATTATCACCTTTATATACAACTTCTCCAGACATGGAAAGCATTGAAACAAGCCAGTAATCTTGTTCAGATCAAAACTATTCATTTGGATATATAATATCTTGACAGAATCCAGCACCATTGATAGGCCATCCATGGAGAAACTCTTCATTGAGCATAGAACATAATATTAGTACAAAATGTGTACTCCAAGATGACATATAACTTATGCGCAGAAATTTAAAATGCAGCTTATGGTTACAAGTGTAGATGATAATGTAAAGTACCTGAAGAACTATGGAGCCAAGCACCATATTGAAATGAGCACAGATATCATGTATTACACCCAAGGTCTCCAGTTTAGGTGCAGAGAGGACGGTTATTTGCAACGGTGAATAACTAGAATCAATGATCAACCTTTGAAGTGAAGGGGCATCTTGGATGATGAGCTGCCTTTCGTCAAAACAAATTCCAATTCTTACAAGGTTAGGCAACTTTATTTGGAGACAACCGATTCTAACTGTGAAAACAAGCACCAAGCACTCCAGGGCAGGGCAACTAGAGTGGATGATGCTATGCAATGAGGCCTCCGATATACGAACCCGCACAAGTGAAAGTTTCTTCAGAAATGGGAGTCGAAGGTTTAGTACCAGATTATGCGGTAGGTCGCAACGCAAAGGTGGTGGTGTGGAGAGAGGAGGAAAACATGAGATGGACATCAGTGTTGAGGGCACAGGTAGATGGCGTTCGGTATCTGGTAGGTGATTTCCAGGGGAATAGTAGAACTCAAGCAGTTGTAGTTCTGTGAATTCAGGGGATGTCAGCCAGGCGTCCACCATGCAGGGCATGGTATGCTTGCTCAGGTAGCATGACAGGATGCAGAGGCTTTGAACGGAGCCCTGGTGGGAGGAGATGATGGCTCTGGGGACTTCAAAATCATTGAAGAGAGATAGCTAACGACAATCGAGATTAAGGGGCACGACGAGCCATAGAGGGAGCCACCGAATTGAGAGGACTTGGGTGCGGCAGCAATCCTTGGTGGGGAGAAGCGAGATGATCTCCCCAAGGACGGCGTCCGGGAGATCACTGATGCGGTCCACCCGAGATTCTATGTGTTCCTGGGATCTGGTGGGGGCGGGGATACCGCTTCTCCCCGCGCTGCCAAAAGGGATCTACAGCGTCGCCCGTGGCGGAGCCTCATCTTCTTGGCTGGGATCAGCCGACTCCATTTTCCTCGAGGGCGATGGCGTCAAGGCCACGGATTTGAGCAGAGTAATGAATGACGAGCCTAGTTGTAGTGCAAGTGAAGAAGAAGGGGAGCTGGGGTTTTTCTGTAGTAGTGAGGAATTTGGGGGTACGAGTGGAGCGAGCTGACGTGAGGTGGGTGGGAGTGAGGAGGAAGAACAACACCCAGGTTTTTGGGGGGGGGGGGTGTGCTGGGTGTGGGTAGCGCCTCTCATTCAATAAATATATGGACTTTTGAATTGATTTTACTATTTACTAGGGTGGATGGGCTGTTTTGTCATGGGCCCAGAGAAACAATTACTACTAGTACAGTGGAGACACTCTCTGACTACCCAGAAAAACAATTACTACTAGTACAGTGGCTATAATACCGCTTCTGGCTCCTCCTAGGTAATCGAAACGTCTCCCTCTACTGAATGCCATTATAATTTTGCTCACCGACATGCGGGCCATGCAGTGCGTGGGCCCAAATGCCATCCACCAAATTAGAAGGCAGTATGAAGGCGGAGAGTCAGCCCGGTCGTAGCGCGGCAATAACGAGTCGTCGTATCACAAAACACTGTTGGTGCTACCCCACTTGTAAGCAGTTGTGCAAAACATGGCACATTGGCTCAGCTCGCTTCAACACTAGGCTATCGACCAGCTAACAATCAACAATCTGCTGTCTAACATATAAGCAACTATGTATCTTGTTACAGTGGTTCATGCAGTTAATTGAGGCCCCAATGTAAATTCCAAACGTTCACACGCTAGTCCAGCGTTCATGTGGAACACTCACATTAAACTCGGCTTCATAAAAAACTTGAAAATCATAAGTTAAGCAATTTTATACATCTCAATGATTCATAGAACATAACAAACATATACTAGTTAATAGCAAAGGCAAAGTTGTGAGAAGGTTTACAAATCAGGAAAAAACAAGCAAGGCTTCTCTGAGCAAAGGGCCTCCCAGCAGGCTTAAATTTCCTGGAGTTCACTCTGGTTTTTTCTTGTTGCCACCATCCAGGGTTAGGTTCTCTCATTCCAGAATAACCAATTATAATTGTGTTCTTAGCTGGAATGCTGAACTGAACCATGCAGTGTACTGACCAGCTGAAAGTCTTGTGCATTCCACTAAATTTAAGCGCCGCTATTTGCAGAAATAAGCATACCACAATGCCTCTTGTCCGTGCACTTGTCCCAAAAACCTCAGTGCAGCCATGCCAGCTTGTCCTTGGTCCATGGGTGAACTGGAGGAAGGTGCATTTCGGACTAGGATGCAGATGTTTTCGCTCGTCCCTGCACTGCAATCAGGAAGTAAAACATATGAATTAGCTTCTTTTAGATTGCGTTGGTCATTCTACCTAGTAACTACCACTGTAGGAATACCTGGAAGACGGGTTGTTCTACTAAAACTGAGGTGTGTGCTTTTGATTGCGCGGATAGAAACGATACGGAGACAGACATCCCGAAACGATATGGATACAGACATCCCTGTTGCACAAATACGAAATATGGTTATTTAAACAGTGACAGATATTTGCAGTGGCATATGATTAATAGCAACATCTATTGTGTTATAATTGGCACTAGATTGACGGTATGAAAGTGTCCTTAAGTAAGTAGCATCACATCACATCAACACTGCCACTAGATTAACATGCAGAACAATAGCATTAGTATTACTATCATGAGAGTAGCACATGGTCAGTAAATGTGCAATCATATTTGTGCAGTTCCACTGGGATGAAGCAATGTTAGCGGTGTGATATTTAAGTGTAACTGCAAATACACAATTCATGGGAAATAAAGAAAGACGGAAGCACTTCATAAAAGGGTGGTGGCATTGCTTAAATTTATTGACGGCACTAGACCATTACTTATAGTGACATTAGGTGGCATTGCTTAATGCTTCATGTGATTTTACATTAACGGTAGCGATATGGGCGTAGGGACAACAGAGGCATAAAGTGGTGAGGTAGATGTGGTTGCCGAGAGCGGCAAACACTCGAGCAGACATGTCTGCATTTGTCCCATTTTTATCTCCTCATGACATTTTCCTATGTGAGCACCAGAAATCTAGACCTGCTCATTCTCATTTGCGTTGTCCCCCAACACCCGTCACTTTCTTTCCTTTTTCAACCAAGAGATAGGTCCACTTCCCCCCCACCCTTCGCCATCCACCATGCTTTCTTCGTCTTTCCAACCAAGAGACCGGTTGGGTAGCCGTTATCTACTACTTTCCGCCGTTTCCTCTTAGAACCAAGTCCTAGATTCATGCTACATCTTTCCCACTTTCTTCCCTGTTTGAACCAACTCTTAGAGTCGACTGTACGAACTAGCTTTACCTCTAATAATAGTAAAAGTCTAGGTGGCTTTGGAACAGCGGACAGAAGTAGAAAAAGATCCACACGAAGCCAAGTGGGGAGCTGGGGCAGTAGAGCAAGGCAGGTTTCGAAGGAATATATACCTGAGGGTCGTCGGCATGTGGCAAAGACGGCGTCGGGAGGCCGCATCTTGGCCACAATACCGCAGGGAGGAAGAAGGGGTCGGAGGCCCTCCGGAGCGGGCACTCTCTCAGAGAGAACGACACGGCCGCCGATCGGGACGCGCGGGCAGCCATTGTTCTCCTCTCTCGCCGCCGACGACAGCGTGAACGATGCACCTACACCCCTGCCCCGGTCGAGGTTGTCCGGCCGGATTTGTGATCAGCCGTGAGCTGAGAGAGAGTGTGGCACCTATGTCTTGCCTAGATCTAGAGAGCATTAGAGAGTGAACGAGAGGAACCCTAGTAAAGCAAGCGCTAAGGCTCCTGCTTATATATGTAGTGGAGTGATTTTGTTGTACCAGCTTCAAAAAAATGCGCTCCTACGTGTACCTGCGAGTGGGTGTGAGAGAACTAGTGTATGCATGCACCGCTTCTCTTCGTGAGAGTACAATATACTATGCCCAAAGAATGTTCGCCACAAGAATAATAGTATAAGTGTGTGACGTATGAGCTAAAATAAAATGTGTGCGACGTCTTTTGTTTTTTAGAAGTTCTGAGGGTAGGGTGTGAAGAGCACATATGTCTGTGACGTCTACTTGCAGATAGACGGTGGGTGTGAGAGGACTCGGGAGGGTGCGTGTGCGTGAGAGAGAGGGGGGCACGTATCAATGCAATGCATGTGTCCGTAAATCATTATCTGACAAACGTTCGCCACAAGCCTTTTCCTGACGAATGCCGTAAGAACCGTTAGATCGGCATCCGACAGTGTCAGTTTTGCCATGTCATTTAATAGAACAGCCACTCCTCCTACACACAAATCTTCCACGTGAGTGTTAGCAACTGCCGTATGCTCCCTTCGTTCCAAAATGCAAAGGTATATAGCTTTATTGAAAATTCGAACCTTGCAAACTTTTACCGAGTTTTCGTGTACCAAATTGCACATGTAGAATACCCTGTATATATCATTTCATTCATCTTCGAGAGGTAACTATAAAGATGGGGGAAGAGTCTACAAAGAAAGACCATCGTGTCACCTGCAGCAATTTCAACCATCCTTTGGTGTGGAGGAATATCATAGGAACTCTATATGATATGACTTTTATAGGATTTTTTCCTTTAGAGCCAATTGGTTCATAGGAATAGATTCATATACTCCATATTTCAAAGGAAATAAACATGATATCATTTCTATAGCTTTAGAGCCACTTGGTTCATATGAATGGATTCCTATACTCCCATAATTTCAAAGGAAAATAAACATTAGCATATATTCAATAGAAAAGTTCCTATGATATGAACCAAATTACATCTATTTTCTAATCCCTCCTCATAGGGATTGAGATACATGTCATCTCTAGATTCAATATAAAAGTTCCTATGACGTCAACCAAATGACATCTCTTTTCCAGTCCCTACTCATAGGAATGAGATACTCCATGTCATCTCTTTCCCTACAACTTCCATGTATACATCTTATATTCCTAAATAGCTAGTACAACCCACTAGTAGCTTTTTTCCAAGACATGCAACTATGGCACAAGAACTATATAGTGTGCGAATAACTTGAAAGATGGTCGCTGGATGAAGCTAATCCGACAAAGGCAGTAGATGGCAAATCCGAGCACTACTGGCCGTTGGATATCATCAACATTCCACCAGATCTGCCACATGTACAATTTAGAAGACTCCATGGTTGAACTTAAGCATAATGCACAAACCTCAAAACACATGCACTTCTCCTTTGTTCTAGAATCTTCTGTATCATAATTGATTTTTTTTTCTAAATGAAATGCCATTATTTGTTTTTAACTTTATGCTCTTACAATGCACAACCCCATGAATCTTAACATTTTTATAAAACTAATTGATTTTTAATGAGATGAACTATAAGAACTAAATGAACATCTACATCATGCATATATGACTCAAAGCTTTACATGCTATAGTGTGTATTTATTCATAATTTGGTTTTGAAATCTCATGCATTCAATGCATGCGTACCTTACTAGTTTTGAGTAGAGTAGCAAATTTCACGCGTCCCTGGGTATATCAAAATGCAGGGCCCATGCATCATTGCCTTTCGGTCGAACCTACGTCCACAATTTTTTGTACGTACTATATCTCCACTGGTCCCCGAACCCAAAATGCTGCCTCGTTCCCCTAAAACCAAGCGTCCCACACATATTTAAGGCGTCGACTCGAACTCAATCCCTCTCCCATTTACTATGATGTGGCCCTGCACGCCCTAGTAGTACTCCTACAAACCCTATCGCCACACGCATCATCGGTTTTCTTCAAGAGGACGATGGAGAAGTCGATTTGTAGTGGAGGCGCTTTCAAAAAAAATGATCTGTAGTGGAGACCCCTACCCTAGGGTGCCCTAGGTAGCTGCCCCACGCATCATTGGTTTTCTCTTTTGTTTATGCTCTTGCGCCCTAGAGTGAAATGATGGTTGCTTCGTCCGTCCAGCTTAATGCGGGAAAGGTGGGGCTTTGTGATTTGACCCCTCATCGCTCATTTTCTACTACTGCGGTGCTACGACCGGGGTGCCTCCAATTCCATCCGCTGCTCCGAACTGTAATTTGGTGCATCACACGTGGAACAAGACGGTGGATGAGCCACATGGTGGCCAAAGGGGTCCTGTTAAGTGTGTCGCCATTTCGTGCGGATCGACCGCTTGAGTCGCTACGCCAACACGACAGGTGCAGCCTACCACTTGGTTTTGCTCCTTGGTGAATCCCGACTAAATTGATCTAAAAAGATACGTACTGAACTACCCTCTCCGTCTTGTATTTTTTAGACGTCTCGGTTTATAGTGCATGCACGTAGTTCTAGGTCATCCATTTGACTAACTAAATCTGAGTTACTATGTCACAAAAAGTATATCATTGGATTATTAAGCGGATGTAGTTTCTAAACATATACTATTAATCACATATATAGCCAGTTAAATCCTCAACCTAGAACGATGTGCATGCCATGTAAACCGACACGGAGGAAGTATAGTAGTAAAAATGAGGTGATTTTACCGAGCGATCGGTGTGTCCCTCTTGAGGCAGAAGGAATACTACGTGGTATGAGATGATGGCGAACCGAAGTGTGAAATAATGGTTGCTTCGTCCGTCTGGGAAGGTGCGGCATTATGATTTGACGTCTCATTGCTCATTACTACTACTACTGGGGCGGTACGACCGGGGTGCGTCCCCCCTGCTGTTCTGCACTGTTATTTGGTGCTTGACATGTTGACCCGGTTGCTATATGTCCCACATGTCGGCGACAGGAAGTACAGAATTCATGAAAGCGAGCGTCGACGGAGGAGTACAAGACACGGCTTGGGTTTTTGCTGCTTCACGCGATCCATCGATACAAACCCGGACTAATCAAAGGCGAGGGCAGGTCTTTTCCCGCGCGGCAGGTAGGGGAGTTTTATAGTCTGTTCGAGGCAAGGAGGCAGGAAGGGAAACAAGAAAATATAGGTTGAGCGACTTAGTTTTGGGAAAATCTGATTTTATGGAGTACGTACCCACTAGGGTTTATAGGGCTCATCTACAAAACATTAGTTTTTCCATTTTATAAGTCTCAATTCTACTACTAGTAGTAGTACCATCACATGTTGGATTTCGAGGTGCGTTAGATCACCCGATGCAAGCAGTATCAAGAGAAAACTCACCAATGCATGGAAAAGTTCATGAAATTTAGTGGTCATTGATGCATTCATTCTAATTAATGCCTCGGTAAACATTACTTCTTGAGAAAAACGAGCGTACTAATTACTTGTGCAAACTAGGAGTACAAAATTAATTCGACCAGTCACCGTCTACCTTGGTTGGAGAGATTTTGAAATTGAGCCATAAACTGGAAAGGAGGGAGTAGTAACTTTTGTCTTGATTACTATTTGTGGCCTTGTATAGATGCAAAATGTATTTTTTTATAGTGGCCTTGTATAAGTAAATGGAGGGAGTACTAAAGGACATATATATTCCAAACAATATGATAATATCTCTAACCAAGGTAGTAGGGACGAGGAGTAAACTGAGAGAGTACTAGTAAAATTTTCACCTCGTCCTGTGAGCCACCGCGCCCGTGGGCGGGGGAGACGGCGTACTAAGCAAGCTTCTCCTCGTTCTGCGAGTTGACGGGACACATCAAACGTACTCCAGTGTATAGAGCCTTGCCTCACGTGGTTTGCCTCTTTTTTTTAACATAACACATCAAGTAGCAATTTGTTTGTTCACCCGTGGTAGATGATCCTCCCTCCATCTAGTGGACAACCTGTACACGTGTCAAGTTACCACGTGGGCTGCCTTTTCATACAAAAATGAGCTCCATCGTGTACCCGCGCGGGTGTGGTTGGGAAAGAGACGGGAGTACGTGCGCCGTGCGTGCACCTCTTCTCTTCGTGCACGTCCCCCACCTACGTGAGACACGGTACGAGGCGGCGGCGTGGACGGCAGCAACAACGCCTGTGCGCCACTCCTCGTCGAGCTGGCCTGGAGCGGCGAGTTGCTGAACCGCGCGCCGGCTTGGTGCGGCAACTGGCTCCGTCGGGCGAGGGGAGGGAGGTGGATCAGTGAGTTGCATAGCTCGTATCATGCGGGCTCGGGCTCGGCGGGCCACCCAGCCGGCTTGGATGTAGAATAACTACTCTTCGTAAGCCATTGTAAGAGTGGACAAAATGGTGAAGGAGGAGATAGGGGAGCGGCGGAGGTGTGCGATTCTTGGCCGGTGTTTGGCCTCGTTTAAATAGGAGACTAAATAGTCGGTGGACGGGAGGAGCTCGGCCGGCGTTGCGTTTAATGCCGGCCTGGTCATGAACGGACGTGTGTCTAGAGTGGGTTTCTCGGCTTCCACACGGGCGGGTTTCATGGAGGCGTTTGAATGCGGCAAGGAGGCGTGTTTAGCCGGGCGTGCAGCGAGTGGCGCCCTCGATTCTAACGTAGGATAGTGCACCGTTCTTCCACTGACATGTGGGCTCTTTGGGTACATGTCCTGCATGTGAGTGACCCAACGCAGGCAGCGCACAGCAGAGGAACCTTGGGTGGGCCAGGGCGGTCCGAAGCGGGCATTTCATAAACCTATGATTGTTCATTGAGTGTGACGTCATCCTTTTCATGTAGATAAGCCTACTATGTTGATAGACCGTTCGATACATTGTGATTCATAAAGACCTCTACAAACATCAATGTTCTGCTTATCACAGATAAGATTGATTAATACCCGTAACAATCCATGTCCCTAATAAAGGGTGCATGCACGTATAGGTTGAGCGTGTGTCTTGCGTCGTGTGTTGTGTGCATGCAGGCGTGCGAGTGTTGCATGCGTGCAAGGGTATGTTTCAGTGTTGGATGCATGTGTGCGTATGTGCGTGTGTTCGTAAGTGCATGTGTACGCGTCAGTGTTGCACGCCTGCATTCATGCGTGTGTTCGTTATGTGTACGTGTCAGTGTTGCACGCCTGCATGCGTGCGTGTCTTGCATGCGTGCATGTGTACGTGCGGGGTGAGGCTACACGTCAGTCGACTGACTTTTTCATCTCTGGTCATTAGATTTTCCAGCCGTTGGATACAAAATCAAGGGCCTGTAGTTTATCACCAAACTCCACCCCCCTGAGCCGCCAGCCACCACCGGCCGAACCGCCGGCCCGCGCCGCCACGCCACCCCGCCCGCCCCGAAACCACTCCTCACCGGGTCCGCGCCAAGATCGGCCATCCCTCTAGCCCCCGCCGAAGCTTTTCTCCGGCGATCCCCACCCCACCGCCCAATCAATGCGCCCCCCACCGCCGGCGACTGCCAACCAGAGGTCTCATGAGATTATCTCACTAAATGAATGGAGAACCCAAGCTTATGAAAATGCAAACTATTTAAAGAAAAAGATAAAAGATGGCATGACAAAAGAATCCAAAAGCAGGAATTCAAAGTTGGTGAACATGTTCTTTTGTACAATTCTCGTTTTAGATTTTTTGCAAGAAAACATCTCTCTAAATGGGAAGGATCATACATCATTGGAGAAGTTTATCGCCCTAGAGCTATCAAAATTAATAATGCCGACGTTACCAACCTGGAGGTGGTCAATGGACAAAGAATTAAACATTATATCTTAGGTATGCCTATTAGTGTTAAAACTAACATTATCCAGACCATAACACCGGAGAAACACATAAAAGAAACCTTCCAGAACACTCCAGAACCCTGAGAAGGAAGAGGTACGTGACACGGTAAGTAAACAGTCTCCAAAAAACCCGCAAAAATATTTTTCTGTCAGTTTTTGAATATGAGAAAAAAATAGGAAAATATGAAACAACCGGGAAGGCAACCTAGGTGCCCACGAGACACCAGGGTGCGCTTGCCCCATCTAGCATGCCCTGGTGGGTGGTGGGCCCCTCGGGCACCATCCCGACTCCGTTTGCTTTCCGTATTACTTGTTTCCCAAGATAAAAAATCTTCATATACTCCCCCGGTCGTATTGACCACGGCATCGCGGAGAAATCATCTGTTCTTGTTTCGTGCTGTTTTTCTGTTAGATCTAGATCGCCGTGGCCGCACCAAGATCCTCCCTTACTTGTCGGAAGTGATGAAGCACCCTCAAGCCATTTGTCGGTGTACTACAGTTTGGGCCCTTTAGCACCCCATACTTGTGCTAAGGAAGTCGTAGCCCCACGCGCAATGAGGCATGAAGAACGCGACGAGGATAAAAACGAGATACAAGGCGAAGAGAGGTGGCCAATCCAGAGAGCAGAGGATGAGTTGGACCCCCGGCAAGATCCTTGCCGGGACAGTTTGCGCCACCCCGGCAAGATCCACGCCGGGACAGCTTGCAGGGCACTAACAAGAGCACCACCCTTGTGATTGAGAGCACTGACACCATCGACAATGTTAAGGACAAGACCCAGGGGCATGGGCGTAGAGGCGTGCAGATCTTTGTGGAGGCTAGAAGATGAGGTACCTATCAAGATCCTTGTCGGAGACGTCTGCGAGGCCCCGACAAGATCCTTGCCGGAGACGTCTGCAAGGCCCTGGCAAGATCCTTGCCAGGGAGTCGCCAAGACCGCGGCAAGACTCCGCCACCCCGTCACCACTCCAGCACAGTGGCCGGCCTGCTAGCCTAGCAAGCGCCTGCGTGGTGGCATGCAGATCTTCGTGAAGATCCTTCCACCTCTCCAGCGCGGCAGCTGGCCAGCCAACTTGGCACTGCATGCCTCGCCGGCATAGACGCGTGTCAAGATGGAGCAGGGCGTCGAAGGATGGGACGGGTTCTACTCCCATCCCCGATAAAGCTGAGGGACACGGAAGCAGCACATTTAATGCGTTTTGTCCTAAGACACTGGTGATAAACATAGGCACTGTAGCTACTTTACACCTCCTGTGTGCCACTGTGGCAGCCCCTTGGACATATAAAAGGAGGCCCACGACGTACTGGAGGGGGATTCGGACTTTTGAACCTCTCAGCCCAGCTTGCATGCATAGTGGCAAGCCGAAGCTCAAGAACACAAGATATACACTCAAGCATGACTAGGGTTTTACGCTTCTCAGTGGCCCGGACCTTGGTAAAAATCTGTCATGTTGACCGTTAGATCCGCTCTTTGCACCACGCCTCTTCCCTGCCAAACCATAGAAGGGATCCACGTGGTCCCGTAGGTGTCGTGCTCACCGACATCTTTGGCGTGCCAGGCAGGGGACGAGAGTTTTTCAAACCCGATCTAGCGGTTAGCATGTCGTTTCCTCGATCACCATGGCTCCCAAGAAGAAGGGGATCATGGCGGTCAGTCCGTCTGGAGCCGTGCTGCCTATGGGCGGCACGGCGACTTCCAAGGCACCCCCGCTGGTGTCCGCGCTATGGTCCTCCCAGGTCGTGTGCGACAAGCAGCGCCGCGACGTTGGTGACCCCGGACGCTACCGCGGGAAGAGCCACATCATCATTCTCGAGATGCATAAGGCCAGCACGCACTAATGAACTGCAAAAGGTTCCATATTCCTATTTGCTCTTCTTTCTTTTTCTCAAAGTACAGAAGGTTCCCTCGTATACAAATTTGCCAGGGGGTATAGAAAGTGGGGACGCCAACAGGCGACGCTCGAGGTGGCGTCTTGCGAAAAAGAATACAACAGCAAAAAAAACTAAGTCACGAGACTTCGAGCAAATTTCTTTTAATATCAGGTTATTTTTCTCAAATGGTCTCGGCTCTTGTATGGGAAAACCTGCACGCAAAGGAACCTTGTCGGGATTGGTTGCGCCCTTGCTCCATTTCGTGTCCGCTCAACGGCTCAAGTGGATGCACTAAGAACGGGAAGGTGCCTTGCCGGCAGCGGCACCCCCAGCAGGCTGCTAAGAATCTATCCTCAAAGCACTCGCGGCTAGGGTGCACGCGCCGGCAAGCCTTTCCCAGTAACACGTAGGGTGCGTACCATACAAAGAGGAATCATACGAGGAAGATAGCATGCATTTGATTCAAAAAATAGCAAGTTATATTACATCAATAGTTGCCACAGTTCTAACTTAACTGGGATTGTTTTGGGTACGGATCCATGGCGGCGAGAGGGAGCGGAGCACCTAGTCTCGGCGCTGGCCTTCCACCCTCTTGACGTCGTCAACCAGGCTGACGACGAGCGTGACAAGCTCTTCAAGCACCATGCGGTCCGCATCTGCCGGCAAGCTGTCTTGGCTGAGGTCAATGACAGGGTTTCATTACGCCACCTTGGTGAGAACCTTGAGGAGGGCACCCCGGCAAAGCTTCCGGGACTCGTTGGCCAGGTGGGTCGCTCGCCCGTCGTGAAGTATCTTCAAGGCGTCAAGGACGGCCTTGAAGAACATGGTCACCCTGACGCTCTTAGTTATCTTATCATCGTGAGATAACCTGATGCTCGGCAGGCCCATGGTGGATAGCTGCGTCGTGAGCCTTTCCGAGACGTCGACAAGGCGTGCGGTCCATATTCCCATGCCACCCATGAAGTTGTTGTGCTCGGCGGCAGCACTTTCGAGCAGTAGCTTATCATCCTGGAGGTTCTTGGCCAGGGCCTTATCGCGAGCCCTGCTGCCCACAAGGGTCTCCTCCAGGGTAGTCAACTTTAGCTGTAGATCAGCAATGGAGTCGTTGGCTTTGGAGAGCAGCTTGTTCTTATCAAAAATAGTAACCTGCAAGCTCGTCAAGGTGTGGACTGTCTTGTCCCTATCTCTCTTAAGCGTCGGGACCTCCTCCCTGTGCTTCTCCAGCTCCGCCTCCAACTTCTCCACCTTGCCGGCCAGCTCATTCTTGGCAGCCTCTGCGGCTTTGGCAGCGTCGACGGACTCCTTTAGCTTGCCGGCATGATCCAGGACCAGAGCGTCGAGTGCATCCTTGTGCTTCTGCTCCAGTTCCTGGGTCCGCCGCGCGACGAGCGTCTCAATTTCTTCATCCTTGCCATGGAGCGTGGCAGCAAGTGCCTTCTCGCGAGCGGCAAGGTCCTCTTCCTAGGCATCAAGCAGGACACTGCACTTCCTTGGCTCACCGTCCTCCTTGCCTATCTGTGCAGTGGCCTCCTTTTGGGCCTTCTCAATGTCTGATTGCTTCAGAAGAAGCTCATTCCAGCGCTGACCCAGCTGATCCTGGCTGGTCTTGAAATCCTGCCGGGCCTCCGTAAATCAGGCCTGCATCTGCTCGATGCGCTCCTGTAAGCCCGCCTCCGCCGCGTCGACAACCGCTGTCCTGGAGTCCAGTTTCTCCTTGCGGGCACGGTGAAGTGCCTGAAGCTTCTGGAAGTTGCTGCTCAGGGCTTGGAGAGTTGGTCCTCCTTGGAGCTGCCACTGCTGGCGCCTGGCTCGTCAACAACCTAGAGCCCAGTGGAAACGATGACCCCTTCGTCAAAAACCTACCCCTCGGCAGGCGCTCCGGTGCTTGCCATCCCCGGGATGGTGACAAACAAATCCTCGCCGCTCTTCAGGTATCTGCTCGAGTTGGGGGCTTCGGAGGTGGACGGTTGGTCGTTGGGCACCGTCGCCCCGGCAGCCGAGGGCTCCGGGACCGATACATCGTCAGGCGCTGCTGAGGCAGGGATGCCATCAGTACGGTCACCGGTCCCCTCGCCGCCCAGTGGCCTCTTCATGTGCCCCCTTGGCGGCCTCGTCTGCGGCAACCTTGTCAGCCTCAGCGGTGGCATCCTTGGCGATCTCCTCGATGGTGCCATCGATATCCATCTGACCTACCAAGGAGAGTTCTGAAAAACAAGGAGGAGAAAAAGATGAAACCAGGATCGGAGTTCGAAGCAAAAAGAAATTACGCTGGGGAACTGGTCAAGATCAGGAGAATGGTGGCCTACCTACGATGAGTTGGGGAGGAGTGGTTCCCTCCCCGCCAACGCTTGTTGCCGGGATGGAGCCGCCGACACCTGTGCTTGCCGGCTCTCCCTCCGCACATGTGAGCTCGTCGAGGGAGGGCGTTGCCGGGGATCTCTCCCTTGGAGGCGTGGGCTCACCGGTAGAAGCCCTTGCCGGGGAGCCTTCCCTGGGTGGTGTGGTGGTTGATGGAGGAGGCGTGTTGGGGGCGGCCCTTGACGGCCCCTCATGTTGCCGCTCTTCCCCTGCGAACCCGGCAAGATTAATGGTGAAAAGACACACCCCAGCGCTCGCCAACGGAAAGTGGCACTACCAAAAAAATACACTTCCGTGATGATACGTGTTTGTCACAGTAGGTCACATTTTCTGTCATGCATGTACATCCATGACAAATTTATGACAGAATCAAGATAGTCATACTGTCTTTGTCATAGAAGTGTTCCATGACATTACCAAAATTATCATCACGGAAGTGTCCACTTCCATGATGATAAATCGCGCGTCATAGAAGTGCTTTCGTCAAGGGTGACCGACACGTGGCATCCACTGTAATGGGACGCCATTAAGCTATCGGGTCCGGTTTTGGATCCGATAACCCGTTAACAACCAAGACCAATGGGAAATTTCCACGAGTAAAATTCTGATTGGCCGGAGGAAACATGTGTCAGCTCGTTAGTGGGTCAGATAGGCCCTATGATATGTAGACACGTGCGATGGCCCACCACTGGACCATTTAGCTTCCAAAGTCCGGCCCGTTTGAGTTGGTCAAAAGATAGCGGGCTGGCCCATGAAAAGCCTGTTAACGGTCTCTTTGCAAATAGCCCATTTTACGGACCGGTAACTCACGGCTGTCAGGGCCTGCCCAAAATCGGCCCAACAACGTCATGTGGGCCATTGAATATAACACCAACCCGTTTCACTTTCGGCCCATGTATGGCCCACGACGTCTTTCGGCCCATATGAGGCCTTCGTATCTTTAGGCCGTTTAGAGGCCCACGGTGACTCTAGCCCGTAATGAACAGTAAATTTCTTTGTACCCGTTAACGACCCATGATTCACACGGGTCGTTTCCAGCCCATGTTAGCTTTCGGCCTACTGACAGCCCATTCATTCTTAGGCTCCTTTTCCGGCCCTCGATTACTTCCGGCCTGTTACTGGCATGTTTCCCTAATGGGCCAAATTTGACCCATGGCAATAGTCGGCCCGTTTCTAGCATGTTAACCCGTTGCGCTGTTTCCAGCTTGTCCTATATTCTGGCCCATTAACGACTCCTTATGCCTGTGACAGAATTAAGCCTTTGCTGTCCTCCGGCCTGTTAACGGCCTGTTACCGTGCTGGGCCGATACCAATTACGCCCATTTACGGCCTATGAAGACCCATTTATCCGATGGCCTGAGGCCCACCAATTCTACGGCTGTGTTGGAGGCCCATTTAAAGATGGCCCGTAGGAGGCCCATGGATCCTACGGCCCATAGTCGGGTCAAGGCTACCACGGTCCGTATATGGCCCATGGTTGTTGCGGCCACTAGCAAACCAGGGAAAAAGAAGACTAGGAAATAAATAAGCCCGAAACTAACGCTGGGCTATTAAGGCGATTGCACAGATTACATCCACTGGGCATCAAAGATCGCCACCAGTGCAAATATAGGGAACACCCTACACTATACAAAAATGGCTTGCTGTTTTCTTCAGCAAGTGGTTGGACGTTAAGAACAAATTTTATATCGCAACATAACATATTACAACTATAAAACAAAAGGAAGGTTGGCATAAAAGTTAACAGTCTGGCGGATAAATGCACCACCAGAAGTTTAGAAGCTCACTTCATTTGACCAGACTGTTACGTTTTCATGGTGTATTGTCCGATGGAGCACCCTAACCTTCGCCTCCATTTCTCCTAGGCTCCTGAACAACATAGCAAATGCCTGATAGTCTGGTTTTAAAACCATGCATATCTTGACGACATCGAACAATGTCTATCCTTGTTTCACAATGGGTCTCTCATAAGGAACGGACTTGTGTCTAGAGCGCAGATATAACATCGTTTTGAGCTTGCATATCTTGATCATGAGGCAGTTTGAACGAGATTGCCTTGACAACCAACCCAGTATTACGCAGGAACATGCTTTTGGCACTGTTAGTGGACAGGTACTGACCCACTACAACAAGAGCTGACATTGCGATTATAGTTGCCTCGCCACCTTCAGAAGGTGGCGGTTCCACCATTTTTTCCATAGCTTCCTAAAAAGTTGAGTTTTTACATTAGTAGTACCAGAACAAAAGATATTAAGGAGGCATCAAAACCAAACAAAATAGCTTTGGTCTATATACAGAACTTATTCTGGTGAACCCATGTAAAATATTAGTTGTATTTTACAGCAAAGTACATAATAAAATAGGTTCCAAACATATGACCATGTTCCATGGCTAATGTATTGTCTATTTCTTCAGATTGTATTGAGAGCTAAGGATAAAGAGGCAAAGTTTATAATTCAGTAAGTATAGTATGACATCATTCATATCACAAAACAAATGAGAACAGACAAGCAGGCAATTGTAACGTTGTGTGGGCAAGTCCAGCACGGAACTAGATTACAGGTCAAGATCAAAGGGACATCACTCCTCTCTTTTAAACCTTGTAAGGTGCAATGATACGCTAAGACAATTGTGTATAAAATTGAAAAGAGTAATAGACATTGGCTGCAAACCATGCAGTTCAAGGCACAACTCAGAGTAAGTAGTAGTTGAAAGGCATGAGGATTAAGGACTTACAACCGCGGCTTTGACTGGTGTAGTCATGCCCTTCGTCTTGTTGGTGTGATAGTCCTTGAAGATTTCCACATCATTTGGTTCAGGTACTTTTTGGTCCTTGCGGGCTTTCCTCTGCGTTTGGAACAAGTCAATATAGATCTGATAATATGGTACAGCGAAAAGAGTGAAACAATTGCTAATTACAAGAGCCTCGCAGTGTGGAATATAGCTACGAGATCCTGTCGTGTGTTGGAATTTCCCTTTCGTACGGTTGGCCTTGTTCCTTGAACAGTTTACCTAGAAGAAGATAGATTTGTGTGGCACATGCATAAATAGGACTTCAACATGTGATCTGATCACATATATATTATGTACCTGATACTTCGGATCAGACAAGCGTTTAACGAGGCCTCTCCAGTCTTCATCCGATATATTTTCCACTGGAGATGTTTGGGCAAGTTCACTGTTAGCCTTGCCTTCAAAGTGAGTTTTCCTCAAGTTATACCGAAATCTTTGTCATGAGCAGACTTGAAAACATGGGTGCAAGCTTGTCTGGTTGCATCATCTTGGCTATCCAACTTGAACCTGATCTGTTGAAAATTATGGGAGTCCCATTATCAACAACCTAGAAAGTATTAGACAGAGCAAGACGATATTACAAGTTTCCATACATAACCATAATTACAGATAAATGGTCGACGAAGGTGTTGAACTGGGTTTCATCTTTGTCATTCATGTACTGAATCCATGTTGGGAGGATACATACATGACACCTAACGACAACCGCTCCCTCTGATACTAACTTGGCTGACTCTGTAGCATCACGTGGCCTTTTAAAACCTGCCTGAAAACGGATCTCCTTTCTTCCTCCTCTAGATTTAGTTAACCTATCGAGCATTATCCCTGATGTTTGTTTCCTCTTGCGCCTAGGTGCTAGTCCAACAACGAAAATAGGAAGTGTTAGTGTACATCAAACTGTGAGACTACATATAAAGAAGCATGCAACTGTAACTTGACTCTAGCAACTACCTTCTTGCTGTTGAATCTCACAAAGTTCATCTGATCTTGCCAACTCATCTTGTGTCAAGAGTGCTTCGGAAGTAGTGTCAGGTGGCAAGGGAGCTTGGGAACGTGCTGCTAGCTGAGTTGACCAACGAGTAAATCGTGCAGCTGGTGGTACTGTGGAAGGTGTTGCAACAACTAGGGTTGTCTCTGCTTGTTTGGTGGCAGCTATTTGTTTCTGTTTGGCTTGTTCTGCAGCTCATGTAGCACGGGATACCCTGTCGGTACAATTTTCCGCTGGACTTTGACCTTCTATTGCACCATCAGTACCAGCAGAATCTGCAGGATTGTTCCGCTTCCCTTTCCCTGTCATTCTGTGTTGCTTCCTCTTTCTCTGTGCCATGTTAAGTCAAGCCGATAAGTAAAATGAATAACAATTTAGTTCTTCAGAACAAATGTACTTTGATGTAAGAACATGGTGTGATAGGCAGATATTCAATGTTCTAGAAACAGGAACACGTCTCTTAGTCACAAGTATAATGTGTAAAGTAAGGAAATGAAATTCAACAAAATTAGAAGCAATACAAGCTAGACATCATACATAACATGCAACCACATATAGCGATTGCCACGTTAGAGGGAGCACCTGTGATGGTGCACTAGGGGAGACGTGCTCATCACCAACATAGCTACGTTGAGTGTCTATGCATGTGTTGTCTTGGAAATCATCTTGGGGGGATGGAGGAGTAGAATCTGTAGAGGCCCTCCGTTTGGAAGGAGCACCTTCATATGCTACCTTGCTAACTTCCTTCCGCTTTATTGATTTTGAATTGTCAAGTAAAGCCGGCAAGAAAAAGCAATAAAATTCACTCTTCGGAACTCATTCGTGCATGATACTGACAATCACTACTTTGATGTAAGGCAAACACATGATTCCAGGATGGAATAACACGAAAACAGGATGACATGGCATATTCACAACTGTTTGTGTAAACTAAGCAGAAACCATTTCAACAAATAAGAAGCAATGCACGCTAGACACCACATGAAAGATGCAACCAATATGACTCTGCCAAGTTAAAAGTGTCCCATCATAAATGGCATTTCAACAAATTAGAAGCAGCACATGCCATAAATCATATGAAAGGTGCAACTAATATCACTGCTGCATATCTTTGAAGGTGTCTCGTCATATTGATTTATGCGGGATACAAAAAAACAATAGTTTTATGTGAGGACATGCTTAATAGACAGATGTACTATGTACTAAAAATAGGAAGGCATGTCACATTAACAGGTATAATGTATAAACTAAGCAGAATAGCACATGCAATTTAACCAGATTAGAAGAATTACAATCTAGACACCATATGCAACATGCAACCACATATCACACTTCCATGTTAGAGCAAGCACCTGCGATGCCAGTGTAGGGGAAATGCGGTAATCAACTATAGAGCTACGTTCACTATCTTCATCTAGCCTTGCTGTTTCTTGAGAATCATGTGGGGAGGCTGACGCTGCATTCTTTAAACAAGGATCTTTTATCACAGTAGTCCACTGGCCTGACTGCCTCATCATAAGTGATTGATGAGGGATACACAAGAACATTAGTTTGGTGTAAGAACATGGTTAATAGACAGATGTACTATGTACTAAAAACAAGAAGGCATGTCACATTAATAGGTATAATGTATAAACTAAGCAGAATAGCACATGCAATTTAACCAGATTAGAAGAATTACAATCTAGACACCATATGCAACATGCAACCACATATCACGCTGCCAAGTTAGAGCAAGCACCTGCGATGCTAGTGTAGGGGAAATGCGGTAATCAACTGTAGAGCTAAGTTCACGATCTTCATCTAGCCTTGCTGTTTCTTGAGAATTATGTGGGGAGGCTGACGCTGCATTGTTTAAATGAGGATCTTTTATCACAGTAGTCCACTGGCCTGACTGCCTCATCATAAGTGATTGATGAGGGATACACAAGAACATTAGTTTGATGTAAGAACATGGTTAATAGACAGATGTACTAGTATGTACCAAAAGCAGGAAGGCGTGTCATATTCAAAGGTATAGTGTGTAAGCTAAGCAGATGCAATTTAACCAAATTGGAAGCAATACAAGCTAGACATCCGGCTGGAGTGGTGAGCATGATCATCTAGGACCTGAGAGCTTGGTGGGAGGCGGGCTGCTTCACCACCATCATGGCTTATTAGTTGGCTTCCAGGTGATGCATGTCTGTGCTGGGCTTGTCACTGGCTCAGCCAGTGCCCTGACTAGCTATTTGTCTTCTGGTGCTCCCGGGATGGTGGTTCATGTAAAAAATATATTTCCTTATCTTGATAAAGACCGACTTCGGCCTTTCGAATACAAGCTAGACACCATATGCAACATGCAACCACATATGACATTGTGAAGTTAAAGCAAGCACCTGGGATGGTGGTTCACGACGAGCGAGAGCATCAACTCTAGAGCTATGTTCCCCATCTCCATCTGCTGATACTACACCCTTTAAAGTCTTGAAACGTGTCTGGCCTAGCCGCGTACCACGCTGGAGTGAATTATCTCTTCTCTTTTCTGCTTCTGTCAAGGCAGGGTCTGAAATACCCTTGCATAACAACACAATAGTGAGAGTATGGGTGAAGTGTGTGCAGAACTAGTGCACTGTAAAAGTAGCAGATAGCAGGTGGCTAAAAAACAAATGACATGAGACATATGATAGCTCTACAGCATTGCATGGCAAACAAAATTAGATTCTATTCCATACGATTTTGTAATATATGAGCACAGGAAATGCAGGTACTCCTCCAGCACACCACCACATGTGGTCCTATCAAGATAACAGTCAACTGAAAATAAATAGGTCAGTCGATTTTTTTATGAACTGTCCGATCTATAAGGAACGGGCAGATGGCCTTCGTCTACCTCCCGGCAGTCACTGTTGACGATCTTTCTCGGACCGCCAGCAACCACCGGCCCAGACCCCTGTCTCCGCCGCCCCGCCCTCCCCTCGACCTCACACCACCGCCGTGTTTGGCAGTGCCCTTAGGCCATCCCTTTAATCTCGGCCGACCTCTAGATCGGGCGCCAGCAGCTCTAGGACCCACACGCCCCTAAGATAAACCCCGAGGTGCTGCTTCCCCGGTGTAATAGGTGGACTAGCGCCTGTTACGCTGGGGAATGCTTCCATTAATTGGGAATCAACTGACCAGGAATTGAAACTAGGGGGGCGACGGACCTCTAGCTAAGATGAAATAGTATATGAGAAGAAACCTTGTGCATCGCGAGTAACTAGGAACATCTAGTATCAAGAAGAAGCGGGCAACTAGTGTCTTCTTTGGGATGAATACCGTGCAAGTAGACACGTAATATTTGCACGAATAAGGGAAGAGGAGTACAATTTTCGGTTGCCGGTGTGGTCACCTCCACATGTCGCGCCGATCTTCTTCTTTTTGTCGGGGAAACCGATGTTCTAGAGGAGGGTGCATGATTGGACGAACCCATGGCCAAATTGTTGACTGTGTTGCCGTGGCCGTATGTGGGCGGAGGGGAAGCAGATCCGAGGCGGCAAAGGACGGTGTAGAAGGAACAACTCCGGTGTGGTGGACGGTGACGAAGTTGGAGCGGTAGCGATGAGGCGCAAGACGGCGTGGTTGAACTGGCTCGGGTACGGACGGCTCGACCTCGGCTTCAACTACTAGCCGTGGAGGCGTTGCGGTTGAGGTTGCGGTGGGCGATGGCGTCGGGGTATCGGCTCGGCGTGATGGAGGAGGCGGCGGTTGATGGGTGGGATGGGGTGGCGAACAGAGGACACCGGGGTTTGATGGCTGGTGGAGAGGTAGTTTTGGCGCCCACGGAGTACGAATGGGGAATCGGACGGGGGGCGGGGGGAGCTAAGGGAGAACCATGTTTCGGTCTGGGATGCGCTTGTTTTTGGCTTTTTTGAACAGATGGGACGCGCTTGTTTGATTTTTGGGGAAAGTACAAACTTTACCCCCCTCTTAAATTTTGGACCTACTGTGGGTCGGGGCAGGATGGTAATCCCAGGTGTCCCAAATAGTGGGGGGGGGGGGGAGTGATTTCGGCCGCGCGCATGTCTGCTTAGGCGGCCATTGTGTATGAATGTTTTTCGGAGGTGGTTGCATGGCGTCTAGATGAAGCTACAAACCTACCCCGGTTTAGACCTTTGGACGTCGGGCCGGTAGGTTTCATGGGTCAGAATTTGAAAAGTAATTTCCTTCTACTACCAAACATTGGACTCACGAGGTTTCGAGCGAGTAGATGCTCTTTTGGTGCTTCGTTCGAAATTTTGAAAGAGAAGCATTCACGGTTAGAGTACTCTTGAACTTTGAGGATTGACCTAAATAGACAACGTTAAATTTGACATTGTATGTTTGAAAACCTCATTAAATTATCCACTTCTTTTTGAAATTTTTACACTTGAAAATTCTATAACTACAATTATTTTGGAATGGAGGAGCTAAATTTGAATCTATTTTGTACACAACTATATATGCTATTAAGTATAAAATCAGAGCAAAGATTTGTGCCCCCATAACTTAGGTATGATTTACAAATGCCATGATATTGAATTCAAATAATTGAATGGACTTCATGTTGAATTCGATTTTTTTAAACCACCTTAAGTTGAATTCAAATGTATGCTAGTTCAGAGCTAGCTATTTATAATGTTCATTGTGTAACTTTCATATGTATAATGTGCTTTGCACACACAACATGAACTATACTCACGTTTATATTTGATTGCTAAAGCGATGCATTGTCTGTAGCTCAAAATACTAACTATGTGGATCAATTATGTCGAATAATAACATAGACATGCTCAAATTTGATAGAATCTAGATGTCTGATGAATCAATGACCGTTCCTTACGTGAATTGAAAATATCACGATCCCATCCTAATATTTGGATACAATTTATATCTTTAATCAATGTGTACATCAGTCTTTTACGTGTAGTTTCACTCTCCATCGGTGGTCTCTCACGCATGCTCACGCACTCTCTCTCGAGGTGTATTTCTCGCAGACATGCTCTCGATATAACCCTCCCTCCCTCTCGTAACCATTTGACTGTTTTCGCTAACCTTTATCACAAGCAGTTTTCCTCTCACAAGCATACACACACACAATCCCCATCGACCCTTTCTATATACATAGACCTGCCTACGTGTCTCCTGTATGCACATTATCTTTAGACCTGTCTCTCATGCATTGTCTCACACCTCTCTTCCTAATCGACGAGTATGATTCTAGCAGAGCATTCTGTATGATGCCCATTAAAGTTAGTTTGGATGAATAGTAATATCAGAGATATGGGGTTACCTTAGTCCAATAACCCAGGGTTACAAAGCCTAGCCGGATTTGTTAGTGGAAACAGTGTCCTTCACAATTCTGCTATCGTTGTATTGTACGACAAGTCATCCATGGGTCTCCCTAAATGCGTCACGGGCCGACCAATGTGGCGCAGGACGGAACCGAACCAACGGCCTCACCTCTTCCCCCAGGTCTCGTTATCTTCTCACACCCACACATACCAACACAGACACCACACAAAAAAAATCTCCTCGTGCCTCTATACCCTCCCCCCTTGCATATACAGACTCAAGGGAATCTCTCGCCATGACATCATATATTAGTCTCTCTCTCTAGACCTCTCTCATTTCTCGTGTTATCTCTCCCATGCCCCCTCCCCCCGCCGGCCCCTCCATCCATGCCTCTCTCGAATACATAATACACACACATACCTCTCTAGGCCTTGCCAAATACATCAACTACACATTCACACATGTTACATCACGTACTTCATTGATCTAAAAAGCCATCTCTTCACATTTATTTCGCATAGAACATTCCTTTTGAATAAAGTGTGGCCAAAAAATTATTTTAGAATTTCTACATATACACAACATTACAAAGTTATATGGAGGAGTATGAACGTTAATTTGCATTGCTTGGTGCCCACAATGATATTTATTCCGCACTATGAATTTTTATATTTTTATACTATATATAAAGTTAGTCATAATAAAGAGAAACGAAGAGCATCTCTCTCCACCTCTACGCCCCTTTCGCGTATGCACACAAACTATCTCCAGGTCCTCTAAAAGTAAGCCCCCAACACATTCATGCATGTTTCATCTTTCTCTCGCGATATATACAGTGATGATCATTGTATTTGGCGCAAAAGCACGATACGTACATTGGACTTCAGAATCCACTCATTACAGTCACCATTTACGTCTTGTGGTTATTATACAGTCACAGGCCCACCATACAACTCTGTATTTGCTCAGGACACGACTAGTTGACCAGTTAAACGCTCCACATTGCACCTCTAGTGTTGCATCACATTATCTCACTACCATTGGGCCCACCTGTCGGCTTGTATATACTCTTCTACACTCTTGTAAAAAAACAGAGTTGGTGATGATGGTGTGACTGCCATCCTGCAACATAGGCCGTCCGATTTATATCTGACGGATAGGAAGGAAACTATGGAAATTTTGCAAAAAGGTACCCACATAGCTCTCCACATTTGCAAATAAGGCCTTCCCTCGTTCATCCTTTTCTCTCACAAGATAAACTAGTCATACAAATGCATCTTGATGTTACGTGCAACGCACAGGCATCTTGCTAGTAAGAATGAAAACAAACGACAAAAAAATATTGGACGGTGGTTCGAAGTCATGACCGTGGGCACAGCGGACAAGGTGGTCGTGTATTGGTATGAGGAGCCATCGGTTTTAACACACAGGAGCTGGTGTGGTGATTATACACACACGCACGCATGCACACGAACTGCATGCACGCAACACTCAAACGAACACATGCAGCCACACACGCATGCAACACTCACACGTACACACGCAGCCACGCACGCATGCAACACTCACACGCACACACACACGCATGCATGCACACACCACACGACCAACACACACTCTCACGCTCAAGTGCTCAACCTACACGTGCACGCACACACACCGGGCCCTGACTGACACATACACAACCAGGTGATTCCCGTGCACGGATTGGAGTCTTGTCGCGCCTGGGTAAATTTGTGTTTATCTGACCTTTTTCCTATGTGAACTAACATGTGGGACCCAAAAGGAACGTGGTCAGTTTAACTAGTCAACATGGTGCCATGCAGACTATTAGGCCGGTCAACAGAGTGCAATCTGATGTTGAACTGTGAGCAAGTGACCCTATAATCACCGCAAAACATATATAGTGACCGTAATGAGCATATTCTGAAGTTTGGTGATCGTATTACACTTTTCCCTCTATAGGCCCTCCAAAACTACATCTCTACATGTTCTCGCATGTTACATCTAACAACACTACTACTACACTCTAACACAATAAAGCATATGTGTTTTTAATTTACTAGATATCATATTGTTACTTAATTATTCAGTTTGCATACATTAAAATTGCCTTTGAAATGCATGGCCAGTATCATCTACCACGCGGGAAAAATCCCGCCCTTTCCTGTTTAATCGGGTTTGTATCGATGGATCGTGCGAAACAACAAAACTATAGTACTATACAGTACAAGTGACAGTTCACGGGGCCGCCGTGTCGTGTACTCCTCCGTCGTAAGAGTGGAGCGCTCGCTTTCATAAATGTTCTAGTCCCGTTCGCCGACATGTGGGACATCATGCTACCGGGTCCATGTGCCATACCGAAATACAGTGCAGAGCAGCAGGGCTGAAGCACCCCAGTCATGGCGCCGGCGTAGTAATGAGCAACGAGGCGTCAAATCACAAAGCTGCACCTTTCCCCGATTAAGTTGGAGGGACGAAGTAACAATGCTAAAAAAAGAAGTTGGAGGGATGAAGCAACCATCATTTCACTTGTTGATGAGTCCGCTTCTCCCTCATCTTCTTCAAGTTTTTTTTATAAGATCTTCTTCAAGTTAACCACGTGTTGCTTCGGCCTCATGTGGGACGCGGATCGGCTTGGTAAAGCACTGACACGTGGGACCGCATGTTAGCAAGGCTCCAGGCCAACGTCCTCTAATAATAAGAACCCCCCCCCCCCACACACACCTCCATCCGTGCGGCAAAATCACCTCCTTTCTACTAATCATGATTCTATAATTTTTTAGATCAATATAATTGAGATTTGTATAGATAGCACACAGGAGCAAAACCAAGTGGTACGGTTAAGGGCATCCACAATGTGTAGCCAAATGTGAAAATAGCTTTTGGCAGGGAACCATTGTGGACGGTGCTGGCAAAGCCAAAAAGATGGAACCGAAGCTCCCCGATTGATTGATTGAAGGAATACAAAAATGCAACGTCTCTCCTATAGCTCCCGTGCTTGGACGCATGTAGAGTATAGAGCACCGAGTCTACTCCCCTGTCCCTTCCATCACAAATCACAAAGCATTGAGGCGTCAAATCACAAAGCACGGATGAAGCAACCATCATTTCACTCTTCGCAGACTCCGCTTCTCCATCGTCTTCTTCGAGAAACCACCTCACTACACTAAGATGGACGAACGACGTATTGTGTACAAGTAGTACTAGTACATTTATGCTTCCTTTGGTTCAACAGACTTCCTGGATGCAAATAAGGCGGTTGTCTCGGCTTGCAGGCAGCACTTGCGTTCGGTGGTCTCCCTCAACGGTGTTCACCGTCGAATGCACTTCGTCAAACCACAATGTTCGAGATATCGTCGGCGTCACCGCAATGGGGAAGGAAGTCAAATAGTTACTACCTCCATTTTTTGTACACAAGGCCCGTATATCAAAATTACAATTTGCAAAAGGCCACTAACACTAATCGAGGCAAAATTGATGGGGTTTGCCTCATACTAGCAACCAAGGAAATTAATATAGCCTTGCATGCATGCGGAAGTGAGAAGGTTGTTGCATGGCGCTGCATTAATCAAGCGACGAGGAGTGAGATAGTTAGCTCTTTGGGCTTTGAAGAAAAAAATACGCATTAATTGACATGTCAAATGAGGATTTGTATCGATTAATCCTGCGAAGGAAAACCCCGCCTTTCTTTATTATCACCAGTACTCCTAGTACTTATGTACTGATCCTGTTTGGGTCTAGGCCTTGCATTGACATACTTCGCCATACATTTTTGCCAAGCTTGCCTAAAGTTTTCAAAATGAAAAGGAGGTACACTTGCGCACGGCTGTCGCGGTCGCACCGCACCCTCACACGGTCGCTCCGCACCCTCACACAGTCGCTCCTGCACGCCGCAAACCCAACCAAGGGAACGCACCCTCACTGACACGTGCTACCGCATGTGAACAAACCAAACTCAGCCATCCTACCGCTGACATACAGTATGTTTATCCAACCGCATGTTGGGGAGGATCCGTACGGCCCGTGCAGTGGTCTGTTGGGGAAGAAGAAGAGGTGAGGAAGAAGGGTTAGGAGACGTAGGATATTCATCCAACAACCTGAAATGGTAGACTGACCCAAATGATGAAATTCAGGAGACTTGCATAACAATATATGTTTTTACACAGCAAAAGATCCCTAAAAACAACAACATAAAGAAAAACTATCACTGCTCACGGAACAAGATGGCCTCGTCGTCTTTGGCTGGCAGCGCGAACCAGCCATAGCTGCCGACATGTGTCTCCGCACCGTGGTTGTCCTCGGCCTCCAACTACTCGTTCACGCGGAGCGTGCGGGCGCTCTGCACGGACAAGAGCACCGCCCGGTTCAAGTCGAGGATGTCCGGTTCTACCAACAGGAGGGCCTCCATGGCAGCGGCATCCACGCGCTCCGTGTCGAGTTGAGCCTCCGCCGCCCGGTTCAAGTCCAGGACGTCCGGTTCCGCCTGCAGGAGGGCCTCGATGGCAGCGGCATCCGCGCGCTCCGCGTCGAGTTGAGCCTCCGCCGCCCGGTTCAAGTCCAGGACGTCCGGTTCCGCCTGCAGGAGGGCCTCGATGGCAGCGGCATCCGCGCGCTCCGCCTCAAGTTGAGCCTCCGCCGCCCGGTTCACATCCACGACATCTGGTTCTGCCTGCAGGAGAGCCTCGATGACAGCGGCATGTGCGCGCTCCGCGTCGAGTTGAGGCTCTGCCTCCCGGTCCTCCTTTAGTATCGCTAGGTTGAACCGTTGGTCCGCCTACACCATGGGGGACCCGGACGCCAGCACGAAGTCGACGTCTATCGTCTCATACCCATCGGGGGCCTTCTGCGCCGCGACCGGCGCCATGAACATTGGATCGGCTTCCTCCTCCTCGTAGCTTGGCTCCAGAGAACTGGGGGATTGGCCCGCCGCAAAGAGAGCTTGGGAACGGAGGTCTGTGGCGCCGACCGCTGCCATGATTTCTGCGCGGTGCTCCGGCGTCAGCATCTTGTAGTAGATTATCTTGCGGTGCACCATGGCTTTCCGGCGAACTAGGGGACGCTTGATGCGGGCTAGGGGATCGAAAGGTGGGGGGATGGACTGGAGAGGAGGTGTGGTTTTGGGGCAGTGGCTGGCGTATGCCGAGCAGCGAAGGTTCTGGTGTGAATAGTGGTTTCGGTGACGACCGATCAATCGGTTTTGACTATACATCGCTCTTGTCGCGTTCGCATTGCACCCCGGCACGCTGGACCCTCCACGTCGCTCACCAAATGGAATGCGCTTCGTCTTGCGTTTCCGCTCGCTCGTGGGACCACAGTTGAGAGAAAACCGACGTCCCTCCCCCTCCCTCGCCCGCATCATTTATACTACCACTCCCTCCGTTTTATGCAGAGTAAATAAAAACAGAGGGTGTATACTATGGATGAGGATCCCCTGACTTGGCCGAACCCATTGAGTAACTGACATGCGGGGCCTAGCAAAATTGGGGTCTGCCAGTAAGTGAACGAAAGGGAGGGTAAGGCAGGGATACCTACGTCAGAGGATCCACTTCCACTACTACTCCCTCCTTCCATCTATAGGGCCTAATGCATTTTTCGAGGCTAACTTTGACCAAATGTTAGAGTAATAATATATGACATGCAACTTACACAAATCATATAGTCAAATTCGTATGTGAAAGGATCTTCCAATGATATAATTTTCACATTATACATCTCATGTACTATTAATCTTGTCAATAGTCAAAGGCGGTTTTGAAAAACGCATCAGAGCATGGTTGATAATATAGCCAGCCGATGGCTATAAGGAACCGCCATGTCATCTATAGAGATCATCTATATGCACTCATACAGTATTGCGGGCTATTTCCCGCAAAAAAATATATAAGGTTGGATATTGTAGTAGTACTTTTTCCATCTCCTCTCTATTTCTTTCTTCATATTTATTGTATTTAACTATGAATGCGTATATAGCTAGGCTCTTGCATGAGAGCTCACTCCCTTTACTTTTTCACATCTCTGTCCTCCACATAGGCCCTATATAAATGGAAGGAGGGAGTACTATGAGCACTGCATACTCTACTACAGATGTTGTCAGTACTCCACTAGTACTATTGTTTTAACAACTTTACCTGATTGATCTACAAATGGAGGGATTCAAGCTTATTATTGTTAACCGAGATGCAAACGACTAACAAACTGGATTCGAAGCCACCTGTCGTAATAGTACCTGCGGGTTATTTCTGTGGAGCCTTCAAATGCAATAGCTAGCTGCCCAGCAGCCAATGCCACAAGCAAATCTCCATTTTCCAACTTATACCACTCTTTGGGGTCCAAAGATACTCGCCAGACAGGGAGCTTAAACAAAAGTTACTATTGGACTGGCTATACGTGGCGAAATCCTAGTAGGAAGAGCATGCGCGAGAACAAGCACATTCACATGGTTGAAAACAAATTGGAAACCATGTTTGTTTGAATACAAATCTAGGAGTATGTACGAATCTAACAATATTGATTGGGCGTTATTGAATGTTGATACTTTTTCTGTAAGTTTGATCAAAGTAGAGATACTTTGACTACACATAAAACTTATATGTAAACTACTAGAAAGGATCGGAGGGAGTATATTGTACGTTCAAGAGCGAAACGAACATTGAATACCCTTTATATATGATTTGTGGATGCAATGATCACCGGTTCAAAATTTTAAATCCGCCTTACGCATCACACATGCACCCATTCGTTCTCTCTCGATTTCATCTCGGGGTCCGGAGATCGATTGAAAGAGGACTAGGGTGGGTACAATACGTTCGTTTCTCTTATGAACGTACAATATTCTCCCTCTGATCCCCACAGACCTCCTCCCCGCCGGTCATTTCTATCATAGAAACAGACCAAACATTTATCTCCTTACACGACACGCAAATTGATGTCTCAACATCAATCGATCTCGTCAAGATGTGTCAGGGGCATGAACCGAATGGGCTGTCAAAAATAAGATGGGAAGAGACACGTAGTGGAGGCAAAGTGAAAATTCAAACGAACCATTTGTTTGTATGCATGTCGGACAAATTACAACATTGGAAATACAAGCATGGTCTAGGCCCACATGCAAATGATACTCGGCGGAATGTTCAAATGAGGCATGCGGGAGCGACACGCTCATCGTCGCTTTACACGGTGTGTTTTAGTGTGCCGAGGGTGGCAGTAGCGCTGTGGCACGACCAGCAGATCAACACCCGGCTCGTCAAGGATGCACGGGGCGCCGAAGTGCGCGCCCACCGCGACGCGTCCGCGGAGTGGTGTAGCACGGCCAACTGCATCCCGAAGACCTGAGACCATGCCGGGTCATCTTGATTTTTTGATGACATGTGGGGTCGCATGTGAGCAAAGGGCATCTCCAACGTTTCTACGACCGTATCTGACTACCCTGGCACACGAAAAACCCTCGTCCCTCGTGCCATCACCCGGTGCGTTCCCAGCCGGCACCAGCTGCCAACATTCATGTCGTCCGTCCGTATGCCGTCGTTAAGAGGCTTGGTGCCCGAGGAACCAACTTCGGCAACTTAATGACACACCCGGACGCTTGGCCTCACTGGAATGCGCTACTTAAAGCGGCAACGCCCAGCTAACCTCCACACCATAGCGCATCGTCCTGCTACCTGGCACCACATCCGCCATGACCGCGAGCGCGAACGCTCTGCGGGAGAGCTTGTCTTCAGGGATGAAGCTCGAGGTCGCCGCCCTCGCTCAAGTCGCCGCACAAGCGGTGGCCACGCTGGCGGCCGACGACGGAAGCACCGTCAGCCACGCGTCCTACTTGCCGCCGTCCAACGTCCGGCACCGCCGAGGTCGGGGACTCCTCCGAGGATGAGTAGGGCATGGGAGGCGGCAGGGCATGGTGTGCCAACTGGCCGGTCCGTCTCCCGTATTCTACTCTTCCTCGCCGGAGACCGCACCTTCACTTCACGGGTCTTGAACCCCGCCCCCGTACATGGAGATCACAGATGGATGACGTCGGTCACCGCCGTATAATAGGTTTAGGGTCGGGTTTCTTTTATTTTTCTGTCCTATAAAAGTTTGAAGTGTAATGAAAATCTGTCGTGTTTGCATTAATATCGGACGGTGTATATGAACTTTCACAATAATATAGTATATTGTAGGAGTACTATCAAGATGCTCGTGCGTTGCACGGAACATCAAGATCTTGTGGGAGAAAGGGATGAATGAGGGAAGGCCTTATCTGCAAATGTGGATAGGAGTGTGGGTAAATTGTCATAGTTTCCTTCCTATCCGTTAGATATAGATCGGACGGCCTATGTTGCAGGATGGCAGGCACACCATCATCAGCAACTCTGCTTTTTATTGAACCGAGACAAAGCTAACATGCAAAGTAAAATACACATATAGTCTACATACACAATTTATCTTAGGCACTCCAATAGTACGTCCACTACACATTCACGCATTTCACATCTTTCTACATCTACGAGAACCTACAAAAGGGTTAACATAAATTGCCTCTCTTTCTCCTCCTTGATTTTCATGGTGGTGGGCCCCTCCCTCCCCCAATCTACAATCAACAGCTCACACGTTTCACATTACGTTAATTACATAACTGGGATTACGTAGGTGTAGCATTACTCGTCCTAAAAAACCCAACTAAGCCAACCTCCCAGCATATCGCGCGGGAAAAGACCCGGCCGCGCCGTTTTAGTCGGGATTACTGGATTACTAGTAGTAGTATCGATGGATCGCGCGAAGCGCCAAGTTTTTTTTTCTTAAGGGGGCGAAGCACCTAGTTTATTAAAAGGAAAAAAGGTGGTACACTAGCAGCACCCCTGTCGCGGTCGCATGCACCCAACACACGTTCGGTCCTGCACATGGCTCAGACAAACGGAACACGCTTCGGCTTGCCTCTTCACTGATACGTGGGACTGCACTTGGAGAAACCGACAGAGGGAGTCCTGGATTAGGGGGTGTCCGGATAGCCGGACTATGACCTTTGGCCGGACTCCTGGACTATGAAGATACAAGATTGAAGACTTCGTCCCGTGTCCGGATTGGACTTTCCTTGGCGTGGAAAGCAAGCTTGGCGATATGGATATGTAGATCTCCTCCCATTCTAACCGACTCTGTGTAACCCTAGCCCTCTCGGGTGTCTATATAAACCGGAGGGTTTTAGTCCGTAGGACGAACAACAACCGTACCATAGGCTAGCTTCTAGGGTTTAGCCTCTCTGATCTCGTGGTAGATCTACTCTTGTACTACCCATATCATCAATATTAATCAAGCAGGAGTAGGGTTTTACCTTCATCGAGAGGGCCCGAACACAGGTAAAAACATCGTGTCCCTTGTCTCCTGTTACCACGCCTAGACGCACAGTTCGGGACCCCCTACCCGAGATCTGCCGGTTTTGACACCGACATTGGTGCTTTCATTGAGAGTTCCTTTGTGTCGTCGCCATCAGGAAGGATGCCTCATCCCGTCTTTAAAGACGGCACTGTTGCTAAAGGAGCTTTGGCTATCGGCCAAACTCTCTGGCTAGGCGGTTTCCTTATGACCGCTTTGTTCGCCGCGCCACCGACGATGACTTCTCGGGTCATCGAAAGCAATCTTCACGTCAACTCGAACTTCGCCGAAAGCAGTTAGATCCGACGGAGCTCTCTTCCTTAAACGAGCTCCTTGATCGCATCACCGCCACAGGAGTCGCCATGACTACGATCAGATTGGGCCTAAACCCGATCTGAGAGAGATTAACTCTCCCCAGGTCAACCATCATGTTGCTGTGGTGGAGGAACAATGCGGCGACCCTTCATCTATCTTAATGACTAGCTATGTCCGGATTCCCGATCCCTCCAAGCTGGATACCCGCGGAGGGGAGGATGTCACTCAAGACCTGAACTTAGAGTCAGGCAACGGGCTAGATTCATTGGACAACATCCAAGAATCCAAACTTCCGAGTTTGGAAACTTCTTGGCCCTCGAGTCTCAGATTGGGTGAGGTTTCGGATTTAATTCCACCCACCCACCCGAACATATGCGATCTATCCAAAATTAGGCAAGAGTCCGAGGAAATAGTACATCATTACTGGGCCAGATTCCTCCTGGTTATGAACAGGATAAAGGACTGCCGCGAGGAAGACGCAATTTCATTCTTCTGCAATAATTGCACGGACATGGGAATCCTCAACGCCATAGGTTGCCGTGAAATTACACGCTTTGCTGACTTGGCGTCCATAGTACGAAAGTACTGTGCGATGGAAAGCGCTGAAAACCGAAGTAAGATTTTGGGACAATCCGACCCTGAATACAAACCCAGTCCGAAATAAAAGGGTGCATTACCGCCAGTCACCCGGGTTAAACACCAAAAAACAAAAAACCCCTATAGGGCATGGAACCGTACTGAAGAGATAGCTCAATGGACCCTGTAAAATTCATAGTACAGAGGGCGCCACACCAACTCATAGCCTTAGAGCATGTTGGATACTCCGGCAGGTGGCCAAAAGTGGCGAAGAGCTTCTAACCCCAGAATCCACAGAGCACCAGCCGGGGATACCAAGACGGTATTAACAGTCTTGAGACTTTCGCATCAAATAATATGCGGAAATGAACACTCCAGCCTTGCGAAGTCTACCAAGTAGCAACGATAAACCCATGGGTGACACGGCTATTACCTTTAATGCCCGGTGATGAACCTAAATTCTGAACAGCCCGAGCACCTGCCGCATTGGTCCTCAGTCCAATAGTGGACGACTTTCGCCTTACCAAGGTACTCATGGACGGTGGCAGCGGATTGAACCTCATTTACGAGGAAACCCTTCGAAAAATGGAAATATACTGGAGCCGCATTGAGCGAAGCAGCACAACCTTTAGAGGAATAGTCCCTAGTCGGGAAGCGTGTTGTACAGGAAAAATCACTCTGGATGTGGTGTTCGGCATGCCGGATAATTACAAGTCCGAGGAGGTCATGTTCCAAGTGCCCCCGTTCAGCAGCGGATACCACGCTCTATTAGGGCGAGAGGCATTCACAATTTTTCAAGCTATACCCCATTACGGGTACATGAAGCTCAAAATGTCCGGGCCCAATGGAATCATCACTCTTGCTAGTGACCCGGACATAGCACTCCGCGCCGAAAATAAGACAGCCGCACTGGCCCTTGAGGCACTATCTGAAGCCCTAGCGGCCGAGGAACTGACTGCGCTGCGCTCCACGGTGAACAGGGACGACGTGATACTCGACAAAAGATCCAAGTCCACCTCCTTTAAACCGGCAGACGAAATAGTCAAATTCCAAGTCCATCCAACAGACCCTACAAAAACGGCCTCCATCGGGGCGCAATTAAACCCTGATGTAGACGCCGCACTACGAGAATTCCTACGCGAAAATTGGGACATTTTTGCCTGGCACCCTTCAGACATGCCAGGAATCCCATGCCGGCTGGCCGAGCACAGCCTAAACATCCTAAAAGGATTCAAGCGATCAAGCAGGCTCTTGGTGTTTCTCGAACCTAAGAGACAAGCCATGGGAGAGGAGCTAGCCAAACTATTGAAGGCCGGATTCATCGGAGATTTAAAACATCGGTGGCTAGCAAACCTGGTGATGGTACCAAAGAAGGACAAATCCTGGCGCCTATGCGTCGATTTCAAGGACCTCAACAAGGCTTGCCCAAAGGATCCCTCCCCCCTCCCCCGCATCAATCAAATTATCGACGCTACCGCAGGACACGATTCATTGTGTTTTCTCGACGCATACTCCGGCTACCATCAAATTAAGATGGTAGAGCCTGACCAAGCCGCAACAGCATTCATCACCCCATATGGCCCGTTCTGCTTCAACACAATGCCCTTCGAGCTCAAAAACGCTGGCGCAACATATCAGCGCATGATTCAGACATGTCTGGCAAACCAGATCGGCAAAACAGTGGAGGCATACGTAGATGATGTGGTCGTCAAAACCAAGCATGTCGAAACTCTAGTAGACGACTTGAGGCTCACATTCGATAACCTCCGAACATATGACATCAAGCTTAACCCGGAAAAATGTGTTTTCGGCATACCAGCCGGAAAGCTCGTGGGCTTCATTGTATCCGGTAGAGGAATTGAAGCAAACCCAGCCAAAATCCGAGCTCTGTCACAATTGGATATCCCAAAGGACCTCAAACAAATACAAAAATTGACTGGATGCGTGGCGGCTCTAAGCCGCTTTATCTCCCGCTTGGGAGAAAAGGCATTACCCCTTTATCGCCTCCTCCAGCGCACCGAACACTTCGAGTGGACGGATGCCGCCACGGCCGGACTCGAAGAAATAAAAGCCATATTGGCAACAAACTCGGTCCTGGCCGCGCCTAACATGGGCGAACCAATGCTATTATACATCGCGGCAACTCATCAAGTTGTAAGCGCGGTGCTCGTTGTCGAACAAGAAACGGACGGACACAAGTTCTCCCTTCAAAAACCAGTTTACTACGTGTCCACTGTCCTCGCTCCATGCAAGTCAAGGTATCCGCATTATCAAAGATAGCGTATGCGGTGTTTATGGCATCCCGGACGCTGCGACACTACTTTCAAGAGTGTTCGATAACGGTAGCCTCCCAAGTACTGTTAGCGACATTATAAACAACATGACGTGACGGGACGGATTGCCAAATGGGCGTTGAGCTCCTCCCGTTCAACATAACCTATAAGCCACGGTGAGCTATTAAGTCGAAGTTTTGGCCGACTTAAATGCGCCGAATGGACTGAAGCCGAACTCCCTAAAGAGTACGACACATATTCCAACTGGATCATGCACTTCGACGGCTCCAAAATGTTGGCCGGTCTGGGGGCTGGTGTCATTTTGACGTCCCCAACAGGAGATACAGTTCAATACGTACTCCAGATAATGTATACGGACTCCAACAACGCATCCGAATACGAGGCCCTTCTACATGGTCTTCGGATGGCAGTCTCCATGGGCATTCAACGCCTAGAGGTGCGCGGGATTGAACCTCGCGATATCCCAAATAAATGGAGACTTTGATGCCAAGGATCCGAAAATGGCAGCTTATCGCAACGCCGTCCTAAAGATGTCAGCTCGGTTCCAAGGGCTCGAATTTCACCATATAGCTCGGGAAAACAATCAGGCAGCGAACGTCTTGGCACGCATTGGCACAAAGCGTGATGCTGTCCCCCCAATATCTTCTTGGAGAGGCTGTTCAAGCCATCCGTATTATGGGAAGGGGAGTCCGGAAATAACAGCCCGGACCCAACCGCACTGCCCGACACCGTACATTCTGACACAACGGGAGGCTCTGCCAACGAAGTAACACCTTCAGCCCACGTAATAATGGCAGTCATTGCCCCATGGACAGAACCATTCCTAGCCTACCTAACTAGGCAGGAACTTCCCGAGGACCAAAACGAGGCACGCTACATAGTGTGGCGATCTAAAGCCTGTAAAGTCCAAGAGGGAGAGCTTTATAAGAAAAGCACCATCGGAGTCCTTCAAAGGTGTATCTCCGAAGAGGAAGGGCGGAATCTTCTGGCTGAAATTCACGTCGGACTTGGCGGACACCACGCCGCAGCCCGGACCCTTGTAAGCAAGGCCTTTCGTACATGATTTTATTGGCCGACGGCCTGGGCAGATGCTCAGGACTTAGTCCAACGATGCGTCGGTTGCCAGCTCTTTGCTAACCAAAGCCATATGCCACCTACCGCCCTCCAAACCATACCCATCACCTGGCCCTTTGTGGTCTGGGGGCTTGACATGGTTGGACCCCTTAAAGGAGGAACCCACAAGCAAAAATACCTACTGGTCATGGTGGATAAATTCATCAAATGGATAGAGGCCAAGCCTATTAAGACAGCCGAATCCGGACCGGTGATAGACTTCATATCAGGGGTCGTACACCGTTCTGGCGTCCCCACTGACATCATCGCCGATAACGGCATGGACTTTCTGACCGACGAGGTCAAACTCGGTGCAAAAACATGGGCATCAAGCTCGACTATGCTTCAGTCTATAACCCTCAAACTAACGGTCAAGTCGAGCGAGCAAATGGTCTAATCACGAGCGGCATCAAACCCAGATTAGTGCGGTCCCTCAAGGAATCTAACACGCACTGGGTAGAGGAGCTCGACTCCGTACTCTGGGGGCTGCGGACCACGCCGAATCGCACAACCGGATTCACACCATTCTTTATGGTATACGGCATGAGGCAGTTACGCCCCTACGACATAATTCATGACTCACCTCGCGTGTGCATGTATGAACAAAGAGAAGCCGAACTCGATCGGCAGGACAGTTTGGACGCCTTGGAGGAGGAGCGTGACGTGGCAAAAGCTCATTCCACATTCTATCAACAACAGGCTCGATGATATCAAAGCAGAGAAGTACGGGCCAAAACTTACAATGTTGGCGAGTAAGTTCTACGCCTGCCGGACAATAAAAAGGACAAACTCAAGCCCAAATGGGAAGGTCCCTTTATTATTGACCAAGTCCTGACTGGTGGAGCGTACCGTCTGCGAGATGCATCGGATAACCGACTCGAGCCAAACCCATGGAACGCAGCCCATCTCCAAAGATTCTATGCCTAGCGCTGGGCTCTGTGTTCGTCTCCTTCCTCTGTCTATTTTTTACACATTAACTGCCTTACATTTCTCTCCTTCTCCCTCCCTTCCCCTTACAGCCTTAAGGGCTTGTTCGCGCCTTTGTTACTTTGGCCGACGCGCTATCCGCGCTCATTATACCTGGGGGCTTCTTTAACAGAAGCTTATTTATATGGGCTTCACGCCCAACACATGTGTCACACTTCCGCATGTACCTTTTAGTCACCATTATATGCATCGATATGACTTAAGTTTTGGCCATGCTAGGTTGCCTGGCTCATGTGCTTACCCCTACGTTCCCGATTGTTCGGCTAGGCGGTAAAGGGAGCACCTCTGCGATTGTTACTGCCGGGTCAGCAGGATGTGTACCTCAGACTGGGTGAAGCCGAAAGCTAGCGTTCTTAAGGGAATATTCGGTCGGTGAACTAAAAATGATTTCTCACTTGTTTATTTATCCGCCCCCAGATGCTTTTCTGCTTTCTTCGCAGTCCGGACATGCACTTTAGGGCATGCCTCCCGAGAAAGGAACCCCTAACGGAACTATTCTCCTGGAAGATGTTTCTTACTAATCATGTAATATAACATAACTAGTTGGGCACTTATGCATTCAAGCACTAATGACCCCTACGCCTGGTCTCCATGCATGCCCGGCTCCTACATAACCGAGAGGGTATTCGGACACACTCAGGACTATCGGGTCCCGAGGCTGAAGCGAAAAGGTCCGCCATGACAAGCGATCTACAATCCGGCTAGAAGGCATTTTACATGTCATCTTAAATTACATAGTCAATTTGGTGAGCATATTCCTCTTCAATACCATCCAACAGGCTGTCTAGTTTATAGTCCTGTTGGGAATATTAGGTGGCCAACTCTACTTGGCCGTACACTAAGCTCACAGGGATCTCCTTCCCATCGGCCCCCACAGGTCCGACCTCGGCCATGTGGGTTGGGTCAACCTTCGTACTGCAGCGTCTTCACCATGGCCCAGGCCTCCACAGCACCTTGACGGCAGGCCGATATCTTTCATAATCGGAAGCGTCGCGCGCTCCCTTAAGCATCTCTGCAAGCTCTCCAAGGCCTTGGGCATGGAGACAGATAGCCACAAGGCACAGGCGACGCCTTTCATCACCTGCCGAACTTCGTTCGTGTAGTTGTAAGAGCTTCGGGAAGAAGGTCACCCATAGAACCGGGCATTTCCTCTGCAGGGCGACTGTGAGCATACCTCTGAGACATAACTCTGTTAGTCGACTTCCTCGCCGAACTCTTTTTCAAAGTTCGTTCAAGCACTTACTAAAAATGCCGCGTCGAAGCCGTCGATTTTCCTTCACGGAGTCCGACAGCTGGGCACGAACATCCTTTAGTTCCTCGCCCAGCTGGGTGTTGGCATCTTGGATATTATTCTTCTCCTGCCTCACCCTCATAAGCACACTCTCGCCGGCCTTTAACCGGCGCAAGAGTTGTTGCTTGTCCGGATCTACTCCTGCGCCATCTGCAATGATATTGTCAGATTTGCACACACGCCGCACTTCACAACATACTTATCTTTTGAAGCATATATTACCAGAGGGGGGTCTCCTTGGTTTCCCCTGCCGTGGCTAATGCAGCCTCAAGTTTGGCTTTGCACTCTTCCAGCTCCTGGGACAGTTGGGTATTCTTTTTTGTAAGATCCTGCATAACAAATGATCCTTAAATCAGTTATTCTAACTGTTTCAAGTCTCGAGACTCTTGACATATATAACCATCAAATTTTCTCACACGTATGTCTTTCACATACTGCTCCGTGGCTCTGGCTAGACCATTTTGAGCAGCACAAAGGTACGCATCTCCCGAATTGAAGGCATCCAATGCCTCTTGGGAGAAACAAAGCGTCCGCAAACCTTTGTCTGGCGGCCTTTGTAATTCATGGCACTCTCCACCTCGGAATTGGTGGCGGACAGTCTGTCCGCATCCTCTGTCGGAGGAGCGTCCGACGCACGCCTCATGTTCGCCTCTGCTTCTGGACCTGGCTTTGGAGCCTGGCTGGTGGAGGCTCGATTGGTAATTTCTCCGGATATAGTCCGGCGAGCCCTCTTTTTCCTAAAAAGACGAGAGCACGGGCGTTAGTATGCAGCATAAGAATAATACCTTGGAATAAGGTAGCGCGCCTTACTGCTGCGCCGGTGCCTCGACCCGGACTGCGTGTCTCTTTAGCCTACCTGCCCTCGCGGTCCCTTGTTTGCTAGTCGCCGCAGGCTCGACATTCCGCCTCGAGATCCTCCCCTGCGAAACACCATTGGTATACGGTGATAAAAAATAAGCACGGATGGATCATCTTCGAAGTATTAGGACTTCGGTCTCGATTACTTGTGAGGCGGGGAGCAGTCCAGGATAATCGGCTATAATAGCCACCAAGGCATTGTCGATGCTCAGTTGGTGAAATACCCCATCGATCAGCTCCACGGATATGTCCGAATCCTCTTGGGAGGCCGGATCGAGGGACTGTTCTGGATCCTTGGGTTGTGGAGGAGGGCTGTTTATATCCTTTACGGCCCGGCGCAATTCCTGCGTCGAAATCACAAGATAAGGTACTTAACTATGGGAATATGGAGCGGATGGGCAAAAAGCGTCCGCTTACCCAGTTTGGAAGATTGTTCATAGAAAATCCGCCCTGTGGATTGACGCGGAGGAACTCCTCTTCTTCTCCCTTGTACAATGCGGACAAGATCTTCGTCAGAGCGGCAACCGATCCCGGCCCCTTACGGCCGCAGCGGGTGGCATCATCCTCCCCGTTGAAATCCCACATGGGTTGGCCTCTATACTGAAGCGGTTGCACCCCCCGCATAATGCATGTGGCCATGACCCCGATCATGGTCAGTCCGGAATGAGCTAACAACCTTATCCGGCTCATCAGGTAAAGGACATCCTTGTCATTTTCCCTCTGAGGGCTCCGTGGACGCCAGCTTAGGCACTTCTTCAAAGGAGCATTATTGAACTCGGGGAGGCCAATCCGAACAGGGTCCGGCAGGGGGACATCTTCTATATAAAACCATTCTGAAGGCCAGTCTTCGGACGCCTTCCTTGGGGTTCCGGATAGATATCTGGTCCCGGTGATGCGCCATAGTTCGGCTCCGCCCACTTGATATATCGACCCCTCCTGAGAACGGGGAACAAGGCAGAACAACTTCTTCCATAGCGCGAAATGAGCCTCGATGCCCAAAAACAGCTCGCAAAGGGCTATGAAGCCCGCAATATGCAATACGGAGGCAGGCGTAAGATTGTGCAACTGGAGGCCGTAGAACTCCAGGAGCCCCCAGAGAAACGGATGAATTGAAATCCGAGCCCTCTTATCAGATAAGGGACAAGGCATACCCGCTCTCCTTTGGAGGGACTGGGGACGCTCTCCGCTTGCTCTCCGCCATTATAGGTGGCAAGTCCGGCTCGAATCGGGACCATGAAGGCTGGGGGAAGGAATCCCTTGGTTTGGAGCGTCACTAGCTTGTTGTGCGGGACGGAACATCTCTCCCAACTTCCAGGCTGAGGGCTGGGAGGGCGAGAGGAGGAGCTGCATCAACTGGCCATGATGGAATGGATCTCTGTCGAATGCGCTCCGATGAATGCTCGCGAAGGGAAGATGGTGTGATTTGGATCTAAATCCTCTTCTCTTTTATAGGCGGCTCATTTGCGCAGCTAGGGGGGTAAATGTAAAAACACCCTGGCTTTTTGCATTCGTTTGACACGTGGAAGACGACCATTATTGGGCGTAGAAGCCATGGAGCGCAATATTCACGAGAAGCCGGACACTATTCAACAGGTACACCGAATTTGGAGGAGAACCCGCCTTGCAATGCCGAAGACAATCTGCGCGCCGGACTCATCGTCATTGAAGCTTGGTTCGGGGGATACTGCGGGAGTCCTGGATTAGGGGGTGTCCGGATGGCCGGACTATGACCTTTGGCCGGACTCCTGGACTATGAAGATACAAGATTGAAGACTTCGTCCCGTGTCCGGATGGGACTTTCCTTGGCGTGGAAGGCAAGCTTGGCGATACGGATATGTAGATCTCCTCCCATTGTAACCGACTCTGTGTAACCCTAGCCCTCTCTGGTGTCTATATAAACCGGAGGGTTTTAGTCCGTGGGGACGAACAACAATCATACCATAGGCTAGCTTGTAGGGTTTAGCCTCTACGATCTCGTGGTAGATCTACTCTTGTACTACCCATATCATCAATATTAATCAAGCAGGAGTAGGGTTTTACCTCCATCGAGAGGGCCCGAACCTGGGTAAAAACATCATGTCCCTTGTCTCCTGTTACCATCCGCCTAGACGCACAGTTCGGGACCAACTACCCGAGATCCGCCGGTTTTGACACCGACACCGACCATGCGCCAAACTCTGCCCGCCCATCGCGCGAAAATCCCCCCGCCCCCTCCCCCCAAAAAATTCCCCCCAAATCCCAAATTCAACCGCCCTTTGGCCAACTAGCCAATAATATTCCCCAAACCCCCTCCGCCCGTCCCCCTCCACTCCATTCGCTCCGCCAAAGCCGCCCTCCCCTCCGAGCCGATACGTCGGCGCCGCGGTTCGTCGAAGGGACGCACGGCGATCCTCTCGCTCCCACAGTACGCTCTCATAGACTGTCGTCCTCTAGTCGCGCCGCCACCGGTGGCGACGTTCTTGTGGAGGCGCACGGCGGTCTGCGCCGCCACCGCTGGCGATGTTCGTGTGGAGACGCACGGCGGTCAGCTTCTCCCACGATACGTGCATTCTAGACTGAGGCCCCGTGCATGTCGGTGTAGCACTGAATGTTAGCTGATAGACGTTGTTAATCTCACTGTTTGCCGAAGTACTTTATAGTCAATATGCTTTGCTTAAGAAGCTTCCTTGCCCTGTTCTGCACTCAATCTGCCTAGCTGAGATGGCATGCCAAGCCCGATTAGTTACTAAAATATCCTGCCATATCTTTATTGTGAGGTAGATTGCCATGGTCTAGTAGCCAATCTGTTAGGTGAAATAGCTGTACACCGTTTTATACTCGATCTTTGTTGCTGTGATGGCCTTCGATAGTTTGATGGCTGTGTGCTTGGCCTCATTGACTGCCGAAACAGCCTGCCATAATTTAGCACTCAAATATGTTTGCTGAATTAGCTTTACATATATCTCGTTACTTAGATCTGCTCGTCCAAATATCTTGCCATAGCTTTAGACATCGACCTAGATATTTTTTCTGGACTTCATAAAAAAACATATATGTTTTTCTTGTATTATCTACTAGAAGAACTAATTTGTATGTCTAACAGATGGACACGACTTGGATAACTTCTGCTCGAAGATTCTCCACTGCATATGTCGAGGGGGTTGAACACTTCATTAACTTTATCAGAGCTGAGTATGGTTGTCCCAAATCAGATGTGCTCCGCCCGTGTAGCAGTTGTATGAATTCAGTTACAAGACCCCAGTCAACTGTGCAAAATCATCTACACTTGTATGGGATGTCGGTCACATATACTAGGTGGGTTCATCATGGTGAAGCTGTGAACGTCAATGTTACTCACTAGGTGGAAGTAGCAGATCACCATCTTGATCTGCCTGATGCTCAGGTGGAAGAGGAGGAGGAGGTGGTGTTGGCAGAGCCAGTGAATTTGACCAACATTGAAACAATGCTACGAAATGCTCGTGCATTTTGTGAACTTTCACCTATAGAAGAAAAACGGTGGGCCCGCATGTTGGAACAATGCAACATGGCTTTCACCCAAGGAAATAAGCTGTCAGTATTCTCAGCTATGGTCACCTTCCTTCAGGTGAAGACATCTGGGCGGATGACCAACAAATCATTCGATGCGATGTTGGCTACTTTCCGCAAATCTTTCCCAGATGCGTCTGAGCTGCTACACACCTACAGTAAAATGAAGAAATTCCTTCGTGCAGTTGGAATTGGATATGATATGATCCATGTTTGTAACAATAATTGTGTTACATTAGGAAGGATTATGCCAACTTAAGTGAATGCCCAAAATGCAAATCATCAAGATGGAAAGATGGCAATCTTGTGAAGAGGGTTCCTCATAATGTTACGAGACATTTTCCAACTACACCAAGATTGCAGAGGTTGTTTCATGATCTTTGAAACAAGAGAGGATGTACTATGGCATTCTAGGAACCAGGAGCAGAGATCGAGAATGTAATGAGCCATCCATCTCATGGTAGTGAGTGGCAAAGCTTCAATCGAAACACAAAAGTTTCTGCTGACACGAGAAACATTAGACTTGGCTTAGCTTGGATGGATTTAACCCATTTGGCCGCAGGCGCCACATATAGCATGTGGCGAGTGCTTGTTATCCCTTACAACATGCCTCCAAATGTCTGCACCAAATAATAAAACTACATGATGGCCTTGCTCATCCTAGGTCCAAAAAGTCCTGGAAAGGATTTTGATTTATTCATGGAGCCTCTTGTGGAGGAACTTCAACAGCTATGGAAGGGCGTTCTCACTCGAGACCTATATAGCAGCCCACAGCTGATTTCTTTCTGCGTGCTGTTATAATTTGGTGCATCCATGATTATCCGGCTTTGGGCACTATGTCAGGGCGAACGACACAGGGTTACAATGCATGTGTTCGTTGTGACAGGAATCCGCTGTCATACACAATACTTAGCAAGATCTGTTACATAGGACCGTCGTTTCCTTGCCAAGGACAAGCCACGTCCTACAAAATACCGAAGACATGTGTTCAATGCAAAGCATGAAAACCGTGATGCGCCAAAGAGGCTCACCGCCGATGAGTTGCAAGTGGAATTAGAGAAGGTCAGACATATTACACCAGGAAACCATCCTGGTAATGGTAGCGGGAAAAGGAAGCGTGGCAAGGCAGAAGAGAGATTATTGTTTACCCGCAGGTCCACTTTGTGGGACTTAGAGTATTGGAAAGATTTGGATCTGCGACATAATCTTGATGTGATGCACATCAAGAAAAATATATGTGACAGCATTGTCGGCACACTTCTTAATATTGAAGGCAAGACGAAAGATACCTTAAAATCTAGGATAGATTTGACACATCTGGGTATCAGAAAGGATTTATAGGTGCAAGATGAAGGTAAACCACGGGATATGGCAGCAGCTGTGTACGTCTTGGACAAGGTAAAAAGAAAAGAACTCTGCGAGGTCCTGTCACGTGTGAGATTTCCACATGGATTTGCTTCCATCCCTTAAAGGAGAGTCAGTGTAGATGGAAACAAGGTACAAGGGTTGAAAATTCATGACTGCGACGTCCTACTTCAAAGGGTTTTACATGTTATCCTTAGAGGATTGGGCCACCACGACTTATCTGAGCGATTCAAGAGTTGGGATAATTCTTGAGGAACTCTGTAGTAGAAATATCGGAATGAGATGCTTTGGAGCGTCTTAGATACAAGATACCAACTATCCTATGCGACCTTGAGAAGATATATCCTCCGGCCTTCTTTGATGTGATGGTGCATTTGGCTGTTCATATTCACGATGAGGCACTACTTAGAGGTCCAAGACAAGATGGTTGGATGTACCCTATTGAAAGGCGGCTAGGCACTTTCAAGGGCTATGTCAGGAATAGAGCTAGACCTGAGGGTTCCATTGCAGAGGCCTACATTGCTAAAGAAGTGTTGACATTCTGCTATAAATACATTGAAATAGCTGATCAGCTTAGCAAAGAGGTGGGTGAAGACAATCCCGGGCTCAATGTTTTCGATTATTCTGTTCGAGTTACAGGGAAGAGTCGACAAGAGGAAAACCCTAAAGATTTGAATAGCTGTCCTTAGATACTACCTTATATAAAGTAAGTGCTAAGTACTGCAGCTTATACATCATAATCTACTAAACTTGCAGCACATTCTTATATATTTAGATGTTTGACGTGATCACTATGTTGTGCAGCATCTACAAAAACGAGTTGCTTCCACAAAATCCAAGAAACATTGACAAACTGGTTATGGCAGGATTTGCAAAATGTTTCATGAGCCATGTAAGCCATTGAATTGCACTGTTAGTTTTTTAAATATATTGAGTACATAAGATGATCATCTTGTCTATTTTCTAAACATAGGTTTAGAAGATGCGGGAGGATGGGCAGGCAGTTGATGATGCCCTTTATGCACTAGCAATGGGTCCTGATACTCGGGTAAGACATTATGAATCTTGCGTTGTTGGAGATGTGCGCTACAACACCCTTGCACGCGATGAAGGCAGGAAGACACAAAACAGTGCCATCATGAGCATAGATACGTACGACAGAGAGACAACTGAAATGTATTCTAACATAACAGACATTGTTCAGTTGCAGTATATCTCCAGTTTCGAGGATCATCGGTGTGTGGTTTTGTTGTGCTGTCGTTGGTATAACCTGTTTTCCAGGATCGCAAATTCCAGAGCTGATGATTATTTCAAATCCATCAATGTCAAGGCGGCGTACCAGACCAGCGAGCCTTTTATTTTGGCAAATCAAGCAACACAGATATTTTTCTTGGAAGACACATTTGCACGTAGCGATGACTGGAGAGTATTGCAAAGGTTTGAGCAGAGGAATTCGTTTAGTGAAGTTGCACAAAAAGTTGATGCTTACACCGCTCCTGATGTACATGATTCCACAGATATTCCTAATATCTTTGAGAACCCTCACGTCAATGACGCTGTCGAAAAGATTGCCTGTTGTGCTGTGGACATAAAAGAGTTGATCAAGAAGAAGCCAATGTTCGAGAACATTGAGGATGAAGAACAAGATGACACTCTGGGGAATTACGGTTCAGACTGATACACATGGCGAAGATGTTGACGCTGCTGCTGCAGATGATGATTATATTGCTTTTGTCGTATTGCACTGTCAAGGAAGGCGTTTTTATCTACTATGTGAAATTGTGCTTGCTATGACAACTGAAACCTGATTAACGTGTTGTTTAGTATTTTGCTGTGAGAACATCACTTGTTATGTATGTTGATTTGTGTTTGGTGATTGTACGACGAGTAAAGCATGATGACATTGTTGTTTAGTTGTACTCATATTTGGCTGTGAAACTTGAATTTCATGACATAGTTTGCTGTTGGACTGCAATTTGCTCGACGTCTTCGAATGGGAACAAAGCTGACCCGACAGGGCCTCTGCTAATTTATTTATTTATTACCAAAAGGGCCTCTGCTATTTATTTATTTATGAGCAAAAGGGGATACCCCTCGATTTTCGTTAATAGAAACCATTAGATGTTCACAACACTACGCCCTGCCTGCTACACAGGTTTCATTCATTACTAGTTTCAGAAAAGTGCTCATGTCATAGCCACTGAATACATCACGAGTGCTCCATACATTGCAAATAAAGAGACAATCATCCTATAGAGCACATCGATTTTCCCATTATCTTCACAAGCTCTTTCATCTCATCATTGCTGTCAACATCGTTCAACAGCTGTTGCTTGGCCATGATCAGAGGAACTGCATCTTTAACCTTCTGCTCTACATCTTCCTCTTCTGTTGTTCCTTCAGTTACTTGTCCAACACCCCAACCTGCTGGCATTGGGATTCCTCGGCTAACCAAATAATCAGCGTAGTTGCATTCCCCCACATTAGCAACTTCCCAGAAATACAAATCACATGAATATTCCCTTTTCTGCATGAATCAAATTGGAAGATCATCAACCAAACTATTAAAAAAATCAGCAACTGAAAGTAGCAGAACAACACTTAAACATATTATTACCCCATGATTCAGGCATTTTTAGAAGACTCGTCCAGGGTTGAGGATTGTGGTTGAGACGCGACGGATGACTCGGTGTGATTTGCAGTAGTGGAACCACACCAACGGCAGCGGGTTGCGATGAGCAACCACTGATGCGCGTGTCTTTGGCGGGGTGTGATGAGACCCACAAAGCGATGGTAATGGGTGGCGACTTGGCGCATATCTGGTTGTTACTTTGAAGAAGCAGGTGGAGGAGCAGCCAGCGGACATGGTTGCTGCGGCCCGAGCTTCTGATGCTAGGCAGAGTAAGTAGAAAAGAGGAGAAGCGAATATTGGATATGTCTGTTTCATTACTTGCAGAGTAGCATAGCACCATATATAGTCATAGTATAGGTTTGGATTCGAACCAGCTACAGGAGCATGTCTCTCCTTTTTCTAAAACTCAGCAACATCTCTTTACCGGTACAGTAGCTTGTTCTGTATGCCTTCTCAAGTCTTTGATTTTCTTTTTTTTGCGAGGAAGGAAGGAGGACAAAATTGTGAGTTCCTGGGACTCGAACCCAAGGCCTCTCGGTTGAATACCAAGGGTGCTAGTCACTTATGTGGCGAACGTTCCCTGGGAGGAGGACGGTAGATGAACGCATTTTCCTCGTAGTTTTAGTTGCGACGCAAGATCGAACGGTCGCAGTTTCAGGAATGTTACAGGCGAACAAGCCCAGTTGTTCTTTTCGTCCTATATATAAAAAAGTATGCTACTTGGTGTTGGCTTAGTCAACAAACGATTGTGCCAACCTTGACCGTTACATTGACATTCAACTTCTGTCATGTTTCTTCAGTCTCTTCTTCCTCCAGCCGCCAAAGCCAAACCAGCGCCGACAGGAAGCCTGCTCCCGCCTCCTACGGCTGGCTGTGCTGCCGCGCACGCATCGTGGTCACATCGCACCCTAAAACTTTGCGCATCTTCCCCGGCTCATGTTCGTTCCTGTCCAAGGCCTCACCATCGTCCTCCACCTTGGTTCGCTCGCCGTGGCGCCGCCCTCAGGTGTTGTCAACATGGTAAACAACCGAGAGGAATAAGGATATGACTGTGCATAGTGAGGATGACAGTAGGGACCCAGCAGCACGCGCAATAATTTTGTTTTTTCGGGACGGAGAAGGGAACTGGGTTGTGCGGGAGCTATGGCCCGTCTAGCCCAGGCTTTTATTTCATATGTTTAGCCCATGACCAGCCCAGTTTGTTTTTTTCCTTTCTGAAAATGGCTAGCCCAGCTATTTTGTTTTTTGCAGAATAACCAACGTAGGCCTACTTGCTTTTCTACGCCCTGCTGGGCCAGAAATCTTTCAAGACGAGGATGGATGCATTTTTCCTAGAAAATGGGCTATAAGTAATAACAAATGGGCTATAAATAATAACAACTGGGTTGTAAAATGAAAAATACAGCAAACATGCAATTAGTTCCAAAATACCTTTTTCTATCGGATTTTGGTATTTTAAATTTCGTTGTTTTTGTGCGGGTAAAATTTCATTGCATTGCAATTAAGGTATGTTTAGTTTTTAAATTAATTTGAATCTGGCTAGAAATTTTAGGCTGTATGCTGTTTAGGACAGATCTGGAGGCTGACTTGTGGGTCTACTAGGTTGACGTGTACGAAAGGCTTTGTCAACTTAGTCCACAAACGATTCTAGCAGTAGTGACCGTTGGATGTTAATCCAATGGCTGTGCTGCTTCTTCAATATCTGATCTTCTTGCTACAGCCGTCCAAACCAGCGCCGGTGGGACTGCCTGCTCCCGCCTCTCGTGGCCGGCTGTGCTGCCGCACAAGCCGCACTGCCCCACCCTACTCCATTGCTGGCCAGGCCATTCGTCTACTCACCCACACCTTCTGTTATTTTTCGGCGACGGCGGCTGGACCGGTAAACCCATGTACTCCCCACCGCGTGGGCAACCACTGCCGAGTCTTCCCCGGCTCCGTGTCGTTTCCTTCCTAGGCCTCGCTGTCGTCGCTCTCGGCGCGGCGTGGTCATCGAACGACATCCATCGGAAGTGGACTGTACGTGGAGAGGCTGACAGCTGGGTCCACGGCCGCACATAAGGAAATGCCTCCTTATTACGCGCAAAATAATGACTCCTCCACCTGACATCTGGGACCAACTGGAAGTGCCTCTGTATTTCACAAAAAACACGTTCCCCCCGCTGACAGGTCGGACCCACTAGCTATATCTTCGCACGCAAGGAAGTGCATCCTTATTACGCATAAAAAAAATGAATACTCCCGCTGCTAGCTGGGACCCAGCATAGTGGGAGGCTGACTTGGGCCTACTAAGTTGACGGGGACGGAGGGCGTTGTCAACTTAGTCAATATCAACGATTCTAGCTCCAGTGACCGTACGATGTCCAGCCAACGGCCATAGTGCCTCTTCAACCTCTGGTCTTCTCGCTTCAGCCGCCCAAAGCAGCGCCGGTCATGCCGCCTGCTCCTGCCTCCCGTGGCCGGCTGTGCTGCCGCGGAGGCCTCACCGCCCCCTACTACTGCCATCGCTAGCCAGGCCATCCCTCCACTCACCCACACCCCCTGTTATTCTGCGGCGACGACAACGTCACACCGAAGCCGAACCAGTGAACCCTCGTACTCCTCTCTGTGTGGGCATCCACTGCCGCGTCTTCCCCGGCTCCGCGCCGTCCCCTTCCTAGGCCTCGCCGTCGTCCAACGCCCTGGTGCTCTCGGCGCGGCATGGTAAATGTTGTCAAGGAAGGACTTCCATCAGAACAGTACTGTACGTGGAGAGGCTGAACGCTGGGTACATGGCCGCAGCAAGGAAGTGCCTCCTTATTACACAGAAAATAATGATTGCTCCACCTGACATCGGGGACCCACCTGACGGGCCACCGTATTTCGTGAAAAAACGTTTCCCCCCTGACTGCTGGGACCCACCAGCTACATCTTCGCACGCAAGGAAGTGCGTCCATATTACGGGCAAAAATATGATACGCCCCACATTGCTGGGACGCACCAGCTACATATTCGCACGCAAGGAAGAGCGTCCATATTACGGGCAAAAAAGTGATTCCCCCCTGACTGCTCAGACCCACCAGCTACATCTTCGCATGCAAGGAAGTGCTCGGCGGTCGGGACCCACCGGTCGAAGCGTCATAGCGTTGTCATTCTGGTCACGAACGTGTACATACATACTGGTCGATCGGTCTGTCTGCAGGCTGCAGCGATGAACCGTGGCTGTGCAAGGAAGGGCACATGTCGTAGTAGAGACGCGCACGTGTCGTAGTAGAAGCACGCACGTAGCATGTACACGTACGTACAACGGCCAGGGTGCAAGAAAGAAAATACGGCCACGTACGTACATACGGGCGGGGTCTCGAACGCCTACTCGCGCTTACATACGGCCATGGCTCGTGTACATGGCTGGGTCGAAACAGAGAAACTGCACCGTCGTCGTGTTCATGGGGAGGCAACGAAATGCGTCGTGTTCATCGGGAGGCAACGGAACGTGTGTTGTTCATCGGGAGCCAACCGTCTTGGACGGAACAGGCGATGGAAACAAGGTCTAGCGTATCACAAAACGGAGGAAATGGCCTTGTGTTTGACCGTCCAGGGTGGAAACGGGATCCAGTTCATCGGGAGGAGTCTGGCGTACTGCAAACGGAGGAAACAGACCTCCTATGGTCGAAATGGGGTCCTGTTGATCGGGAGGGGTGTGGCGTACCGCAAAACGGAGGAAACGGACTTGTGTTGGAGCGCTACGATCGAAAGGGGTCCTGTTCATCGGGAGGGGTGTGGCGTATCGCAAAACGGGACTCCATGGAATACTGTTCATCTCCACCGTCGACCTCCTCTAGCCTCCACGGGCTCCTGTTCATCCACCGTCGACCTCCTCCAGCCTGCACCTACGACTGTTCATCCACGGGCTCATGTTCATCTAGCCTGCACCGCGTGCTCCTCCACCGGCTACTATTCAACCAACCCTCTCCATGGGGGTCCTGTTCAACCACCCCTCCACGGGCTACTGTTCATCCAGCCCTCCACCTGCTACTGTTCAACCAGTCCTCCACCGGTTACTGTTCAACCAGCCCTCCACGGGGTCCTGTTCATCCAGCCCTCCAAGGGGTCCTGTTCATCCACCGGCTCGATCGATCGGGGTACTGTTCATCTAGCGACAACGGCCTCTACTACCACTGGGTCCTGTTCATCCAACCCCCACCGAGAACTTTTCATCCAAACCCCCAACAACGCTCACTGTTCATCAAGGGAAGGAGGCACAGTGTTCGATCGGCTTCAGTTCGCAGCAGTAGCGAAGGAATCACTTGGGTTCAGTTAATAGCAAGGGATCGGTCGATCGATCGAGTTCAGTAACGCGTAGCCTGCAGTGCAATCACTCGGGTTCAGTTAGATCCCAACGCCTCGCTCGGGTTCAATTAGAGCGCAAAGCCTCGCACACACGCGCGTACGTACGAGAGAAGCGCGCAACGCTCGGCCCCCGACCACCAACCGTAACCGGGAACTCCCCCGATATTTTCCTCGCCCTCGCTTCTACCACAGTTTTCTCCATCATGGATGGCCCAAAGAATGTCATGCAGCTGCGTCTCCGGCCTGCCGAGGACGAAAAGCCCATTTTCTGTCATGATTTTTTGTCATAGAAGTAGGAGCCCACCACATCTATGATGATACCTGGTTTTGTCACAATTATCGTCATAGAAGTGTCATAAGTATGACAGAAATTTTTTTCGTTCGCCCCAAAATGTCACGGATGTGTCTTTTTTTGTAGTGTGAGTAATGGACTCACGCTGGGGGCTAAGTCAGGGGCTGCATTGTGGACTGGGGCCCGGGCTGATTGTGATGACCTCCGGCGCGCTTGAGGTGCTTGCTGGGGGCTCGTCATCCATCGAGGTCTTGGCCCTCTTCGCCATCCTCTGTGCCAATGTCTCCGTGTCCCTACAGAGTTAAGCCAAGACGAGATCAAGTATGTGAAATAACCAAAACAGAGATTAAGGAAATGGAGAAGGTGGTGGAGCACTTACTCGTCCCCTTCTTCATCCTCTTCCTCCGGCCTCCTCTTGTTCGGGCTCATGGAAGAGAGGTCATAGTCGGCCTCTGGTATGGTGTCCGTTTGGAGGGGTGGAGACGGAGGCCTGGGGCGCTTGGCCGCGGCTGAAGCAGTGGCCGCTGCTTCCTGTGCTGCCACGGCTGTGCGCCTCGTATGGTGCACGGATTGCACCTGGGCCTCTTGCCGCTGTGCGGCCTTGCCGGCCGCCCTCTTAGCAGGAACCTCTTCGGGAAAGGAGGCTCGCCGCACTGGCTCGCTGGAGCCAATTCGCCGGAGGACGTGCTTCCTCCCCCTGGACTGGGGGCTCCTCGGGCGGCTCCTCTTCGTCCATGTCGTCGGCCGCCTCCTCGGTAGAAGGGCCCCCGGTGGCGGCGCCGCTGCGCTCCCCGATGGTCTCCGTCTTCTCAGCAAAATCTTCTTTGGCCCCGGCCTCGCTTTCCCGAAAGCTGACGCTGCTGGCCGCGGCGGCAAGAGCTGCCTCTTCCACCCTGCTGGCGATGTGTGCCACCTCTTCGTCGGTGGTGTCGCAGACGAGTTGCGTTTCCTCGCGTACGGGCCGCTCTGACAAGCTGTCAAAGAACTCTTGCACCCACACTCCATCTGGCTCGACCCAGCTCTGGTCATGGCCGTGAGCGTTGAACTCCGGCAACATAGAAATGATGGAGGACTGGGCGGAGTTGTTGCACAGGGGGACCATGGCCGCCGGCAACTTGAACAAATTGTCGACCTTCTCAGCCTTGCCGGCTTTTTTAGCCTTGCCGGGCTTGTCGACCTTGAGTTGGAACAACTTTAAGCGTAGGGACGCGTGCCGCATCACTGTAAAGTTGCAATTCAGGCCGGGGCGCAACCTCATAATATCCGCCGCATTCCGAAAATCGCAAGCCGGCCTCCCTTTGTTATGCAGAGGGGCGATACGGCGGCGGAGGAAATCGGCCACGATCATCTCCAGAGTAAGCCCGGCAGCCTTGAATCGGTGGACTCTAGTGGTGGTGACTGTGTGCATCTTGTCCTATGGGTCGAGGTTGCCCCAATTGCTGTGACGGGCCACTTGCGCTTGTCGGGGGGTGCAAAATGGATGCGGCTCTATTTCCACAATCCAGCACCACCTGTGCAAAATTCGTGCCACTTCTCCTTTTAGGTCCCGTTTGGATACGTCTCCTTGCAACAAGCCCTCGGGATCCAGGTGACACTGATACGTCTCCAACGTATCTACTTTTTCTCATGCTTTGCCTCTTCTTTTGGACTCTAATTTGCATGATTTGAATGAAACTAACCCCGGACTCACGCTGTTTTCAGCAGAACTACCATGGTGTTGTTTTTGTGCAGAAATAAAAGTTCTCGGAATGGAACGAAACTTTGTGAGGATTTTTTACATCAATAATAAGAATTTCTGGAGCCAAGACCCACCAGAGAAGGACCCCAGGTTGGGCACAACCCACCAGGGCGCGCCCCCCTCTCCAGGCATGCCTACATGGGTTGTACCCACTTGGTGGCCCCGCTGACGACCCCCCCTGATACTATAAAATCACATATTTCCAGAAGAAAAAAAACAGGGAGAAAGAATTATCACGATCCACGAGACGGAGCCGCCGCCAAACCCTGTTCTTCCTCAGGAGGGCGGATCTGGAGTCCGTTTGGGGCTCCGGAGAGGGGGATCTTCGTTCTTCGTCATCACAACCAATCTCCATCGCCAATTCCATGATGCTCCCCACCGGGATTGAGTAATTCCTTCGTAGGCTCGCTGGTCGGTGACGAGTTGGATGAGATTCATCATGTAATCGAGTTAGTTTTGTTAGGGCTTGATCCCTAGTATCCACTATGTTCGTAGATCGATGTTGCTATGAATTTGATATGCTTAATGCTTGTCACTTTGGGACCGGGTGCCATGAACTCAGATCTGAACCGTTTATGAAATCATCATTATATCCATGTTTTAGATCCGATCTTCCAAGTTGTAGTCACCTACTACGGTTATGATCCGACAACCCCGGAGTGACAACAACCGGGCCCACTCTCGGTGATGACCGTAGTTTGAGGAGTTCATGTATTCACTATGTGTTATTGCTTTGTTCCAGTTCTTTATTAAAAGGAGGCCTTAATATCCCTTAGTTTCCAATATGAACCCCGCTGCCACGAGAGGGTAGGACAAAAGATGGCATGCAAGTTCTTTTAATAAAGCACGTATGACTATTTACGGAATACATGCCTACATTATATCGATGAACTGGAGCTAGTGTCGTATCGCCCTAGGTTATAACTGTCACATGATGAATATCATCCAACAAGTCACCGATCCAATGCGTATGAATTTATCTTATATTGTTTCTGCTAAGTTACTATTGCTATCATCACTGTTACACTTGCTACAAAAATACTGCTATCACTCTTACCATTACTGTTGCTGCTGTCACTACTATCAAAAATATCAAACTACTTTGCTACTAATCACTTTGCTGCAGATAATTAATATCCAGGTGTGGTTGAATTGACAACTCAGCTGCTAATACCTTCAAATATGCTTTGGATCCCCTAGACTAGTGGGTTATCAAGACCTTTTTATCGCGCCGTTGCCGGGGAGCACATCTATATTTGTTGAGTCACTTGGGATTATTATCATGTTATCACTATGAAGAATCGGAAGGATCCAAAGACTAAGATATTTCCCTCAAAGACGAGGGGAGGTAAGGAACTGCCATCCAATTCTGCTTTAGATTCACCTTCTGTTATGAGTAAACTTGCAACACCACCACATGCTATTAATTCTAATATGTCGCAAGTTATTGATGATGCTACTACTGCTATGGATAATGCTTATGATGATGCAAGTACCTTGCTTGATAATGATGATGTGCCACTTGGTGAATTTGTTGATGAACAAATTGCTAGAGTAATACAACATGATGTTGCTGAATCTGATGATGAGCTTGAAACTGAAACTCCTAAAACACCTGCTAGAACTAGCCTTCTTAGCTATGAATTGCCTAAGGTACCGGAAGGTTATGTTATGAGTGAAGAAACAACTAGATATATTCTTGCTTGCAATGATAGAGATGATCTAGAGAAATTACTATGCAAGTATAAAGTAAAATCTCTGAATGCTAGAATTAAATGTGATCCTAAGTTTGCTACTTCACCAATCTTTTTTGATGACAAGGATTATGAATTCCCTGTCGACCCGGAGTTAATTACTTTGGTTGAATCTGATCCTTTCCATGGTTATGAAACTGAAATTGTTGTGGCACATCTTACTAAGTTGAATGATATAGCCACCCTTTTTACTCATGATGAGAAAACTCGCTACTACTTTATTCTCAAATTATTTCCGTTCTCATTAAAGGGTGATGCTAAAGCTTGGTACAATACTCTTGCTCCTGGTTGTGTGCGTAGTCCCCTGGATATGATTATTACTTCTCTGAAAATTATTTTCCTGCTCATAAGAAACAAATTGCCTTACAGGAAATATTTAACTTTGTGCAAACTAAAGAAGAGAGTCTCCCACAAGCTTGGGGGAGGCTTTGCCAGTTACTTAATGCTTTGCCTGATCATCCTCTTAAGAAAAATGAAATACTTGATATCTTCTATAATGGACTAACCGATGCTTCCAGGGACTTTCTAGATAGTTGTGCTGGTTGTGTTTTTAGGGAACGAACTATTGCTCAAGCTGAGGAATTATTGAATAACATATTGAAAATTTATGATGATTGGACTATTCCTGAATTACCGGCTAAACCCACTCCGAAGAATAGGGGTATATTATATCTCAGTCCTGAAGATATGCAAGAGGCAAAGAAATCCAGGAAGGAAAAAGGTATTAAAGATGAGGATGTTAAAAATTTACCTCGTACTGAAGAAATACATGGGCTTAATACACCACCACTGCCTAAGGTGGTAGAGGTAAATTCTCTTATGAAGTTCAATGAAAATGATAATCCTCACAATATGCATCCTAGTCAATGCCTTTATGAGTTTCAAAACTATATTAGAAAACAAGATCACTTCAATGCAAATGTTATGAAACAGTTGAAATATAATTCTGATATGATTGCTCGCTTGAGTGACTTGTTATTTAGAATATCAAATGATGTTAAAACATGCTTCTATGGTTCAAACTCAATTAGAACAAGTTGCTAAATCCCAAAGAGAATTGCTTGATGAAATGAATCATAACATGCATAACTTTGCTGTTAGAGTTGCAACTAGAGCAGGTAAAATGACTCAGGAACCACTTTATCCCGAGGGACACACAAAAAGAATAGAAGAAGACTCACAAAGAAATAACACTAGTGCACCTAGTCCATCTAGAAATAAAAAGAAAAATGATAGGACTTTGCACACTTCTAGTGAACGTGAAATAGAAAAACCTCCTGATAATGAAAATGAAACTTCTATCTCGATCTTTGAAACTCCCGGTAATGAACACTCACCTAGTGATAATGAAAAAGATAATGATGAGGTTCATGAAGACACTCAACCAAATAATGATAAAGAAGCATATAATGATGTTGAGATATAACCACCTATTGATCTTGATAACCCACAACCCAAAAATAAGAGATATGATAAAGGAGACTTTGTTGCTAGAAAACACGGTAAAGAAAGAGAATCATGGGTTCAAAAACCTATGACTTTTCCACCCAACTAAAAAGAGAGATGATGAAGAATTTGAACGCAATGCTGAAATGCTGAGGCCAGTCTTTTTGCGTACTCGCTTGACTGATATCTTGAAAATGCCTCCTTATGCAAAGTATATGAAAGACATCATCACAAATAAGAGAAAAATACCGGAAGCTGAAATCTCCACTATGCTTGCTAATTATACTTTCAAAGATGGAGTACCTAAAAAACTTGGAGATCCGGGTATACCAACTATACCTTGCTCTATCAAAAAGAATTATGTGAAAACTGCTTTGTGTGATTTAGGAGCTGGTGTTAGTGCTATGTCTTTCTCTTTATATAAAAGACTTGATTTGAATAAACTCACACCTACTGAAATATCTTTGCAAATGACCGACGAGTCAACTACCATACCTATCGGTATTTGTGAGGATGTGCCCGTTGTTGTTACTAATGTTACTATTTTGACTGACTTTGTTATACTTGAGATGCCCGAGGACAAAAACATGTTGATTATCCTTGGTAGACACATCTTGAATAATGCAGGGGCTGTTATTGATTGCAATAAAAGCAAGGTCACTTTTCATATCAATGGTAATGAGCATACGGTGCACTTTCCGAAGAAACAATTCCAAGTGAATGGTATTAATGTTATTGAGAAATCTCTGACAATCACTATTGGAAGTTTTCAAATACCTCTACCTACTGTCAAAAAGAAATATGAAATGCTTATTGTTGGGGAAATTCATATCCCCATTGAGGTAACTTAGTGATTTACAATAGTTCTTTGGTTTCATTCTAATTGAAAGTGGTTGTTAATAAGACCTGATCAACCTTACTAATAAATCATTTTTGAGCGGTATGAAGTTGATGAATTTAGTAAGCACTACCTTCTGTCCTTACTCTTTGTTTTCTGTTTTTACTAGTTAAATGAAATAAAATGCCATGTTTTGTCTATTTTCTGAATTTTCCGTGCAATAAAAAAATGACCCAAAAATAAAAGTTCTCAGAATGCCCTGAAAATTTTAGATGATTTTTTTCTGAATATTTATGAATTATTGGTGCAAATAATACTAGAGGGAGGTGCACTAGGTGGGCGCAACCCACCTGGGTGTGCCAGGACCCCAGGCGTGCCCTGGTGGGTTGTGGTCCCCACGTGGGCCCCCTCACTTACCTCTTCATCCCACATCATCACTCACCTACAGAAAAAATCCCCATTGCTCTTTCTCTCTCGCGTGTTCTTGAGCTCAAACCCGCGGATTTTGATCTGTTTGCTCGAAGCTCCGTTTCCGTAACTGTTTCGAGGGATTGTTGCTTGGAAAAATTGTACGCAGACATGAATATCTTCAGGAAGTTTGGCTAAAAAAGAACTTCAAGGGTGTTATTGGGGAGTCTTCTAACAGTGATCTCTGCCCTCGGAGGTTGGCGGAGGTACGGCCGTGCGAATGGCCGCATGCCCCGTTCCTACAAGAGGTCGGAATCCATAAGGAGTTCATGCAATACATCGCTAATGCCTGCCTCACGGACTTCATCGCAGATGAGTGTGACCAACACCAAATCCTCACAAACATCTTTGTTCAAAGTTTTACTTTCCTGCCTAGAAATAATCCTCCTGAAGTGAGCTTTGACTTATATGCTAAAAACCATCAAATACCACTTACTGAATTTTGTAACATATGCATGATCCCGTCTGATGGGATCTTGGCTGAGCCTAGGCCGGCCGAGTTTGAGGCCTTTGTCGCACTTTGACAATGGGTGATGAGAGAAGAGTGTCGGCCATCACTGCCGCTGGCTTGCATTTTCCTGCTGTTAGTTACTTTGCACTTTTTATTACCAAATGCTTGCTTGCTAGAGAGGGGGTGGGTGCACTTAGTTCACCAGACCTTGCTATTTTACGTCGTGCACTCGAGTGCGATAACATGTATAGCTTGGGAGTTATCGTGGCTCGTCGCCTGCACCTTAATAAATCCTAGGGTAAAATACATGTTGGGATTTTTGCTACTCGTTTGGCGGCTCACTTCGAGGTTGAGATACGCCCTCATGATTACCTTCTGACCAAGGTTTACCTAGACCAAGCCGCCATGGATCACCATCACTTTCTTGCACATGATCGTCCTGACATTGCCATTCCTTATAACCTGGTTTATAGCGCTACAACTCGTGATGTTATCCCCTTGCCTGCACCTGCTTTGTTTGATTCTGTTGCTAGGGGCGGATATAGGATTATGCCTGCAGACATCATCGTCTGCTGGAACGCTCACGCTACTCAGGATCCCTACTACCCTCCAGGCTACTGATCGACTACCAAGTTAGGCCAAAAGCCTAAGCTTGGGCGAGTACGTGTTTCTCACCGACATTACATTCATGTTCACATATCATTCAATTTATCGGTGTTCACACTTTTTCATTGTATCATCCATGCTTAGATTTATTTTCTTGCTTTCTTCTTGTCCGTTTGAAAAACTTTAGAAAAAAAAACCAAAAAAATTAGTTGTAGTAATTTACTTTCTATGCATGCTTAGTAGTAGTACTAAAAAGAAAATCCAAAAAGGATTGTTTGTTCTTTATTTTTGCTTGTTGGGAGCTTTCCCGTGTAAATAGTTTTTCTCGTTTTTTCTTTTTATTTGCTTGTTGAAGAAAACCAAAAACTCCAAAAATATTTTAGTGTGTTTCTCTGAATTTATTGCTTTTTATTCGGGTTGTACTCTTGCACATTATTATTTTCATATCATTTGATCGTGCAAGTGAAAGGCAATAATGACGATATTCGATGAACTAGCCTTGGCAAAGAGAAACTGGTATGAACTCGACTTGTTCTGTTTGTGGAAATATGTTTAACCTAGTATCCAGGCTTCAGCCCATTATAATTAAACATGTTTGCAATGACAATTAGAGATTATAGTTTCTCATGCCATGCATAAGTAGATGGGATTTGATAATGATTTATCTTGGATATCAACATAGCGTTAAAATGATTGTGATGTAGTATGATGATATGGTATCCTCCTTTGATGTTTGAGTGGCTTGACTTGGCACATGTTCTTGCACGTAGTTGAATCAAAACCAACATAGCCTCTATGATATTTATGTTCATGGTGTTCATATCATACTCATGCTAGTGTCCAATGTTACTTATGCATAATGCATGGTTATGATCGTTGTTGCTCTCTAGCTGGCCGCTTCTCAATCTAAATTGCTAGCCTTCGCCTGTACTAAGTGGGAACTCTGCTTGTACATCAAAAACCTTGAACCCAAATTTATTCCAGATGAGTCCACCTCTAAAAACTTCTAAAAAAATTATCCTTTTGTGTGCCTGGATCGTTCATGGAACAACAGGAGGTGGTCGATATCTTCCGTGCTAAGCGGGTTATTCTCAGGCCGAGTGTTTATTCACTCGCCATCGCACGAGAAAATGGGAGGTAATAGGGATGCCCAGTCCCAAACTGCAAACATGAAAATAATCAAACAAAAACTCCCAATGGAGTCAAACCCTTTAATTTTATCGCTTGGGAACCGCCAAGCATGCTTAGCATGGAAGATGTTGATAACTGATGGTCGTGAAGGGAATAAGAAGGGTGCATGTCTCAAAATATCATTTATATCTGTTTTAAAAACTGAGCTCTGGCACCTCTGCAAATCCCTGCTTCCCTCTGCGAAGGGACTTTCTATGTACTTTTATGTTGTGTCATCACCTTCTAAAAACAAGTGCCAGAAACTGAGTAGAGCACAGCTGTCATGATTTATGCATTGTGTGTAGCTAATGTTGGGTGAATCATGGCTGGATCTTTTCTACCATGAATTACAATGTTTAGTCGCTGCTTGAACTTTAGAGGTGCTCTGCAATTATGTTTTGCGGTCTCAGTAAGGGCTAGTGGGACACCACTATTGTCATATCATATCATGGTTGTGTTGACAACGTGTTGCTGTTTGAGATATCTTATTATTGCTCGCTAGCTGATTATGTCATTGATATGAGTCATTATAATCTTCAAGATTTATTGTCGACATGGTTAGTTATAATGATTGGCTGAAAACCTAGGTGTTGTTTAAGCCTATTTATGCAAACAAGAGCAAAAGAGTTCATAAAAGTTTTTCTCTCTCACTTTCAGTTTATCAACGGAATTGCTTGAGGACAACCAAAGGTTTAAGCTTGGGGTAGTTGATACGTCTCCAATGTATCTACCTTTTCTCACGCTTTTCCTCTTGTTTTGGACTCTAATTTGCATTATATGAATGAAACTAACCCCGGACTAACGCTGCTTTCAACAGAAATACCATGGTGTTGTTTTTGTGCAGAAATAAAAGTTCTCGGAATGGAATGAAACTTTGCCAGGATTTTTTATATCAATAATAAGAATTTCTGGAGCCAAGACCCACTAGAGAAGGGCCCCAGGTTGGGCACAACCCACCAGGGCGCGCCCCCCTCTCCTGGCGCGCCCAGGTGGGTTGTACCCACCTGGTGGCCCCGTTGACGACCCCCTTGATACTATAAAATCACATATTTCTAGAAAAAACCAGGGAGAAAGAATTATCGTCATCCATGAGACTGAGCCGCGGCCAAGCCCTGTTCTTCCTCGGGAGGGCAGATCTGGAGTCCGATTAGGGCTCCGGAGAGGGGGATCTTCGTTCTTCGTCATCACCAACAGATCTCCATCGCCAATTCCATGATGCTCCCCACCAGGAGTGAGTTATTCCTTCGTAGGCTCGCTAGTTGGTGACGAGTTGGATGAGATTCATCATGTAATCGAGTTAGTTATGTTAGGGCTTGATCCCTAGTATCCACTATGTTCCTAGATTGATGTTGCTATGACTTTGCTATGCTTAATGCTTGTCACTTTGGGCTCGGGTGCCATGAACTCAGATCTGAACAGTTTATGAATTCATCATTATATCCATGTTTTAGATCTGATCTTGCAAGTTATAGTCACCTACTACGGTTATGATCCGACAACCCCGGAGTGACAACAACCGGGCCCACTCTCGGTGATGACTGTAGTTTGAGGAGTTCATGTATTCACTATGTGTAAATGCTTTGTTCCGGTTCTCTATTAAAAGGAGGCCTTAATATCCCTTAATTTCCAATATGGACCCCGCTGCCACGGGAGGGTAGGATAAAAGATGTCATGCAAGTTCTTTTAATAAAGCATGTATGACTATTTACGGAATACATGCCTACATTATATCTATAAACTGAAGCTAGTGTCGTATCGCCCTAGGTTATAAGCATCACCGATGAATATCATCCAACAAGTCACCGATCCAATGCCTACGAATTTATCTTATATTGTTTACGCTAAGTTACTATTGCTATCATACAGTTACACTTGCTACAAAAATACTGCTATCAACATTACCATATCTTTGTCTTGTCACTACTATCAAAACTATCAAACTACTTTGCTACTGATCACTTTGCTGCAGATAATTAATCTCCAGGTGTGGTTGAATTGACAACTCAGCTGCTAATACCTTCAAATATTCTTTGGCTCGCCTTGTATCGAATCTATAAATATTTGTTGAATACTCTACCCTCAAAAACTGTTGCGATCCCCTATACTTGTGGGTTATCAGACACAGCCGAATAGCGCCCCTCCTGGCTGGATCCGGGGGATGAAATAGTGGCGGAAGAGCACCGTGTTGGGGACCACCCCAGCGAAATTCTCACAGAGGTGGGCGAGATGGCCATACACGCCACGGCGTCCGGTGTGAAATCCAAAAGATGGAAGCCGAAGGTATACATGATGTCGATGAAGAAATCCGAGAATGGGGGGCAGAGACCGCAGTAGAGATAATCAACGAAAAAGGGGAATCTATCTGGACCTGGCGCGCCATTGGGGCCAGGGATGCCCCGTCGTCTACCTCCCCCGCATGAACTGGTACCGATCCTTGAGTGCACGCGTATCAAGCCCAGGAGCAAAGACGACGTGCTCCCTCTGCATTGTCACCAGCTCGCCCTCCGGCACCTCTTCCCCCTCGCTCACCTTGAGCGCTCCTTTGCCCTTGTTTTTGGGCGCCATAGCAGCCAACGGAGGGTGAGGGGACCAAAAGTAGTGAGGGCGCAGCGGCGATGGGTGGAGGAGGAGGCTCTGGATTGGGCTCGAGGAAGAAGAAGGAGACGACGGTTTCCTAGATTGGAATGGGCGAAAGGGGTAAATGAGCAGCGCCCCTGCGGATTCCTCTTTTTATAGGGAAGGCGCGGGGCTGTCTCTTTACTGTTTGATGTGAAGGCATTGGCGCAGGCACATGCGTAATGGAACCATTCCACGCACGACCCCCACGCCGCGCACTCAATATAGATCATGGGGAAGCGCAGCTGACAAGGAGACTATAACAGTTATACCCTACCACGCGTGCCCGCGCACTGTTTGGGCCTGGCCCGACGACGCTCTGCGCTCGTGCGTGGCCCAGGCCCGGGGGCTCCTATCGGTGTACTAAAGTTTGGGCCCTTTAGCACCCCATACTTGTGCACGGGCAGTCGTAGCCTGATGTCTACTACGCAACCTTCTTCTTGTAGACGTTGTTGGGCCTCCAAGTGTAGAGGTTTGTAGGACAGTAGCAAATTTCCCTCAAGTGGAGGACCTAAGGTTTATCAATCTGTGGGAGGCATAGGTTGAAGATGGTCTCTCTCAAACAACCCTGCAACCAAATAACAAAGAGTCTCTTGTGTCCCCAACACACCCAATACAATGGTAAATTGTATAGGTGCACTAGTTCGGTGAAGAGATGGTGATACAAGTGCAATATGGATGGTAGATATAGGTTTTCGTAATCTGAAATTATAAAAACAGCAAGGTAACTAATGATAAAAGTGAGCGTAAACGGTATTGCAATGATAGGAAACAAGGCCTAGGGTTCATACTTTCACTAGTGCAAGTTCTCTCAATAATAATAACATAATTGGATCATATAACTATCCCTCAACATGCAACAAAGAGTCACTCCAAAATCACTAATAGCGAAGAACAAACGAAGAGATTATGGTAGGGTACGAAACCACCTCAAAGTTATCCTTTACGATCGATCTATTCAAGAGTTCATACTAGAATAACACCTTAAGACACATATCAACCAAAACCCTAATGTCACCTAGATACTCCAATGTCACCTCAAGTATCTGTGGGTATGATTATACGATATGCATCACACAATCTCAGATTCATCTATTCAACCAACACATAGAACTTCAAATAGTGCCCAAAAGTTTCTACCGAAGAGTCAAGGCGAAAACGTGTACCAACACCTATGCATAGGTTCATGGGCGGAACCCACAAGTTGATCACCAAAACATACATCAAGTGAATCACGTGATATCCCATTGTCACCACAGATACGCACATGCAGGACATACATCAAGTGTTCTCAAATCCTTAAAGAATCAATCCGATAAGATAACTTCAAAGGGAAAACTCAATCCATTACAAGAGAGTAGAGGGGGAGAAACATCATAAGATCCAACCATAATAGCAAAGCTCGCGATACATCAAGATCATGCCACGTCAAGAACACGAGAGAGAGAGAGAGAGATCAAACACATAGCTACTGGTACATACCCTCAGCCACGAGGGTGAACTACTCCCTCCTCATCATGGAGAGCGCCGGGATGATGAAGATGGCCACCGGTGAGGGATTCCCCCTCCGGCAGGGTGCCGGAACATGGTCCCGATTGGTTTTTGGTGGCTACAGAGGCTTGCGGCGACGGAACTCCCGATCTATTCTGTTCCACGATGGTTTTAGGGTATATGGAGATATATAGGCGAAATAAGTCGGTAAGGGGAGCCGCGAGGGGCCCACGAGGGTGGAGGGCACGCCCAGGGGGTGGGCGCCCCCCTGCCTCGTGCCTTCCTTGTTGCTTCCCTTACATACACTCCAGGTCTTCTAGATTGCTTCCGTCCCAAAAATAACTTTCCCGAAGGTTTCATTCCGTTTGGACTCAGTTTGATATTCCTTTTCTGCCAAACACTGAAACAAGGGAAAAAACAGAAACTGGCACTGGGCTCTGGGTCAATAGGTTAGTCCCAAATATAATATAAAAGTGTATAATAAAGCCCATTAAACATCCAAGATGGATAATATAATAGCATGAATACTTCATAAATTATAGATACGTTGGAGATGTATCATAGCCCCACGCGCAGCGAGGCATGAAGAACGCGATCGAGGATAAAAACGAGATACAAGGCGAAGAGAGGTGGCCAATCCAGAGAGTAGAGGATGAGCTGGATCTTGCCAGTCTTGCCGGGATAGTTTGCGCCACCCCATCAAGATCCGCACCGGGACAGCTTGCAGGGCACTAACAAGAGCACCACCCTTGTGATTGAGAGCTCTGACACCATCGACAATGTTAAGGCCAAGACCCAGGGGGCACGTGTAGAGGCGTGCAGATCTTTGTGGAGGCCAGAAGATGAGGTACCTAGCAAGATCCTTGCCGGAGACGTCTGCGAGGTCTCAGCAAGATCCTTGCCGAGGACATCGACAAGACCGCGGCAAGACTCCGCCACCCCGTCACCACTCCAGCGCCGTGTCCGGCCAGCCAGCCTAGGAAGCGCCTACGTGGTGGCATGCAGATCTTTGTGAAGATCCTGCCACCTCTCCAGTAGCGGCCAGCCAATAACTCAACCTTGCATGCTTCGCCGGCATGGACGCGTGTCAAGACGGAGCGGGGCGGCGACGGACGGGACGGGTTCTACTCCCGTCCCCGATAAAGTTGAGGGACACGGAAGTAACGCATTTAATGCGTTTTTTCCTAAGACGCTGGTGATAAACATGGGCGCAGTAGCTACTTTACACCTTCTGTGTGCCACTGTGGCAGCCCCTTGGACATATAAAAGGAGGCCCACCGTGTACTGGAGGGGGATTCAGACTTTTGAACCTCTCGGCCCAGCTTGCATGCATAGCGGCGAGCCGAAGCTCAAGAACACAAGATATACACTCAAGCAGGACTAGGGTTTTACGCTTCTCAGCGGCCCAAACCTGGGTAAAAATTCGTCGTATTCACCGTTAGATCCGCTATTTGCACCACGCCTCTTCCCTGCCAAACTGTAGAAGGGATTCACGTGGTCCCGTAGGTGTCGTGCTCACGGACACCATTGAGATACGTGAGGGGGTGCTCCACATCCGGGATGTTCAAGGGCCCAAGAAGATGCGAACCGTGGAGGCCAGGCTCGAGGCGGTGGAGTAGGAGATCTTCAAGTGCCAAGGGATGTTGGAGCATGGACTCAGTGCCAATCACCTCATGATCACGGAATTCACCTGTGATCACAACATGGATGGCCGGTCTATGAAGGACATCGTCTTCACCTTCAATGAGCAAATCAATTTTCTGCAAAGCCAAATCTATGATCTTCAAAAACAAGTTTTTGAGTCTGAGGCAAGATTTAAAGGTATGAGTTTAGCTGCCAGTTGCAGGACCCAGGAGACTCGTGCTTCCTCTTATGATGGTGAGCCACTGCCATAGAAGCTGGAGGAAAAGTTTGCATCTACCTCATCACCACCACCATCACCAAAGGAGACTTCAGTACACAGGTATGGGCATTCCCCTTGGCTTGTGCCAAGCTTGGGGGAGATGCCCCGATATCGTATCACCATCACTTTTATTTACCTTTACCTATCTTAGTTCGATCCATAGTTATTTCGTAATTTAGTTGAATAAAATTTTAGTATGATATGTTTTGAGTGCTAGTTTTGTGATCTATCTATCTATGTAATCGAGTGAGAGTTATATTATAAAGTTTAGTTTGAGTTTTTGCTTCTTTACTTTTCTGTTTCAATTAAAATAAAAGAAAATAATGAAAAATATCATATGCTAATCTTATCGTAAGTAATGACATCACATAAGGAAAGTATAAGTGGTAAAATTTATAGGAAGTTAACAAACATAGCATTGGTCAATGATGAAATTCATGAAAGAATTAATATGGCAAGATAAGATTCACATGCAAATACACTATCTTGGACATCTTTATGATTGTGAGCACCCATTAAAAAATCTTATGCCAAAATTGTTGACCTTGGACAAGGAAGACAACATAATGATTTATGTTTGTTCATATTCACATAGAAGTTATATTGTCATAGATCCTTCAACATGTGGTTCTTGCCCAATATCTTTGCTAGCCAAAAATCCGCATTAAGTATAGGTACTACTTGTGCATCCAAAACCCTTAACCCAAATCAATGTTTTGAGAGTCCACCATACCTACCTATGGATTGAGCAAGATCCTTCAAGTAAGTTGTCATCAGTGCAAAAAGGCAATAAAAATTGCTCCTAAATGTGTTTGATCATTTAGTGTAAGGGAAAATAAGTGTTGTACGAAATTGTGATGGCAAAGTAGTAAATATGATGGACTGCATAATAAAGGTTGCTATCATAAGGGGGCAATACAACATGACGTTCTTTTAAATTAAGAGATTGTGCATAGAAAATCAAAAAGCGCATGACAACATCTACTTCCCTCTGCGAAGGGCCTATCTTTTACTTTTATGCAAGAATCAAAGTACTTTCCTCTATTCATTTTTATTTTTATCTTTGGCTAGCATCATGTGGTGAGGAAAGATCTAGGCACATTTACCCATTTGGATATGAGTGAGCACGAGTTATGATTGTTGACATCACCCTTGAGGTGAATAAGTTCGAAGGCAAAACTATAAGCCCCTATCTTTCTATGTGTCCAGTTGAAATTTTTTGCTCATGTATATGTTGTGAGTGTTAGCAATCATAGAAGATTAAATGATTGTTGAGTATGTGGACTTGCCAAAAGGCTCCGATACGAGACCCTTCGTGGAAATATGATGAATTGTAATTGCAAAGTTGACTGAGAACATAGTTTGTTAGTCTTCAATAAAGTTTATGCTTTCTACTTCGATGTTGCCATGAATTATTACTTGTTCATGAGAAGCTATATGATAAAGTTTTATGATAAAGTTTGTTGCTATTGTAATAATATGCATGATGCTACTATGTCCGTATTTTGTTTTTATCGACACCTCTCTCTCTCTAGACATGTGGACATGATTTTTTATATCGCCTTTTGCTTGAGGACAAGCGAGGTCTAAGCTTGGGGGAGTTGATACGTCCATTTTGCATCATGTTTTCATACTGTTATTTATAATGTTTTTATTCTTTATAATACTTTATGGAGTAATTCTAATGCCTTTTCTCTCATAATATGCAAGCTTAACAAAGAGGGAGAATGCCGGCAGCTGGAATTATGGACCTAAGAAATCTACGTCAGAGTTACCTATTCTGCACATCTCCGAATGAGCTGAAATTTTACCGAGAATTATTTTGGAATAAATAAAAAATACTGGAGAAAAGAGCTACCAGAGGGGGGCTGCCAGGTTCCCACAAGACACCAGGGCACGCCCTTGTGGATGGTGGGCACCCGGCCCAACTCCGATGCCCATCTTGTGTATATAAGGTCTTTTGACCTAGAAAAAATAAAGAGAGGACTTTTGGGACGGAGCATCGCCGTCTCGAGGGGGAACTTGGGCAACAGCACTTTTGCCCTCCAGCGGAGCGATTCCGCCGAGGAAACTTCCCTCCTGAAGGGGGAAATCAAATCCATCGTCATCACCAACAACCTTATCATCTTTAGGAGGCCAATCTTCATCAACATCTTCAACAACACCATCTCATCTCAGAACCCTAGTTCATCTCTTGTGTGCAATCTTTGTACCGGAACCTCAGATTGGTACCTGTGGGTGACTAGTAGTGTTGATTACCTCTTGTAGTTGATGCTATATGGTTTATTTGGTGGAAGATTATATGTTCAGATCCATTATGCTAATTAATACCCCTCTGATCTTGAGCATGAATATTATTTGTGAGTAGTTAACTTTGTTCTTGAGGCCACGGGAGAAGTCATGTTGCAAGTAATCATGTGAATTTGGTATTCGTTTGACATTTTGATGATATGTATGTTGTGATTCCCTGAGTGGTGTTATGTGAATGTCGACTACATGACACTTCACCATCTTTGGGCCCAAGGGAATGCATTGTGGAGTAGTTATTAGATGATGGGTTGCTAGAGTGACAGAAGCTTAAACCCTGGTTTATACGCTATTTCGTAAGGGGATGATTTGGATTCATAATTTAATGATATGGTTAGATTTTATCTTAATACATTTCTCATAGTTGCGGATGCTTGCGAGGGGGTTAATCATAAGTGGGAGGCTTGTTAAAGTAAGAACAACACCCAAGCATGAGTCCACCAACATATCAAATTATAAAAGTACTGAACGTGAATCAAAGCAACATGATGAAAGTGACTAGATGAAATTCACGTGTGCCCTCAAGAACACTTTGCGTATTATAAGAGACTGTTCCAGCCTGTCCTTTGCTACAAAAAGGATTGGGCTACCTTGTTGCACTTTATTTACCATTACCGTTACTTGCTCATTACAAATTATCTTACTATCAAACTATTTGTTACCGACAATTTCAGTGCTTGCAGAAATTACCTTGCTGAACACCGCTTGTCATTTTGTTCTGCTCCTCGTTGGGCTCGACACTCTTACTTATTGAAAGGACTATTATTGATCCCCTATACTTGTGGTCATCACAAAGCGACCGGTCATCTGACGTGAGCGCCCGTATGGAAGGTCGTCCTTTGGTCCGTCTTCGAGATTCTTTCCTGATTTTGTTCTGATTTCTTTCTAACTAACTTTTATCTTTGATCTCGTGATTACCTATAAGCTTAGCCTTTATAAGAAGGGAGGGGGCGCGTCATTAATCCCTAAATCATCTAATCTCACATCTCCTTTCACTATAAAAAATACACTTCCGTGATGATACATGTTTGTGACAGTAGGTCACGTTTTATGTCATGCATGTACATCCATGACAATTTTATGATAGAATCAAGATAGTCATACCTGTGCTGTCGCAGAAGTGTTCCATGACATTACCAAAATTATCATCACGAAAGTGTCCACTTCCATGACGATAAATCACGCCTCACAGAAGTGCTTCCATCAAGGGTGACCGACACGTGGCATCCACCGTAACGGGTCGCTGTTAAGCTATCGGTCCAGTTTTGGATCCGATAACCCGTTTAACAGCCCGGACCAATGGGAAATTTCCACGTGTAAAATTCTGATTGGCCGGAGGAAACATGTGTCAGCTCGTCAGTGGGTCAGCTGGGCGCCTATGATTTGCCGACACGTGCGATGGCCCACCATCGACCCATTTAGCTTACAAAGGCCGGCCCGTTTGACTTGGTCAAAAGTTAGTGGGCTGGCACATGGAAAGCCTGTTAACGGTCTCCTCGCAAATAGCCCATTTTACGGCCCAGTAAATCATGGCCCGTTAGGGCCTACCTGAAATCGGCCCAACAACATCATGTGGGCCGTCGAATATAACACCAGCCTGTTTCACTTTCGGCCCATGTATGGCCCACGACGTCTTTTGGCCCATATGAGTCCTTCGTATCTTTAGGCCCTTTAGAGGCCCACGGTGATTCTAGCCCATAATGAACAGTAAATTTCTTTGTACCCATTAACGGCCCATGATTCACAGGGCTGTTTCCACCCCGTGTTAGCTTTCGGCCTACTGACGGCCCATACGTTCTTCGGCTCCATTCCGGCCCTCGATTACTTCCGGCCTATTACTGGCCTCTTCCCCTAATTGGCCAAATTCGACCCATGGCAAGAGTCGGCCCGTTTCTGGCCTGTTAACCCGATGCACCATTTCCAGCCCGTCCTATATTCTGGCTCATTAACGACCCATTATGCCTGTGAGAATTAAGCCTTTGCTGACCTCCGGCCTGTTAACGGCCCGTTACCGTGCTGGGCCGATACCAATTACCCCCGTTTACGGCCCATGTAGACCCATTTATCCGACGGCCCGAGGCCCACCGATTCTATAGCCGTGTTGGAGGCCCATTTAAAGATGGCCCGTAGGAGGCCCATGGATCCTGCGGCCCGTACGAGGGTCAAGGTTACCATGGTCCGTATATGGCCCATGGTTGTTGTGGCCACTAGCAAACCATGGAAAAAGAAGACTAGGAAATAAATAAGCCCGAAACTAACGCTAGGCTATTAAGGCGATTGCACAGATTAAATCCACTGGGCATCAAAGATCGCCACCAGTGCAAATATAGGGAACACCCTACACTATACACAAATGGCTTGTTGTTTTCTTCAGATGGTGGCTGCATGTTAAGAACAAATTTTGTATCGCAACAAAACAAATTACAACTATAAAACAAAAGGAAGTTGGCATAAAAGTTAACAGTCTGGCAGATAAATGCACCACCAGAAGTTCAGTTCATTTGACCTGACTCTTATGTTTTCATGTTGTATTGTCCAATAGAGCACCATAACATTCGCCTTGATTTCTCCTAGGCTCCTGAACAACATAGCAAATATCTGATAGTCTGGTTTCAAAACCATGCATATCTTGACGACATCGAACAATGTCTGTCCTTGTTTCATAAAGGGTCTCTGTTAGGGAACGGACTTGTGTCTGGAGCACAGATATAACATTGTTTTGAGCTTGCATATCTTGATCATGAGGCAGTTTGGACTAGATTGACTTAACAACCAACCCGGTATTACGCAGGAACGTGCTTTTGGCACTGCTAGTGGACATGTACTGACCCACTGCAGCAAGAGCTGACATTTGCGGTTATAGTTGCCTCGCCACCTTCTGAAGGTGGCGGTTCCACCATTTTTTCCATAGCTTGCTGAAAAGTTGAGTTTTTACATTAGTAGTACCAGAAGATATTAAGGAGGCAGCAAAACCAAACAAAATAGCTTTGGTCTATATACAAAACTTATTCTGGTGAACCCATGTAAAATATTAATTGTATTTTACTGCAAAGTACATAATAAAACCAGGTTCCAAATATATGACCATGTACCATGGCTAATGTATTATCTATTTCTTCACATTGTATTGACAGCTAAGGATAAAGAGACAAAGTTTATAATATGGTAAGAATAGTATGACATCATTCATATCACAAAACAACTGAGAATAGACAAACAGGCAATTGTAACGTTGTGTGGGCAAGTAAAGCACAGAACTAGATTATATGTCATGATCAAAGGAACATCACTCCTCTCTTTTAAACCTTGTAAGGTGCAATGATATGCTAAGACAATTGTGCATAAAATTGAAAAGAGTAATAGACATTGGCTGCAAACCATGGAGTTCAAGGCACAAGTCAGAGTAAGTAGTAGTTAAAAGGCATGAGGATTAAGGACTTACAACAACGGCTTTGACTGGTGTAGTCATGCCCTTCGTCTTGCTGGTGTGACAGTCCTTGAAGATTTCCACAGCATTTGGTTCAGGTAATTTTTGGTCCTTGCGGGCTTTCCTCTGCATTTGGAACAAGTAAATATATATCTAATAATATGGTATAGCAAAAAGAGTGAAATAACAACTAATTACAAGAGCCTCACAGTGTGCAATATAGCTATGAGATCATGTCATGTGTTGGAATTTCACTTTCGTACGGTTTGCCTTGTTCGTTGAACAGTTCACCTACAAGAAGATACATTTGTGTGGCACATGCGTAAATAGGACTTCAACATGTGATCTGATCACATATATATAATGTACTGATACTTGAATCGGACCGGTGTTTAACGAGACCTCTCCGGTCTTCATCGATATATTTTCCACTTTGGAGATGTTTGGGAAAGTTCCTTTATTAGCCTTGCCTTGAAAGTGAGTTTTCCTCAAGTTATACCGATCTTGTCATGAGCAGACTTGAAAACATGGGTGCAAGCTTTGTGGTTGCATCATCTTGGCTCTCTAACTTGAACCTCATCATTGAAAATTATGGGAGTCTCATTATCGCAACCTAGAAAGTATTGGACAGAGCAAGACGATATTACTAGTTTCCATACATAACCATACTTATAGATAAATGGTCGAGGAAGGTGTTGAATTGGGTTTCATCTTTGTCATTCCTGTACTGAATCCATGTTGGGAGGATACGTACATGACACCTAACGGCAGCCGCTGCCTCTGATACTAACTTGGCTAACTCTGTAGCATCACGTGGCCTTTTTAAACCTGCCTCAAAACGGATCTCCATTCTTCCTCCTCTAGATTTAGTTAACCTATCGAGCATTATCCCTGATGTTTGTTTCCTCTTGCGCCTAGGAGCTAGTCCAACAACGAACATAGGAAGTGTTAGTGTACATCAAACTGTGAGACTACATATAGAGAAGCATGCAACTGTAACTTGACTCCAGCAACTACCTTCTTGATGTTGAAGCTCACAAATTTCATCTGATCTTGCCAACTCATCTTGTGTCAAGAGTGCTTCGGAAGTAGTGTCAGGTGGCAAGGGAGCTTGGGAACATGCTGCTAGCTGAGTTGACCAACGAGTAAATCGTGCAGCTGGTGGTACTGTGGAAGGTGTTGCAACAACTAGGGCTATCTATGCTTGTTTGATGGCAGCTATTTGTTTCTGTTTGTCTTGTTCTGCAGCTCGTGTAGCACGGGATACCCTGTCGGTACAATTTTCCGCTGGACTTTGACCTTCTATTGCACCATCAGTACCAGCAGAATCTGCAGGATTCTTCCGCTTTCCTCTCCCTGTGGTTCTGTGTCGCTTCCTCTTTCTCTGTTCCATGTTAAGTCAAGCTGACAAGAAAAACGAATAACAATTTAGTTCTTCAGAAGAAATTGATGTGTGATACAGAAGAACTGAACTTTTTTATTAGACAACCACATGATAGGAGGATGTAATATGTAAGAAAAACAGGACGGCATGAGATAACCAAAACTATGATGTGTAAACAAAGCAGAAGACATTTCACTAAATTAGAAGCAATGCAATGGAAGGTAGACACCATATGAAAGATGCTACAAATATCGCTCTGCCAAGTTAACAGTGTCTCATCATAAATGTTGTTTAAACAAATGTGAAGCAGTATAAGAAATAAATCATATGCAAGATGCAAACAACATCACACTACCAAGTTAAAGGTCTCTCGTCATTAGTGCCATTGCATATCCACAGCATTGCATATTCACAGCTTATGATGTGTAAACTATGGAGAAGGCATTTCAACAAATTAGAAGCAATGAAATCTAGACACCATATGAAAGATGCAAAGAATATCACTCTACCAAGTTAAAACTGTCTCGTCATAAGTGCCATTTCAACAAATTAGAAGTAGTACAAGCTAGAAAAGAATGCGAGATGTAATCTATATCACACTCCCAAGTCAAACTTGTCTTATGATAAGTGATTGTTGCAGGTTACACAACAGTAGTACTTTGATGTAAGAACTTGGTGTGGTAGACAAATATTGTATGTTCTAGAAATAGGAACACGTGTCTTATTCACAAGTACTCCCTCCGTTCCAAAATACATGACCCAACTTTGCACAAACTTTGTATTAAAGTTAGTACAAAGTTGATTCATATATTTTTGAACGGCGGGAGTATAATGTGTAAAGTAAGCAGATGAAATTCAACAAAACTAGAAGCAATAAAAGCTAGACATTATACATAACATGCAACCACATATAACAGTGCCAAGTTAGAGGAAGCACGTGTGATGGTGCACCAGGGGAAACGTGCTCATCATTAACATAGCTACGTTAAGTGTCTATGCATGTATTGTCTTGGAAATCATCTTGGGGGGATGGAGGAGTAGAATCTGTAGAGGCCCTCCGTTTGGAAGGAGCACCTTCATCCGCTTCCTTCCTAACTTCCTTCCGCTTTATTGATTTTGAATTGTCAAGTAAAACCGACAAGAAAAATCAATAAAATTCACTCTTCAGAACTCATCCGTGCATGATACTAACAATCACTACTTTGATGTAAGGAAAACACATGATTCCAGGATGGAATAATACGAAAACATGACGGCATGGCATATTTACAACTGTTTGTGTAAACTAAGCAGAAACCATTTAAACAAATAAGAACCAATGCAAGCTTGACACCACATGAAAGATGCAAGCGATATGACTCTGCCAAGTTAAAAGTGTCCCATCATAAATGCCATTTCAACAAATTAGAAGCAGCACATGCTATAAATCATATGAAAGATGCAACTAATATCACACTGCATATACTAAAGGTGTCTCGTCATATTGATTTATGCAGGATACAAAAAACAATAGTTTTATGTAAGGACATGCTTAATAGACAGATGTACTATGCACTAAAAACAGGAAGGCATGTCACATTAATAGGTATAATGTATAAACTAAGCAGAATAGCACATGCAATTTAACCAGATTGGAAGAATTACAATCTAGACACCATAGGCAACATGCAACCACATATCACGCTGCCAAGTTAGAGCAAGCACCTTCCATGCTAGTGTAGGGGAAATGCGGTAATCAACTATAGAGCTACATTCACTATCTTCATCTAGCCTTTTTGTTTCTTGAGAATCATGTGCGGAGGCTGGCGCCGCATTCTTTAAATGAGGATCTTTTATCGCAGTAGTCCACTCGCCTGACTGCCTCATCATAAGTGATTGATGAGGGATACACAAGAACATTAGTTTGATGTAAGAACATGGTTAATAGACAGATGTACTAGTATGTACCAAAAACAGGAAGGCATGTCATATTCAAAGGTATAGTGCATAAGCTAAGCAGATGCAATTTAACCAAATTGGAAGCAATACAAGCTAGACATCCGGCTGGAGTGGTGAGCATGATCATCTAGGACTTGAGAGCCTGGTGGGAGGCGGGCTGCTTCGCTACCATCGTGGCTTTTTAGTTGGCTTCCAGGTGATGCGTGTCTGTGCTGGGCTTGTCACTGGTTCGGCCAGTGCCCTGACTAGCTATTTGTCTTCTGGTGCTCTCGGGATGGTGGTTCATGTAAAAAATATCTTTCCTTATCTTGATAAAGACCGACTTCAGCCTTTCGAATACAAGCTAGACACCATATGCAACATGCAACCACATATGACGCCGTGAAGTTAAAGCAAGCACCTGGGATGGTGGTTCACGGCGAGAGAGATCATCAACTCCAGAGCTACGTTCCACGTCTCCATCTGCTGACACTACACCCTTTAAAGTCTTGAAACGTGTCTAGCCTAGCCGCGTACCACGCTGGGCGACTTCTCTCTTCTCTTTTCTGCTTCTGTCAAGGTAGGGTATTAAATACCCGTGCATAAAAACACAATAGTGAGAGTATGGGTGAAGTGTGTGCAGAACTAGTGCACTGTAAAAGTAGCAGATAGCAGGTGGCTGAAAAATAAATAACAGGAGACATATGATAGCTCTACAACATTGCATGGCAAACAAAATTAGATTCTACTCCGTACGATTTTGTAATATATGAGCACAGGAAATGCAGGTACTCCTCCAAAGCACACCACCACATGTGGTCCTATCAAGATAACGATCATTGAAAATAAATAGGTCGATCGATTTTTTTATGAACCATCCGATCTATAAGGAGCAGGCAGATGGCCTTCGTCTACCTCCCGCGATCACTATTGACGATCTTTCTCGAACACTTGACAACCACCGGCCCGAGACCCTGTGTCCGCCGCCCGCCCTCCCTCGACCTCACACCACCGTCGTGCTTGGCAGCGCCCCCAAGCCATCCCTTTAATCCCGGCCGACCTCCAGATCAGGCACCAGCAGCTCTAGTCCCCACATGCTCGTAAGATAAACACCGAGGCGCTACTTCCCCGGTGTAATAGGCGGACTAGCGCCTGTTACGTCGGGGAATGATTCCGTAAATTGGGAATCAACTGACCAGGAATTGAAATCCAGGGGGCGATGGACCTCTAGCTAAGGTGAAATAGTATATGAGGAGAAACCTTGTGCATCGCGAGTTACTAGGAACATCTAGTATCAAGAAGAAGCGGTCAACTAGTGTCTTCGGTGGGATGAATACCGTGCAAGCAGACACATAAGATTTGCACGAATAAGGGAAGAGGAGTACCATTTTTGGTTGCCGGTGTGGTATCCTCCACATGTCGCGGTGATCTTCTTCTTTTTGCTGGGGGAACCGATGTTTCGGAGGAGGGTGCAGGCTTGGACGAACCCATGGACAAATTGTTGACTGTGTTGCCGTGGCCATGTGTCGGCGGAGGGGAAGCAGATCCGAGGCGGCGAAGGATGGTGTAGCAGGAACAGCTCCGGTGCGGTGGACGATGGTGAAGTTGGAGCGGCAGCGGTGAGGCGGAGGATGGCGTGGTTGAACTGGCTCGGGTACGGACGGCTCGGCCTCGGCTTCAACTACTAGCCATGGAGGGCGTTGTGGTTGAGGTTGCGGTGGACGACGACGTCGGGGTATCGGCTCCGGCGTGATGCAGGATGGCGGGAGATCCATGTTTCGATCTGGGACGCGCTTGTTTTTGGCTTTTTTGAACAGATGGGACGCGCTTGTTTGAAATTTGGGGAAAGTACAAACTTTACCCCCTCTTAAATGGGACGCGCTTTTTTACTGAGGGTCGGGGTAGGATGGTAATCCCATGTGTCCCAAATAGTGGGCGGGAGCGATTTCGGCCACGCGCATGTGTGCTTAGGCGGCCATTGTGTATGAGTGTTTTCGGAGGCGGTTGCGTGGCGTCTAGATGAAGCTACAAACCTACCCCGGTTTAGACCTTTGGATCTCGGGCCGGTAGGTTTAACGGGTCAGAGTTAGAAAAGTAATTTCCTTCTACTACCAAACATTGGTCTCACGCGGTTTTGGGCGAGTGGAGGATCTTTTGGCGCTTCGTTCGAAATTTTGAAACAGAAGCATTCACGTTTAGAGTAATCTTGAACTTTGAGGATTGACCTAAATAGACAACATTAAATTTGACCTTGTATGTTTGAAAACCTCATTAAATTATCCGCTTCCTTTTGAAATTTTGACAATTGAAAATCGTATAACTACGATTATTTTGGAATGGAGGAGCTAAATTTGAATCTATTTTGTACACGACTATATATGCTATTATGTACAAAATTAGAGCAAAAATTGGTGCCCCCATAATTTAGGTATGATTTTCAAATGCCATGATAACGAATTCAAATAATTGAATGGACTTCATGTTGAATTTGATTTTTTTTAAACCACCTTAAGTTGAATTCAAATGTATGCTACTTCATAGCTAGCTACTTATAATGTTCATTGTGTAACTTTCGTATGTATAATGTGCTTTACACACACCACATGAACTATACTCACGTTTATATTCGATTGCTAAAGCGATGCATTGTCAGGAGTTCAAAATACTAACTATGTGGATCAAGTATGTCGAATAATAACATAGACATGCTCAAATTCGATAGAATATAGATGTCTGATGGATCAATGACAGTTCCTTACGCGAATTGCAAATATCATCATCCCATCCTAATATTTGGATACAATTTATATCTTTAATCAATGTGTACATCAGTCTTTTACGTGTAGTTTCACTCTCCATCGATGGTCTTTCACACATGGTCACCCTCTCTCTCCTGAGGTGTCTTTCTCGCAGACATTCTCCCGATATAACCCTCCCTCTCTCTTGTAACCATTTACGACTGTTTTCACTAACCTTTATCACAAGCACTCTTCCTCTCACAAGCATACACACGCACAATCCCCATCGACCCTTTGTATGTACATAGACCTACCTACATGTCTCTTGTACACACATTATCTTTAGATCTGTCTCTCACGCATTGTCTCACACCTCTCTTCCTAATCGACGAGTATGATTCTAGCAGAGCATTCTATAGGATGCCCCTTAAAGTTAGGTTGGATGAATAGTAATATCAGAGATAAGGGGTTACCTTAGTCCGAGAACCCAGGGTTACAAATCCTAGCCGGCTTTGTCAGTGGACACAGAGTCCATCATAGTTCTGCTATCGTTGTCTTGTACGAGAAGTCATCCATGGGTCTCCCTAAATGCGTCACGGGGCGACCAATGTGGCACAGGACGGAACCGAACCAAGGGCCTCACCACGACCCACCGGACCTCACGCGGTGACACAATCTCTGCCCCCAGGTCTCGTTATCTTCTCACACCCACACATACCAAAACAGACACCACACAAAAAAAACTCCTCATGCCTCTATCCCCTCCCCCCTTGCATACACACACTCTAGGGAATCTCTCGCCGTGACATCATATTAGTCTCTCTCTCTCTAGACCTCTCTCATTTCTCGTGCTATCTCTCCCACGCCCCACTCCCCGCGCCGGCCCCTCTATCCATGCCTCTCTCGAATACGTAATACACACACATACCTCTCTAGGCTGCCAAATACATCAACTACACATTCACACATGTTACATCACGTACCTCATTGATCTAAAAATCCCTCTCTTCACGTTTATTTCGCAAACAACATTCCCTTTGAGAAGGAATTTTGAGATCTTTCTGCAATCTGACTTTAGTTTTGAGCTCACCAAATCTATTGAGATGCTGCCTATTCAGTCTACCATGCTTTCCGAGAGAAGTTGGGACTTGGCTTTTGATGTGCCAAGATCGACATATCAGGCACCTGCAGGAGCATAGGCCTGTGGCAAGGGCCCTTTTTCCTTCTTTGACTACTAAAGTCTTTGAATCTTCTGACAGAGAGGCAATGCAGTCTGAGCACTTTCCCCCTCCTATAGTGCCTAATGCTACCCCTTCACAGGAACAGAGAAAGATCAGAAGGCCAAGGAAGACTTTGGCACCGACTCCCATTGTGGAGACTTCAGTTAGGAGGTGTACCAGAGGATCTCTGCAGAGAGATGGTTTCAAGCCAATCTTTCAGGAGCTACCTATGCAGTCCAAGAGGAGGAAGCCAAAGTTCAAGCCATTCTCTCCTACAGTGTCTGAGAACTTGCAAGATGAGCAAGTTGATGATCTTCCACCTCCAACTCCTATTAGCAAGCTGCAGCAGATTGGAAATGATCTTGGCATTGCAGATGATCTTCTCACCGTGGAGAAGCTTATGGCTGATCTCTCTGCTACTCCAAACAATGGTGCAAATGTGTAGTGGCCTTTTAGTTTGTGGGGGGTGGCAGCTATTTTATTTTGGTCTTCAACTGTCAGGGCTATGGTCTTTTATTGGTCCCTGTAATACTTTAATTGTGTCATGTTGGACTTATGTTACTTTTATCTTCGCTGGCATTAAGTGTCATCAGACTTTATTATCTGCTCATATATGTTTTAGTGAGTAATGCATGTAAGAACTAGAGTGTTTTATGCTGGAATGTGAGAGGTTTGAATTCAGATGCAAGGCAAAGGGCTGTCAGGCAGAAGCTGGAGGAGAGTCAGTGTGCTATTGCCTGCTTTCAAGAAACCAAGTGTGCTTCTTTTGATTTCAGATCTATTAGATCTTTTTGCCCTAAAAGATTTGATAGTTTTGTTTTCTCCCCCTCTTTGGGTGCTTCTGGGGGAATTTTGATTGTTCGGAACTCCTCTATTTTTTGGGGCACTATGATTGAGATACAACCTTTTGCAATCCTAGTTCGGTTTATTTCCAAATAGAATAATGAGCAATGGTCCTTAATTTCTTTGTATGGTCCTTGTCAAGGGGAAGCTAGGGATAATTTTGTCAGCTGGCTGTATAATCTGCAAATACCTTTGGGTGAAAATTGGCTAGTGGTGGGTGATTTCAATTTCATAAGATCACTTGATAATAGGAATTTGCCAGGGGGGATCTGAATGATATTTTCATCTTCAATGAAATCATTGCTAACCTAGGTCTGTTGGAACTGCCACTTAAGGGAAGATCTTACACATGGTCTAATATGCAAGACAATCCATTATTAGAGCAGTTGGATTGGTTTTTCACATCTGCTGATTGGATTTCTTCATACCCTATGACTGAAGTTTTGCCCCTGGCGAATCGCTTACGATCATGTGCCATGTGTGGTCACAATCAAGACTTCTATCCCCAAATCTAAAATCTTTAGGTTTGAAAATTATTGGGTTGATCTTGAGGGGTTTATGGAATGTGTTGAACAGTCATGGCAGAAGCCCTCTCATAAATCTCACATCACTGCTAGGCTTGCTGATAATTCTATGAGTTTAAGAGGAGCTCTTAAAAAGTGGCGACTGAATGTTTCTAAGATGAAAGTTTTGATATCTAAATGTAATAAGGTCATAGTGTGCCTTGATGGTCTTGAGGAGCTCAAGCCTTTATTCAGACCTGAATTTAACTTCGGGAAGGTGGTCAAATTACATGTGGAAAAGCTCTTACATCTTCAATTTATGTATTGGAAAAAGAGGTGTACAATTAGGTATATCAAGCTGGCAGGAGAGAAGACCAAAATTTTCCATGCTATGGCCACTGAGAGGCATAGAAGAAACTCTATAGCTTCTTTCAAAGACACTGATGGGTCAGTGGTTTCTCAGCATTCCCAGATGGAGGGCATTATTTGGAATTGTTTTAAGAATAGAATGGGAGTTTCTTTCGGAATTGTCATGGACTTTGACCTCAGTAATCTACTAAAACCAGTTGATGGGTTAGATTTTCTTACAGAGCCTTTCACAAAAGAGGAAATGGATGACATAGTCAAACATATGCCCATTGACAAAGCCCCTGAACTTGATGGTTTTAATGGATTGTTCTTCAAAAAGTGTTGGCACATTATTTGTCAAGACTTTTATGAGTTGGCCGAGGCTTTTCATTCTGGCATTGCAAATTTGGAAAATATCAATGGCTCTTATATCACCTTGATTCCTAAGAAGTTGGCTCCTGAAGGGGTTGGAGATTATAGGCCAATTACTCTGACTGGGATGGGCCTTAAGTTTTTGTCTAAGATGGCTGCTAATAGGTTTCAAAAGATCATTATGGCATGCATACATAAGAATCAATATGGCTTTATTAAGAGCAGGACTATTCAGGATTGTATTGGTTGGTCCCTGGAATATCTGCACCAGTGTCACCAATCAAAGAGGCTTATAGTGATTCTTAAATTGGATTTTGAAAAGTCCTTTGATTCAATTAAACATGAAGCTATTCTGCAGATCCTCAAATTCAAAGGCTTCAATCAGAAATGGATTTCCTGGGTCAAGCAGTTACTTTCCACTGGGACATCATCAGTCCTCTTAAATGGTGTACCTGGTTGGCAGTTTCTCTGTAAGAAGGGGGTTTAGACAAGGAGACTGTCTCTCACCTTTACTTTTTGTTATTGTTGCTGACCTGTTGCAATCAGTGGTAAATGATATGTTCAGGAGGGGAATTTTCCAGTTGCCAATACCATGCCATGACCAGGACTAACCCATAGTGCAATATGCTGATGATACTCTAATCATCTTACCAGCAGATAAAAAACGGCTTCGGGCTCTGAAGGACATGCTGCAAGTGTTTTCCACATCAATTGGGTTAGTTGTTAACTATCACAAGTCTTATATGGTGCCCATAAATGTTAATGACGATTCTATCATTGGTTTAGCTGCTGCTTTTGGTTGTCAAGTGGGTAAAATGCCTTTCACTTATCTTGGTCTACCTGTTGGCACTACCAGGCCTAAAATGGTGGATTTTATGCCACTTGTTGACTGTATGGAGAGAAGGATGACAGCTAGTTCTTCCTTTCTGAATCAAGGGGAAAGGCTTTAGTTCCTGAATTCTGCTCTGTCTTCCATGCCCATCTTTTATCTTGGTAGCTTGCTTGCTCCTGCAGGAATATTAAAGCAACTGGAGAGAATCCAGAGGCAGTGCCTATGGAGAAAGCATAGGGATGAGCCATCACCATCCCTGGCAGCTTGGGATCTCATTTGTAGGCCAAAAAATAAAGGTGGTTTGGGAATTCTGAACTTGGGTGTACAGAACATGGCTATTTTGCTCAAACATTTGCACAAATTCTTAAACAAGGTAGATCTACCATTGGTCTCTCTTATTTGGGACACATACTATCATTCTTTTGTACCTCAGGGGACTGATATTTGCGGTTCTTTTTGATGGAAGGATATCTGTATGTTGTTGGATCACTATAGGAACACAATTTGGGTTCAAATCAATTTTGGACATTCTGCTCTGTTTTGGTCTGACAAATGGAAGATTGGAGATTCAGTTGCACCTTTGCAATCTAGTTTCCCTAGGCTTTTTTCTTATGTGAAAGATCCATGGATCACAGTCTTTGGAGCCTTCCAATCATAGGATATGATTAATATGTTTCATTTGCCTCTATCTGCACAGTCATATCAGGAATTTATGATTGTGCAAGATCTTATGGTCTCCTATATTAGAGAAGTGGAGGCAAAGGACATTTGGTTCCGGCAGGGGACATGTAATGCATTTAAGCCCAAGCTATTTTACTCTTTCATGCATTCTAACATGTCTTTTAACCCTCTCCTTTTTTGGATATGGAAATCCTCCCGCACAATGAAAATCAAAGTATTTGCCTGGATGTTAATCATGGACAGCTCAATACCAAAGATATGGTGGAAAGAAGGCATTGGCATCTGGATGATGGAGTTAACTGCCTTCTTTGTCCCTTGAGGACTCGTGAGACCAGGAACCACCTATTCTTTGAATGCAACTTCAGTGTGAGAATATGGAACTATCTGCAAGTTACATGGCCACCTGGGGATGACATGTCTGCTATTGTTACGCAAGCTAAACAGGATTTTGCAAAGCCATTCTTTACTGAAGTTGTTTTTGTTGCTTGCTGGAACATTTGGATAATCAGGAATGCAAGAGTGTTCAGGCATGAGAGGCAGAGTTTCAATAAATGGAGAAGTGCATTTATCCATGATATTGCACTCATGCAACACAGAGTCAAGGCTAGATACAAGGAGGAGCTTCTAAAATGGATTCCTTTCTACCTCCACGAGGTTTTTGTATTCTCAGATGATTAGTTTTTGTATTCTTTTCATTTGAATAAAAGTTAAATGTTGTGGGGGGTTTTCCCTACAGTTACCAGTCAAAAAAACATTCCCTTTGAATAAAGTGTGGCCAAAAAATTATTTTAGAATTTCTACATATATACAACATTACAAAGTTATATGGAGGAGTATCAACGTTAATTTGCATTGCATGGTGCCCACAATGATATTTATTCTGCACTGTGAATTTCATATTTTTATACTATATATAAAATTAGTCATAATACAGAGAAATGAAGAGCATCTCTCTCCGCATCGCATACACCCCCTCTACGCCCCTTTCACATACGTACACAAACTATCTCTAGGTCCTTTAAAAGTAAGCCCCCAGCACATTCACGCATGTTTCATCTTTCTCTCGCGATACATACAGTGACGATCATTGTATTTGGAGGGAAAGCACGATACGTACATTGGACTTCAGAATCCACTCATTACAGTCACCATTTACGTTTTGTGGTTATTATACAGTCACGGGCTCACCGTACAGCTCTGTATTTACTCAAGACATGACTAGTTGACCAGTTAAACGCTCCACGTGGCACCTCTAGTGTTGCATCACATTATCTCACTACCATTGGGCCCACCTGTCGGCTTGTATCTACTCTTCTACACTCTTATAAAAAATAGTTGGTGATGATGGTCTGCCTGCCATCCTACAATATAGGCCATCCGATTTATATCTGATGGATAGGAAGGAAACTATGGCAATTTTGCAAAAAGGTACCCACACACCTCTCCACATTTGAAAATAAGGCCTTTCCTCGTTCATCCTTTTCTCTCACAAGATAAAATAGTCGTACAAATGCATCTTGATGTTACGTGCAACACACGGGCATCTTGCTTGTAAGAATATAATAAACGACAGAAAAATATTGGACGGTGGTTCGAAGTCATGACCGCGGGCATAGCGGAAAAGGTGGCCTTGTATTGGTATGCTGAGCCGTCTGTTTTAACACACAGGAGCTGGTGTGGTGATTATACACACATGCACACATGTACACGAACTGCATGCACGCAACACTCACATGTACACACGCAGCCACGCAACACTCACACGCACACACGCACGCATGCATGCTTACAACACACGACCAACACACACTCTCACGCTCAAGTGCTCAACCTACACGTGCATGCGCACACATCAGGCCCTGACAGACACATACACAACCAGGTGATTCCCACTCACGGGTTGGAGTCTTGTCGCACCTGAGTAAATGTGTGTTTATCTGACCTTTTTTCTATCTGAACTGACATGTGGGACCCACAATGAACGTGGTCAATTTAACTAGTCAACATGGTGCCATGCAGACTATTTGGCCGGTCAACAGAGTGCACTCCGATGTTGAACGGTGAGCAAGTGACCATATAATCACCGCAAAACATATATAGTGACCGTAATGAGCGTATTCTAAAGTTCGGTGACTGTATTACACTTTTCTCTTTGTAGGCCATCCAAAACTACATCTCTACACGTTCTCGCATGTTACATCTAACAACTATGCAATACAGCACTACTACTACACTCTAACACAATAAATCATATGTGTTTTTAGTTTTACTAGATATCATATTGTTACTTAATTATTTAGTTTGCATACATTAAAATTTCCTTTGAAATGTATGGCGATTATCATCTACCGTGCGGAAAAATCCGCCCTTTCTGTTTAATCGGGTTTGTATCGATGGATCGTGCAAAACAGCAAAACTATAGTACTATACAGTACAAGTGACAGTTCACTGGGCCGCCGTGTCGTGTACTCCTCCGTCGTAAGAGTGGAGCGCTTGCTTTCATAAATGTTCTAGTCCCGTTCACCGACATGTGGGACATCATGCTACCGGGTCCATGTGCCATACCGAAATACAGTGCGGAGCAGCAGGGGTGAAGCACCCCAGTCATGGCGTCGGCGTAGTAATGAGCAATGAGGCGTCAAATCACAAAGCTGCACCTTTCCCGTAGTTAAGTTGGAGGGACGAAGTAATAATGCTAAAAAAAGAAGTTGGAGGGACTAAGCAACCATCATTTCACTCGTTGCTGAATCCGCTTCTCCCTCATCTTCTTCAAGTTAACCATGTGTTGCTTCTGCCGATGTTCTGCCTCATGTGGGACGAGGATCGGCTTGGTAAAGCACTGACACGTGGGACCGCATGTTAGCAAACCTCCAGGCCAACGTCCTCTAAAAATAAGAAACCTCCCCCGCCATCCGCACTGCAAAATCACCTCCTTTTTACTAATCTTGATTCTATAATTTTTTAGATCAATATAATTGAGATTTGTATAGATAGCACACAGTGGCAAAACCAAGTGGTACGATTAAGGGCATCCACAATGTGTATCCAAATGTGAAAATAGCTTTTGGCATTGATGGGAACCATTGTGGACGGTGCTGCCAAAGCCAAAAAGATGAATCGAAGCTCCCTGATTGATTGATTGATTGAAGTAATAGAAAAATGCAACGTCTCTCCTCTTGCTCCCGTGCTTGGATGCATGTACAGTATAGAGCACAGAGTCTACTCCCCTGTCCCTTCTATCACAAATCACAAAGCATTGAGGCGTCAAATCACAAAGCACAGAGAAGCAACCATCATTTCACTCTTCGCTGACTCCGATTCTCCATCGTCTTCTTCGAGAAACCACCTCACCGCACTAAGCTGGACGAACGACACTATTGTGTACTAGTAGTACTAGTGCATTTACGCGTCCTATGGTTTAATGGACTTCCTGGATGCAAATAAGGCAGTTGTCTCGGCTTGCAGGCGGCACTTGCGAATGACTTACCGTGGTCTCCCTCAAGGGTGTTCTACGTTGAATGCACTTCGCCAAACCACAATGTTCGAGATATCGTCGACGCCACCGCAATGGGAAAGGAAGTCAAATATTTACTACCTCCATATTTTTACACAAGGCCAGTATATCAAAATTACAATTTGCAAAAGGCCACTAACACTAATCGAGGCAAAATTGATGGGGTTTGCCTCGTACTAGCAACCAAGGACATTAATATACCCTTGCATGCATTCGGAAGTGAGAAGGTTGGTTTGCATGGCGCTGCATTATTCAAGCAATGAGGAATGAGATGGTTAGCTCTTCAGGCTTTGAAGAAAAAAATACGCATTAATTGACACGTCAAACTTGGATTTGTATCAATTAATCGCGCAAAGGAAAACCCCGCCTTTCTTTATTAACACTAGTACTCTTGTTTGATGAGGTGGGAGCATGGATGGGAGCATGGGGAGGGAGCAGGCAAGCCGGATCCCGTATGTACTTATACTGTTTGAGTCTAGGCCTTGCATTGCCATACTTCGCCACACATTTTTGCCAAGCTTGCCTAAAGTTTTCAAAATGAAAAGGAGGTACAATTGCACACAGCTGTCGCGGTCGCACCGCACCGTCACACGGTCGCTCCGCACCCTCACACAGTCGCTCCTGCACGCCGCGAACCCAACCAAGGGAACGCACCCCTCACTGACATGTGCTACCGCATGTGAACAAACCAAACTCAGCCATCCTACCGCTGACACATAATTTTCATTTATACAATATGTTTATCCAACCGCATGTTGGGGAGGATCCGTCTGACCCGATGCGGTGGTGCATTGGGGAAAAAGAAGAGGTGAGGAAGAAGGGTTAGGAGACGTAGGATATTCATCCAACTGCCTGAAATGGTAGACTGACCCAAATGATGAAAGTCAAGAGATTTGCATAACAATATATGTTTTTTACACAGCAAAAGATCCCTAAAAACAACAACATAAAGAAAAACTATCACTACTCGTGGAACGAGACGACCTCGTCGTCTTTGGCTGCGGGCGCGAACCATCCGTAGCTGCCGACGTGTGTCTCCGCACCGTGGTTGTCCTCGGCCTCCAGCTACTCGTTCACGCAGCGGGCCTTGTGGGCGCTTCTGCAGACGAGAGCACCGCTTCAGTTCAAGTCAAGGGCGTCCGGTTACACTGCGGGGAGGGCCTCGATGGCAGCGGCATCCGCACGCTCCGCGTCGAGTTGAGCCTCCGCCGCCCGGTCCAAGTTGAGGACGTCCGGTTCCGCCATGCAGAAGGGCCTCAATGGCAGTGGCATCCGCGCGCTCCGCGTGGAGTTGAGCCTCCACCGCCCGGTTCAAGTCGAGGACATCCGGTTCCGCCTGCAGGAGAGCCTCGATGTAGCGGCATCCGCGCGCTCCGCCTCAAGTTGAGCCTCCGCCGCCCGGTTCACATCCACGACATCCGGTTCCGCATGCAGGAGAGCCTCGATGGCAGCGGCATGTGCGCGCTCCGTGTCGAGTTGAGCCTCTGCCACCCGGTCCTACTTTAGTATCGCCAGGTTGAACTGTTGGTCCGCCTGCACCATGGGGGACCCGGACACCGGCACGAAGTCGACGTCCATCGTCTCATTCCCACGGGGGCCTTCTGCGCCGCGACCTCCGCTATGAACATTGGATCGGCTTCCTCCTCTCGTAGCTTGGCTCCAGAGAACTCGGGGATTGGCCCGCCGCAAAGCGAGCTTGGGAACGGAGGTCTGTGGCGCCGACCGCCGCCGCGATTTCTGCGCGGCGCTCTGGCGTCAGAATGTTGTAGTAGGTGATCTTGCGGTGCACCACGACTTTCCGACGAACTAGGGGACGCTTGATGCGGGCTAGGGGATCGAAAGGTGGGGGAATGGGCTGGAGAGGAGGTGTGGTTTTGGGGCAGTGGCTGGCGTAGGCCGAGCAGCGAAGGTTCTGGTGTGAATAGTGGCAGTGGTTTTGACTGTACATCGCTCTTGTCGCGTTTGCATAGCACCCTGTCACGCTGGACCCTCCACGTCGCTCACCGAATGGAACGCGCTTCGTCTTGCATTTTCACTCACTTGTGGGACCTAGTTGAGAGCAAACCGATGTCCCTCCCCCTCCCCTGCCCGCGTCATTTATACTACCACTCCCTCCGTTTTATGCGGAGTAAATAAAAACAGAGAGAGTATACTACGGATGATGATCCCTTGACGTGGCCGAACCCATTGAGTAACTGACATGCGGGCCCTAGCAAGCATGGGGTCTGCCAGTAAGTGAACGAAAGGGAGGGTAAGGCAGGGATACCTATGTCAGAGGATCCACTTCCACTACTACTCCCTCCTTCCATCTACATGGCCTAATGCATTTTATGAGGCTAACTTTGACGAAATGTTAGAGTAATAATATATGAAATGCAACTTACACAAAGCATACGGTCAAATTCGTATGTGAGAAGGAGCTTCCAATGATATAATTTCACATTACACATCTCATGTACTATTAATCTTGTCAATAGTCAATGGCGGTTTTAAAAAACAGATTAGAGCATGGTTAATAATATAGCCAGACGATGTCGATAAGGAACTGCCATGTCATCTATAGCCATCATCTATATGCACTCATACAGTAGTGTGGGCTATAAGGTTGGCTATTTCCTGCAAAAAAATATACGGTTGGCTAGTACTTTTTTTCATCTCCTCTCTATCTCTTTCTTCATATTTATTGTATTTAACTAGGAATGCGTATATAGCTAGGCTCTTGCATGAGAGCTCACTCCCCTTACTTTTTCACATCTCTCTCCTCCACATAGGCCCTATATAAATGGAAGGAGGGAGTACTATGAGCACTGCATACTCTACTACAGGATGTTGTCGATTACTCCACTAGTACTATTGGACAGGAGCTTAAAAAGTTACTATTGGACTGGCTATACGTGGCGAAATCCTAGTAGGAAGAGCATCTTGTGAACAAGCACATTCACGTGGTTGGAAACAAATTGGAAACCATGTTTGTTTGAATACAAATCTAGGAGTAATGCGTCTGAATCTAACAATATTGATTGGGCGTTGTTCAATGTTGATACTTTTTCTGTAAGTTTGATCAAAGTAGAGATACTTTGACTACACATAAAACTTATATTTAAACTAGAAAGGACCGGAGGGAGTATATTGTATGTTCAACAGCGAAACGAACATTGAATACCCTTTATATCTGATTTATGGATGCTATGGTAACTGGTTCAAAATTTTGAATCAACCTTAGGTATCACACATGCACCCACTCGCTCTCTCTCGGTTTCATCTCAGGGTCCGGAGATCGATTGAAAGAGGACTAGGGTGGGTATAATACGTTCGTTTCGCTTATGAACATACAATATACTCCCTCTGATCCCCACAGACCCCCTCCCCCGCTGGTCATTTCTATCATAGAAACAAACCAAACCTTTATCTCCTTGCACGACACACAATTGATCTCTCAACATCAATTGAACTTGTCAAGATATGTCAGGGCATGAACCGAATGGGATGTCAAAACTAAGACGGGAAGCGACACGTAGTGGAGGCAAAGTGAAACTTTAAACGAACCGTTTGTTTGTATGCATGTCAGAAAAATTACAACATTGGAAATACAAGCATGGTCTAGGCCCACATGCAAATGATACTCGGCAGAATGTTCAAATGAGGCATGCGGGAGCGACACGCTCATCGTTGATACGTCTCCAACGTATCTATTATTTATGAAGTATTCATGCTATTATATTATCCATTTTGGATTTTTATGTGCTTTATTATGTACTTTTATATTATTTTTGGGACTAACCTATTAACCCAGAGCCCAGTGCTAGTTTCTGTTTTTTCCCTTGTTTCAGTGTTTCGCAGAAAAGGGATACCAAACGGAGTCCAAACGGAATGAAACCTTCGGGAGCGTGATTTTTGGAACGAACGTGATCCAGGAGACTTGGAGTTGAAGTCAAGGAAGCTTCGAGGTGGCCACGAGGCAGGGAGGCGCGCCTGCCCCCTGGGCGCGCCCCCCACCCTCGTGGGCCCCTCGTGGCTCCCCTGACCGACTTCTTTCGCCTATATATATCCATATACCCTAAAAACATCGGGGAACATAGACCGGGAGTTCCGCCGCCGCAAGCCTCTATAGCCACGAAAAACCAATCGGGACCCTGTTCCAGCACCCTGCCAGAGGGGGGATCCTCACCGGTGGCCATCTTCATCATCCCGGCGCTGTCCATGACGAGGAGGGAGTAGTTCACCCTCGGGGCTGAGGGTATGTACCAGTAGCTATGTGTTTGATCTCTCTCTCTCTCTCATGTTCTTGAGATGGTACGATCTTGATGTATCGCGAGCTTTGCTATTATAGTTGGATTGTATGATGTTTCTCCCCCTCTACTCTCTTGTAATGGATTGAGTTTTCACTTTGAAGTTATCTTATCGGATTGAGTCTTTAAGGATTTGAGAACACTTGATGTATGTCTTGCATGTGCTTATCTGTGGTGACAATGGGATATCACATGATTCACTTGATGTATGTTTTGGTGATCAACTTGCGGTTCAGTGACCTTGTGAACTTATGCATAGGGGTTGGCACACGTTTTCATCTTGATTCTCCGGTAGAAACTTTGGGGCACTCTTTGAAGTTCTTTGTGTTGGTTGAATAGATAAATCTGAGATTGTGTGATGCATATCGTATAATCATACCCACGGATACTTGAGGTGACATTGGAGTATCTAGGTGACATTAGGGTTTTGGTTGATTTGTGTCTTAAGGTTTTATTCTAGTACGAACTCTATGATAAATCGATCCGAAATAATAACTTTGAGGTGGTTTCTTACCCTACAATAATCTATTCGTTTGTTCTCCTCTATTAGTGACTTTAGAGTGACTCTTTGTTGCATGTTAAGGGATAGTTATATGATCCAATTATGTTATTATTGTTGAGAGAACTTGCACTAGTGAAAGTATGAACCCTAGGCCTTGTTTTCTAGCATTGCAATACCGTTTACGCTCACTTTTATTACTTGTTACCTTGCTGTTTTTATATTTTCAGCTTACAAAAACCTATATCTACCATCCATATTGCACTTGTATCACCATCTCTTCGCCGAACTAGTGCACCTATACAATTTACCATTGTATTGGGTGTGTTGGGGACACAAGAGACTCTTTGTTATTTGGTTGCAGGGTTGCTTGAGAGAGACCATCTTCATCCTACGCCTCCCACGGATTGATAAACCTTAGGTCATCCACTTGAGGGAAATTTGCTACTGTCCTACAAACCTCTGCACTTGGAGGCCCAACAACATCTAGAAGAAGAAGGTTGTGTAGTAGACATCAATCATCGCTTTACACGGTCGGTTTCAGTGTGCCGAGGGTGGCGTTATCACTGTGGCACGACCAGAAGATCAACACCCGGCTCGTCGAGGATGAGCAGGCGCCGGCGAAGTGCTGCAGCGCCGTGACATGTCCATGAGTGGTGTAAGCGACCAACGGCATCCCGGGACCTGAGACCATGTCGGGTCGTCTTGCTTTTTCAATGACATGTGGGGTCGCATGTGAGCAAAGGGCATCTCCAGCGTTGCCACGACTGCAGCTGACTACCCTGGCACACCAAAAACCCTCGTCCCTCGCACCGTCGCGTGGTGCGTTCCCAGCAGGCGCTAGCTGCCCGCATTCATGTCGTCCGTCCGTATGCCGTCGTTCAGAGGCTCGGTGCCCGAGGAACCAACTCCGGCGACTTAATGACGTACCCGGACGCTTGGCCTCACCGGAATGCGCTACTAAAAGCGGCAACGCCCAGCTAACCTCCACACCATAGCACATCATCCTGCTACCTGGCACCACATCCGCCATGACCGCGAGCGCGAACGCTCTGCGGGAGAGTTTGTCTTCGGGGATGAAGCTCGAGGTCGCCGCCCTCGCTCAAGTCGGCGCTCGTGACGCAATAGCGGCATAGCCGGACGCGGACGCGACTGCACAAGCGATGGCCACACTGGCGGCCGACGATGGGAGCACCGTCAGCCACGCGTCCTACTTGCCACCGTCCAACGTCCAGCACCGCCGAGGTCGGGGACTCCTCCAAGGATGAGCAGGGCATGGTGTGCCAACTAGCCGATCCGTTTCCCGTGTTCTACTCTTCCTCGCCGGAGACCGCACCTTCACTTCACGGGCCTTGACCCCCCCCCCACCCCCATACATGGAGATCGCAGATGGAGGACGTCGGTCGCCGCCATAGAATAGGTTTAGGGTCGGTTTCTTTTATTTTTCTGTCCTATAAAAGTTCGAAATGTAATGAAAATCTGCCGTGTTTGCATTAAACTTTCACAATAATATAGTATATTGTAGGAGTACTAGCAAGATGCCCGTGCATTGCACGGAACATCAATATCTTGTGGGAGAACAGGATGAACGAGGGAAGGCCTTATCTGCAAATGTGGAGAGGAGTGCGGGTAAATTGTCATAGTTTCCTTCCTATCTGTTAGATACAGATAGGACGGCCTATGTTGAAGGATGGCAGGCACACCATTATTACCAACTCTGCTTTGCGAAGTAAATAAACACATAGTCTACATACACAATTTATCTTAGGCACTCCAATAGTACGTCCACTACACATTACGCATTTCACATCTTTCTACATCTACGGGAACCTACAGAAGGGTTAACGTAAATTGCCTCTCTCTCTCTCCTCCCTGATTTTCATGGTGGTGGGTCCCTCCCTCCCCCCAATCTACAATCAACAGCTCACACGTTTCACATTACGTTAATAACATAACTGGGATTACGTAGTTGTAGCATTACTCATCCTAAAAAGCCCAACTAAGCCAACCTCCCAGCATATCGCGCGGGAATAGACCCGGCTGTGCCGCTTTAGTCAGGATTACCGGATTACTAGTAGCAGTATCGATGGATCACGCGAAGCACCAAGTTTTTTTCTTTAGGGGGCGAAGCACCTAGTTTAAAAGGAAAAAAAAGGCAGTACACTTACAACACCTCTATCGCGGTCGCATTGCACCCCACACACGTTCGGTCTTGCACACGGCTCACGCAAACAGAACGCTCTTCGGCTTGCCTCTTCACTGACATGTGGGACTGCACTTCAACAAACCGACCATGCACCAAACTCCCCCTGCTCACCGCGCGAAAATCCCCCCCCCCCCAAAATTCCCCCAAAATCCCAAATTCAACCGCCCTTTGGCCAACTAGCCAATAATATTCCCCAAACCCCACTCCCCCCGTCCCCCTCCACACCATTCTCTCCGCTAAAGCCGCCCTCCCCGCCGCGCCGATACGTCGGTGCCGCGGTTTGTCGAGGGGACGCACGGTGATCCTCTCGCTCCCACAATATGCTCTCGTAGATTGTGGTCCTCTAACCGCGCCGCCACCGCTAGCGACGTTCTTGTGGAGGGCGCGGCGGTCAGCGCCGCCACCCAGCAGCGTTCGTGTGGAAGCGACGGCGGTCATCTTCTCCCACGGTACGCGCATTCTAGACTGAGGCCCCGTGCATGTCGGTGTAGCACTGAATGTTAGCTGATAGACGCTGTTAATCTCACTATTTGCCGAAGTAGTTTATTGTCAATATGCTCTGCTGAAGAAGCTTCCTTGCCTTTTCTGCACTCAATCTGCTTAGCTGAGATGGCATGACAAGCACGATTAGTTGCTAAAATATCCTACCATATATTTATTGTCACATAGATTGCCATGGTCTAGTAGCCAATCTGTTAGGTGAAATAGTTGTACACCGTTTTATACTCGATCTTTATTGCTGCGATGGCCTTCGATAATTTGATGGCTGTGTGCTCGGCCTCATTGACTACTGAAACAGCCTGCTATAATTTAGTCACTCAAATCTGTTTACTGAATTAGCTTTACATATATCATGTTACTTAGATCTGCTCATCCAAATATCATGCCATAGCTTTAGACATCAACCTAGGTATTTTTTTTCTGGACTTCATAAAAAAGCATATATGTTTTTCCTGTAATATCTAGTAGAAGAACTAATTTGTATGTCTAACAGATGGACATGACTTGGATAACTTCTTCTCGAAGATTTTCTGCTGCATATGTTGAGGGGGTTGAAAACTTCATGAACTTTATCAGAGCTGAGTACGGTGGTCCAAAATCAGATGTGCTCTACCCGTGTAGCAGTTGTATGAATTCAGTTACAAGACCGCAGTCAACTGTGCAAAATCATCTACACTTGTATGGATGTTGGTCACATATACTAGGTGGGTTCATCATGGTGAAGCTGTGAACGTCAATGTTACTGACTACATGGAAGTAGCAGATCACCGTCTTGATCTGCCTAATGCTCAGGTGGAAGAGGAGGAGGTGGTGGTGTTGGCGGAGCCAGTGAGTTTGACCAACATTGAAACAATGCTACGAAATGCTCGTGCATTTCGTGAACTTTCACCTGCAAAAGAAAAATGGTGGGCCCACATGTTGGAACAATGTAACGTGGTTGTCACCCCAGGAAATAAGTTGTCAGTATTCTTAGCTATGGTCACCTTTCTTCAAGTGAAGACATCTGAGCGGATGACCAACAAATCATTTGATCCAATGTTGGCTGCTTTCCGCAAATCTTTCCCAGATGCGTCTGAGCTGCCACACACCTACAGTAAAATGAAGAAATTCCTTCGTGCAGTTGGAATTGGATATGATATGATCCATGTTTGTAAGAATAATTGTGTTCTGTTCTAGAAGGGTTATGCCAACTTAAGTGAATGCCTGAAATGCAAATCATCAAGATGGAAAGATGGCGATGCTGTGAAGAGGATTCCTCATAATGTTCTCAGACATTTTCCAATTACACCAACATTGCAGAGGTTGTTTCATGATGCTGAAACAAGAGAGGATGTACTGTGGCATTCTAGGAACCAGTAGTATAGAGATCAGAATGTAATGAGCCATCCATCTCATGGTAGTGAGTGGCAAAGCTTCAATCAGAAACACAAAAAGTTTGCTGCTGACCGGAGAACATTAGACTTGGCTTAGCTTCAGATGGATTTAACCCATTTGGCCACCAGAGCGCCACATATAGCATGTGGCCAGTGCTTGTTATCCATTACAACATGCCTCCAAATGTTTGCACCAAAGAATAAAACTACATGATGGCCTTGCGCATCCCAGGTCCAAAAAGTCCTGGAAAGGATTTTGATTTATTCATGGAGCCTCTTGTGGAGGAACTTCAACAGCTATGGAGGGGTGTTCTCACTCGAGACCTATATAGCAGCCCACCAGCTGATTTCTTTCTGCGTGCTTTTATAATTTGGTGCATGCATGATTATCCGGCTTTGGTCACTATGTCGGGGCGAACGACACATCGTTACAATGCATGTATTCGCTATGACAGGAATCCGCTGTCATACACAATACTTAGCAAGATCTGTTACATTGGACACTGTCGTTTCCTTGCCAAGGACAAGCCGCGTCCTACAAAATACCGAAGACATGTGTTCAATGCAAAGCATGAAAACTGTGATGCGCCAAAGAGGCTCACCGCCGATGAGTTGCAAGTGGAATTAGAGAAGGCCAGGCATATTACACTAGGAAACCATCCTGGTAATGGTAGCGGGAAAAGGAAGCGTGTCAGCGCAGAAGAGAGATTATAGTGTACCCGCAGGTCCACTTTGTGGGACTTGGTGTATTGGAAAGATTTCGATCTGCGGCATAATCTTGATGTGATGCACATCGAGAAAAATATATGTGACAGCATTATCGGCACACTTCTTAATATTGAAGGAAAGACGAAAGATACCTTAAAATCTAGGATTGATTTGACACACAGGTATCGGAAAGGGATTTGCACGTGCAAAATGAAGGTAAACCATGGGATATGGCACCAGCTGTGTACGTCTTGGACAAGGTAAAAATAAAAGAATTCTCTGAGGTCCTTTCACGTGTGAGATTGATTTGCTTCCAACCCTGAAAGGATAGTCAGTGCAGATGGAAACAAGGTACAAAGGTTGAAAACTCATGACTGCCATGTCCTACTTCAAAGGGTTTTACCTGTTACCCTTAGAGGATTGGGCCTCCCTGACTTATACAGAGCAGTTGCAGAGTTGGGACAATTCTTCAGGGAATTCTGCAGTAGAAATATCAGGATAGATGCTTTGGAGCATCTTAGAGACAAGATACCAACTATCCTAGGCGACCTTGAGAAGATATATCCTCCAGTCTTCTTTGATGTGATGGTACATTTCACTGTTCATCTACCTGATGAGGCACTACTTAGAGGTCCACTACAGTATGGCTGGATGTACCCTATTGAAAGGCGGCTAGGCACTTTCAAGGGCTATGTTAAGAATAGAGCTAGACCCGAGGGTTCCATTGCAGAGGCCTACATTGCTATAGAAGCGTTGACATTCTGCTCAAAATACATTGAAACAACTGATCAGATTAGGAAATAGGTGGGTGAAGACAATCTCGGGCTCAATGTTTTCGATTATTCTGTTTGATTTACAGGGAAGAGTCGACAAGAGGACAAACCTAAAGATTTGGACAAAATGGTTTGGTATGTGTTGAATAATTGTCCTGAGATAATACCTTATATCAAGTAAGTGCTAAGTACTGCAGCTTATACATCGTAATCTACTAAACTTTCAGCACATTCTTATATGTTTAGATGTTTGACGCGATCACTATGTTGTGCAGCATCTACAAAAAGGAGTTACTGCCGCAAAATCCAAGAAACATTGACAACTGGTTATGGCAAGATTTGCGAAATGGTTCAAGAGCCATGTAAGCTTTTGAATTGCACTGTCAATTTTTTTAATATATTGAGTACATAAGATGATCAGCTTGTCTATTTTCTAAACATAGGTTAAGAAGATGCGGGAGGATGGGCAGGCAGTTGATGATGCCCTTTACGCACTAGCAATGGGTCCCGATACTGGGTAAGACATTATTAATCTTGCATTGTTGGAGATGTGCGCTACAACACCCTTACCTTGACGAAGGCGGAAGACACAAAAGCAGTGCCATCATAAGCACGGATACGTCTGACAGAGTGACAACTAAAATGTATGCTAACATAACAGACATTGTTCGGTTGTAGTATATATCGATTTCGAGGATCATCGGTGTGTGGTTACATTGTCTTTGTCGTTGGTATAACCTGATTTCTAGGATCGCAAAACCAAGAGCTGATAATTATTTCAAATCCATCAATGTCAAGGCAGTGTACCAGACCAACGAGCCTTTTATGTTGGCAAATCAAGCAACACAGATATTTTTCTTGGAAGACACATTTGCATGTAGCGATGACTAGAGAGTATTGCAGAGGTTTGAGCAGAGGAATTTGTTTAATGAAGTTGCACAACAAGATGATGCTTACACTACTCCTGATGTACAAGATTCCACATATGTTCCTAATATCTTTGAGAACCATCACATCAATGATGCTGGCAAAAAGATTGCCTGGCATGCTGTGGACATACAAGAGTTGATCAAGAAGAAGCCAACGTTCGAGGACATTGAGGATGAGGAAGAAGATGACACTCTGGGGAATTACGATTCAAAGTGATACACATGGCGAAGATGTTGACGCTACTGTTGCGGATGATGATTCGATTGCTTTTGTCGATTTGCCTGTCAGAAGACGTTTTTTATCTACTATGTGAAATTGTGATTCCTATGAAAACTGAAACCTGATGAACGTGTTGTTTAGTATTTTGCTATGATAATATCACTTGTTATGTATGTTGATTTGTGTTTGGTGATTGTATGACGAGTAAAACAAGATGGCATTGTTGTTTAGTTGTACTCATATTTGGCTGTTGTCGGATCATGGGTTCCGGCAAAACCCTTAAGGTTCGAACACTGGGGTGCGCGCAAAGATTTCCTCCCTACCGATCTACGCCCTAGCTCGCTAAGATCTCGCGGATGAACTCGATGAACTCACAACACAAAGACACGAGATTTATACTGGTTCGGGCCACTGTTGTGGTGTAATACCATACTCCAGTGTGGTGGTGGTGGATTGCCTCTTGGGCTGATGATGAACAGTACAAGGGGAAGGACAGCCTCCTGAGGTTGAGGTGTTCTTGTGCTCGGTGTGTGGCTAAGGATTGGCTCAAGGCTAGATGCCTCTACTATGGTGGCTAGTTCTACTTATATAGGCCCTGGTCCTCTCCCCAAATATTGAGCGGGAAGGGAGCCAACAACGATGGCCAATTTGAAAGGGGACAACTAGTACAGCTTATCCTGACAAAAGCGGTCTTCAACTGCGAAAGGCTCTGGTAATGACACTGTCTTGGGCTCCATGGTGACCTCCGTCCTGCCGTCCTGCTGGTCTTGGTCTCGTTGCACCGATATGGAAGCCTTTGCCTGATGCCTCGGTACTCCGCGCCTGCGCTTGCCCCCTTAGCACCGAAGACGAAACAAGGACGCTGCACGCGCTGGCGCCCGCCTGATCCTGATCGTCATGGCTCACGCCACGAGGGCCTCGGGAGGTTTGCCCCGCCTTGATATCTCCGCTCCTTGCGAGGCAGCCTGGTGAGGCCGCTCCTGAGGAGGTCTTGCATCGTCCCCCTCGCGAGGGTCTTGGATGCTTCGCTGATGAAGATGGTCTCATATGGGCTGCGGCCTGACAGTGCCATGGGCCATGACGAGCAATTCTCTGGGGACCCGTTCCCGGTGACGGCGATAGCCCCGGCCCAAAGCGGCGCTGGCTTGGGCTTAGGGCGAAAGCCAAAGGTCAAGCTGCAGGCCTTGGCCAGCCCCAAAAAGCCTGCGGCCTCGGTTGACGCGTGGCGGCTGATTGGACGTGGGCGTCTCTGCTTCCCCACGCCACCTCGGCAACTGCCCGACTTGACAAAAGGCTGGCGCAGACAGCGCTCGCCTTCACTATTCCTCTTCGCCTTGCCTCAGATTCCCTTTCTCGCTCCTTGCTACCGATACCTCCAGATCTGCTCTAATCTTGCTCCGCATCCGCGACCCATGGCGCCGCGCAAGGTCAAGTCCTCCTTGTCGCGGGCTTGGTACGAGCCAGCTCTTGAAGCGCCCAACATCACAGAGAAGAGCCTCGCCTCCGCGCGCCTGCTGACGGCGGGGGAGAGTGACGAATGGGGGATGACGGAGCTCCGGCTTGCCTCCAACATGCAGGAGCCTGCGGGAAGCACCTTCTTCCCCTTCTTCTCGAGCAGCATCACCGCCGGGTTGGTTCCCCCCTTCTCCGATTTCTTTTATGAGGTCCTCGACCACTACGGGCTGCAAGCGTTGCACCTTCATCCCAACTCTATTCTCCTCATGTCCATCTTCGCCTACTATTGTGAGGCATATCCGGGCGTGATGCCGTCTATGGCGCTCCTACGCCACCTCATCTTCCTCCGCGTCAGCGATGGCCATGTTTCCGGGTGCGCCAATTTCATCGCATCTGCCAAAGCCAACTCGATCTCGAACACCGGGAAGAGAGCTGACAACATCCGGGCCAAATGGGTCATGATGGACGCCAAGTGCGTCCAACCACGCTTGGCATTGCCAATGGAGGTGCCCCAGTTTAACAAGGGGTGGCCCCGCGCAGAGCTCGCTGATGAATGGGCGTCGTCGGTGTTGGCGCAGAAGCAGACCGATCTGAAGCTGAGTAACGCGAAGGCGGCGAAGGTCATAGGGGCCAGGCTTCTGAGGGAATTCCAAATGTTGCACGTCGCCCTGCTCCAGGCGCGCGCGCGCCCCTTGTGGAAGCTTGGAGATGAACAAGACAAGACCCGCCTAAGGCCGGGGGCCCTGCCTGACGATGAATTGGCTACTGTCCTGCGCCTCCTGGTTGGGGACAACCAGGAGTACCCGCCGAGCTCCTTCACTCCGTTGTTCCATCGCTAGGACTGGGAGCCGCTCGTGGCCTCCAGGCCGACCTTTGATGCGCGCGGGCTGGTGCCGCATGTGCTCTCCGGAGCCCCTGCGGCGCCGAAGCCAGTGGAGCTATCTTCTGACGAGTCCCGCAGGGGGAAAGAAGAGGAGGAGGACTCGGAGGTGACCTCCGAGGAGATGGGGGAAAACTCTCCCTTGAGCAAAGCTGAAATCCTCCGCGCCCTTGCTGACGACGCCGAGATCGATGCCCGCCAGGAGGGGGAGAACTGCCCGTCGTCCCGACAAGGAGCAGGTCATTGCTGATTCCTAGGGATGCTGCCTCCGCCTAGACGCCGGCCGGAGCTGCCTCCGGCACTTCTGCTGCGCCATCTTCTGCTCCCGGGGTCCGCACGCCCACACCTCAGGCTTCGAGGCTTTCAGGCTTCAAGCTTCCCAAGCGGAGGGTGGAATACGCCGCGGTGGATCAGTAAGTGTTTAGAGCTTCGTATTGCTTCTGCTTATAGTTGCTGTTTCCTGACGCTCACCCTTGGTTGGCGGCGGTGCCTTGGCGAAGAAGCGGAAGGAGGACACCTGGGCGGCCTTCTTGTCGGAGAAAGGAGGTGGCAAGATTCGCACTCCCCAGCCCGTCGCCCTCGCGAGGCCAAGGGGAGCGGCGTCGGAGGAGTCAGCCCCGTGGGCCCAGCTCCAAGCGCTTAGCGCCTGGCCCGGCTGATGAGGTCCCAAGGGCTCAGGAGCCCGTGATCTCCCAGGCTTTGGTGACGACGTCGATTCCTCCTTCTACCACACCACTGCTCCCAGGCTCTTCTGCTTCCTCCACCGCCCTGGAGCGCGTTCTTTTAGCGATGGCACAGCTGCGGGAAGATCTTCTGGGCGCGGACCCGCGCCTGGTAGCTGGGCGCCTGGAACTGGCCTCCGGCTGACTTCATTCTGACTCTGTGGTCCGAGGGACGCTGAGCCAGGCCGTGGCATCCTCCGAGAAGGAGAACCAGAGCGCCGCCAAAGCCGCGGTTGATCGCGACATGGCACTGAAGGACACCGAGGCCGCCCGCGGCCGCTGCCGAGAGCTGGAGGACAAGTTGAAGCATCTACGTGGCCAACACGAGGAAGAAGCACGCGGCCGCCAGGTGAAGGAAGAGGAGATGAGGGCCCGGGAGGACACCGTCAAGAACCGCGACACCGAGTTGGGGGAGCTGGGGTAGACGCAGGCCGCTGAGCGCAGCCGGCTGGAGAAGCTGGAGCGGGAGGTGAAGGCGAAGGAGGCCGATCTTGACGCCAAGGTGAAGGTCCTGACTGAGGACCGCGCAGCCTTCCCTGATCTAGAGGAGAGGTATCACGTGGCACTGAAGGCACTCTACGAGAACGGCTTGGAGAGGCCGCTAGCCACTGATGAGGACGGCCCTGCCTAGCTGCTTCCCTTCTTGGTGGAGGCGCTCGAGGAAGTTGTGGAGGGCGTCGGTCCCATGGCAGAGGCGGAGGCTCGTGTTCTTTCTTCAGCTGCGTTGACTCGCGTCTTGAGCCACCTGCACCTTCGCGACCCCAATGCTCTTCTTGACGAGCTGCTGGAGCCTGTGGCTGATGACCACTGCACAACTGCCGCTGCAGCCGTGCAAGGTCAGGTGGAGGCCCTCCTGAAGAAGTTCCGCGACTTTGCCTCCACGCCCTCGGTCGGAGGCGAGACCGTTGCTGCAGCCCTGGCCGGTGACCAAGGCGAAGGCGACACCACCAAGGGAGGAGTGCCGCCCACGGGCATCGATGGTGTTCAGGGGTGACGTGCGGCTCCTTTCCTGTTTAATTCGTACAGTCATGAACCAGGCCTCGTGGAGGCGTTAAACTTGTGTTTCATATTGTGAGAACAATATGCCTTGTAATATTTGCTTCAAGATTTTGCGATTTTCTTCCTATCTGCTTTGTGTTCTGCATCGGCAGAGCCTGGCCCCGCGCATACCTCAACCGCCATTGGGCCGACCGGAGACTAGGACGGACCAAGGAGTGAGGGGTTACGTGACCAGTTAGGCTCCTGAGTCGCGATGCTCAGGAGTCCCCCTTGACGCACAAACAGCTTATAGGAAGGATGCACGAGGATAGGTTAATGTTCTACGTCGACAGAGCCCGGCCCCGTGCATACCTCAACCGCCATTGGGCCGACCGGAGACCAGGACGGACCAAGGAGTGAGGGGCTACGTGACCATTTAGGCTCCTGAGTCGCGATGCTTAGGAGTCCCCCTTGACGCGCAAACAATTTCCATACCTGCCCTCGCCGAGGCCTCGAGAGGGACGTGCGACGACCAGGTCCAGGAGACCTGGTTGGGTGGCGTGCACTTGGGTGTGACCCGAGCGCAGCCCCCGTGCCCAGCCCCCTCGCTTGGCTCTCCCGAGGGGAGGCGTTGCGGTGAGGCTGGACGCTGAGCTCTGGGGTTCCCTGAGGTTGGTACGACCGTGAAGCCGCCCTTAGTGTATTATCATCAGCGTGGAGCATAGTGCTTCGCTTGTGCATGGACATAGCCGCTCCTCGGCACTGTCGACGGCCAGCGCGGAGCATGGTGCTTCCACTTGTGCGTGGGAGGGGGCTCCCTCTGAGGAGAGCCCCCGGGGCATGTACAGCCCCGCCCTGACACGTGGCTTGCACGGCAGGGCAGCGAGGTGTATCTGGGCACTCGTGAGCCAGCGCGGGACTCACGAGGCCCTACCTCAAGGCGGGTTGCGCCTGGTCTTGGGTCTTGATAGCTGTATGTTCCTGCAAAACGGTTAGGTGCAAATGCTCTACGTCCTCAAGTCTCGGCCCTCGAGCGAGCTCAGCTGCCGCTAGTATGCCAGGTCGCGATGTCGTGGTCAAGGCCAGGGGGTGAGGGCTGGAGAGCCAGTAAGAGCTCCAGAGTCGCGATGCTCAGGAGCCCTTTAACGCCATAAGTTTAATTGCAAGAGAGAGGGGTGGACCCATGGCAGGTGGCAATCGAGCAGGTGATAATCACAGGCTGATTAGACATGGAGAGCAGATCAGCTTGGGTAAATGCAGCAAGATACATGCCACTGAGACAGGCCCAAGCGGCTTGGGGATGATGCAGCCTGAGGGGCGCCCCCAACAGGGTAAATAAAGACATACGCAAAAGTGATACATGCCACAGGGATGGACCCATGCGGCCTGGGAATAATGCAGCCCAAGGGGCGCTCCTAGCTGAATGAACTTGGAAAATGTCACCTGGTTCTGTTGATGAAGGGTTGTTGGGGCAGCTGAAGGTACGCAGTGAAGGGATTGCTCCTCATGAGCCACCGGGGCCCTGAGCCTCGGGAGGCTCTGGGGGCTCAGGTGGTTCCCTGAGGACCATCTCCATCTCCGCCTGGACGTCATGGTGCCTGGCCTCCTGAGCTACCAGGACACGCCGCAAGTTGCGCTGATAGGCTGACAACACGCTCGGAAGGACGAAAGGCATGCGAACGTAGCTGTGTGGTGGACCCTCGCAACGGCCCACGCGCGAAGGCCAGAAAAGCTCCCGAGAAGCCGCCCTGTTGAGCCCTGGGACGTCGATGCAGACGCACAACCCGGCATCCTCGCCTGGATGGGGAGCTGTGCCTCGTGAGCGGCGGTCGCCGCGCATGGCCCTCGCATCTTGCAGTTCCTGAGTGGTCTTGGTGATAAACTCCTGAGCGGTGGGCGCTCCCTGTCATGTGTTCTCCTAAGGGAAACGTGCCGCGAAGCACGCCTCCAAGTGGTGCCCAAGCGCCTCCCTCGTGATGTTGGCAAGGTCCGAGGCCCTCCAGAAGAGAGCCCCCGAGCCCTGTCCGAGGAGGGTGCTGGGAGCGCCTTCCTATGTGACAGAGGGAGGTGCCCCTGGAGTGATCGCTGATCCTGACGAGGTTCTAGTTACGACGCCATCCTCCTGAGATCCTGCACAGTGCAGCTGCTTCTTCTTCTTGGGGAGGGCCTCAGGAGGACCCTCGCCCTTGGTGTCGGGGTCGTCGATTGCTGCAGCTTGGAAGGCACGCTCGAGGGAGCACACCGCGTCTCTTTCTTCGCACGGGACTGTGATGATTCCTCCGCTTCCCGGCATCTTGAGGACGTTGTAGTCGTGGTGTGTCACTGCCATGAACTTGGCTAGGGCTGGATACCCAAGGATGGCGTTGTATGGCAGACGGATGTGCGCGACATCAAAGTCGATGAGCTCGGTGCGGTAGTTCTTGCATTCTCCGAAGGTGACAGGGAGACGGACCTGCCCTATCGGTGTGGTGGAGCCATCGATCACTCCTGAGAAAGGCTTGGTAGGCTGAAGCTAGTCATATGGCACTTGGAGGTTGTCAAACATGTCGACGGACATAACGTTGAGCCCTGCGCCGCCGTCAATGAGGGTCTTGGTAACTTGCACGTTCTTGATGGTGGGAACAAAAGCATCGGGGAGGGCGTGATCGCTGCAGCAAGACTTGAGCTGATCTGCCGAGTTGAAGGTGATGGCACACTGGGAGCACCTGAGCGGGCATGTGGCTTCAAGCTTGGGGAGGACTGCATTCACTTCATGAGCAAACTGTTTGAAGATACACTACGAGGCTGGGGCCTAGGCTCCGCCCAAGATGCAGGCGATAGCGCGCGGCTCCTGGAATCCCCCAGCCCCCTCGTCCTGATGGTGGTCATTATTCCTTCTTGGTGGTGGCGGCAAAGGGGGAAGACCGCATTGCCCTGAGGACGAGCCTCACGAGGCTGGTCCCTGTCGGGGAGGCTGATCGTACCCACGGACACCTATGGGGCCGGCGGACCAGGCCCCTTTGTGGTTCGGAGGGGGCGGAGATCGCACGAAGAGCGGATCGAGGCGAGGCACACGCAGCGGTTACCCAGCTTGAGCTCTCGGAGAGATAAAACTCCTCTTGCTGCTTGTTTGATGTATTCTCTTCTTGCTAGGGAAGCGATCACGAGCTACAAAACCTAAGCGTGGCGTATCTGGTCTCTGGTGAGTCGAATGAACCGAAGCTCGAACCGAACCCCTTCTACGTTAGCATGGGCCTCCTTTTATATGCTTAAGGGGTCTCCGGACGTGTGGCAACATAGGCGGGGTACAAATGTAAAAACAGGAGTTGGTACACCTACTCGAGCGGTGTCTGATGCAAAATACCTAACTTTCGGCGGCAAGGGACAAAAGCAATAAATGCCGTCGATGTCGCCCAAACAATTACTGCTTGAGACCGTCAGTGCGCCTCCGCCGCCACGATGGCAAGCTTGTCGGCCGCTTATCGCTGCTCTCCGCTGGCTGCACAGCCTCTCGACACGCGCGCATGGAACGGTCCCATGGCGACACGTCGCTGGATGAGCTGGAGCGGAGATGGAGAGAGGTTGCTTGCCGCGGCAAGCGCCTTGCCGCGGCCAGATCCTTGCCGCGTCCGGAGGCTTGTCGCGCTCCGAGCCTTCCCAGCAAGCTCCTCTTGCCGGGGCCTTGTCTTCTGCATGCCTTGAGTGGCCTTCCCGACAAGCTCCTCTTGCCGGGGCCTTGTCTTCCTAATCAAATACTTTGTTCTTGAATGGCTCCAAAGGAACCACGGAGGGTCTTAGCGGTGTGACGAGGCAAACCACACTTGTGAGGTGCTACAACTGTCTGGCGGCAGTCACGGGATACTAGGGTACCCCTACTCTAGTACCCGACAGAACCCCTGCCTGGGCCGACAGCAGTGCCGCTGTCGGGCCAGGCCCAAAATAGTGCACGGGCACATGTGGCCTCGACCACGTCGCAAATCGCCCCGGACCCACCACGACCCCCACTAACGGCACACACCGGACTTGGCGTCGTGCGAGAGATTGTGGGCGTGGTCGTGGGGGTTTCTTTATTAGGAAAAGCGGAACGTCCGCCCCCTCCCCCTTCTTTATAAGCGGAGGAAACAGGGGCAGGCCGTCCACTCCACCATTGCTGTCTTGTCAAGAAAACCACCGCCGCTCCCCCCTTCTTCTCCGGTGCGAAGAGAGCAGCGCCCCGCTCCCTTTCGCCACAAGCACGCTCACCGCCGTCGGCCTCCTCCACCGCCCTCGCCATGGCTCCGAAAGCCGACAAGGAGAAGGGTGTCAAGTCGGCCGAGGCGCAGCTTTCATGGCGCTGCGCGAAGGAGCGGGCATCTTCCCCGCGGCTCGGCGCCAAGGGAGCTGCGGGATGTCTTCTACCTCTTTTGGTCGGCGGAGACGCATGCGCATCCGCGCACGAGGGTACTCCCGCCTCCGCCTCGATTTGGCACCAACAGGGTACCCTTTTTCGCCCTTTTCTTCTATTGCGGGCTTTGCCCACTTTTTCCGAAGTTCTTCTGCGACATCATGAACACGTTTGGCCTCCGCCTCCTTGATTTCACCCCAACGCCGTCTTGACCATGGCAGTTTCGGCGCATCTTTGCGAAAACTTTGTCGAGTCCACCCAAATGTGGCACTCTTCCGCCATTTCTTTGTGCCCCGCGTCGAGAGAGGAGAGCCACTTGCCGGGAGGGATAGCTTGGGTCTCCGGGATCAGCAAGAAAAGAAGCCTACTTGGAAGGGGAGTTCCGCAACAAGTGGGAGGAGTGGAGAGCCAATTGGTGTTGGGTCGTGAGGGAGAACCCGCAGACCCTTCCTTGCCGTCGCCAAACTCAATAGTGTGCGGCAGAGATTGGAGCAACTTGGCTACTGGAGGATGTGAAGGCGAGGATAGTGGCCGGATTTTGGCGCCTCAGGCTTGCCGGAGTTAACTGTAAGCGCTAGTTGGCGAGATTTCCTTCGTCGCCCGCCAGACGGCTCCCTTGCGAGGAAGGAGGAGGCCTGCACAGGAGTTCCAAAATCTGGCCGGACATTATGAGGTTGCGCCGGGCCTGAACTGGAACTTCATCGTCTTGGAGCTGGACGCGATGCGCTCGAGCTGTTCAAGAACGACCCGACCATCTGAGTGGTTCAGGTTGCGAGAAGTCGTCCCATTGTGCAACAACTTCGGCGCTGACCGCATCCGGCGCCATGATGCCGTTGTCGCGATTCCCATGGGATCGTTCCAACTGGCAGAGCCCCGACGAGGTCGTGCGGCAGTTCTTCGATGACTTGGAAGAAGTGCCGATCTGCTCCGACGAGCGAAAAGGCTCACCAGCGACACCACCGCAAGCGAGATGGCGCGCATTGCCACCAGTGGAGGAGGCGGCAGCGACGCCGCCGCTGGAGCCTTCGGGTACACCATGGTGGAGGCGACGCCGCGAAGGCGGCAAGCCTTGCCGAGCGAGGGAGGTCGGGCGAGACGAGCTTGTCGAGCCCGAGGCCGGTCGAGTGGACCCGCCGAGGGCGCTTCTTCTCCACCACCAGCGACTTGCCGCCAGCCGGAGCTCCCTGGGTCCGGCCAAGAGGCGTCTCCGCAAGGCCGAGGACGAGTCGGGCGGGCAGATCGCCCACAAAGAAGAAGGCCACATGCTCCACCGCTGCAAGCGAGGTTGCAGCAGGCGCCCACACACTGCGACAACTGGGCGGGATCTTCTCAAACCACCGCCGACGCCTCGCCAAGCGGCTAAGAGCCCACTCCCCGCCTCGTCGCCGGGAGGCGAGCCGGAGTTTGACTTCTCCGCGCTCAGCTCCGAGGAGGAAGGCGAAGAGTAAGCTCTTGAGATTTGTGCTAGTATTTCTTCAATTTTATTGCTTCATCTTGAATCTGATTTGCTTCATTCTGGACTCTTTCCTTTTTAGGACGCTGGCCCAGAGAGCGTCGAAGATGGCCAAGATCCCGACGGTCGTCGTTGAGGACGATTCTCCGTGGCAACAGGGGGCGTCAAGACTCCCTTGCGGACCCGGCAACCCTTCCTCAGAGCAGCCCCGGCACAGCCCCGAGTAAGTGTGCAGTTTCTCCCTTACTATTAGGTGTGCAGGGGTGCTCCTTCTTCGTTGATACTGTTCGCTTGTGTAGGAGCAGAGCAGCCTCATCGAGGGAGGCTTGGAAGCCGCCCGAAATCCTGTGCACTGCCACTCACGCCAAGGAGGAATCTCCCGGCAAGGAGCGCCCTCCGACAAGGGAGGCCACTCCGGCAAGGGAGGCTACCCGGCAAGGGGACAGCGCCCGTGACCCTCCAAAGGTGGTCGAGGCCATGGCTGTGGATCCCGTTGTAGGTAGCGCCTTACGAAAATCTCCCTTGGGCTTGCTTTCTTTTGTTTCTCTTTTTGAACATTTGCTTGACTGCTCTTTCTTCGTCGACGCAGAGCCGATGGAGGTCGAGGCCGCCCGAGGGAGGAAGTTGCGGCAACACCGACGAGGCCGCCCGTCGAGGAAGAAGAGGTCGTTGTTTTGGAAGAAGAGGCCGCCGCCACGAGCCTGTTGGGCGAGGAGGCCACGAGGCTGCCGACGCAGAGGCCGCAAGGGTCGAGCGATCGCATTGACGGCTGAGGCCGCAGGAGCACCTAGCGCTACACCGACAAGCCGACTCCCCGCCGCTCTTTGTGGCGTCGGGCTCGAGGAGCCCCAGCCCGGCGCGCCTACACGAAGGCCGTGAAGTCGTCTTCATCAAGCTCCCACAGGAACCCGAGCTCTGTAGGCCGGGTCGAGGAGAGACCTTCGATGGTGAGCTACTCGCCTCTCTTGGGCTGATCTTGGTGGACGCCAAGCAGCAGTGGCCGAGTCTGAGGAGGAGCAGCTGCTTGAAGAAGCTGTTGTCGCTCTACCGCGCCCGCAGAATAAGTTGGATACCCGGGAAGCACTTGTCGCGAGGGCAGGAGCGGACATGGAGAAGCGCAGAAGAGCTCGGGCGCCAACCAAGAAGCCCTCCGCGACGTAGCGAAGCGCTGGGGGCAACTTGCGTAAGAGCGCACGGCCTTTATCCTTGAGAAGGCCGCGGCCGAGGAGGAGCGGCCGGCTGCCGAGAAGCTCTCCAGCGAGGAAGCGGTATGGCGCAGCGGAAGGTCAACCTGGACAGCCACGAAGAAGACCTTGTTGCACGCGAGGAGTCACTTACGGGGCGCTTTAAGGAAGTGAAGGATCTTGCCGCGCCGCCGAGGCCGCCAAGGAAGAGTCAAGGCGAAAGTGGCACCGGTGGAGGCCAGCCTCAAGAAGAAGCGTGAAGAGCTTGCAGCTCAAGCGTGAGCGTGAGAAGGACGCTACACCCTTTGAGAGCTGCGGTCGTCTGTTGATGGAGGCAAGGAGCTCGACGCCGCCAAAAAAAGGATTCCAAAGGCGGATCTTGAGTTGGCCACGACCACCGACAGCAGAGGCGTTGGGCCGGGCGCGAGGAGCGGGAGGTGGGCTTGTTGGAGGCGATCAAGGCCAAGGAGGAGCTGCTAGCGAATGCTACCTCCATCTAGAGCACCTTGAGGGAGAGCGTGGAGCACTGGGTGAAGGTCTTGTGGACACCGCGCCGACATCCACAACGGTGATGGAGCTTTGGGGATGGCGGGCCTTGCATACTCCTCAAACGAGCATCTCCAACCCAGCGCCAAACTCAGCTTATTCTTCAAAGGCGTGGTGACGGGTCTCCAAATGACTCGAAGAGGTCCCAAAGCAGCTGGCCGAGGAATCGCTAGATCTGTGAGAGCCCTCGAGAAGGTGTTGATAAAGGTGGCCTTCATAATTCGGGCCTCAACCTTAACGGCGTCCTCGGATCCTTGCCGCGAGATGCCAACGTGGAGAGCTCAAAGCCCTTGTCGCACCCATTGTGGACAAGGTGAACAAGATCAAGCGGATTGAGGCGACCCGCGTGAACTAGGCTGCCAACTTTATCTTTCCCTTGTCGGCTGCGATCATGTTTTAGAACACTTTGTTAGATCAGCGACAAGTTATTTTGTAATATACTCTATCTTAGGCGATCAATGCAACGTTATTTCCTCTACTTGATTCCTTCCTTTATGCGTTTACGCCTTACGCATTTGGGGGACTTGTCGATTGTGGGCACTTTTGCCCTTGGCCTTGAGTGTGGAACGTCGTGAGCTTCTTGGCGATGCCGCCTCCGACAAGCAACCTTGTCGCTGACTAGCTGCAGCTCACTTAAGTTGTTGAGCGGACTCGAAACAAAGTAAGGGGCGCGACTAAGCGGCGAGTTGGTTCCTCTGCACAGTTTTTCCATACAAAGTACTATCATTCGAGGAAGATAACTTAAAAATTTAAAATTGATTGCTCAAACTTTGGCAACTTAGCTTTACATGTCTCTTGCTTCCCGATGAGGAAACTTCCTCGGCGGTACACTGGTCCATAGTATTATCATCCTCTCCTTCCCCTCTGGTTAACTTGTCTTGTGAGGGAGCCTTCCTTTCTTTGAGAAAAGAGAAAGAAGAGGAAATAAGGTTATGGAGCCTAAGCGGCTCGATTTTGCTTACGGGTGTGGTTGCTGCACAAAGTGTTAGCCAAAACATGCAATAAAATGATGAAAGCATGATTTTGACAAGTTATGCGCAACACATGAGCTTCTTCGATGCAGGGGTCTACGCGGCTTTGTCTGAAAAGGATTACATGCAACAGCGGCAAGACTTGTACAAAAGGTGGTTCTTGAACGAGTTCCGCAACCGCGCTCTATGGGTAGAACTTACGAAGATGCTCAATGTTCGAGAGTTGCTCACGGGATGCCATCTTCGTTCTCAAAAGCGGACGGCGCCGAGCCTAGTGACTCGTTTCACCCGATAAGGGCCTTCCCCACGGCGTCAACTTGTTTGAATTCTTGGCGGACTGAGCAGCGAAGAACAAGGTCGCCTTCCTCGAGACTTCGGCACTAACTTTCTGCGGCTATGATAGCGACGCAAAGCTTCTTTGGTAGCGAGCAGCTTCGCCTGGCGGCTTCGAAGGCGATCCTCCTCAAGGAAGCGGCAGCGTCATCTTGTCGCAGCTGCTCTTGCTCAAGCTCATCATAAGCGAGCACTCGAGGCGATCCGTATACGAGTTCCGTGGGGAGAACTGCCTCTGCTCCATAGACTAGAGCAAAAGGTGTCGGGGATATACCCCGCGGCATGACCCGGCCGGAGTCGTAAACCGGCCGGGACTTGATAAACCGGCGGATGTTAAACCGGCGGACAGTCAAGACAGATGGCTCAGACAGACGGTAAGCATTTGGTGGTAAACCGGCGAACAATGTTAAACGGCGTGACGATGTTGAACCGTGAACAATGTTAAACCGGCGGAACAATGTTAAACCGGCAGACAATGTTAAACCGGTAAGTGATGATAAGCTGGGTTGTCCGGGGTTATGAAGCCCAAAGGCGTTATGAAGCCCAAGATGTTAAGAAGCCCATGGCGATAACTTAGAATAGTTTAAGTTAAAGTCAAAGTTGGACTCTACATGTAACCCGCCTCTTGACATATATAAGGAGAGGTAGGGCTCCTCAAAGAGAGAGAAGCTACAAGCAAGAAGAAACAATCGAGGCTAGACACAAAGAGGAGAGCCGGTTTCTGGCGACTCCCTCGTGATGATAATGAGACCTAGCCTCAAACAGCATGTAGGGTTTTCTGGGATGATGTTTCCCGGGGCCCGAAGCTGTCTAAATCCTTGTCTTGTATTGCGTCTCTCAATTCCGCTCAACCCCTCTCAAGCTACCACATAGATGCGTTGGCCTCGCGACTAAGTCCTGACACTAAAGACATCTGACGTGACAATTCCACGACAGTTGGCGCCCACCGTGGGGCCTGCGCACGGTGGTGTTGAGTTCTTGAAGGGATCTCTCCTAAGGATCGAGGAGCTCACAATTCCGTCAGAAGATCCGCAAGTAAATTGTTTTGTGATTGGGAACATGATCAAATTTGAAGCCAACGTATACTGCACGGATGATCCATTGAGGCCGGATTAATTTCCGTTATCACTGCAAGTCCCAGGGATCGGGAAGTTGCTATTTTCCGGATGAGAAAAGAGCCGGTTCAATAAATCACATCATCCACGAGCAGTCAAAACAGATCAAGAAAGTTAGGGTTGCATGTTCAACGTCTGCCACATGCGCTGTGATAATCCGCCGAGGCGGTTCTGAGAAAAAAAGGAGATGCGCCGTGAGTCACCCAAGACTACAGCTTAATCCGTCGAGTTCCACTGCCGCTTCACGTCCACAAGTCCCAGGCCCTGGGAATCCAACTGACTATTGCTATCCTTTTTTCCCTGATGAGAAGAATAGTCAAAACTGAAAAATCAACTAGTACTTACACTAGTACGTGACCAAGACTAGTACTACTCCTACTTGAGCACTCATAGATCGGATTACTACCTAAATCTGAGTCAGATGATTCAAAGAGCGGCTGCCCGATCATCGTCAGGGTAATTTTAAAACAAAACAGCCATGAGCCCGTGACCCAGGAACGAGTCATCCACGGGCTTGGATTCTTTCGTTGACCTGGACCCCGAGCCTCGTATCAAACCAGCGGTCGCCTCCGCTGTCGCCGCAACCGGATTTGCCTCGACTCTACAGCTGCAGCCGGGTTTCCATACCCGCTCCCTCTTGCAAGACGCCTCGGCCTCTGGCTGCACGCTGCCCTTTGTCGCGCCCAGCGCCGTGCCACCTCCAGCTCGCTTCCCCGCCTCATGTGCCCATGAGCTTCGTCGAAAAACCGCCACCTCCTGCCTGGACTCGGTGCTTAGCCTGCCACTCGCCGCCTCGCTCCTCCCACTCACCGAGGCCAGCGCTGATCATCCCGCCGACCTCTTTCGCCCGGCTCAAGGGGCTTGCCAAAGGCCAAGGGCCACCTCGAGCATGCGCTGCTCGTCCTCAACCCGCTCGCCGTCTCGTTCCTTCTGCTCGCCGAGGTCCGTCCGCGTTTGCCTCCTCTGTCGGGTCGCTGAATCGCCCGCCTCCTCCGCCTTGGTCTCGGTGCCCCCAGCCTGCCGCCGTGGCTGCAGCTGCACCTGGCCCGTCGCCGATTTTCCTCGAAACCAGGCGTCGCTTCTCCCGATGGCCTTGTTGCTGGCGGTCGCCCCTCCCGTCGAAACCCGGGCGTCGCTTTTCCTGGGCCTGCCGCTCCACCCGTCCGAAAGTGTCACCGAACCGCCAAGTTCCCCGTGTTGCGCGACCTCTGCTCCTGGTTGCTCACGAGTGAGCCGCCATGGACGACGCTATCTTCAAACCATGGACGGCCTTTGTCTTCAAACCGCTGCATCATTTGGATCGCTGCGTCAACACCCTCGCCAGCGCCTTTGCCACAATCCGTCGTCTCTCCGATGCTGTGTTGCTCCTCGAGCGCGCTTGTGTTGCGCCCGGTTCCTTCTACGGCGCCTCCAAATTTGAATCTCCATGACCTTGCTGACGAATCGCCCGCCCGCCCGCCCGCCATGACCTTGCCGGGTCGCTGGCCCTGCCGCAGGCCACCAGCCACCGGCGCCGGATCACCTCGCCGGGTCATGGCCTCGCCATGAGTTACCAAACATCAAGCGCGGGTCACCTCATTGGTCGCTGGCCTCCGCAGCGGATGCGTAAGCCACGGCATACTTCCTTGACCCACAAACCGCCAAGGCATCGACGCCCAAACCGCGCATGACCCCTCTGCGCCGCGCCTCCACTCAGGCGACCCGGCTCCCGAGCCCCGTGAGCCGGCCCTGCTCATCACGCTGCGAGTGAACTGGCACGAGGCTATCCTGGATGCGTCCCCAAACCGCCAACACAGCAGCTCCCCCGCGCCACGGCTACGCCTCCACCACCGCGCACCCGGACCCTTCCTCGGTAGTCTCCTCCGCCCTGTCGCTCCCACGGCCGCCGCGGCTGTGTGCCACCTTATCTCCTCCACCACGCCGGCGGTTACGCCATGGCGCCCTTGCCGCTCCGTTTCCCCTAGCTGGCGTCGAGATCTTTGTTCACTTTCCGCGGCAAGCCGCTGAGTCGTCGGCCTTGAACAGCTGTCCGTCAAACGGGTCGTGGGTCACCTCGAGTCCAAATCGCTATCAGTGTGACAAGCCGCCCGATCGAGTTATCCTTGCCTCCCGGCCGAGTCCGCTGCTCCCCCGAGTCGTTTCTTAGGCATACCCTCTTGCTTGACCGCCCGCCTTCCAGGGCGTGCCGCTCCAACTCATCTGCGTGCGGACTGAATCGCTACCTCGGCAGCTCTGCTGTGCCCATTGGATCACTGCCTCTCCATTCGAGGTTTACTGCGCCCGGCGTGGCCCGGCAACCCGATTTCGATGTTTCCTTTTGCACGCGGTTTGACCAGTTTCCATGAGTCGCCTCTGCCTCCACAGTATAGGCCAACCCGGCAAGCTCTCCTCGCCGGTTCAACTTTGTTGCTACTTAACCGCCTGCGTTTCCTCTTACGCCATGAGAGATCTCTTCGCCGCGCCGCGCTTCTTGGGCCCACCTGGCGTCAAGTCACCAACCTGAGCCGCAGCTTCCTCCCCTCGTGCGGCGCTGGTTGCGCCCCTCCTTGGCGCTTACTCCGTTCTCCGCCGGGGCGGCGCTGAAGTCTCTCCTCCTCGCGCCCCTCTATGGCCAAGGCTTCGCCCTCGCCCTCCTCTATGCCCTCTGCCAGACGCGCGCCTCTCCAACTCGCCGCTGCGGCTGGCGCATTTTGTCGACCCGCGGGTTGAACCGGCCTTGTAGTCGCGAGCCGTCGCCGTCCCAGGCTGCGCCACCATGAGCGCCCTTGCTCCGTCGCTGAACCGCCCTTGATGCGCTTGAGAGCCGCCGCCGATTCAACCACAGCTCTCTGCCTTGCGGCCTCGCCCTCGCTTCACTCAAAACCGCCATCGGTAGCGCCTATGCTGCTTGAGCTGTCGCGGTTGTTCCGAGCCATTACGCATCACAAGTCTGGTGTGGCTGGAACACCTCAATGATGCTATTGAGCACCTTTTGCTGACTAAACTTATGAGGCGGCAACGATGCGATGATTGGCTAGGAGATCGGTGTTGTTATATGTTAGAGACGATCGATTACATCATTGCAAGTAATACTACAGAGATAGACCAAGCATCATCCAATGGGTTTTTTAATGGCATGTTCCATAAGGCAAGCCAGCAACCCAACATGCAGCATGGGAGTGATTGCAAGGATGCATAAAAAAGTGGAGCTAATGACACACCGGAAGCCTCAATGCAATAATTTCCAGTATGGACAAACCGGCCAGAAAGAAAGGTCAACATGCATGAAACGAATTGAGTACTGTCTCCTCACAATAGGAAAGAAACAAAAGGGATCAAGTCCCCAGACTCATAAAAAGTCGAAGAGAACGCACAACATCAGATCAACTGAGCATCTGCTATCTTTTTGGACAAAAACGACCAGGTGATATCCGTCCAATTTATTTTAGCACATTAATTTTTGTGTGAACAATTACTTTGGCATGTGATATTTTTTGACGCAGGACAATTGTTCATTACAAATGAGGTGTTATATTACGCAGACGGAGCACGCGCTTAGCAACGTTCTGCACCGGTGTTTCGTCCGTGTCATATCACCTGATGAATGGACGCGCACAAACCGCCGCCCGGTCTACATCAACTAGCTGGGACCGCGCCTATGATTGGATCGTGCATCTGCACCGGCTTACAACGCCGTGACCGGCTCATCTTTATGTTCCCACGGCCGACTCGGCCGGGATTGATTTCAGCTTTACCGGGGTGATCATCAACTCCACGGTGGATAATTTCTGGTTACATATCAGGTGAAATCCATCCAATATATTTTTATATTATATATTGCTCTCTTTAAATGAGCAATTACTTTGGCCTGCAAAGTTGTCTAATGCAGGACCCTAAACCGCCATATTGGTGCAAATTTAAAGGCCGTCAGAAAATTTCCGGCTTAAAAAGAGGAATTCCGGTTTAAAATCCGGCTCAAGGGGAAGATATCTCCCACAAAGCTTTGAAGCTCTCAAATCCGGTTCAAAATCCGGTTCAAGAAGGATTTATCTCTTGCAAAAAGTTAAAGGGTGCCAAAGAGGACCTGCTGCCATGATCTTGTGGTTCGGACATGGGTATCATGCCTTATTGGCTTATCATATTATTGATCACTTGGGGGCTTGGTCGTATACGAACCATAGTCACCTCTCTTGATCGGGCGCAATGCCACAAGTATCACTTGGGGGCTTGGTCATGTCGAACCAATGCAACACCATTTGATAGGCGAAAGCCACCAGATCACTTGGGGACATGGTCAAGTCTGAACCCGATCACGCCCTCTTGATCGGCCTAAGGCCATAGAGTCACTTGGGGCTTGGTGAACCCGAACCATTGTCACGCCACTTGATCGGCATAATGCCACGGATTGAGTTGGGGACACGGCTGACTTGAACCATAGCTACACCTTATTGGGAGCTTGGTAGGTGTCCGACCATGGTAACACCATCTGATCGGCTCAGTAAAGCCTCTTTTTGCAAATGATTTTATCTTTGCCTTTGCTTCTGTTTTTCTTTTGATAAAATATTTTTTATGTTGTGTTTTCACCCAACATTATTAAACCCGGTCCAACTGTCAGTTACAAATTGACGGAACGCGATTAAATCATATCCGAAGACTATCAGCCGGTTTGGTTTCGACTATAAGTCGTCGATATATTTGGATTGCGCCATTGGAATCATGCGCTCATAAATCATTGGATTATATTATTCAAATCTTCAAATAGCCAACATGGTTGGATTTCTATTATGGTTATCAATAACCAGTATTATGGTTATGGTTTTCAAAGTCGCTTTGGCGCAATGGCTATTATATTATCAATGGATATGATTTATTTTATAATTAATGGAATAGTCCCGAGTTGCTGCAGGCTGACAACCCGGCACTTGGGGGCTATATTATTCAAGTTGAGATTACATCAATATGCAAGTCTCATGTCGCTGCAAGCATGCACCATGACACTTGGGGGCTAATGCAAAGTCATTGTTTGCTCACCTTATTGAAGACCCGACTCATCATATTATAATGAGTCGGCCCTTGGGGGCTACCAATTGCTCCTGTCAACAATTCAAGGTACACAAATTTTCATCTATTATTGAAGGATCCACTGCTCAGTTGATAAAGCACAAAGCTCTCAACCTTGTGGACGTGGGTTCACGCCCCATGATGGGAGTTACATAATATAATGTTATTCTCAATGAATTATATATAAAGTCCCAGCTCAATATTATCTTACTGAGCCGGCCCTTGGGGGCTACACGTTAGTGTTACATTCTACATGATCATATTTTCAAAAGTCCCTGCTCATTATTTGCATAATGACCCGGCCCTTGGGGGCTACACTGGTTGAAGTTTTTATGAGCAGCAGGAAATTACAAGTCCCAGGTTGCTGCAAGCATGAAAACCCGGTACTTGGGGGCTACATATGTGGAATACCCAATTCTAACTAGTGATTGAGATGAACAACCTGGATTTCTTCAAGCTTGTGACATTCATATTGAAGCAAATCTTAAGCTGTTATTACGTTACCTTCTTAAGAGTTGAGGGCTACAAGTGATAGGCATATAAGAGGTATATTTTCAAAAGCTGATGTTAACAAACAGTTATGATCCGGTGCCATCAATATTTGTAAACCGGCAAAGTTCTACATTCTTAAACCGGCTGAAGATCAGATGAGAGCATTGGGAGCTGAGTCAAGGAAGTTATTCTTCACAATATTTCTCTGTGACAAACCAATGTCAGCAAATTGATTATGAAGCTGGCCTATTAAACCGGATTTTCTAGAAGAAGGAAGTGACAAGGACTTAAGGATGATCAGGGTCAGTTTAACATGGATAAATCCATATTAAACTAGGGGCTAATGTCGGGGATATACCTCAGCGGCATGACCCGGCGAAGTCGTAAACCGGCCGGGACTTGATAAACCGGCGGATGTTAAACCGGCGGACAGACAAGACAGATGGCTCAGAAAGACGGTAAGCCGGCTGGTGGTAAACCGGCAGACGATGTTAAACCGGTAGACAATGTTAAACCGGCAGACAATGTTAAACGGCAGAACAATGTTAAACCGCAAACAGTTGATAACTGGGTTGTCAAGGTTATGAAGCCCAAGACGTTATGAAGCCCAAGATGTTAAGAAGCCCATGGCGATAACTTAGAATAGTTTAAGTTAAAGTCCAAGTTGGACTCTACATGTAACCCGCCTCTTCAGCATATATAAGGAGAGGTAGGGCTCCTCAAAGAGAGAGAAGCTACAAGCAAGAAGAAACAATCTGAGGGCTAGACACAAAGAGGAGAGCCGGTTTACGGCGACTCCCTCGTGATGATAATGAGACCTAGCCTCAAACAGCATGTAGGGTTTTTACCGGATGATGTTTCCCGGGGCCCGAAGCTGTCTAAATCCTTGTCTTGTATTGCGTCTCTCAATTCCGCTCAACCCCTCTCAAGCTACCACATAGATGCGTTGGCCTCGCGACTAAGTCCTGACACTAAGGACATCTGACGTGACAATTCCACGACAAAAGGTGTCTGGCTGGTGGCTCGATTTGGCGTCGTCCTGATCGACCAAAGAACCACCGGAAGCTCCTCGATCCAGTTTCTTCCGCACTTGTGCAGCCTGTCGAAAGTTCTGGTCTTGAGCCCGCATCACTTCAAAGCATTGCCCTCTTTGCTTGACCGTTGCTTCTCGGGTGAGCAGCGGAAGCAAAAGCAGACCTTGGCGCCAAGATCTTGGATGTCTTGCATGAAGGTGCGACTTCGTAAAGCGTATTGCCGTTGTCGGTGATGATCCTGCTAGGGATTCAAAGCGGCAAACAATCGACTTGAAGAACTTGATCACGACCGTGCCGTCACCTTCCTCATCGCTTCCACTTCGGCCACTTTGTGAACTTGTCGATGGCGGCGTACAAGTATTCAAAGCCCCGACAGCTCGGGGAAAGGGCCGAGGATGTCGAGCCCCAAACCGAAAATGGCCAGGATAAAGGGATCTTACGGAGAGCTTGAGCTGGCTGGTGTATCTGTTTGGAATGGGCCAGCACGCTTCACACTTGGTTACTTGTGCAGTTGCATCACCGGAGGCTGTCGGCCAGAAGAAACCTTGCCGGAAAGCTTTGCGGCAAGTGCTCTTCTTGCCAATGTGGTGACCACATATGCCTCCGTGTATCTCACGCCAGCAGCTTACATCCATCTTCACAGGAATACACTTCAATTTCGCACCGTTGAGTCTTCTTACATGCAGTATCTTTGTCGATAAACTGGTACATACTTGACTGCCGGGCTACTCTTTCCGCTTCTTCTTGCTCTTGGGAAGTTCTCTGTCTGAAGGAAATGGACAATCTGCTGCGCCCATCTTTGGAGCTTATGCTCGACAACAAGGACTAAAGGCACATCTGTCTGCTGCGGGAACATCGGCTTCCACGGCAAGAACCTGCGGCCTGCCGGAGCTTGATGCTCCCGGCAAGCTTGCCGGAGCAAGACTTGTCGGGGCGTGCGCTTCAACGAAACAAACCACAGGGCTTGTCGGAGCAGATCGCCCCTCGGCCTTTGTTGGTGTTGATCTTGGGGACCTTTTCAACGGCGGCAGGGAAGCTCTAGGGAAGTAGTCACCGGAGGTCAACTTCCTCTTCTTGCTTTGTCCGATTGATGGTGTTACGGTTGGCTGAGTCAGCTTGAGGGCCGAAAATCCACAGTTCCACAGGCAACTTAAGTGCGGCACACTTTGACAGGCCGTCAGCAATATCATTCTGAGCTCTTGGAACCTGTTCCATTTGCAGGCCGTCAAAGTGCTCTTCTAGCCTCCTCACTCCATCAACGTAGGCTTCCATCAACGGACTATGGTAATCTTTGTTCACTTGGCGGACGACAAGCTGCGAGTCACCCCTGACAATAAGCTTTTTGATCCCAAGGTCCACTGCGATCCTGAGACCGGCAAGCAAACCTTCATACTCCGCAGTATTGTTTGTCGCTTGCTCCTTGGGAAAGTGCATCTGGACTACGTACTTGAGGTGCTCTCCGGTGGGTGCGATAAGCAGCACGCCGGCACCGGCGCCTTGCAGCGAGAAGGCACCATCAAAGTACATCAGCCACTCTTTGCTTGCATCCTTGGCGGGAATGCTGCGTCTCGGAATCTCTTCATCTGGCGTTGGCGTCCATTACGCTATGAATTCCTTAGCAGCTACGCTTTCAGATAGTTGATGTGCTTTCAAACTTAAGACCAAAGCTCGACAGTTCCAATGCCCACTCGACAATCCTGCCCATTGCTTCGGATTCTGCAGTATCCTCTTGCCGGAAAGCGGTGACAAGCTGTGATCTCATGTGCTTGGAAATCTTGGCGCAGCTTTCTCGAGGCCATGAGGAGGCCGAAAAGCAATTACGCACACGAGTACTTTGACCTAGCCCCCTGCAGGAGGGAACTCGACAAAGTAGACTGGGCGCTGCACCATCCTTTTACGCATCTGGTCATGCGTCTGCTGGATTCGTCCTTGTCGGGACGAGCTTGTCGGCGAAGCCCCGCTTGTCATTGGATGTGCTTGTCGTGGTTCTTTGGCTCGTCATCCGCCTCCCTCTCCGCTACTAACGCAGCACTAACCACTTGATTGGTTGCTGCTATATATAGCAACAACTTCTCTTGTGGCTTAGGTGCGACAAGTGTTGGAGTGGAGGATGGGTATCTCTTCAAGTCTGCAGCGCAGCCTCCGCTTGGGAGTCCATTTCATTGGACCTTCCTTTTTCAAAATCTTGAAAAATGGCGAGGCGCTCAGCCAGACCTAGAAATAAACCTCTTTGAGAGCAGCTACGCAACCGGCAAGTCTTCGTGACATCCTTGACGCGCTTTGGTGCTTCAATCTGCTCAATGGCCTTGATCTTGTCGGGATTAGCTTCAATCCCTCGTTGAGACACGAAGAACCGAGAAGCTTGCGGAAGGGACTCCAAACACGCACTTCTCGGGGTTGAGCTTGAGGTTGATCTTGCGCAGATTTGCAAAGGTCTCGTCCAAATCTTGAACCAGAGTTGCTTTGTCCTTGCTTTTAACCACTATGTCATCCATGTAGGCTTCTACATTGCTGTGCATTTGCGGCTCAAAAGCGTCATGGACTACCCTTGCAAATGTTGAACCAGCATTCTTCAAACCGAAAGGCATCCATATGAAGCAGTATGTGCCACATGGTGTGATGAATGCGGTCTTCTCCTCATCTTCTTCAGCCATGAAGATCTGATGGTATCCTGAGTAGGCATCAAGAAACGAAAGCAAATCACATCCACCGTGGAGTGAACAATCTGGTCAATGCGCGGCAAGGGAAATGGATCTTTGGGACAAGCTTTATTAACATCCGTGAAGTCAATACAAAGTCTCCATTTTCCATTTGCTTTTATGCGACGACTACGAGGATTGGCCAACCACGTAGGATGGAGCACTCCTCGACAAGGCTGCCGCTTCAGTTTCTTAATCTCTTCGCTATGAATTCTTGGCGCTCCTTTGCTTGCTTCTGGCTTTTTGCTTGGCGGGCCGCGCATGAGGACAAATGGCCAGCGGTGCTCAATCACTTTCACAGGAACACCGGGGATGTCGGGGCGATTGCCATGCAAACACGCCGACATTCGCCCTTGAGAAAGCAACGAGCCAGCCGCCTTCCTATTTAGGGTCGAGAGAGGCACCGATGGTAAAGGTACCACCGGTGCCGTCCTCCTTGGCGGGCACCTTCTTGGTCTTTGGCGGAGCCACCATCTTCTTGCACTTGCCGGTGGAGCTCGATGGAGTGCGTCCTCGACGGTAGCACAAAGCACTCAAGAGGTGCGCTTGCCGGAGTGAGCATCGAGCCCTTGCGGACTTGGACTTTGTCTTCTTCCCCGGGAGCTTCGGTGACAAGTGTTTGGCAATCTGTCGGGCTGCTGCATCCCAGTAGATCTTGTCGGCACGGATAAGGGCATCCTTCTTGTCACCATGGACAGATATGATGCTTATCGGCCTGGCATCTTGAGTAAGTTGTAGGCGTAGTGAGAGGCTGCCATGAACTTGGCGAGTCTTTGGGCGGCCGAGTATCCCATTGTAAGGCAACGGGAAATCGGCAACGTCGAATGTGACCTTCTCAGTCCTAAAGTTCAGCTTCGCTGCCAAATGTTACCGACAACGTAATCTTCCTCCGCTTGCTCCTTCGGATTGATTCCTTGGAAAGTGCCGATCTCTTCGAGCTCATTGTCGTGGATTTGAAGCTTCGGAGCACCACGGAGGATCGATTCAAGCCGGCCCCGCCGTCAACTAACATTTTGGTGACCTTGAGGTTGCGGATGGTTGGTGAGACCAACATCGGCAAGCACCCAACTGCAGTTATGCGATCAGGGTGATCCTCAATATCAAAAATGATAGGCGTGCTGGACCACTTCAGAGGCTTGCGTGACTCTACGGATGGCTCATTGCATTGACCTCCGCATCCATTGCTTGAGTTGGCGGTGGCAGGTATGCGAGGAAGCACCTCCGTCAGCAGAGGACCTCTGTGGCTTTCTGAAACTTCGTGCCCATCAGCGCCGTCGTCTTCCATATCTTCGTCGTCGTCATCATCTTCATCCTTGTCGCGGCAGCGGGAGGTCTGTCTCCTTGCCGCTGCTTGGCCTTGCTGGCGTCCTCCCGGCCGGGGCGTTTCTTGCTTGCTCCCCGGCACCTTCACAGGCCTTCTCCTTGTCACGCCCGCTCGCATTTAGCTCTCGCTGTTCAACAAGCTGCTCGACCTTCTTGCAGCTCTGGAGGTCGTGGCCCTTGGTGCGGTGGATCTTGCGATCGCTGCGGTGAGCTGTCTACCGCTTGTCGGCGGTTGCTGCCACCGACCGGTGGTTGGCGTCGGTGGCAACCTCCTTCGGAGCCACCAGCCTTGGCGTTCTTGTCGCCACCTCCGTTGCGGACTGCTCAACAGCTAGCACTTCTCTACCTTTGTTCTTCCTGTTGCCTCGCCACCGGCCCTTCTTTGCTGGCGGTGTCCTCCTTTGTCGAGATCCTACTTCCGCATTCTCTCTGAGAGTCTCCTCCATTCCTCGGTAGCGTGCACACTTGTCGGCCAAGGCGCACAGCTCATCGATGTCCTTGACTTTGCACATCGCCATCTCCTCCTCATCCTGCGGTTCCGCACATTACGATGAAATCGGCGATCACCGGCAGGGTGGACGTCTGGGATGTTGTAGTGCACACGGCTGAATCTCTGAATGAACTTGCGCAGGGATTCTCCTTCCTTCTGGGCGAGCAGATGAAGGTCACTCTCTTGGCCATGAGGCTGGTGGCCACCTATGAAGGCGCCAACAAACCGATGGCACCGATCTGCCCAAGAGGATATGGAGCTGTCCGGCAAGTGCATGAGCCAAGATCTGACGTTGGGCTTGAGCACGAGCGGGAAGTAGTTGGCGAGGATCTTGTCGTCCCGTCCCCCCCGCAGCCTGCACCGCGATGGTGTAGATGCTTTGAGGAACTCCGACGGATCGTCCTACCATCATACTTCTCCGCACGCGTCTGGTTTGAAGTTTTTACGGCTGGGCCGCTGGACTTGCCGCAGCTCACGAGTGAACGCAGGGCAACCTACCGCGTCTGACAAGTCGCTGGCTCCTCCGGCGCGCGACGCGTCAACGAAGGCCCAGCGCTTGTCGGATCGACGCGTTGCGCTTCTCTCCGGCGCTCGATGCGAGTTCGAGCGTCCTCTTGTTGTCGCTCACGAAGAACTTGGCGCTGATCGCGGCGAGCTTCGCGGATCCGACGACGCGGTGGAGTCGTTGTCCGAGGTGGATCCGGTGAGTCGGTGATCTTGGCCTTCATGGCGGAGAGTGCACGGTGGTTGCACCTCCGGCAGTCTCGTCGCCACCGGCTCGTGCCTTGTCGTCGCGGCGGCAACGATGGCGTTAGTTGCCATGAGCGTCGCCGTTGGCAAAGCCGATGAGGCTCGGATAGTGGCCCTCCACTCGTCGACCTTGTCGGCCGTTGGAGGGTAGTCGAGGAGCAGCTTGAGCTCTCGCGAGCTTCGCTGGAGTAGTGGGTGGCATTGGCGAGCAGTGCGAGGAGCAGGATATGCTCGGACTTCTAACTACGTTAGAAGGAGCAGCACCCGTCCGGCGACCGTATCTCACTCGTGCCAGCATGTTGGCGGCGTATGCTGGTCTTGAGGGTCTCGATCCAGCGAGCGTATGGCATTATGAATGCCATGGCGCTATTGGTCCCGCGTCTCTGAGTTAGGCGCGGGGATGCGACGCCGAGGTTTGCGGGGCCTTGTCCTTGGACTTGGCAGCGTCGCGAACACCTTCGTCGGCGCCCGTTCCTCCGCCAGCGTCGCCCCACCACCCGCTTGCTGCGGCAAGGGTGGGTACGTGGACGGCTCTGCTGCCGCCGAAGCCTTCTTCTTGGTGGCATGTGGAGGAAGATGTTGAGGACGCTGCTCGTGTGAACGTCGGATCAGATTCACACGGCCTCGACGCTTCTACCGGGCGCCGCCAAAGATATCGGGAGGCTGATCGTACCCACGGACACCTATGGGGCCGGGCGGACCAGGCCCCTTTGTGGTTCGGAGGGGGCGGAGATCGCATCAAGAGCGGATCAAAGGCGAGGCACACGAGCAGTTTACCCAGCGGAGCTCTCCGGAGAGATAAAACTCCCATCGCTGCTTGTTTGATGTATTCTCTTCTTGCTAGGGAGCGATGCGAGCTACAAAACCTAAGCGTGAGCGTATCCGGTCTCTGGTGAGTCAAATGAACGAAGCTCGAACCGAACCCCTTCTACGCTATGCATGGGCCTCCTTTATATGCTCAAGGGTCTCCGACAGGTGGCAACATAGGCGGGGGTACAAATGTAAAAACAGGAGTTGGTACACCTACTCGAACAGTGTACAGTGCAAAATACCTAACTCTGACGGCAAGGGACAAAAGCAATAAATGCCCGTCAGTGTCGCCCAAACAGTGCAACAGAGACCGTCAGGTGCGCCTCCGCTCGCCACGATGGCAAGCTTGTCAGCGCCGCTTATCGCTGCTCTTCGCTGGCTGCACAGCCTCTCGACACGTGCGCATGGAATGGTCCCATGGCGACACGTCGCTGGATGAGCTGGAGCGGAGATGGAGAGAGGTTGCTTGCCGCGGCAAGCGCCTTGTCGCGGCCAAATCCTTGCCGCGACCGGAGGCTTGTCGCGCTCCGAGCCTTCCCGGCAAGCCTCTCTTGCCGGGGCCTTGTCTTCTGCATGCCTTGAGTGGCCTTCCCGACAAGCTCCTCTTGCCGGGGCCTTGTCTTCTTAATCAAATACTTTGTTCTTGAATGGCTCCAAAGGAACCATGGAGGGTCTTGGCGGTGACGAGGCAAACCCTGCCGCGAGGTGCTACAACTGTCCGTGCACGAGTACGGGATACTAGGGTACCCCTACTCTAGTACCCCGACAGTCCCTCCAGGCGCCCTCGTGAGGATGATCCTGCCAGCGGTCCTCACGAGGCCGGTCGCGCCACTCCTGGCGCGGGCCACGGTCATCCCACCGTTCGCCTCCACGTCCTTCTCCTCAGCCGTAGCCCCGGTCGCTGCGGTCGGGGCGTCGACCGAAGCGTCCTTCACAAATGGCTCTGAGCTCTTGACAGTCACTGGTGTTGTGGGTATTCAGGTTGTGAAAGGCGCAGAACGGTCAACTGCTCTTGGATGACTCGGGCTGGTCTCTGCCTCGCTTATTGTCCGGCTCTGCTGCGAGCACGGCTACTCCCTTGAGCTTCACGTCCTTGGCCTTGGCTTTCTTCTCCTTTGGGTCCGCAGCCAGTAGCTTGAGGAGGGAGAGGCGCCCCTCCTCAGCTCTTGCGCACTTGGTCGCTAGGTTAAACAGCTCCTAAGACATGCACAACTACTCGTGGATAGCGAGCTCTTCCTTCATCTTGATGTTGCAGACGCCATTAGAGAAAGCAGAGATGATGGCCTCGTCCGTCACCTTGGGGATCTTGAGGCGGATGTTGTTGAAGCACTAGATGAACTTCTGGAGGGTCTCTCCTGGTTGTTGCTTGACGCGACGCAGGTCACCCGTGGCCGGCGGGCGGTCGGGAGTGCCCTGGAAGTTGGCGATGAAGCGGTCGCGCATCTCGTCCCAGGAGGAGATGGAGCCCGGGGGCAGGTTCAGGAGCCACGAACGGGCACCGTCTTTGAGTGCCATGGGGAACCAGTTCGCTATGATCTTTTTGTCGCCGTTGGCCACCTCGATGCTCAGCCCGTAGAGCTGCAGGAACTCCGCGGGGTCGAGGGTTCCTCATAGCGAGGAGGCAGATATGGCTTGAACTTGCCCGTCCAGGCGACACTGCGCAGCTCGGGGGTGAAGGCGCGGCAGCCGGCCGTGGTCGCTGGGGCCCGTCTTGGGGGTGGAGCTTGATCTTGACACCCACGCGCCTCCACAGCGGGCGGCACGGGGCCCGGCCGTGGCAGACGATCCTGGCGCGGTGGTGCGAGGAGCGGCGGAGGGACTTCTTGACAGCTTCTTTCTTTGCGCGCGGGCACGGGACGCGGCGGGTCGCATCGTGGGGCTGCGTGCTTTGGCGCCAGGGCGCGGGACGTGGCGGGTCGCATCGTGGGGCTGCGTGCCTTGGCGCCAGGGCACCGTCTTGGGGCAGAGGTGGTGGAGGCGCTTCGTGAGCTACGTCACCCGTAGCTGGCGGAGGGTGAGGCGGAGAGAGTGATGAAGCAGGGGAGCCCCCTGCGGCGCGGACGAGCTCGGCGATGCGGTGGAGACAGTCCTTGTAGAGGTCGTCGACCGGGCGGTAGCGTAGGAGCTCGTGCGCCATGAGGAGCGTGGCCCGTGCGTCCATGAGAGCGCGACGAGCATGGGATGAGGAACCGGTCGGGGTCAATGATGGAGTGGCGGTGCGGCCGTTCTGCCGCACCGAGGGGTGCAGCGAGGACGCTTGCTGCTCGTTCCCCGCCGGACCGGTGGCGGCGTTGGCGGCGGGAGATGGAGAATGACGAGGTGGCCCACTGACGGGAGCCGTCTGAGCGACCCGAGTGGCTAGGGCAGCCCGGCGCTCGGCACAAGCATAGTGAGCATTGGCCATGGAGCCGACGGAGCAACTGGACGCGAGACGGCGGGAAGGAAGCTCCGGCGCATCCCTACCTGGCATGCCAAATGTCGGATCACGGGTTCTGGTAAAACTCTTAAGGTTCCAACACTGGGGTGCGCGCGAAGATTTCCTCCCTACCGATCTACGCCCTAGCTCGCTAAGATCTCGCGGACGAACTCAATGAACTCACAACACAAAGACACGAGATTTATACTGGTTCGGGCCACCGTTGTGGTGTAATACCCTACTCCAGTGTGTTGGTGGTGGATTGCCTCTTGGGCTGATGATGAATAGTACAAGGGGAAGAACAGCCTCCTGAGGTTGAGGTGTTCTTGTGCTCGGTTTGTGGCTAAGGATTGGCTCAAGGCTAGATGTCTCTACTGTGGTGGCTAGTTCTACTTATATAGGCCCTGGTCCTCTCCCCAAATATTGGGCGGGAAGGGAGCCAACAACGGTGGCCAATTTGAAAGGGGACAGCTAGTACAACTTATCCTGACAAAAGCGGTCTTCGCCTGTGAAAAGCTCTGGTGATGACGCCGTCTTGGGCTCCATGTTGACCTCCGTCGTGCCGTCCTGCTGGTCTTGGTCTCGTTGCACCGATATGGAAACCTTTGCCTGATGCCTCGGTACTCCGCACCTGCGCTTGCCCCCTTAGCACCGAAGAGGAAACAAGGACGCTGTGCACGCTGGCGCCCGCCTGGTGCCCGCCTGATCCTGATCGTCATGGCTCACATCACGAGGGCCTCGCGAGGTTTGCCCCGCCATGATATCTCCGCTCCTCACGAGGCAGCCTGGTGAGGCCGCTCCTGAGGAGGTCTTGTGTCGTCCCCCTCGCGAAGCTTGGCCCCTCGCGAGGGTCTTGAATGCTTTGCTGATGAAGATGGGCCGTACAGGCCTGCAGCACAGCCACGCCGTGGGCCGCAGGCAGGCAAGTCTGGGGACCCCCGTTCCCAGAACGCCGACAGCTGTGGAACTTGAATTTGATGACAGAGTTTGACGCTGGACTGCTAATTTGCTCGACGTCTTCGAATGGGAACAAAGCTGGCCCGACAGGGCCTCTGCTAATTTATTTATTTATTACCAAAAGGGCCTCTGCTGTTTATTTATTTATGAGCAAAAGGGGATACCCCTCGATTTCCGTTAATAGAAATCATTATATGTTCACAACACTATGCCCAGCCTGCTACACAGGTTTCATTCATTACTAGTTTCAGCAAAGTGCTCATGTCATAGCCACTGAATACATCATGAGTGCTACATACACTACAAATAAAGAGACAATCATCCTACAAAGCACATCGATATTGCCCATTATCTTCACAAGCTCTTTCATCTCTTCATTGCTTTCAAGGCCGTTCAGCACCTATTGCTTGGCCATGATCAAAGGAACTGGATCTTTAACCTTCTGTTATGCATCTTCCTCTTATGTCGTTCCTTCAGTTACTTGTCCAACACCCCAACCTACTGGTGATAGAGGCGAGGGTGTCATGTCCTCTTCAGCTGGTATTGGGATTCCTCGACTAACCAAATAATCAGCGAAGTTGCATTCCGGCATCAGCAACTTCCCAGAAATACAAATCACACGAATCTTCCCTTTTCTGCATGAATCAAATTAGAAGATCATCAACCAAACTATTAAAAAATCAGCAACTGAAAGCAGCAAAACACCACTTAAACATATTATTACCCCATGATTCGGGCATTTGTAGAAGACTTGGCCAGGGTTGAGGATTGTGGTTGAGACGCGATGGATGACTCTGCGTGATTTGCAGCAGTGGCACCACACCAACAGCAGCGGGTTGCTATGAGCAACTAGCTGCGGTGCATGTTCCGGCGGGGGTGTGATGAGACCCACAGGCGATGGTACGGGTGGCGACTTGCTGCATATCTGGTTGTTGCTCTGAAGAAGCGGTGGATGAGCAACCCGATGAGACATGGTTTCTGCGGCCAGAGCTTCTGATGCTAGGCAGAGTAAGTAGAAAAGAGGATAAGTGAACGTTGGATATGTCAGTTTCATTACTTGCAGAGTAGCATAGCACCATATATAGTTATAGTCTAGATTTGGATTCGAACCAGCTATAGGAGCATGTCCCTCTTTTTTCTAAAAGTCAGCAACGTCTCTTTACTGGTACACAAGCTTGTTCTGTACGCCTTCCCAAGTCTTTGATTTTCTTTTTTTTTCTTTTTTTGCGAGGAAGGAAGGAGGACAAAATTGAGAGTTCCTAGGACTCGAACCCAAGACCTCTCGGATGAAAACCAAGGGTGCTAGTCACTTATGTGGCGAACGTTCCCTGGGAGGAGGACGACAGACAAACGCATTTTCCTTGCAGTTTTATAGTTCCGACGCAAGATCGAACTGTCGCAGTTTCGGGAATGTTATCAGGCGAACGAGCCAAGTTTTTCGTTTCTTCCTATATATAAAAAGTATGCTATTTGGTGTTAGCTTAGTCAACAAACGATTGTGCCAACCTTGACCGTTGGATTGACATTCAACGTCTGTCGTGTTTCCTCACTCTCTTCTTCCTCCAGCCGCCAAAGCCAAACCAGTGCCGGCGGGACCGCCTGCTCCCGCCTCCCACGGCTGGTTGTGCTGCCGTACACGCATCATGTGTAAGTGCATCCAGTGCCCCTTAGTGATTTTGGTGTATTGAAGACTTATAGGTTAAAGGACTAATGTGTTTATGAGTGTACACATGTCTATAAGTCTATGAGGAGTTTGATATTTACAGAGAAAGTCGACCCCTAAAAGTGAAGTTCTTCGACTGAAGACTTTGGTATTCTGAAGACTTTCTAAAGACTTTGAAAGTGAAGAAATTGGTGTGACCTTGAAGACTTGGTATTCATTTGAGGAACATGAAGCGTGAAGACTTTTGTTTTCGTAGTTTCATTTTCTCTTTCTTGAGTCATAGGAAACACCATACTATTAAAGGGGGTCGAGGAAATACTAAGGAAAAATTTCCATGTGATGCTCAAACTCAAAATCCTACACCTACCAATCCCTTCGAGTGAAGCCATTGGAAATCTCATACGATTCAGTCAATTTCTTGATGAGACGAAGTTCTTCCGGTCACGAGGAATTTGTTCTCGACCGAGGAGTTAGGAATTCGCCAAAGGCGGATTGCCTACGATGAGGAACATGATAGCCCTGAGGAATTTTAGAGTCAAATTTCCGACCGTTGCTGTGCTACGCGCCAGCTGTCCCAAAATATCTTATCCACCTAACGGTCACATCATTGAAGGGCATTTATGTCTTATCATGTCGGGCTGCTCCCTAAGCTATAAATAGCCGCCCCCTACAACCACTAGCTGGTTGGCTGCTCCGAGAGAAACTGAAACTTGTCATTTGAGAGCATCCCATCCTTCGAGGACTTTGAGCGAAAATCATCGAGTGGGGAAAAACCCAAAACCAAACACCTACAAACCCAAAGTGATTGAGCATCACTGAAGAGATTGATCCTGCATGGATCCGACGCTTGTTACCTTTGAAGACTGTGCTTCTTCCAGACGGTTAGGCATCATGGTCTAGAGCATCCAAGAGGAATTGTGGATCGCCGAGTGACCGAGTCTGTGAAGGTTTGGAAGTCGCCTGAAGACTTACCACGAGTGATTGGACGAGGTCTGTGTGACTTTAGTTCAAGGAGAATATGATGAGGACTTGGTGTCTGAGCTGCGTGCTTTCGGCCGGGTGTCCAGACTATGTGTCCTCGAGTTTAAATACTCAGCCGCTCCAACCAGACGCATAACCGAGACAATGATTGAACTGGTCTACCAAATCTTTGTCTTCACCAAGCTTACTGGTTCTATTTCCTCAACTCTTTCATTTCCTCATTACTGGGTTGAGTGTTTGTTCATATCTGTGTTTGAAGACTTTGACTGAAGAGTTTCTCAATTTCCTCAGTTCAATTTCTTCAGTCTGTTTGTCTTCATATTGTGTTATCCTGTGTTTACGCTTTACGTACTGTGATTGTCTTCATTTCATCATGATGACCATGCATGTATTCTGTTATGCTTACTTAAGTACTTATTCCACTTGTAAGTAGTTCTTCACTTAGGAATTTCCTCCTTTGGCGAATTCCTCGGTGAAGAATTCATAAAATCGCCTATTCACCCCCTCTAGTCGATATAACACACTTTCAATTGGTATCGAGCAAGGTACTCCCTTGTTCTGTGTGATTTTGGTTTAACCACCGGAGTTTTAGTTATGTCGACCGCAGGTATGATCAAGCTCTCGGCTGGGTGTCCTACCTTTGATGGAACGGACTACCCCTACTGGAAGAACAAGATGCGAATGCATCTTGAGGCAATTGACAACGATCTCTGGTATGTTGTGGAAACTGGTGCTCCCTCTATCTCACCCTCACTGAACGCTACCGATGTGAAGAGATTCAAGCAACTTGATTCTCAAGCGAAGAATATCATATGTGGCCATCTGAGCAAAGGACAGTATGGAAGAGTGAGTGCTTTGGAAACTGCTAAGCTCATCTGGGACAGGTTGTCCAAAGTAAATGAAGGAGTCTCAACTCAAGCGTGACTCTCGAGTTGATGTTCTTCGCAATCTCTTCACCGCTTCAAAAGACTCGACAATGAAAATGTTCAACAAACCTTCGATCGCCTCATCGACATCTCAAATGAGCTTCAAGCGCTTGGTGCCATCGACATCACCGACCATGAGGCGGTGAAGAAATTGTTGAGATCGCTTGATTCCTCATTTGATACTCGCAATCGATGATACAAGAACGTCTTGACTACAAGTCACTTGATCCAAATTGATATCCTCGAGAGGCTAAATACTCATGAGTTCCAGCTTGCTGAAAAGAGAGATCTCTATGGTTCTAGCTATGGCAAATCACGTGCCCTGAAGGCCAAGGCTGTGTCTGAATCTGATTGTGAAGACTCTGGTAGTAGCCTTGGTGACCCTGAAGAATTAAGCCAGGAGCTAGCACTGCTCGTGAAGAAGTTCCAGAAGTTCTCAAGACGTGGTCGCTTTGGAAAATCCTCAAGGAGCAGTGATTCCTCATCCAGTGACTATAAGAGAAGGCTATGCCACAAATGCAAGAAACCTGGTCACTATATTCAAGATTGTCCTCAGTGGGAAAAGGAATTAAAGAAGAAGGAATACAAGGATTACAGTTCTGATGACGCTAAGAAGAAGAAGAACAAATCGTCAAAATCTTCATCATCAAAATCCTCAAAGTCTTCATCTCACAAGAAGAGCAGCTCCAAGAAGGCTCGAGCATTCATTGGCAAGGAAATGGACTCTGAAGTTGAATCTGAGGAACATGAGGAAGAGGAGGCATCAGAGGAGTCCAAGTCCGGTGTGGCGAGTCTGGCTCTTTCTACTGCATTTGTCAGCAAGTCCATCTTCAACTCTGAAGAAACTGACCTCACCAACAAGGCTGATGAAGATAATGATGACTACGCTCCCACCTATTGCTTCATGGGAAAGGGTGCCAAGGATGATCAACCCAAATAAAATGAGTGGGTCCTCGATAGTGGATGTACAAATCACATGACTGGTGACAAGAATCTATTGATGGATGCTCCCTTATCACCGTCACATCTGAAGCATATCATCTTTGCTGACAAAGGCAAAAGTCAGGTATTGGGTCTAGGTAAGGTTGCGATCACTAAGGACATACACATGGACAAAGTCATGATTGTTGAGTCCTTAGGATACAACCTCATGTCAGTCTCAATGCTTTGTGATCTTGATATGGTTGTTGTCTTTGGCAAGTATCGTTGTGTTGTGATTATGAAAGATGACAATTCCAAAGTCTTCGAAGGCTTTAGGAGAGGAGACTTGTATATTGTTGATTTCTCTACAGGACCACAACCAGCCGTGGGCCTACTTGCAAAAGCTTCAGAAGGCTGGCTATGGCATCGACGACTTGGTCACACACGCATGAGGAATTTGCACACGCTTGCGAAGAAGAAGCATGTCATTGGCATTGAAAATGTCAAATTCCTCAAGGATCACTTGTGTGGAGCCTGTGAACCTGGAAAAATGACCAAGGCCAAGCATCCAGCGATGACTATCATGACCACTACTCGTCCATTCGAATTGCTTCACATGGACCTCTTTGGTCCTAATCATTACTCCAAGTCACTAATGATGCATCTCTATATGGCTTTGTTATTGTTGATGATTACTCTCGTTACACATGGGTACACATTGTCACTTACAAACATGAAGTGCGTGAAGTCTTCAAACGATTTTCCTCGAGGGCTTCAACCAACTTTGGTGTGAAGATCAAACACATCAGAGTGACAATGGAACTGAGTTCAAGAATTCCGGTCTTGATGACTATCTTGATGAACTTGGTATTACTCATGAGTTATCTGCTCCATATACTCCTCAAAGAAATGGGCGTCGTGGAGCGCAAGAATGAACTCTTATTGAGATGGATCGCACTATGCTTGATGAATACAAAACGCCTCGTCGTTTTTGGATTGATGCAATTGATACCGCGTGCCACATCATCAACAGAGTATATCTTCACAAATTCTTCAAGAAGACTTCCTATGAACTCCTCACTGACAAGAAACCCAATGTGAGTTATTTCAAAGTCTTGATTGCTAAATGTTGGATTAGAGATCCTCATCACAATGCTAAATTTGCACCGAAAGCACATGAAGGTTTTATGCTTGGTTACGGAAAGGACTCGCACACCTCTGTAGTCTTCAACATCACTCTTCACAAGGTTGTTGAAACTGTAGATGTGCGGTTCGATGAAACTAATGGCTCGCAAAGAGAGCACCTACCTTCATGATAGATGAACCAGACACGAGGAATCTATCAAGTTCAAGGCAACCGAGGATGTCATTACGTCTTGAAGAATCTGCTGAAGAATTCATTCCTGAACGCGAAGAACGTCGAGCTGATGCACCTGAAGATAATGCTGAAGAAAATGGTGCTGAATAAAATGCTGATCAAATTCCTCGACGACAACCAGCTCATCCTCGCGTTGCAAAAGAAGTACAAGTTGACAAGATCATTGATGACATTGAAGCACCAGGTCCTCTCACACGCTCAAAATCTTCACATTGATCTAACTTTTGTGGGCACTATGCTTTTGTCTCTATCACAGAGCCCACTAAGGTAGATGAAGCATTTCTGGAGCCTGAGTGGATTCAGGCCATGCAAGAAGAATTACATCAGTTCGAGCTCAACAACGTCTGGGAACTAGTCAAATGTCCAGATCCTCGCAAGCATAATATCATTGCCACAAAGTGGATCTACCACAACAAGCAAGATGAAAATGGCCTTGTGGTGAGGAATAAGGCACGACTTGTAGCTCAAGGCTACAAACAAGTTGAAGGAATTGATTTCGATGAAACTTTTGCACCTGTTGCTAGACTTGAGGCTATTCGCATATTGCTTGCTTATGCTAACCATCATAATATCACTTTATATCAAATGGATGTGAAAAGTGCATTCCTCAATGGTAAGCTTGAGGAAGAAGTATATGTTGCTCAACCCCAGGTTTTGAAGATCCAAAGAATCCCGACAAAGTCTTGAGGACTCAACAAGGCCCTCTATGGCCTCAAGCAGCCCCTCGCGCATGGTATGATACTTTGAAGGAATTCTTCGTGAAGAATGGCTTCACACCCGGTTCACTCGACCCTACTCTCTTTACTAAATCTTATGATGGTGAACTGTTTGTGTGCCAAATATACGTTGATGATATTATCTTTGGCTTTACTGACCAACGTTATAGTGATGAATTTACCTATATGATGAGTGAAGAATATCTAATGTCTATGATGGGAGAGTTGAAATTCTTCTTAGGTCTTCAAATTAAATCAACAACACAATGGCATATTCATATCTCAGGAGAAATACCTCAAAGATGTTAAGAGGAAATTCGGCATGCAAGATTGCAAAGGCGACAAAATACCTAAGCCAACAAAAGGCCATCTATGCCTTGATGAAAATGGTATTGACTTTGATCACAAGGTATACCGCTCCATGATTGGTTCTTTATTGTACTTATGTGCATCTAGGCCAGATATAATGCTTAGTGTTTGCATGTGTGCCCGATTTCAAGCTACACCGAAGGAATCACACCATAAGGCTGTGAAGCATATTCTTCGATATCTAGCTCACACACCAACACTAGGATTATGGTACCCCAAGGGCTCTACTTTTGATCTCATTGGATATTCAGACTCTGACTATGCTGGTGATCGTGTGGACCGCAAGTCAACATCTGTTACTTGTCATTTCCTCGGACGATCTTTGGTCTGTTGGTCCTCGAAGAAACATAATTGTGTATCACTATCTACTGCGGAAGCTGAGTACATTGCTGCTGGCTCTTGCTGTGCTCAATTGCTGTGGATGAAGCAAACTCTCAAGGACTACGGCATCAACGTGAAGAATGTGCCTCTCTACTGTGACAATGAGAGTGCCATCAAGATTGCTCACAACCCAGTTCAGCACTCGAAGACAAAGCACATCCAGATTCGTCATCATTTTCTTCGTGGTCATGTGTTGAAGGGCGACATCTCCATCGAGCATGTGAAGACTAAAGAACAGCTAGCCAATATCTTTGCAAAGCCCTTGGACGAGAAGAGATTTAGCAAGTTGCAGTGCGGTGTGAGCTAAATATCTTAGAATCTTTGAATGTTCTTTCAAAAGGACACTCATCCTAACACTTATGCAAAATTGATGACTTAGATGTGCAACACATGAAGAAACGTTTTTCTTCAATCACTAAAGAATAACACTCTAAGTGTGAAGAAATTAATGAAGAATTTGATTCTCAGAACCCTACAACAATTGTACGCGGTGTCTGAAATCATCATTCTTATACGATGGGTCACGCCACCACCAAAATTGAAAATCTTCAATTTGAGTTTTTCCTCAGTTTTGAAATTCTTCAGTTTTTCAAATTCTTCAACTTTGCAAAATCTTCACTGTCTCTGTCGTTTTTCTTCATTGGCTATATCTATATATATGGGTTTATGTCCTCTACAAAAGTAACTTATGGCAATTTCTTAAAGTTGCATTTTCATCTAAGTGAATGTGATCGGACCCTTCCCCCTCTATGCTATACTGAACCCAATCTATGCACAAATTCTTCATGTGCGTTCTATTTGAAACTCGTTCAAAATCTTCACTGTGTCCTTGTCAGCTGAAGAAATTGTGAACGGAACTTTTAACTTATCTTATCCAAATTTTCGGCTTTGCCACTCCAACCGTTCCGCTTCCTACGATAGACTTATCTATTCACCCACGATCTAACACGATCTCCACTTATCAGTACGTGGGTGACACATGTCAAGCGAATGAGAAGGGTCAGGGGCACGTTCGTCCAAAATCTTGGTGAACAGTTTTTCACCGTGGCTATATATACCCCCTCTCCCCTTCCTCACTTCCTTTACTTCGCTCGACCGCTCTCTCTCTCTCGCTCGAGCTTCTCAAACCCTAGCGCCGCCGCTACTCCATCGTCGCCGGTGAGGAAGAGCTTCACTGCCTCGACCTCGTCACCGTCGTACTCGCGCCGACCGCGGAAATCTTCACTCCGCCGCCGCCGTAGCTGTCTTCCTCCGCGGAGTTAGGGCGTGGAAGATCTGGACTGACGAACTTCTAATCTACACCTCTTAGTTCGTCGTGTTCTTCACTTCGGGTAATTAAAAGTTACATTTATTGCTCGCTTCGATTCTCAAGCCTTCCTGAAAATCTTCAAAGGTGTTTATTCTTCAAATCTTCACACATATGAACACCTCAAACGTAATATGCTCTTGATTCGTTTCTCTAAGCAATGATTTTTCTTCAAGATTCCTCAATTGTGTGGATCATCGATCTATACAACTCGAATCTAAGACAAAGATCGCAGTGAAATTCTTCAAGGCTCATCTGGTCAAATTCCTCAAACTTGTTCTTTTTGAAAAACCTTCCGAGAACGCATATGACCTCTCCAAATTCCTCGCAACTATACTGCTCACGGTACTCATGTCCGCTGCTGAATCACTAGGTTCTCATCAACTTAACTCATTTGCAGCGTTCCTCGAAGAAAAGTTGCATACTTCTTCAGAGAATTCGATTGTTCAAATTCCTCATCTGAAGACTATGGCTGACAGTAAGAAGCCCCAAAAAGGAGGAAAGAGGCCTGAGGTCATGACTGCTTTTGAAATACCTAAGGACATATATGTTGATTATTCCACACCTAATGAGGCCAAGTTCGGAAAGGAGAACAAAAATCAGCGCAAGGTGCGCATACAGAGGATTGAAAGGAGATGGGCAAGAGAATGGAGGGAGTATAGGTATGTTAAAGTACATGAAGAAATTCGCACTAAATCCTCCATGCCCAAGAGCTCCATTGGCACCTGGCCAAGAAGCTGACCCCACCAGCATCAAGTGTGGTGAGGATTTTCCTGAAGAATGGGCCAAGCGCCAAGCCAAGTTGGCGAGACAAGCCAAAGAAGCGGTGAGGAAATTCAATGAAGACTCACATCTGCTTTGCCGCCATCGAGGTCATTGGCCAAGCCAAGAAAATCTATGGCAAAGAAGCCCGCACACAAGCCAAGTGCTTCAACAGCAATGCCCTCACGGCAAGAACCTTCAAAGCCCTCACGGCCTGTTCCTCATGCTGCTCCTGCTCCTCGAAAATCCTCAGCTCCTCCTCCAAAGTCCTCAGCACATGTGCATCTGGCCACGTGCCAAAGGACTGCAGGCATCTCCATTGCCTCTGGTGTCTCAGCAAGTTCCTCAGCTGCACCAAATTCTTCATCAGGCCCCACTCTGCTGAAGAAAAAGGCAACGGCTGGTCGAGGTCCTCGGCCAAGTCCGAAGAAGAAACAGGTTGCCTTCCAAGTGCCATCTGATGATGAAGCTGATGATGATGAACTTGCAGAAATCATCAGAGACAGACAAGAAAGGGCCGCTAGAGCCAAAGGCACACCTGTGCCACTACTTTTGGATCCAAGGGCGATCCTCGAGTACATTGATCTCTGGCACAAGGATCCAGACACCCTATGCCTGATTTTCATTTGACTCCTGGCCAAAGTCACATGCTGACCCATTTCATCTCTGAAGAGAAATGGAAATTTGAGAAGGCTAGGCAGATCAAGAAGGCTCAGTTCAGGAAAGAGAAGTTCCTGAGGAAAAATGTTGTCAGAATGACACCTGATGATCTCCTCAAAATCCAGTCTGAAATCAAAGCCCTCAGCGATGACTTTGATGCCTACTATGCTGATTGGCAAGGAGCCAAAGTCAGATTTGTAAACCTGACCAAGAAGTTCACAAATGTTGCAGCTCCAATGCAACAAGAAGTTCCTCAGGCTGGAGCCTCTGCTCAGCCTACTGAAGAACATGCCAGCACCGCTGATGATTTTCAGCCTGCTGAAGACAATGCTAGTTCCAGGGCTGATGACTCCATTCCAGTCGCTGAAGAAATTGCCAGGGCATCCACTAGTGGTGCGCTCAAGAAAGCGAAGAAGTTAGGGCAATGCATCGCGCCATACCGAGGAAATTCAAACAGATTCCTCAGCTCCTCCCGCCCTACACCAACTCCTATCCTTCCATCTACATCGATGTGAAGAAGACCAAGGCTGCAGAGCGAGCTCCGTGAAGAAAAGGAAAGCATCAATCGCTTCGTAATCTTCACCCAAAGAAGATGAAGCCTATGACAAGCTCTTTTGAAAATCCGATTGATGATGTTCCGATTTCCTCCATACCATCAAAGGACCTTGTTCCTTTTGGTGAAGAATATGAGATCCCTAGCGGATCTGATGAAGAAAATCATTCTGCTGCTTCGTCAGAGCAGATTGATGAAGAAATTGAAGTGGATGCGATCCCTTCAACACCAATCATTTCCTCGCCAATGCCTCAGTTCACAGCTGAAGAGGTTAGCATTGAAGAAATTGAAGAAGATGTGGATATTGGAAGCACAACGCCAGTGATGAACGATGACTTTTGGGACAGTCAGCATCCAAATTCTCCACTCTTCACCCCAATACAACAAATACCTCAGTCCCCTGCACCAACAGTTCAAATGGGCTCTGAAGAAACTCATCCCACCTCGTCCATGCATGAAGAAATTCCAGCCCCTAGTCTTTGAAGAACCCTTCTTGCTACTCCTTTGAACACGCAGACTGCATATGAAGAGGAACCAGAAAATCCTCAGCCTGAAGAACCTGAGATTGCGATTCCTGAGGTAGTGATGCAACTCACTGACACTCCTCTGCCAAAGCCAAAGGATCCATTCTCACGCAAGCAAAAGTTCAAGGCTGAAGAATTCTTTGGCGAGCATGTTTTCTTCACTGATTACAATCCCTATGATTCTTCTCGCATAAGGAAGTGGCGTTTCTGGATTGCTAGTCAAGCCAATTTCTATTCCTCTGTGCTATTCAACAAAGACAAAGTCTTCGATCATGCACACATTCCTCACGTGGACATGGAATCTCTACCAAGCTTCGAGCCAGTCCTCAGTTTTCTTCATGATGTTGGTTTGCTGAATTTCTGCACTGACATCTGTGATTGGAATGAAGAACTCATTCTTCAATTATATGCGACCCTGCACATCACCGGAGATTCTGAAGATGTGAACTCATGGGTACTGGACTGGATGATGTAAAATACTCACTACAAGGCACCAAGAATCGAATTGCTTCGTGCCCTCCCACTCAGTCCTCCCCTTGATGGTGCTCGTTGCATCTACACCGAACCTGAGCTTACAAATCATTACATGCAAGTGCTAATGAAGCCTTTGAAGCCAGGGCAGGCCCCACGAACCAAATTCCTCATCAAGGAATTACTATATGTGCCTCAGACTGTCTATCGCATTCTGACGAAGACAATGAGTCCTATCAAAGGCCACGACTCAAATGATGAAGAAGTCGTTGGCATCATGAAGAATATGCTTTTCAATATCATTCATGGCGTTCCCATTAACTTCCATGATTTCTTCATGAGGACTCTGGCGAATATTGCTATGTCACCATTTGAGCTGAAGCCTTATGCACCATGGCTTATGAGGTTCATCAGGACAAGGTCTTCACTCAATTACAAGGCTGATACTCTGAACCACTGCAGCTACTTGCCTCCAATTGAAGTCCCCAAATGGACATTTTCCTCAGCTGATGACAAGGGCAAGGCAACTGCTGTGATAGATGAAGGCATTCGTCCATTGGATGGTCAATTTCGCAAGGCTGCATCCTACTCCACCAATGATGACTCGGCCACACATGACTCTGCCAACACCTCTCGCCAAGCAAAATCCTCAAGCCACAAAGACCTGTGGTGATGACTGATCATGAGTTACTCCTCAGTCTTCATCAGAAGGTTGATCGCAATCATAAATAGGTCAAGCGCCAATTTGGTTCAATTCTTCACAACATGACCTCAACACACAATGCTGTGAAGAAAAACCAATACTACCTCGATGAAACCTTCAACTGCACTGGGTTGTTACGTCTCATGTCTACTGAAGAAGATCTGAAGAAAATGGGTCTTAAGGAAGAATTTGACTGGTCTGCACCTCCACCGAAGAAATTCAAGAAGGTCAAGGTTCCTTCCTTGGTGGCCAGCTCCTATTCTTCATCGCGCGGCACTGATGAAAATGAAGACTTGGATGACACTGTGGCAGGCCCTACTACGACAACTGACCCCGACAACGCTGGCGCTCCTCCATCAACTTGATATTCTTCAGGGGCATTAGTCCTCAGTTTCGATCCTTTTGGTCATTTGATGACAAAGGGGGAGAAATTTGAGTTAGTCTTCAAGCGGGTCTATTATATGGGCGTTTTTTTGCTAAGTTACAACTCTCGCTCTTGAAACTTTTATTGGATCGAGTTGTAATCTTAAACCCGATGGTGCTCGATACTTTTGATGTGTTCCTCTGCATGCTTATTCTTTGTTATATCTTAATACACGCATGCTTTGAATTACATCGATCACCATATTTCATCATGCATTTCAAATTCTTCATATTATATGTCAAATGCGTGTATGAATTACAAGATATAGGGGAGATCTCCATGATTCAACTCTTCAAATGTGCATTGCCTCAAAAGCAAATTCCTCACTATGCACATCTTCGTGGGGAGTTCTTCTATATCTTGCAATCAAATTCCTCAATATCAGTATTTACACTTCATATGTTTATCCTCGTTGAAGACTTAACCTATATTGTCATCAATCACCAAAAGGGGAGATTGTAAGTGCATCTAGTGCCCCTTAGTGATTTTGGTGTATTGAAGACTTATAGGTTAAGGGACTAATGTGTTTATGAGTGTACACAGGTCTATAAGTCTATGAGGAGTTTGATATTTACAGAGAAAGTCAACCCCTAAAAATGAAGTTCTTCGACTGAAGACTTTGGTATTCTGAAGACTTTCTGAAGACTATGAAAGTGAAGAAATTGGTGTGACCTTGAAGACTTGGTATTCATTTGAGGAACATGAAGCGTGAAGTCTTTTGTTTTTGTAGTTTCGTTTTCTCTTTCTTGAGTCATAGGAAACACCGTACTGTTAAAGGGGGTCGAGGAAATACTAAGGAAAAATTTCCATGTGATGTTCAAACTCAAAATCCTACACCTACCAATCCCTTCGAATGAAGCCATTGGAAATCTCATCTGATTCGGTCAATTTCTTGATGTGAGACGAAATTCTTCTAGTCATTTGAGGAATTTGTTCTGACCGAGGAGTTAGGAATTCGCCAAAGGCGGATTGCCTACACAAAGGAGGAACATGATAGCCCCGAGGAATTTGAGAGTCAAATTTCCGACCGTTCTTTGTGTTCTTGGCGCCATCTGTCCCAAAATATCTTATCCACCTAACGGTCACATCATTGAAGGGCATTTATGTCTTATCATGTCGGGCTGCTCCCAAAGCTATAAATAGCCGCCCCCTACAACCACTAGCTGGTTGGCTGCTCCGAGAGAAACTGACACTTGTCATTTGAGAGCATCCCATCCTCCGAGGACTTTGAGCGAAAATCATCGAGTGAGGAAAAACCCAAAACCAAACACCTACAAACCCAAAGTAAATGAGCATCACTGAAGAGACTGATCCTGCGTGGATCCGGCGCTTATTACATTTGAATAATGTGCTTCTTCCCGACGGTTAGGCGTCATGGTCTAGAGCATCCAAGAGGAATTGTGAATCGCCGAGTGACCGAGTCTGTGAAGGTTTGGAAGTCGCCTGAAGACTTACCACGAGTTATTGGACGAGGTCTGTGTGACTTTAGTTCAAGGAGAGTACGTGAGGACTTGGTGTCCTGAGCTGTGTGCTCAGCGACTGGGTGTCCGGGACTATGTGTCCTTGAGTTTAAATACTCAGCCACTCCAACCAGACGTACAACTGAAACAACAGTTGGAACTGGTCTACCAAATCATTGTCTTCACCAAGCTTACTGGTTCTATTTCCTCAACTCTTTCATTTCCTCATTACTGGGTTGAGTGTTTATTCATATCTGTGTTTGAAGACTTTCTCAACTTCCTTAGTTCAATTTCTTCAGTCTGTTTGTCTTCATCTTGTGTTATCTTGTGTTTACGCTTTCTGTACTATGTGATTATCTTCATTTCATCATGATGACCATGCCTGTATTATGTTATGCTTACTTCTGAGTACTTATTCCGCTGCAAGTAGTTCTTCACTTAGGAATTTCCTCACCGGCAAATTCCTCAGTGAAGAATTCATAAAAATCACCTATTCACCCCCCCTCTAGTCGATATAACGCACTTTCATCTTGGCCACATCCCACCCTAAAACTATGTGCATCTTCTGAGGGAGTCCTCGATTAGGGGGTATCCAGACAGCCGGACTGTGTACAGCGTCCGGACTATTGAAGCGTGAAGATACAAGACTCAAGACTTCGGCCCGTGTCCGAATGGGACTTTCCTTGGCGTGGAAGGCAAGCTTGGCGATCCGGATATTATATTTCCTTCCTTGTAACCGACTCCATGTAAACCCTAGCCCTCTCCGGTGTCTATATAAACCGGAGAGGTTGGTCCTTAGAAGGCCGATCACAATTACAATCATACCATCATAGGCTAGCTCTTAGGGTTTAGCCTCTACGATCTCGTGGTAGATCTACTCTTGTACTACCCATATCATCAATATTAATCAAGCAGGAAGTAGGGTTTTACCTCCATCGAGAGGGCCCGAACCTGGGTAAACATCTGTGTCCCTTGCTTCCTGTTACCATCAGCCTTGACGCATAGATCGGGACCCCCTACCCGAGATCCGCCGGTTTTGACACCGACATCTTCCCCAGCTCCTGTTCGTTCCCGTCCGAGGCATCACCATCGTCATCCGCCATGGTTCGCTTGCTGCGGTGCCGCCCTCCGGTGTTGTCAACATGGTCAACAACCGAGAGGAATAAGGAGATGACTGTACATGGTGAGGATGACTGTAGGGACCCAGCAGCGCGCGCAATAATTTTTTTTCAGGACGGAGAACGGGAGAAGGGTATCAATTGGGTTGTGCGGGAGCTGTGGCCCGTCTAGCCCATGCTTTTATTTCATATGTTTAGCACATGACCAGCCCAGTTTGTTTTTTTTTCCTTTCTGAAAATGGCTAGCCCAGCTATTTTGTTTTTTGCAGAATAACCAACGTAGGCCTACTTGATTTTCTACGCCCTGCTGGGCCAGAAATCTTTCAAGACGAGGAGGGATGCATTTTGCCCAGAAATTGGGCTATAAGTAATAATAAATGGGCTGTAAAATGAAAAAAATACATCAAACAGGCAATTAGTTCCAAAATACTTTTTTCTTTCGGATTTTGATATTTTAAATTTCATTGTTTTTGTGTGGGTAAAATTTCATTGGATTTAAATTAAGGTATGTTTGGTTTTTAAATTAATTTGAATCTGGCTAGAAATTTCAGGCTGTATGCTGTTCGTGACATATTTGGAGGCTGACTTGTGGGTTTACTAGGTTGACGTGTACGAAAGGCTTTGTCAACTTAGTCCACAAAGATTCTAGCAGCAGTGACTCTTGGTTGTTAATCCAACGGCCATGCTGCTTCTTCAATATCTGATCTTCTTGCTCCAGCCGCCCAAATAGGCCGCACCGCCCCACCCTACTCCATTGCTGGCCAGGCCATTCTTCTACTCACCCACACCTCCTATTATTTTCCGGCGATGGCAGCCGGACCAGTAAACCCTCGTACTCCCCACCGCGTGGGCAACCACTGCCGAGTCTTCCCCGGCTCCGTTTCGTTCCCTTCCTAGGCCTCGCCGTCGTACACCGCCCCGGTGCTCTCGGCGCGGCGTGATCAACGTGGTCAACGAACGACATCCATCGGACATGGACTGCACGTGGAGAGGCTGACAGCTGGGTCCACGGCCGCACATAAGGAAATGCCTCCTTATTACGCGCAAAATAATGATTCCTCCACCTGACATCTGGGACCCATGGGAAGGGCCTCTATATTTCGTGAAAAAACATTTCCCCACTGACAGGTCAGACCCACCAGCTATATCTTTGCACACAAGGAAGTGCCTCCTTATTACGCACAAAAAAATGAATACTCACCCTGCTAGCTGGGACCCACCATAGTGGGAGGCTGACTTGTGGGCCTACTAAGATGACAGGGACGGAGGGCTTTGTCAACTTAATAAATATGAACGATTCTAGCTCTAGTGACCGTACGATGTCCATCCAACGACCATAGTGCTTCTTCAACCTCTGGTCTTCTTGCTCCAGCCGCCCAAACAAGCGTCGGCCGTGCCGCCGGCTCCTGCCTCCCGTGTCCGGATGTGCTGCCACTGCTGGCCATGCCATCCCTCTATACTCACCCACACCTCTTGTTATTCTCCGGCGACGGTAGCCTCGCACCGCAGCCGAAGCAGTCAACCCACGTACTCCCCTCCGCGTGGGCATCCACTGGCGCGTCTTCCTGATAACCCACAAGTATAGGGGATCACAACAGTTTTGGAGGGTAGAGTATTCAACCCAAATTTATTGATTCGACACAAGGGGAGCCAAAGAATATTCTCAAGTATTAGCAGTTGAGTTGTCAATTCAACCACACCTAGATAACTTAATATCTGCAGCAAAGTATTTAGTAGCAAAGTAATATGGAAGTAACAGTAACGAGAGCAAAAGTAATATTTTTGGGTTTTGCAGTGATTGTAACAGTAGCAACGGAAAAGTAAATAAGCGAAAAAAATATGTGAAAAGCTCGTAGGCATTGGATCGGTGATGGAGAATTATGCCGGATGCGGTGGATCATGTAACAATCATAACATGGGGTGACACAGAACTAGCTCCAATTCATCAATGTAATGTAGGCATGTATTCTGAATATAGTCATACGTGCTTCTGGAAAAGAACTTGCATGACATCTTTTGTCCTACCCTCCCGTGGCAGCGGGGTCCTAATGGAAACTAAGGGATATTCAGGCCTCCATTTAATAGAGTACCGGACCAAAGCATTAACACATAGTGAATACATGAACTCCTCAAACTATGGTCATCACCGGGAGTGGTCCCTATTATTGTCACTTCGGGGTTGCCGGATCATAACACATAGTAGGTGACTATAGACTTGCAAGATAGGATCAAGAACTCACATTTATTCATGAAAGCATAATAGGTTCAGATCTGAAATCATGGCACTCGGACCCTAGTGACAAGCATTAAGCATAGCAAAGTCATAGCAACATCAATCTCAAAACATAGTGGATACTAGGGATCAAACCCTAACAAAACTAACTCAATTACATGATAAATCTCATCCAACCCATCACCGTCCAGCAAGCCTACGATGGAATTACTCAGAACGGTGGTGAGCATCATGAAATTGGTGATGGAGGATGGGTGATGATGACGACGGCGATGGATCCCCCTCTCCGGAGCCCTGAACGGACTCCAGATCAGCCCTCACGAGAGAGTTTAGGGCTTGGCCGCGGCTCCGTATCGTAAAACGTGATGAATCCTTCTCTCTGATTTTTTCTCCCCGAACACGAATATATGGAGTTGGAGTTGAGGTCGGTGGAGCAACAGGGGGCCCACGAGGCAGGGGGCGCACCCCCCACCCTCGTGGACAGGTGGAGGCCCCCTTGACGTGGATTCTTCTTCCAGTATTTTTAATATTTTCCAAAAATAAGTTCCGTGGAGTTTCAGGTCATTCTGAGAACTTTTGTTTCTGCACATAAATAACACCATGGCAATTTCTGCTGAAAACAGCGTCAGTCCGGGTTAGTTCCATTCAAATCATGCAAGTTAGAGTCCAAAACAAGGGCAAAAGTGTTTGGAAAAGTAGATACGACGGAGACGTATCAACTCCCCCAAGCTTAAACCTTTGCTTGTCCTCAAGCAATTCAGTTGATAAACTGAAAGTGATAAACAAAAACTTTTACAAACTCTGTTTGCTCTTGTTGTTGTAAATATGTAAAGCCAGCATTCAAGTTTTCAGCAAAGATTATAATTAACCATATTCACAATAACATTTAAGTCTCATGTTTACTCATGTCAATGGCATAACCAACTAGCGAGCAATAATAATAAATCTCGGATGACAACACTTTCTCATAACAATCATAATATGATATAACAAGATGGTATCTCGCTAGCCCTTTCTGAGACCGCAAAACATAAATGCAGAGATCAAGGACTGACTCGACATTGTAATTCATGGTACAAGAGATCCAGTCATAGTCATACCCAAAATAAATTAATAGTAACAGATGCAAATGACAGCAGCGCTCTCCAGCTAGTGCTTTTTAATAAGAGGGTGATGACTCAACATGAAATTAAATAGATACGCCCTTCGCAGAGGGAAGCAGGGATTTGTAGAGGTTCCAGAGCTCGATTTTAAAGCAGAGATAAATAATATTTTGAGCGGCATACTTTCATTATCAACATAACAACCAAGAGATGGTGATATCTTTGATGCTACACACATTATAGGCGGTTCCCAAACATAATGGTAAAGTTTATACTCCCCCTCCACCAACAAGCATCAATCCATGGCTTGCTCGAAACAACGAGTGCCTCCAACTAGCAACAGTCCTGTGGGGAGTTTTGTTTGCAATTATTTTGATTTAGTTTGCATAAAGCATGGGACTGGGCATCCCGGTGACCAGCCATTTTCTCGTGAGTGAGGAGCGGAGTCCACTCCTTTTGAGAATAACCCGCCTAACATGGAAGATAAGGACAGTCCTAGTTGATACATGAGCTATTCGAGCATACAAAACAGAATTTCATTTGAAGGTTTGGAGTTTGGCACATACAAATTTACTTGGAACGGCAGGTAGATACCGCATATAGGAAGGTATAGTGGACTCATATGGCATAAATTTGGGGTTTATGATTGGATGCACAAGCAGTATTCCTGCTTAGTACAAGTGAAGGCTAGAAAAAGACTGGGAAGCGACCAACTAGAGAGCGACAACAGTCATGAACATGCATTAAAATTAATAAACATTAAGTGCAAGCATGGGTAGGATATAATCCACCATGAACATAAATATCGTGAAGGCTATGTTGATTTGTTTCAAATACATGCGTGAACATGTGCCAAGTCAAGTCACTCGAATCATTCAAAGGAGGATACCACCCTACTATACCGCATCACAACCATTTTAATAGCATGTTGGCACGCAAGGTAAACCATTATAAACTCCTAGCTAATTAAGCATGGCATAAGCAACCATAATCTCTAATTGTCATTGCAAACATGTTTATTCATAATAAGCTGAATCAGGAACGATGAACTAATCATATTTACAAAAACAAGAGAGGTCGAGTTCATACCAGCTTCTCTCATCTCAATCAGTCCATCATATATCGTCATTATTGCCTTTCACTTGCACGACCGAATGGTGTGAAAAATAATAATAGTGCACGTGCATTAGACTAAGCTGGAATCTGCGAGCATTCAATAAACAGGAAAAGACAAGGCAATATGGGCTCTTGCTTAAGTCAACAATGATGCATATAAAAGCCACTTCAACATTTTCATCATGGCCTTCTCCTATCGACCCCCAAAGAAAAGAAAAGAAATAAAACTATTTACACGGGAAAGCTCCCAACAAGCAAAAGAAGAACAGGAAATCTTTTTGGGTTTTCTTTTAATTATTACTACTACAGCAAGAAAGTAAACTAGCTAAAAGCTATTACTAATTTTTTTTCTTAAGATTTTTCAAACACACAAGAAGAAAGCATAAAAATGAAAATAAACTAGCATGGATATTACAGTGAAAAAGTATGAGCACCGACAACTAGCAATGAGTGTGTGAACATAAATGTAATGTCGGTGGGAAATACGTACTCCCCCAAGCTTAGGCTTTTGGCCTAAGTTGGTTCATTGCCACGGATGGCCTGGCGGATATCCATAGTTGTAGTTGGGGTCGTACTGAGAAGAAGCCTCGGGTTGCCACTGGTTGGCAATTGCCTCAGGGTCCCACTGGAAATTAGACTGTAGTATAAACAGTTTCTTGCAATTTTATCATATTGGAAACATGGAGAGGCGGAGATGTAGTTCCTCTCTCATAATACTTGCAAGTAGGAGCAGCAAGCACATGTATATTATACTCATCAAAATCATCATGTGTAGTAGTAAAAGGCAACCCATCAATATAATCCTTAATAAGGGCAAACTTCTCCGATATGGTGTAGTCGGGTGAATTCAAAAAGATTATAGGACTATCATGTGTGGGTGCAATAGCAACAATTTCATATTTAACATAAGGAACTATAGCAAGTTCATCTCCATAAGCATAATTCATATTGGCATCTTGGCCACAAGCATAGCAAGCATCATCAAAAAGGGATATTTCAAGAGAATCAACGGGATCATAACAATCATCATAGCATTCATCCTTCGGTAAGCACGAAGGGAAATTAAACAATGTATGAGTTGAAGATTTACTCTCATTAGAAGGTGGGCACGGGTGATCAATCCGCTCTTCCTCCTTTTGTTCTTCGCTCTCATCCTCATCTTTTTCATCCAATGAGCTCACAATGCCATTAATTTCTTCTTCCATAAGCTCCTGCAAAATATTAGTCTCTTCTTGGACAGCGGAGACTTTCTCAATAAATGCATCAATATTGGAATTGAATTCATAATTCTTATAGAAATATTTAAGGATAACTAAATTTTCAGGTCTATAAACAGCCTCATAAAGATTTTCAGACTCTTTGAACAAAGATTCAATTTCATAAGCACCCATAAAAGCAACAAATTCTTCTATTTGTTCCACATCACAGCAATCATATATACCTCTAGCATAAGAAGCCAAGGTTTCATTATCATTAAATTTGCATGAAAAGGGAAGGTGTGGAGCCTTCATCCTAGAGCAACAAGTATAATCATAACTCAAGCATACTTGCCGAGCATACCACTTCAACATATAAATTTGATCCCATAATAGTTTCCCTTTTTGAGTCAAGCGATAATCCCTAAAGTATTCACGTTGATCCAATGTGTCTCCCATTACCAGATTGAATGGGGTTTTCTCAGAATTATCAAAGTAGTACATAATGTCTGTCACATAACAAGCATCGAGGGTTTTAGGAGGTTCCCCATCTCCATGAGTAGCAAGTAAACCTAATTTTTTTTGGTATTTTGTGCTCCATATCCATAACTAAAGATAAAGAACAACTAAGAACAGCAAATAAAAATTACTTAGTGATAAAGCAAACAAGCACACACGAGAATATTCACCCCACGCTATTGCTCCAAGAACGGCGCTTTAAAAAGGTCTTGATAACCCACGAGTATAGGGGATCAATTGTAGCGTCTTTAGATAAGTAAGAGTGTCGAACCCAACGAGGAGCTAAAGGTAGAACAAATATTCCCTCAAGTTCTATCAACAACCGATACAACTCCACGCACGCTTCACGTTCGCTTTACCTAGAACAAGTATCACACTAGAAGTACTTTGTAGGTGTTGTGGGATAGGTTGCAAGAATACAAAGAGCACGTAAATAAAAACTAGGGGCTGTTTAGATAAAGAAGCAAAAGTTAGTATAGCGAGTGTGGAAAAGTGGTGGTAGGAGTTGCGAAATTGTCCCTAAGCAATTGACTAATTTACTAGACCGATAGCAAGTTTTATGTGGGAGAGGCCACTGCTAGCATGTCATCACTGACTCGAAATTCTATGCACTTATGATTGGAACTATTAGCAAGCATCCGCAACTACTAACGTTCATTAAGGTAAAACCCAACCATAACATTAAGATATATTGATCCCCCTTCAATCTCGTATGCATCAATTTCTATGCTAGGTTGAAGCTTCTGTCACTCTTGCCCTCCAATGCATAGTGCTACAACATACAACTAACCCTATGGTGTGATCCACGCGCGCGCTCATATGATGTGCACCAAAGGACAGCAACATAACCACAAGCAATAAATCAATCATAGCAATTCACCAATTACCGACAGGACAACGAAAATCTACTAAGACATCATAGGATGGCAACACATCATTGGATAATAATATGAAGCATAAAGCACCATGTTCAAGTAGAGGGTACAACGGGTTGCGGGAGAGTGGACCGCTGTAGATAGATGGGGGAAGGTGATGGAGATGTTGGTGAAGATGGCACGGTGTTGGTGAAGATCGCGGTGATGATGATGGCCCGGGTGTTTTGGCGCCACTGTAAGCGAGGGGAGAGAGCCCCCTTCTTCTTCTTCTTCCTTGACCTTCTCCCTATATGGGAGAAGGGTTTCCCCTCTGGTCCATGGTCTCCATGGCGTGGGAGGTGCGAGTGCCCCTCCGAGATTGGATCTGTCTCTCTATCTCTCTCTGTTTCTGCGTTCTCGAATTCTTCCCTTTCGCCGTTTCTTATATAATTGGATTGAAACCTTCGCCAAGATTTCTTTCCAAAAATTAGCTTTCTTGCGGCCAAACAAGAGCAGCAACTGCCTTACGGGGGGGCCACGAGGGTCAGGGGCCGCCCCCCTGCCTCGTGGCCACCTCGGGCACCGTCTCGCATTGATTCTTCCTCCCATATTTCCCAAATATTCTAAAAATATTCTCCGTCCGTTTGTATTCTGTTTGGATTCCGTTTGATATGGGGTTTCTGCAAAACATAAAACATGAAACAAACAGGAACTGGCATTGGGCATTGGATCAATATGTTACTCCCAAAAATAGTATAAAAAGTTGCCAGAAGTATATGAAAGTTGTATAATATTGGCATGGAACAATAAAAAATTATAGATACGACGGAGACGTATCAGGACACGGAGCTAATTTGAGGTGACAGTAAAAGCCGATTGCTCCTAGTCTTTGGGGAACTACGGAGAACCCTTAGAGAGGCTACGTCCATAGGGAAACCCTTAATTATCATGAGTTGTAACCCTCTGGGGGAGACTATGACGGTGGCGTGTGTGGCACGAATTCTACCATGAGTAGGACGTGTATTGTACCCGGCTCTACCCAGCATAATCATCAAGAGTGGCTCAAGTATCTGGTATATACTATGCTTATGCATATGTGCGCTAGAAACATATCAACGGGGATTCCGGACTCCCTAAGAACACCTTTTCATTCTGTTGTTTCACCCGTCATTACGATTCCTGCATTTCATTTAGTTTTATGTTCTTTAGTCACAAGTCAAAACACTACTCAAAAATCATTTATATCCGCCCTCACTCTGCTTTGAGTCTACAATTATCTGCAGGAACCAAATTACATGATTCTCTACAAGAGGAAAAAGTATGATTCTTGTGCTCCCGGTGGGATTGATACTCTTACTTCGGAAAGGCTACAACTAAACCCTATGCACTTGAAAGCCATCATACTCCACCGCCAATTCCTTGACGGGCAGGTGCTTCTCTACCGCCTTAGCTAGGCGCAACTCCTCCTCCCGGCGTTCGTCACTCTTTGTTGCGTCCTACATCTCCAGCTCCCGCTCGTTGATCTCATGAGGAAGGGGCTCCATGGCCTCTATCGCCGCTTCGTGGCCAAGCATCTCGGCCTCCGCCTCCGCTGCCTCTTCGGGCGTGGGGGGCTGGTTGGATTCCCAGGAGGCCTAGAATACTTGGCATGAGCGTACTTGATCTGGGTGTGGATGGCCTTGATCCAGGCCAGAGCGACCTCCGTTGCATAGATGGCTACTTGAGCGCTCTCCGCTTTTGTAGCCGCCCAGCCATCTCGACTACTATAGCTGCCCTGTCGGCTGCCGTAAACACCCTCTCGACGGATGCAACCAAGCTCTCAGTGTAGGCGGCCACGCTCTCGGCAGAGGCGGAGCCCCTCGGGGCCGACGCGGATACCGTAGGGTCCCTCACAAAGCGTCTCTGCGGCGTCATTCTTTGCAAGAAGAGGTTGGGGAATGGGGATCGAGGATTTGGGTATTCAGGGGTGAGCGGCACTTGAGCTAGATGAAGCCGACGAAGCTTATGGAGGAAGACATAAATAGACCCACGAATTTTCATCGCAAACAGTTCCTATAATCAAATGTGTCTGACGTAGTTGAATTTTTGTATTAGCTCTGAAAGACTAATGTGGGGTACATGGCAACTCACGGTGTCTTAATTGTACGATTTCTTTTTGTACCATGAACATGCACAAATACAACTATCATGTTAAAATTTTGAAATTTTCAGGGTTAATTTGACCTTTTTAAGACATTAAGTGAGTTTCTAGCCATATAATGGTCGTAATTCAAATTTGAACTACATGTACATGCAACAACAAACCATCATGGTTTGGAAAGTCATATTCGTGTCCTTCTGTGCAAGTTTATGTCCTATGCAGTAAATTCGAATGAATTTGCAATCATATTGGTGTCATGGCTAGGACACAAACATTGAGAACCATGGTTTTTAAATTCCAAAGAATTCAAAAATGATCTGAAATACATGAAACCTTGCTTGATGCCATGACATGGTACCAAGATGTCGTGGTAAAAAAATTGGCATGTTTGGTGAAAGGTTTGACGCATATCTCTCACAAATCGAAGCATCTCACGAGAAGACTCGTGGTTCCAGAGAGAACAATCCATGTTTGATGACGAATCGATGGCCGCTGCCTCTTATGGCCTTGAATTTTTTTCTACCATTAAAAACAATTGCCATGTTAAAGTTTGGAAATTTTCAGGGTTCATTTGATATTTTTAAGACATTAAGTGAGTTTCTAGCCATATAATCACCGTAATTCAAATTTGAACTACATGTATATGCAACAACAAACCATCATGGTTTGGAAAAAATCATATATTGTGTCCTTATGTGCAAGTTTATGCCCTGTGCAGTAAATTGGACGGAATTTTCAAACATATCGGTGTCACGGCTTGCACGGAAACATTGAGAACCATGGTTTTAAAATTCTAAAAAATTCAAAAATGATCAGAAATACATGAAACCTTGCTTGATGCCATGACATGGTACCAAGATGTTGTAGTAAAAAAATTGGCCTGTTTGACATCGTACCACTCACAATTTCGAGCATCTCACGAGAAACACTCGTGGTTCCGAGAGGGAACAATGCATGTTTGATGACGAACCGACGGTCGCTGCCTCTTACAGCCTTGATTTTTTTTTCTACCGTTAACATGCACGAATACAACTGTCATGTTAAAATCTGGAAATTAAAAGGCCCATTTGACCTTTGTCGTGGGAAAACACGGCCACCTATGGGACCATCAGCCCCTTATGGTTCGGCAGGGGGAAGAACACATTGCACAACGAGCGGAGGGCATAGAGCAACACGGCATAGATCACACGGGCAGTATTTACCCAGCTTCGGGCCGCCGCAAGGCGTAAAACCCTACTCCTGCTTTGGTGGATTGATGAGGGGACCGTAGTGGAGACGTAGCGCTCTAGCCCGGCAAGATTGCCTCAGGGCGAGAGCAGCTACACGTGTATGAGTGTACAAAGTCCGAATCCTTTCTAAGGTTGCCACGACCCTCCTTTTATAGATCAAGGGTCACCGCAACGGCAAATCAGTCATTGTGTACTGATTAGATAGCAAACAGTGCTATCATACCTAACTCTGCAGGCACGACAGGGCGCATTAAATGCGCCGCTTAGTGTCACATCAAAGCGTAGCCCGTCAAGCCTTGTCGGGCCGTTAGGCCACCTTCTCATGTGCCTGCGTGACACATCTCTGGATGGGTGTCATTTGGAGGTAATTTCCTTAGGAAGTGGCTGCCACGTGCCAAATGACAGCGACTTAGTTACTTGGGGGCTCGACACCACACCGATCGATGACTTGCGTTGCTATGAGGTGGATCGGTGGAGCCTTAGCGGGGTAGTACGCCCTTGGCGTGCCCGGCAGGCGTGCCCGGCAGGCCTGCCGGGCGGTCTTGAGACTTGTCTTCAGGGCAATCCTCGACCTTTCTAGGCTCGCCTGCCCGGCAAGGGAGGTGTTTCCTTAGTGGTATCTTGCTTCTTTAGCTTGACTTAGTCTTCTTGATCTGCCCTTCGATTTCTCAAAGAGCTAATCTCTTCTACTTGGTCTGGTCTTGGATGTTCCAACTTTGCTCTTAAGCCTATGTACAGTCTGGGAAACACACCTGGGGTTTGTTGCACCGACAGGAGCCCCCGGGCCTGGCCTGAACGCGTCGCTGGGCATCGTCGGGGTAGGCCCTATCCAGTACACAGGCGAGAAGGCAGTAGTAGCTTGTCCTTTGAGATCTTCTTTGCTTCCTCATTAATCTGAGCTTGAATCAGTTTCCAGTTTCCCCGCACGTCGCGTAACGCCAATTGTAGTGGGAGAGATAATGTGTCGCGATCCATGGGTCACCCACGTCCCACGTTCACGGGGCGGTAACTGTCACCCCATTATCTTTCCCGCTCCTGGTGCCTCCGTGCTACCTCCTGAGCACTGCGTTGGATTTCATTGAAGAGGAAAGGGTGATGCAGCAGAGTAGAGTAAGTATTTCCCTCAGTTTTTGAGAACCAAGGTATCAATCTAGTAGGAGGCTACGCGCGAGTCCCTCGTACCTACACAAAACAAATAGCTCAACGCAACCAACGCGATTAGGGGTTGTCAATCCCTTCACGGTCACTTACGAGAGTGAGATCTGATAGAGATGATAGATAATATTTTTGGTATTTTTGATATTAAGATGCAAGATAAAATAAAAGGCAAAGTAAAAAAGCAAAGCAATAATAAAGTGATTGAAGATTGATATGATGAGAATAGACCCGATGGCCATAGATTTCACTAGTGGCTTCTCTCAAGAGCATAAGTATTCTACGGTGGGTGAACAAATTAATGTTGAGCAATTGACAGAATTGAGCATAGTTATGATAATATCTAGGTATGATCATGTATATAGGCTTCACGTTCGAGACAAGTAGACCGACTCCTGCCTGCATCTACTACTATTACTCCACTCATCGACCGCTATCCAGCATGCATCTAGAGTATTAAGTTCAAGAAAACAGAGTAACGCCTTAAGCAAGATGACATGATGTAGAGGAATAAATTCATGCAATATGATAAACACCCCATCTTGTTATCCTCGATGGCAACAATACAATACGTGCCTTGCTGCCCCTACTGTCACTGGGAAAGGACACCACAAGATTGAACCCAAAGCTAAGCACTTCTCCCATTGCAAGAAAAACCAATCTAGTAGGCCAAACCAAACTGATAATTCGAAGAGACTTGCAAATGTAAGCAATCATACATAAAAGAATTCAGAGAAGATTCAAATATTGCTCATAGATAATCTTGATCATAAACCCACAATTCATCGGTCTCAACAAACACACCGCAAAAATAAAATTACATCGAATAGATCTCCACGAGAGAGGGGCAGAACATTGTATTGAGATCCAAAAAGAGAGAAGAAGCCATCTAGCTACTAACTATGGACCCGAAGGTCTGAGGTAAACTACTCACACTTCATCGGAGAGGCTATGGTGATGATGTAGAAGCCCTCCATGGTGGATTCCTTCCCATGGAGCTCCTAACAGGCCCCAAGATGGGATCTCGTGGGTACAGAAGGTTGCGACGGTTGAATTAGGTTTTTGGCTCCGTATCTGATCGTTTGGGGGTACGTAGGTATATATAGGAGGAAGGAGTACGTCGGTGGAGCTTCAGGGGGCCCACGAGGCAGGGGGGGCGCCCTAGGGGGGGGCCCTCCACCCTCGTGACCGCCTCCCTCCTTTCTTGACGGAGGGTCCAAGTCTCCTGGATCATATTTGTTGAGAAAATCACGTTCCCGAAGGTTTCATTCCGTTTGGACTCCGTTTGATATTCCGTTTCTTTGAAACACTGAAATAGGCAAAAAACATCAATTCTGGGCTGGGCCTCAGGTTAATAGGTTAGTCCCAAAAGTAATATAAAAGTGGAAAATAAAGCCCAATATGGTCCAAAATAGTAGATAATATAGCATGGAGCTATAAAAAATTATAGATACGTTGGAGACGTATCAGGCATCCCCAAGCTTAAATCCTGCTCGTCCTCGAGTAGGTAAATGATAAAAAGAGAATTTTTGATGCGGAGTGCTACTTGGCATAATTTCAATGTAACTCTTCTTAATTGTTGGATGAATATTCAGATCCGAAAGATTCATGACAAAAGTTCATATTGACATAAAAATAATAATACTTCAAGCATACTAACAAAGCAATTATGTCTTCTCAAAATAACATGGCCAAAGAAAGTTATCCCTACACAATCATATAGTCTGGCTATGGTCTATCTTCACCACACAAATTATTTAAATCATGCACAACCCCGATGACAAGCCAAGCAATTGTTTCATACTTTTGACATTTTCAAAACGTTTTCAATCTTCACGCAATACATGAGCGTGAGCCATGGATATAGCACTATATGTGGAATAGAATGGTGGTTGTGGAGAAGACAAAAGAGGGGAAGATAGTCTCACATCAACTAGGCGTATCAACGGGCTATGGAGATGCCCATCAATAGATATCAATGTGAGTGAGTAGGGATTGCCATGCAATGGATGCACTAGAGCTATAAGTATATGAAAGCTCATCAAAAGAAACTAAGTGGGTGTGCATCCAACTCGCTTGCTCACGAAGACCTAGGGCATTTTGAGGAAGCCCATCATTGGAATATACAAGCCAAGTTCTATAATGTAAAATTCCCACTAGTATATGAAAGTGACAAAATGAGAGACTCTCTATCATGAAGATCATGGTGCTACTTTGAAGCACAAGTGTGTTAAAAGGATAGTAACATTGTCCCTTCTCTCTTTTTCTCTCATTTTTTTATTTGGGCTTTTTCTCTTTTTTTTATGGCCTCGTTTTTTTTCGTTCGGAGTCTCATCCCGACTTGTGGGGGAATAATAGTCTCCATCATCCTGTCCTCACTTGGGACAATGCTCTAAAAATGATGATCATCACACTTTTATTTTTCTTACAACTCAACAATTACAACTCGATACTTAGAACAAAATATGACTCTATGTGAATGCCTCCGGCGGTGTACCGGGATATGCAATGAATCAAGAGTGACATGTATGAAAGAATTATGAACGATGGTGTCGGTGTCAAAACCGGCGGATCTCGGGTAGGGGGTCCCGACTGTGCGTCTAGGCAGATGGTAACAGGAGACAAGGGACACGATGTTTTTACCCAGGTTCGGGCCCTCTCGATGGAGGTAAAACCCTAATCCTGCTTGATTAATATTGATGATATGGGTAGTACAAGAGTAGATCTACCACGAGATCGAGAGGCTAAACCCTAGAAGCTAGCCTATGGTATGATTGTTGTTCGTCCTATGGACTAAAACCCTCCGGTTTATATAGGCACCGAATAGGGTTAGGATTACACAGAGTCGGTTACAATGGTAGGAGATCTACATATCTGTATCGCCAAGCTTGCCTTCCATGCCAAGGAAAGTCCCATCCGGACATGAGACGAAGTCTTCAATCTTGTATCTTCATAGTCCAAGAGTCCGGCCAAAGGTCATAGTCCGGCTATCCGGAGACCCCCTAATCCGGGACTCCCTCAGTAGCCCCCGAACCAGGCTTCAATGACAACGAGTCCGACGCGTAGATTGTCTTCGGCATTGCAAGGCGGGTTCTTCTCCAAATCATGTGTACCTGTTGGAATAGTGTCCGGCTTCTCGTGAATATCGCGCTCCTTGGCTTCCAGGCCCAATAATGGCCATCTTCCACGTGTTGAACGAATGCGAAAAGCCAGGGTATTTTTACATTTACCCCCCTAGCTGCGCAAATGAGCTGTCTATATAAGAGACGAGGATCTAGATCCGAATCACACCATCTTCCCTTCGTGAGCTTTCATCGGAGCGCATCTGACAGAAATCCATTCCATCATGGACAGTCGACGCGGCTCCTCCTCTCGCCCTCCCAGTCCTCAGCCTGGAGATTGGGAGAGATGCTCCATCCCGCACAGCGAGCTAGTGATGCTCCAAACCAAGGGATTTCTTCCCCCGGCCTTCATGGTTCCGGTTCGAGCCGGACTCGCCACCTATAAGGGCGGTAAACAAGCGGAGAGCGTCCCCAGTCCTAGCCAAGGAGAGCGGGTATGCCTTGTCCCTTATTTGATAAGAGGGCTCGGATTTCCAATTCATCTGTTTCTCCGGGGGCTCCTGGAGTTCTATGGCCTCCAGTTGCACAACCTTACGCCTGCCTCCATTCTGCATATTGCGGGCTTCGTGGCCCTTTGCGAGCTGTTTTTGGGCATCGAGGCTCATTTCGCGCTGTGCAAGAGGTTGTTCTGCCTCGTACCCCGTTCTCAGGAGGGGTCGATATATCAAGTGGGCGGAGCCGAACTATGGCGCATCGCCGGGACCGGATATCTATCCGAAACCCCGAAGAAGGCGTCCGAAGACTGGCCTTCGGAATGGTTTTATATAGAAGATGTCCTCGGGACCCTCGCTTGGATCGGCCTCCCAGAGTTTAGTAATGCTCCTTTGAAGAAACGCCTAAGTCAAGGCGTCCACGGAGCCCCGGAGGGAAAATGACAGGGACGTCCTTTACCTGATGAGCCGAATAAGGTTGTTGGCTCATTCCGGACTGACCATGATCGGGGTCATGGCCACATGCATTATGCGGGGGGTGCAGCCGCTCCAGTATAGAGGCCACCCCATGTGGGATTTCAATGGGGAGGATGATGCCACCCGTCATGGCCGTAAGGGGCCGGGATCGGTCGCCGATCTGATGAAGATCTTGTCCGCATTGTACAAGGGAGAAGAGGAGGAATTTCTTTGCGTCAACCCTCGGGGACGGATTTTCTATGAACAATCCTCCAAGCTGGGTAAGCGGACATTTTGCCCATCCGATCCATATTCCCATAGTCAAGTATCTCATTTTGTGATTTCGACGCAGAACTGCGCCAGTCAGAAGGATATAAACAGCCTGCCTCCACAACCCGAAGATCAGAGCGGTTCCTCGATCCGGCCTCCCAAGAGGATCCGGACATATCGGTGGAGCTGATTGATGGGGTATTTCACCAACTGAGCATTGATAATGCCCTAGTTGCCATTACGGCTGATTACCCCGGAATACTTCCAGCCTCGCCGGTAACTGAGACCGAAGCCCCAATACTTTGAGAATGATTCATCCGTGCTTATTTTTTACCATTGTATGCCAACGGTGTTTTGCAGGGGGGAGCCCTTGAGGCGGAAGGCCGAGCCTGCGGCGGCTAGCCAACGAGGGGCAGCGCGGCCCAGCAGGCTAAAAAGAAGTGTGGTCCAGATCGAAACGCCGGTGCAACGGTATGGCGTGTCACCTTATTCCCAGGTTTTATTCTGGAAGGCATACTAATGCTCGTGCTCTTTTCAGGAAAAAGAGCGCTCGCCGGACTATTTCCGGAGAGGTTGCCCATCGAGCCTCCGCCAGCCAGGCTTCACAGCCAGGCCCAAAAGCGATGGCAAACACGAGGCGTGCGTCGGATGCTCCTCCGACAGAGGATGCCGACAGATTGTCCGCCACCAACTCCGAGGTGGAGAGTGCCATGAATCACAGGCGCCGCTGGACAATTCTTCGTGACACATGTTTCTCCCAAGAGGCGTTGAACGCCTTCAATTCGGGAGATGCGCACCTCCGTGCCGCTCAAGATGGTCTAGCCAGAGCCACGGAGCAGTATGTAAAAGACATACGAGTGAGGAAATTTAACGGTTATATATGCCAAGTCTCGAGACTTGAAATAGTTAGAATAACTGATTTAAGGATCATTTATTGTGCAGGATCTTCTGAAAAAGAATACCCAACTGTCCCAGGAGCTTGAAGAGTGCAAAGCCCAACTTGAGGCCAAGACAGGCATGTGGGAAGCCAAAGAGACCCCTCCGGTAACATATGCTTTTAAAAGATAAGTATGGTGTGAAGTGCGGCGTGTATATAGATCTGATAATAACATTGCAGATGGCGCCGGGGTAGATCCGGACAAGCAACAGCTCTTGCGCCGGTTAAAGGCTGGCGAGAACGTGCTTACGAGGGTGACGCAGGAGAAAAATAATCTCCAAGATGCCAACACCCAGCTGGGTGAGGAACTAAAAGATGTTCGTGCCCGGTATGCGACTCCGTTAAGGAGAATCGCCGGCTTTGACGCGGCATTTTTAGTAAGTTCTTAAGCGAACTTTGAAAAATGAGTTCAGCGAGGAAGTCGACTAACAGAGTTATGTCTGTAGGTATGCTCACAGGTCGTCCTGCGGAGGAAATGCCCGGTTCTACGGGTGACCTACTTCCCGAGCTCTTACAACTGCTCGAACGAGTTCGGCAGGTGATGAAGGGTGTCGCCCAGGCCTTGTGGCCATCTGTCTCCCTGCCTGAAGGCCTTGGAGAGCTTGGCAGAGAGGCTCGAGGGAGCGCGGAGGCGCTTCGATTATGGAAGATATCGGCTGCCGTCAAAGGCGCCGAGGAGGCCTGGGCCATGGTGAAGACGCGATACGAATCTTGACCCAAACCACATGGCGGGGACGGACTGTGGGGCGAGATGGGAAGGAGATCCTGTGAGCTTAGTGTATGCGGCCGGGTAGAATTGGCATAAAGTATTCCCAGCAGGATGTAAACTAGACAGCTGTTAGATGGCATTGAATAGGAATACAATCAGTCAAATTGACTATGTAATTTAAGGTGACATGTAAAATGCCTTCTAGCCGGATTGTAGATCATTTGTCATAGCGGACCTTTTTGCTTCAACCTCAGGACCCAATGGTCCGGAGTGTGTCCGAATACCCTCGTGGTTATATAAAAACCGGGGCATGCGTGGAGACCAGGCGTAGGGGTCATTAGTGCTTTATCAGACAGGTGCCCAACTAGTTATGTTATATTACATGGTTAGTAAGAAACATCTTCCAGGGAGAATAGTTCTGTTAGGGGTTCCTTTCCCTGGGAGGCATGCCCTAAAGTGCATGTTCGGACTGTGAAAAAAGCAGAAAAACATCTAGGGGCAAATAAATAATAGGTAAGAAATCTTCTTTTAGCTCACCGACCGAATATTCTCTTAAGAACGCTAGCTTTCGGCTTCACCCAGTCTGAGGTACACATCCGGCTGACCCGGCAGTAACAATCGCAGAGGTGCTCCCTTTACCACCTAGCCAAACAATCGGGAATGTAGGGGTAAGCACAGGAGCCAAGCAACCCAGCTTGGCCAAAACTTAAGTCATATCAATGCATATAATGGTGAATAAAAGGTACATGCAGAAGTGTGACACATGTATTGGGCATGAAGCCCTTATAATTAAGCTTCTGTGAAAGAAGCCCCCAGGTACAATGAGCGCGGATAGCGCGTCAAGGGTGTCTTGAACAATGCGCTTAACGAGCCTTCAAAGGCTGGAAAGAAAAAGGAGGGAGAAGGAGAAAAATAGAAGACAGCTAAAATGTAAAATATGGACAGAAGAAGGAGACGAACTCAGAATCCGGCGCTAGGCGTAGAATCTTCGGAGACGGGCTGCGTTCCATGGGTTCGGCTCGAGTCGGTTATCCGATGCATCTCACTGATGCTACGCTCCTTTGTCCGAGGACTTGGTCGATGATAAATGGACCTTCCCATTTGGGCTTTAGTTTGTCCTTTTTCTTGTCCGGCAGGCGTAGAACTAGCTCGCCAACATTGTAAGTTTTGGCCCGTACTTCTCTGCTTTGATATCTTCGATCCTGCTGTTGATAGAATGCGGAACAGGCTTTTGCTACGTCACGCTCCTCCTCCAAGGCATCCAAACTGTCCTGCCGATCGAGCTCGGCTTCTCTTTCTTCATACATGCGCACGCGAGGTGAGTCATGAATTATGCCGCAGGGCAAAACTGCCTCTGCGCCGTATACCATAAAGAATGGTGTGAATCCGGTCGTGCGATTCAGAGTGGTCCGCAGCCCCCAGAGTACGAAGTCGAGCTCCTCTACCGAGTGCATGTTAGATTCCTTGAGGGACCGCACTAATCTGGGTTTGATGCCGCTCATAATTAGACGATTTGCTCGCTCAACTTGGCCGTTAGTTTGAGGGTGATAGACTGAAGCGTAGTCGAGCTTAATGCCCATGTTTTTGCACCAGAGTTTTACCTCGTCGGCTGTAAAGTTCGTGCCGTTATCAGTGATGATGCTGTGGGGGACACCGTAACGATTGTCGACCCACGATATGAAGTCTATCACTGGTCCGGATTCGGCTGTCTTGACAGGCTTGGCCTCTATCCATTTGGTGAATTTATCCACCATGACCAGTAGGTATTTTTTCTTGTGGGTTCCCCCTTTAATGGGTCCAACCATGTCAAGCCCCGGACATGAAGGGCCAGGTGATGGGTATAGTTTTGAGGGCGGTGGGTGGCATGTGGCTTTGGTTGGCAAAGAGCTGGCATCCGACGCATCGTTGGACTAAGTCCTGAGCATTTGCCCGGGCCGTCCGCCAATAAAATCCTGTACGGAAGGCCTTGCCTACAAGGGCCCGGGCTGCGGCATGGTGCCCGCCGAGTCCGGCATGAATTTTAGCCAGAAGATTCCGCCCTTCCTCTTTGGAGATGCACCTTTGAAGGACTTCGGTTGTGCTTTTCTTATAAAGCTCTCCCTCATGGACTTTATAGGCTTTAGATCGCCGCACTATGCAGCGGGCCTCGTTTTTGGTCCTCGGGAAGTTCCTGCCTGGTTAGGTAGGCTAGGAATGGTTCGGTCCACGGGGCAATGACTGCCATTATTACGTGGGCTGAGGGTGTTATTTCATTGGCAGGACCACCAACTGTGTCAGAATGTTCGGTGTGGGGCAGTGCGGTTGGGTCCGGGTTGTTATATCCGGACTCTCCCTCCCATAATACAGATGGCTTGAACAGCCTCTCTAGAAAGATGTTGGGGGGAACAGCATCGTGCTTTGCGCCGATGTCTGCCAACACGTCTGCTGCCTGGTTGTTATCCCGGGCTATATGATGAAATTCGAGCCCCTCAAACTGAGCTGACATTTTTAGTACGGCATTGCGATAGGCTGCCATTTTCGGATCCTTGGCATCAAAGTCTCCATTTATTTGGGATATCGCGAGTTTCGAATCCCCGCGCACCTCTAGGTGCTGAATGCCCATGGAGACTGCCATCCGGAGACCATGTAGAAGGGCCTCGTATTCGGCTGCGTTGTTGGAGTCCGTATACATTATCTGGAGTACGTATTGAATTGTATCTCCGGTTGGGGACATCGAGCAGCGCTTGACTCGGGCCAGCCAACATTTTGGAGCCGTCAAAGTGCATTATCCGGTTGGAATATGCGCCGTACTCTTTAGGGAGTTCGCTTCGGTCCATTCGGGCGCATTTAAGTCGGCCAAAACTTGCGACTTAATAGCCCTCCGTGGCTTATAGGTTATGTCGAACGGGCGGAGCTCAATGGCCCATTTGGCAATCCGGGATGCCATAATGTTATTGAACACTCTTGAAAGTAGTGTCGCAGCTTCCGGGATGCCATAAACACTGCGTACGCTATCTTTTGATAATGCGGGTACCGCGACTTGCATAGAGTTAGGACAGTGGACACGTAGTAAACTGGTTTTTGAAGGGGGAACTTGTGTCCGTCCGTTTCTCGTTCGACAACGAGCATCGCGCTTACAACTTGATGAGTTGCCGCGATGTATAATAGCATTGGTTCGCCCATGTTGGGCGCGGCCAGGACCGGGTTTGTTGCCAATATGGCTTTTATTTCTTCGAGTCCGGCCGTGGCGGCATCCGTCCACTCGAAGTGTTCGGTGCGTCGGAGGAGGCGATAAAGGGGTAATGCCTTTTCTCCCAAACGAGAGATAAAGCGGCTTAGAGCCGCCACACATCCAGTCAATTTTTGTATTTGTTTGAGGTCTTTTGGGATATCCAATTGTGACAGAGCTCGGATCTTGGCTGGGTTTGCTTCAATTCCACTACCGGATACGATGAAGCCCAAGAGCTTTCCGGTGATGCGCCAAACGCATTTTCGGGTTCACTTGATGTCATATGTTCAAGATTATCGAATGTGAGCCTCAAGTCGTCTACTAGAGTTTCGACATGCTTGCTTTTGACGACCACATCGTCTCACGTATGCCTCCTTTGCTGTGCCGATCTGGTTTGCCAGACATGTCTGAATCATGCGCTAATATGTTGCGCCGGCGTTTTTGAGCCCGAAGGGCATTGTGTTGAAGTAGAATGGGCCGTATGGAGTGATGAATGCCGTTGCGGCTTGGTCAGGCTTTGCCATCTTAATTTGGTGGTAGCCGGAGTATGCGTCGAGGAAACACAATGAATCGTGTCCTGCGGTAGCGTCGATGATTTGATCGATGCGGGGAGGGGGAAGGGATCCTTTGGGCAAGCCTTGTTGAGGTTCTTGAAATCGACGCATAGGCGCCAGGATTTGTCTTTCTTTGGTACCATCACCAGGTTTGCTAGCCAGTCCGGATGTTTTATATCTCTGATGAATCCGGCCTCCAATAGTTTGGCTAGCTCCTCTCCCATGGCATGTCTCTTGGGTTCGGAGAAACGCCAAAGAGCCTGTTTGGTGGCTTGAACCCTTTTAGGATGTTTAGGCTGTGCTCGGCCAGTGGCGTGGGATTCTGGCATGTCCGAAGGGTGCGGGCAAAATGTCCCAATTTTCACGTAGGAATTCTCTTAGTCTTGGCGTCTACATCAGGATTTAATTGTGCCCCGATGGAGGCCGATTTTGTAGGGTCCGTTGGATGGACTTGGAATTTGACTATTTCGTCCGCTGGTTTGAAGGAAGTGGACTTGGATCTCTTATCGAGTATCACATCGTCCCTTTTCACCGTGGAGCACAGCGAAGTGAGTTCCTCGGCCGCTAGGGCTTCGGATAGTGCCTCAAGGGCCAATGCGGCTGTCTTATTTTCGGCGCGGAGTGCTATGTCCGGATCACTAGCAAGAGTGATGATTCCGTTGGGCCCGTGCATTTTGAGCTTCATGTACCCATAATGGGGTATAGCTTGAAAAATTGTGAATGCCTCTCGCCCTAATAGAGCGTGGTATCCGCTGCTGAATGGGGCCACTTGGAACGTGGCTTCCTCGGACCTGTAATTATCCGGCATGCCAAACACCACATCCAGTGTGATTTTTCCTGTACAGCGTGCTTCCCGACTGGGGATTATTCCTCTAAAGTTTGTGCTGCTTCGCTCAATGCGGCTCCAGTCTATTTCCATTTTTCGGAGGGTTTCCTCGTAAATGAGGTTCAATCCACTACCACCGTCCATGAGTACCTTGGCAAGGCGTAAAGCCGCCCACTATCGGACCGAGGACCAATGCAAATTTGGTGCTCGGGCTGTTGAATTTAGGTTAAATCACTTTGGCATTAAAGGTAATAGTCGTGTCACTCCATGGATTTATTGTTGCTACTTGGTAGACTTCGGCAAGGCTACGGAGTGTTCGTTTCCGCATATTATTTGATGCGAAAGTGTGAAGACTGTTAATACCGTACTGGTACCCCTGGGCTGGTGCTCTAGAGCTAGAAGCTCTTCGCCACTTTTGGCCACCTTCCGTAGTATCCAACATGCTCTAAGGCTATGAGTTGGAGTGGCGCCCTCTGTACTATGAATTTTACAGGGTCCATTGAGCCATCCCTCCAGTACGGTTCCATGCCCTATAGAGGGTTTTTGCTTTTTGGTGTTTAACCCAGGTGCCTGGCGATGGTGCACCCTTTTATTTCGGACTGGGGTTGTATTCAAGGCCGGATTGTCCCAAAATCTTGCTTCGGTTTTCCAGGCGCTTTCCATCGCACAGTACTTTCGTACTATGGACGCCAAGTCGGCAAAGCGTGTGATGTCACAGCGACTTATAGCGTTAAGGATCCCGTTGTCCGTGCAATTATTGCAGAAGAATGAGATTGCGTCCTCCTCGCGGCAGTCCTTTATCCTGTCCATAACCAGGAGGAATCTGGCCCAGTAATGGTGTACTGTTTCTGCGGGCTCTTGCCGAATTTGAGATTGGTCGCTTATGTTTGGGTGGGCGGGTGGATTTAAATCCGGAACCGCGCCCAATCTGAGGCTTAAGGGCCAAGGAGCTTCCGAATTTGGAAGCTTGGATTCTTGGATGTTGTCCAATGAATCTAGCCCGCTGCCTGACTTTAGGTTCAGGGCTTGCGTGACGTCCTCTCCTCCGCGGGAATCCGGCATGGAGGGATCGGGAATCTGGACGTAGCTAGTCCTTAAGATAGAAGAAGGGTCGCCGTATTGTTCCTCTACCACAGCAACGTGGTGGGTAACCTAGGGAGAGTTAATCTCTCTCAGATCGGGTTTAGGCCCAATCTGATCATAGTGCATAGCGACTCGAGGCGGCGATGCGATCCAAGAGCTCGTTTAAGGAAGAGAGCTCCATCGGATCTAACTGCTCGGCGAGCTCCGAGTTAACGTGAAGATTGCTTTCGATGACCCGAGAAGTCATTGTCGGCACGGCAGCCGAACATGTGGTCATAAGAAAACCGCCTAGCCGGAGAGTTTGGCCGACAGCCAAAGCTTCTTTAGCAACAGTGCCGGCTTTAATGACAGGATGAGGCATCCTTCCTGACGGCGACGACACAGAGGAACTCTCAATGAAAGCACCAATGTCGGTGTCAAAACCGGCGGATCTCGGGTAGGGGGTCCCGAACTGTGCGTCTAGGCGGATGGTAACAGGAGACAAGGGACATGATGTTTTACCCAGGTTCGGGCCCTCTCGATGGAGGTAAAACCCTACTCCTGCTTGATTAATATTGATGATATGGGTAGTACAAGAGTAGATCTACCATGAGATCGTAGAGGCTAAACCCTAGAAGCTAGCCTATGGTATGATTGTTGTTCGTCCCTACGGACTAAAACCCTTCGGTTTATATAGGCACCAAATAGGGTTAGGGTTACACAGTCTGTTACAATTGTAGGAGATCTACATATCCATATCGCCAAGCTTGCCTTCCACGCCAAGGAAAGTCCCATCCGGACACGGGACGAATTCTTCAATCTTGTATCTTCATAGTCCAGGAGTCCGGCCAAAGGTCATAGTCCGGCTATCCGTACACCCCCTAATCTGGGAGTCCCTCAGGTGGCTTTGCCACAAATACGATGTCAACTACATGATCATGCTAGCAATATGACAATGATGGAGCATGTCATAATAAACAGAACGGTGGAAAGTTGCATGGCAATATATCTCGGAATGGCTATGGAAATGCCATGATAGGTAGGTATGGTGGCTGTTTTGAGGAAGGTATATGGTGGGTGTATGATACCGGCGAAAAGTGCGCGGTATTAGAGAGGCTAGCAATGGTGGAAGGATGGGAAAAGTGCCTATCATCCATGGACTTAACATTAGTCATAAAGAACTCATATACTTATTGCAAAAATTTAGAAGTTATCAAAGCAAAGTATTACGCGCATGCTCCTAGGGGATAGATTGGTAGGAAAAGACCATCGCTCGTCCCCGACCGCCACTCATAAGGAAGACAATCAATAAATAAATCATGCTCCGACTTCATCACATAACGGTTCACCGTGACGTGCATGCTACGGAATCACAAACTTTAACACAAGTATTTCTCAAATTCACAACTACTCAACTAGCGTGACTTTAATATCACCATCTTCATATCTCAAAACAATTATCAAGCATCAAACTTTTCTTAGTATTCAACGCACTCAAAAGAAAGTTTACAAATCTTGAATACCAAGCATATTATTATTAAGAAAATTACCATGCTATTTAAGACTCAAAATAATCTAAGTGAAGCATGAGAGATCAATAGTTTCTATAAACAAATCCACCACCGTGCTCTAAAAGATATAAGTGAAGCACTAGAGCAAAACTATAAAGCTCAAAAGATATAAGTGAAGCACATAGAGTATTCTAACAAATTCCAATTCATGTATGGCTCTCTCAAAAGGTGTGTACAGCAAGGATGATTGTGGTAAACTAAAAAGCAAAGACTCAAATCACACAAGACGCTCCAACCAAAACACATATCATGTGGTGAATAAAAATATAGATCCAAGTAAAGTTACCGATGGAAGTAGACGAAAGAGGGGATGCCTTCCGGGGCATCCCCAATCCCCAAGCTTGAAAACTTCACAACACAAAACATAACAGAAATCTCGTGAGCTCCGTTAGTGAAAGAAAACAAAAGACCACTTCAAGGTACTGTAATGAACTCATTATTTATTTATATTGTTGTTAAACCTACTGTATTCCAACTTCTCTATGGATTATAAACTATTTTACTAGCCATAGATTCATCAAAATAAGCAAACAACACACGAAAATTAGAATCTGTCAAAAACAAAATAGTCTGTAGTAATCTGTAATTAACGCAAACTTCTAGAACTCCAAAAAATCAGCCAAAATAGGACGACCTAGGAAATTTGTTTGTTGATCAGCAGCAATTGTAATAACTATTTTATCACGTTCTGGTGTTTCTTAACAATTGTTTTCGTGAACAGAAAGTTTCTGGAAATTACAGCAAGATCAAATAACTATCATCCAAGAAGATCCTATATGTTTAACTTGGCACAAACACTAATTAAAAGATAAAACCACATCTAAACAGAAGGTAGATGGATTATTTATTCCTAAACAGAAATAAAAGCAAAAAAAAGCTAAAATAAAATTGGGTTGCCTCCCAACAGCGCTATCGTTTAACGCCCCTAGCTAGGCATAAAAGCAAGGATAGATCTAGGTATTGCCATCTTTGGTAGGCAATCCATAAGTGGCTCTCATGATAGATTAATATGGTAATTTTATTTTCTTCCTAGGGAAGTGTTCCATGTCCTTCTTTAATGGAAATTGGAATCTCATATTCCCTTCCTTCATATCAATAATTGCACCAATCGTTATAAGGAAAGGTCTACCAAGAATAATAGGGCAAGAAGGATTGCAATCAATATCAAGAACGATAAAATCTACGGGCACATAATTCCTATTTGCAACAATAAGAACATCATTAATTATTCCCATAGGTTTCTTAATAGTGGAATCTTAAGGTGCAAGTTTAGAGAGCAATCATCAAAATCATGGAAATCTAGCAAATCACACAAAGTTTTGGGAATAGTGGAGACACTAGCACCCAAATCACATAAAGCATAAAATTCATGATCCTTAATCTTGATTTTAATAGTTGGTTCCCACTCATCATAAAGTTTTCTAGGGATAGAAACTTCCAACTCAAGTTTTTCTTCATAAGATTGCATCAAGGCATCAACGATATGTTTAGTAAACGCTTTATTTTGACTATAAGCATGAGGAGAATTTAGCACGGATTGCAACAAGGAAATACAAGCAATTAAAGAGCAACTTTCATAATTAAATTCCTTTAAATCCAATATAGTGGGTTTAGCAACATCTAGGGTTTTACTCTTTTCAATCCCACTTTTATCAATTTCATCATCAAGATCTAAAAACTCCGAATTTTTTGAATGCCTTCTAGGTAAAGGTGGATCATATTCTGTTTCATCAAGATTCATATTGCAAAACAAAGATTTAATAGGGGACACATCAATAACTTTTAGATCTTCATCTTGATTTTCATAGGTGTTGGAAGAACACGCTTTAATAAAGGCATATTTCGTAGCACGCATCCTAGCAGTTCTTTCCTTGCACTCATCAATGGAAATTCTCATGGCTTTGAGAGACTCATGATATCATGCTTAGGAGGAATAGATCTAAGCTTTGAAGAATCAACATCAAGATAAATTCTATCAACGTTCCTAACCAATTCATCAACTTTAAGCAATTTCTCTTCAAGCAAAGCATTAAAATTCTTTTGCAAATTCATAAACTCTTTAACACTAGTCTCAAATTCAGAGGGCATCTTATTAAAATTTCCATAAGAGTTGTTGTGCAATTTCCATAATTATTAGAAGGATTACTAGGATAAGGCCTAGGATTAAAGTTCCCTCTATATGCGTTGTTACCAAAATTATTCCTACCGACAAAATTCACATCCATAGATTCATTATTATTCTCAATCAAAGTAGACAAAGGCATATCATTAGGATCAGAAGAAACACTCTTATTAGCAAATAATTTCATAAGTTCATCTATCTTTCCACTCAAAACATTAATTTCTTCTATCGCATGCACTTTTTTATTACTAGACCTTTCAGTGTGCCATTGAGAATAATTAACCATAATATTATCTAGGACTTCAGTAGCATCTCCTAAAGTGATTTCCATAAAAGTACCTCCCGCGGCCGAATCTAAAATATTTCTAGAAGCAAAATTCAATCCGGCATAATTTTTTTGTATAATCATCCATAAATTCAAACCATGAGTAGGAAAATTACGTATCATTAATTTTATTCTTTCCCAAGCTTGTGCAACATGTTCATGATCAAGTTGCTTAAAATTCATAATATCGTTTCTAAGAGAGATGATCTTAGCGGGAGGAAAATACTTAGAGATAGAAGCATCTTTGCACTTGTTCCAAGAATCAATACTATTTTTAGGCAAAGACGAAAACCAAGCTTTAGCACGATCTCTAAGCGAAAAAGGAAATAGCTTCAATTTAACAATATCATTATCGACATCTTTCTTCTTTTGCATATCACATAAATCAACGAAGCTATTTAGATGAGTAGCGGCATCTTCACTAGGAAGGCCGGCGAATTGATCTTTCATAACAAGATTCAACAAAGCAGTATTGATTTCACAAGATTCAGTATTTGTAAGAGGAGCAATCGGAGTGCTAAGGAAATCATTATTGTTGGTATTGGTAAAGTCACACAATTTGGTATTATCTTGAGCCATCGTGACAAGCAAGCAATCCATAACACGAGCAAACAAAAGGCAAGCGAGAAAAAGGCAAACGAAAAAAGAGAGGGTGAATAAAATGGCAAGGGTGAAGTAGGGGAGAGGAAAACGAGAGGCAAATGGCAAATAATTTAATGCAAGAGATAAGGGATTGCGATGGGTACTTGGTATGTTGACTTTTGCGTAGACTCCCCGACAACGGCGCCAGACATCTTCCTGCTACCTCTTGAGCACTGCGTTGGATTTCCTTGAAGAGGAAAGGGTGATGCAGCAGAGTAGAGTAAGTATTTCCCTTAGTTTTTGAGAACCAAGGTATCAATCCAGTAGGAGGCTACACGCGAGTCCCTCGTACCTACACAAAACAAATAGCTCAACGCAACCAATGCGATTAGGGGTTGTCAATCCCTTCACAAATACTTACGAGAGTGAGATCTGATAGAGATGATAGATAATATTTTTGGTATTTTTGATATAAAGATGCAAGGTAAAATAAAAGGCAAAGTAAAAAAGCAGAGCAATAATAAAGTGATTGAAGATTGATATGATGAGAATAGACCCACGGGCCAAAGATTTCACTAGTGGCTTCTCTCAAGAGCATAAGTATTCTATGGTGGGTGAACAAATTACTGTTGAGCAATTGACAGAATTGAGCATAGTTATGAGAATATCTAGGTATGCTCATGTATATAGGCATCACGTCCGAGACAAGTAGACCGACTCCTGCCTGCATCTACTACTATTACTCCACTCATCGACCGCTATCCAGCATGCATCTAGAGTATTAAGTTCAAGAAAACAGAGTAACGCCTTAAGCAAGATGACATGATGTAGAGAAATAAATTCATGCAATATGATAAATACCCCATCTTGTTATCCTCGATGGCAACAATACAATACGTGCCTTGTTGCCCCTAACGCCAATCGGGAAAGGACACCGCAAGATTGAACCCAAAGCTTATCACTTCTACCATTGCAAGAAAAACCAATCTAGTAGGCCAAACCAAACTGATAATTCAAAGAGACTTGAAAAGATAACCAATCATATATAAAAGAATTCAGAGAAGATTCAAATATTGCTCATAGATAATCTTGATCATAAACCAACAATTCATCGGTCTCAACAAACACACCGCAAAAATAAAATTACATCGAATAGATCTCCACGAGAGAGGGGGAGAACATTGTATTGAGATCCAAAAAGAGAGAAGAAGCCATGTAGCTACTAACTATGGACCCGAAGGTCTTAGGTAAACTACTCAAACTTCATCAGAGAGGCTATGGTGATGATGTAGAAGCCCTCCGTGGTGGATTCCCCTTCCGGCGGAGCTCCAGAACAGGCCCCAAGATGGGATCTCGTGGGTACAGAAGGTTGGGGAGGTAGAATTAGGTTTTTGGCTCCATATCTGATCGTTTGGGGGTACGTAGGTATATATAGGAGGAAGGAGTACGTCGGTGGAGCTTTGGGGGGCCCATGAGGCAGGGGGGCGCCCTAGGGGGGCGCCGTCCACCCTCGTGACCGCCTCCCTCCTTTCTTGATAGAGGGTCCAAGTCTCCTGGATCATATTTGTTGAGAAAATCACGTTCCCGAAGGTTTCATTCCGTTTGGACACCGTTTGATATTCCGTTTCTTCGAAACACTGAAATAGGCAAAAACAACAATTCTGGGCTAGGCCTCCGGTTAATAGGTTAGTCCCAAAAGTAATATAAAAGTGGAAAATAAAGCCCAATATGGTCCAAAACAGTAGATAATATAGCATGGAGCAATCAAAAATTATAGATACAATGGAGACGTATCTCTCCGCCACGTGTATTGCATGCATTGCGCAAAGTTGGTGGCCGATGCGGAGGGCGCGGGAATGAGCGTCGTGGCAGAAAGCCAGGCGTCGTGGATTGGTGCAGGGGGTCAACCTTGATTCCTCGAGCCGTTGATGGCGAGGGGGAGCTGGACTAGATGAACGGGGCGGCTACCTTCATGGAAAGATCTAGCCCCCATGCCCCGATCGCCTATAAGAAGGGAACGCGGGCAGCTCGTCGATCCATTGCCTGCCACACTTCTGCAGCTTATTGAATGTTCTTGTCTTGAGTCCTCGCAGCACTTCAGCGTTCGCCCACTCACCTTGTCCATTGCTCCTTGGATGGGCAACAGAGGCAAATGAGATCTTGCTTCCGAGGGTATGAACGTATTGCATGAAGGCACGACTCGTGAATTGGGTGCCATTGTCGGTGATGATTCAGGCAGGGACCCCGAAGCGGCACACCAATCCTTTCAAGAACTTGATAGCTGAGTGTGGGGTCACCTTCCTCACGGGCTCCACTTCCGACCACTTTGTAAACTTGTCGACTGCAACGAACAGGAGTTCAAAGCCCCCGGTAGCACGGGGGAAGGGTCCCAAGATGTCAAGCCCCCGGTAGCACGGGGGTAGCGCATTGATTGGAGAGCTTGAGTAGGCTGATTGATATTCTTGGAGTGGAACTGGCAGGCTTCACACTTGGTGACTAGCTCAATTGCATCTTGGAGGGCTCTTGGCTAGTAGAAACCTTGCCGAAAAGCTTTTCCAACCAAGGCCCTTGATCCGATGTGGGAGCCGCACACACCCTTGTGTATCTCTGCTAGCAGTTCCTTTCCTTCTTCCCGGCAAATGCACTTCAATTTCACACAGTTGGGCCTTCTTCTGTATAGCGTGTCGTCAACGAACTGATACATACTGGCCCTCTGGGCTACTCTCTCAACTTGTTCTTGCTCTGCGGGAAGTTCTCCTGTTTGGAGGAAATGGGTGATGTGACATGCCCAAGTTGGAGCCTGAGGCTCGGCAACGAGGGCCAATGGCACCTCCTCATTCACGGGAACGCACTCCTCAACCGTAGAGGTTGGTATATTGGTGGAAGGGTGGAGCTTTTCGATCGAAGGGGAGTTGTTCCCGCCAAGCTCTTTGTCGGGGGCTTCAGGAAGCTTTGCCGGGAGAGGCTTGCCGGAGTCTAGTTTCCTCCTCTTTCTGGCCATTGCTGCCAGGGATACGGAGGGTTGATTCAGATGGAGAACAAATGTCCCTGGTTCCATAGAGAGTTTTTGTCCAGCAAACTTTGACAGAAGATCAGCAATGCTGTTTTCCGCACGGGGTATGTGCTCTGTTTGCAATCTGTCAAAGTGCTCCTCCAACTTCCTCACTTCCTCGACGTATGCCTCCATCAATGGGCTTTGATAATCCTTGTTTACTTGTCTTACCACAAGTTGCGAATCTCCACGGATGATCAGCTTCTTGATTCCCAGTTTTGTCACAATTCCGAGCCTGACAAGGAGCCCTTCGTACTCTGCAGTGTTGTTGGTAGCCTTTTCCATAGGAAAATGCATCTGAACGACGTACTTGAGGTGCTCCCCAGTGGGAGCAACGAAAAGTACATTGGCTCCTGCACCTTGTAGGGAGAAGGCAACATCAAATTACATGATCCATTCTTGGGGCGCTTCCTTTCCGGGGATGATTGTCTCTAGCACTTCTTCATCAAGGGTTGGTGTCCACTCCGCAATGAACTCTGCTAGTGCTCTGCTCTGAATAGTTGACGTGCTTTCAAACTTCAAACCAAAGCTGCATAACTCCAAAAACCCATTCAACAATTCTGCCAGTGGCCTCAGGGTTTCGGAGTATGCATTGCAAGGGGAAGCGGGTGACAACCGTGATCTCGTGGGCTTGGAAGTAGTGATGCAGTTCCCTTGAGGCCATGATGAGACCAAAAATCAACTTTTGCACATCAGAGTACCTCGATCTAGCCCCCTGCAGTAGGGAGCTGACAAAGTGCACTAGGCGCTGCACCACTTTCTTCCTTGCCGCGACCATGGAACTGCCTCCGCTGCCTTGCTCTTCCTCGCCTTGGACTGCCTCTGACCTTTCCCTGGAAGGGTTCACTTTCCTTTCCGGAGGGGATGGCGGCGGTGGCTGCTGCTTCATCTACCTCCCACTGTGCCAATAGTGCTGCACTAACCACTTGATTGGTCGCTGCCAAGTATAGCAGCAACGGCTCTTGTCGTTTGGGAGCGACTAAGGTGGGAACAGAGGAAAGATAGGTCTTCAAGTCTTGTAGCGCAACGTCTACCTCTGGGGTCCACTCCACGGGCCCTGCCTTCTTCAAGATTTTGAAGAATGGCAAGGCGTGCTCGGCGGACTTGGAGATGAACCTGCTCAGTGCGGCAACTCATCCGTTCAGACGTCTCACGTCTTTAACAGTCTTGGGTGCTTGAATCTGCTCGGTAGCCTTGATCTTGTCGGGGTTGGCCTCTGTCCCCCGGTGGGATGCAAAGAAGATAAGTAGCTTGCCTTAAGGAACGCCAAACACACACATCTCCAGGTTCAACTTCAAGTTGATCTTGCGCAGATTTGCGAAGGTCTCTTCTAAGTCCTGAATGAGAGTCGATTTGTCCTTGGTCTTGACCACTATATCATCCATGTAAGCTTCAACATTTCTGTGCAGCTAGGACTCAAAGCCAATCTGTACTGCTCTTTCCAAAGTGGATCCGACGCTCTTTAACCTGAAGGGCATCCGTACAAAGTAGTACGTGCCACATGGGCTTATGAACGCGGTCTTCTCTTCATCTTCTTTCGACATGAAAATCTGGTCAGAGTAGGCATCCAGGAAGGAAAGTAGGTCGCACCCGGAGGTGGAATCGACAATCTGGTCGATGTGCGGCTAGGGGAATGGGTCCTTTGGGCATTCTTTGTTCAGATCTGTGAAATCTATGCAGAGCCTCCATTTACCATTAGCCTTGCGCACCACCACTGGATTTGCTAGCCACGTTGGATGCAATACCCCTCTGACCAAACCAACTGCCTCGAGTTTCTTGATCTCCTCGGCAATAAACTGTTGCCGCTCCAAAGCTTGCTTCTGGACCTTCTGCTTGACAGGTCGGGCATGTGGCCAGATAGAAAGGTGGTGCTCGATTACCTCCCTAGGAACACCGGGGATGTCAGATGGTTGCCATGCAAACACATCAACATTCGCCCACAGGAAGGCAACAAGCGCGCTTTCCTATTTGACGTCGAGGGTGGTACTGATGGTAAATGTACCATCAGTGCCAGCCAGCCGTGCCGGGACCTTCTTCACAACGGGTGCAGCAACTTTTGATCTCTTACTATTGGAACTCTCCGGCATGTCATCAAAAGGCGCGGCGCACTCCGAAGAGGTATGCTTCCCGGTTTCCTTGCTGTCATCCATGCTGGCTTTCTTCTTTTTCTTGCTTTCCATGGCGGGAGCAGCAGCTTCCACGGCCTCTGCAGCAATTGCTTCCCGGTAGATCTTGTCTGCGCATGTGATTGCATCTTTCTTGTCTAATGGAATGGAAATGACGCCCATTGGCCCTGGAATCTTCAGAGTGTTGTAGGCATAGTGGGATGCCGCCATGAATTTGGCCAGGGCTGGGCGGCCAAGGATTCCATTGTATGCAAGGGAAGGTCAACCACATCAAACACGATCTTCTCAGTCCGGTAGTTTAACTCCCCTCCGAATGTCACCGGCAGTGTGATCTTCCCCTTAGGACGACTCCTGTCGGGGTTGATCCCTTGGAACGTACCAATAACCTTGAGCTCTTCATCTGCTATCTGGAGTTTGCTAATGACCTTTGGAGAAATCAGATTCAACCCGGCCCCTCCGTCAACCAACATCTTTGTGACTTTGAGGTTGAAGATTGTTGGTGAGACCAACAACGGCAGACACCCTACCGCGGTGGTGCGGTCAGGGTGATCCTGTTCATCAAAGACAATGGGTGTGCGGGACCACTTGAGTGACTTCCGAGAATCTGCCGCTGGCTCCATGGCATTGACTTCATGTGCCCACTGTTTAAGCTGGCGGTGAGAGGAGTGCAAAGATGCACCCCTGTAAATGCATAGGGCGTCAGTGGCTTTATGGAATTCCTGCTCGTTGGTTTCCTCTTCATCTCCTTCATCACTCTCGTCATCACAATCCTTCTTATCATGGCCCCTGTCGGGTTTCCCTTGATACTAAGGAGCCTTGCCGGGGTGACTTGCTCTGCCGCCTCGGCCCTTCCCGCCAGCGCCATCTTGTGTTTCTCCTTATCACGCTTCTCGTACTTGGCCCTCTGCTTCTTGACGAGCTGCTCAACCTGATGACATTCCTGAAGATCATGGTCCTTGGTCCGATGGGTCTTGCAGTATAGCCCATCACCCTTCCTAGCCTTCTCGGCAGACGCGGCTTCTCGGCAATCTGTGGACGCGGCAACTTCCTTGCCAGGAACCTCGGCCTTAGCCTTCTTGCCGGTACTACGCGCGCTCGATCCTTCAACAGTCATCACTGCTTTGTCCTTGCGCTTCTTGTTCTTCTTCTTCTGATTGGTGGTGTCGTCGTCATCCTCTGAGTCGATGTCGACACCATCTTCTTCACCGGGGAGCCGCCTGCCCTCCTCTACGCGGGCACACATATCCACTAGTATGTATAGCTCATTCACCGTCTTGGGCAGCCGCATGTTCATTTTGGAGCGTATCCTACGGTTGCGCATGTTGGACTGGAATGCAGCTATCACAGCTGCCGGGTGGATGTCTAGAATGTCCCTGTGTACGCGACTAAACCTCTGCATGTACTTCCGCAAACTCTCTCCTTCCTTCTACGGGAGGAGCTGTGATACGTCTCCGTCCTATCTACTTTTCCAAACACTTTTGCCCTTGTTTTGTACTTTAACTTGCATGATTTGAATGGAACTAACCCGGACTGACGCTGTTTTCAGCAGAATTGCCATGATGTTGTTTTATGTGCAGAAAACAAAAGTTCTCGGAATGGCCTGAAACTCCACGGAACATCTTAGAAAAAATAAAAAAAATCCTCGCCAAAGATGAAGACCAGGGGGCCCACACCCGGTCCACGAGGGTGCCCCCCCCCCCCTCTAGGGCGCGCCCCCTATCTCGTGGGCCCCCTGGAGCTCCTCCGACGCCAACTCCAACTCTATATATTTGCTTTCGGAGAGAAAAAAATCAGAGAGAAGGAGTCCGTTCGGGGCCGCCGCCAAGCACTAAAACCTCTCGGGAGGGCTGATGTGGAGTCCGTTCGGTGCTCCGGAGAGGGGGATTCGTCGCCGTCGTCATCATCAACCATCCTCCATCACCAATTTCATGATGCTCACCGGCGTGCGTGAGTAATTCCATCGTAGGCTTGCTGGACGGTGATGGGATGGATGATATCTATCATGTAATCGAGTTAGTTTTGTTAGGGTTTGATCCCTAGTATCCATTATGTTCTGAGATTGATGTTGCTATGACTTTGCTATGCTTAATGCTTGTCACTACGACCCGAGTGCCATGATTTTAGATCTGAACCTATTATGTTTTCATGAATATATGTGAGTTCTTGATCCTATCTTGCAAGTCTATAGTCACCTATTATGTGTTATGATCCGACAACACCGAAGTGACAATAATCGGGGTACTTCTCGGTGATGACCATAGTTTGAGGAGTTCATGTATTCACTATGTGCTAATGCTTTGTTCCGGTTCTCTATTAAAAGGAGGCCTTAATATCCCTTAGTTTCCATTAGGACCCCGCTGCCACGGGAGGGTAGGACAAAAGATGTCATGCAAGTTCTTTTCCATAAGCACGTACGACTATATTCGGAATACATGCCTACATTACATTGATGAATTGGAGCTAGTTCTGTGTCACCCTATGTTATGACTGTTACATGATGAACCACATCCGGCATAATTATCCATCACCGATCCAATGCCTACGAGCTTTCCATATACTGGTTTACGCTTATTTACTTTCACGTTGTTACTGTTACAATCACTACAAAACACCAAAAATCTTACTTTTGCTTTCATTACTCTTTTGTTACCATCACCACTATTACCATACTACTTTGCTACTAAATACTTTGCTGCAGATATTAAGTTATCCAGGTTTGGCTGAATTGACAACTCAGTTGCTAATACTTGATAATATTCTTTGGCTCCCCTTGTGTCGAATCAATAAATTTGGGTTGAATACTCTACCCTCGAAACCTGTTGCGATCCCCTACACTTGTGGGTTATCAAGACTAATTTCTGGCGCCGTTGCCGGGGAGCATACCTCTATTCTTTGAGTCACTTGGGATTTATATCTGCTGGACCCTATGAAGAACTTGAAAGATGCTAAGACAAAAATTTATCCCTCAACCACGAGGAGAGGTAAGGAACTGCCATCTATCTCTGCACTTGATTCACCTTCTGTTATGAGTAAGCTTGCGACACCTAAACCTGCTTCTGCTATTCGTTCGGATATGTCGCATCTTATTGATGATGCCACTTCTGCTATGCATGATACTTATGATGAAACTACTTCTATGCTTGATACTACTGTGCCCTTTGGTGAATTTCTTGATGAACAAATTTCTAGGGCTAGAGAGAAAGAAATTATTGAAACTGATAATGTTGACGAAATTGATGATGAAGATATGCCTGGTATTCCTAAGGGTTATGTTTATGATATGGAATCTTCTGCAGCTATTTTTTCCTGCAAAGATAGAAACAAACTTAAGAGGCTATTAGTTAAATGGAGTAAAGAATCTCTTAGAGATAGAATGAAACCTGACCCTGCTTTTGCTACTTCACCTATTTGTGTTCCCAATAAGGATTATGAATTCTCTGTTGATCCTGATATAATCACTTTGGTTGAATTTGATCCTTTTCATGGCTATGAATCCGAAACTGTTGTGGCACATCTTACTAAATTAAATGATATAGCCACCCTGTTCACTAGTGATGAGAGATCTCGCTACTTTTATATCGTTAAAATATTTCCGTTCTCATTAAAGGGTGATGCTAAGATATGGTTTAATTCTCTAGATCCTGGTTGTGTGCGTAGTCCCCAGGATATGATTTATTACTTCTCTGCTAAATATTTCCATGCTCATAAGAAACAAGCTGCTTTGATGGAAATATACTACTTTGTGCTAATTAAATAAGAGAGTCTCCCACAAGCTTGGGGAGGCCTCTCAAGTTATAATGCTTTGCCTGGTCATCCTCTTAAGAAAAACGAAATACTTGATATCTTTTATGATGGACTAACCGATGCTTCCAGAGATTACCTGGATAGTTGTGCTGGTTCTCTTTTCAGGGAAAGAACACCGGATGAAGCTGAAATTCTATTGAATAATATGTTGACAAATGAAAATAATTGGGCACTTCCCGAGCCAGCTCCTGAGCCAATTACTGAGCCTATTCCTAAACCAACTCCGAAGAAGAGAGGTGTTCTATTTCGATCACGAAGATATGCAAGAGGCAAAGAAATCTATGAAAGAAAAAGGTATCAAAGCTGAGGATGTTAAGAATTTACCTCCTATTGAAGAAATACATGGTCTTAATCTACCGCCTGTTGAAGAAACATATGATCTTGATCCATTACCTATTGAAGAACCTCCTGATCCCGATAACCCGACACAGGTAGTAAAGGTAAATTCTCTCTATAGATTTGATGAAGGTGATATTCCTCACTATAAGTCTGCTAGACGATGCTTGGATGAGTTTGATAATTTCATTGTCAAACAAGAAAATTTTAATGCTTATTTTGGTAGACAATTGAAATATGATTCCAATATGATTAAACACTTGGGTGATTATATGGCTAATATTAGAGGTGAACTTAAACTCATTAGCAAACATGATTCTATGGTTACCACTCAAGTAGAACAAGTACTAAAGGCTCAAAATGATTTGGTCAATGAAATGAATAGTAAGAAAAATGATTATGTTGTTAGAGTGGCTACTAGAACTGGTAGAATGACTCAGGAACCTTTGTATCCTGAAGGCCAACCTAAGAGAATTGAGCAAGATTCTCAGAGAAATAATACTGATGTGCCTAGTTCTTCTAAAAGGAAGAAAAAGAAAAGTGATAGTACTTTGCAAACTTCTAGTGAACCTATTGCTGAACCATCTGAGAATCCAAATGATATATCTATTTCCGATGCTGAAACACAATCTGGTAATGAACATGAACCTAGCGAAAATAATAATGATGATGTTCATGATGATGCTCAACCTAGTAATGATAAGGATGTAGAAGTTGAACCTGTTGTTGATCTTGATAACCCACAATCAAAGAATCAACGTTATGATAAGAGAGACTTTGTTGCTAGGAAACATGGTAAAGAAAGGGAACCATGGGTTCAGAAACCCATGCCTTTTCCTCCCAAACCATCCAAGAAAAAGGATGATGAGGATTTTGAGCGCTTTGTTGAAATGATTAGACCTATCTTTTTGTGTATGCGATTAACTGATGTGCTCAAAACAAATCCTTATGCTAAGTATATGAAGGATATCATTACCAATAAGAGAAAGATACGGAAGCTGAAATTTCCACCATGCTTGCTAATTATACTTTTAAGGGTGAAATACCAAAGAAACTTGGAGATCCAGGAGTACCCACTATACCATGCTCCATTAAAAGAAATTATGTTAAAACTGCTTTATGTGATCTTGGAGCCGGTGTTAGTGTTATGCCTCTCTCTTTATATCGTAGACTTGATTTGAATAAGTTGACACCTACTGAAATATCTTTGCAAATGGTTGATAAATCAACTGCTATACCTGTCGGTATTTGTGAGGATGTGCCTGTTGTGGTTGCAAACGTTACTATTTTAACGGACTTTGTTATTCTTGATATTCCCGAGGGCGATAGTATGTCTATTATTCTTGGAAGACCTTTTACGAATACTGCGAGGGCTATTATTGATTGCAACAAAGGCAATGTCACTTTTCATGTTAATGGTAATGAGCATACGGTACACTTTCCGAGGAAACAACCTCAAGTTTATAGTATCAAATCTATTGGAAAAATTCCATCGATTATTTTTGGAGGTTTAGAATTTCCTCTTCCTACTATCAAGAAGAAATATGATATACTTATTATAGGGATGTGCATATCCCCGTTGAGGTAACTTAGTGTTATTCAAAATTTCTCCGGTTCCATGTTATTTGGAATGAGTTTGTTAACAAGACTTGATCAACCTTGTTAGTGGATTCCTTTTGATGATCATGAGACGGATGAAACTAGAAGGCACAACCTTACATGCCCTCTTTATACTTTCTGTTATTTAGTTGAAATAAAGTAAAAATAGTATTTTACATACATTTCCTGATTTATCCGTGCAATATAAAAATATCCTGAAAATAAAAGTCCTCAGAATGCCATGCCAATTTAATATGATTTTTTCGGGAATATTTGAGGATTTATGGTGCAAAAATTACCACGGGGGGAGCTGCCACCTGGCCACGAGGGTGGAGGCCGCGCCCTACCCCCCAGGGCACGCCCCCTGCCTCGTGGGCCCACGGTGGCCCTCCTCCACTTATTCCTGCACCCATCCTATTCATCTTCCTCCCACAAACACGAATATCTGGCTCAAACACGAGTTCCAGCCCCCGTTGCTGTGATTTTCGATCTCCTTGCTCAAAGCACCTCTCACAAAACTGCTTGGGGAGATTGTTCCTTGGTATGTGACTCCTTCATTGGTCCAATTAGTTTTTGTTCTAGTGCTTTATTCATTGCAAATTTGTGCTGCATAGGTGACTATATTCTTGAGCTTGCATGTCAAATTTATATGGTTCCAAGTAGTTCTAATGCTTGATATAGGCTTTAGGCACTTGTAGGAGTAGTTGCTATCAATGTTATTGAAGTTGGTTCACTTTTGTTTGAAGTTACTAAAAATTTCAGAAATTTTTCAGAGAAAACAATATGTTTAGGAAGATGTTCCAAGGTGGTTCTTCAAGGAAGCAAGGCCCTAGGCTTGCAATGCGCGATGCCGATGAGGAGCCCCCAAGGAACGCTCCCGTGAGGCCTTGTGAATGGCCTTCAGGAAATTTTATGGATCGAGCGGGAATCAAATAAGAATTTAACAAATATTTGCGTAACACCGGTCTTGTGGACTTCGAGGCAGACAAATGCCCACAGTATCATGATCTCACTAGTTCATTTGTGAGGAAGTTTGAGTTTTCATCTTCGCGTAATTCCCCTTCTGTCATGTTTGATCTTTATGATAAATCTTATACCATGGACTTAGAGGAACTTTTGCTTGCAAACTCCCACAATGGGGTAGTACTGTTGATCCCCGTAAATCTGAATTTAGAGACTTTCTTGCTAGTATAACTGTGGGGGAATCTAGAGATATAACGCAAGCCACTATAGGGAGCATTCACTTTCCTGCTATACATTATTTTGCTCTTTTCATAGGTAGGTGCATAAATGCTAAGGATGAAGCATGTCATATGTGTGTCCCTGATCTCAGCATTCTCAGGAGTGTTGTGTTAGGAGACCAATCTTATCATATGGGAGCCATTGTAGCTCGTAGGTTGCATCATAATAGATATAACGGAGATTTCTTTGGAGGAATTTATGCAACCCGCTTAGCTAATTTTCTTGAGATAGACATTCGTGAGGGTGATATGGAGTTGCCCCCTACTTATTTAGATTTTGATTCTATGGTTTCCCACCAGTTTGTCGAGAGGACTGAATCACCTCTCCAGTATTGACTAATCTTTAACAAATGGCATGTTGTCCGTATTACTCTTCCTACTCCTGCCTTCTTTGATTCTCAGACAAAAGGAAGATATGTTATTACCAGAGAGGAGGCAGATGAGTACGAGAGGAGGGCGGAGGCAGCTCGACGCCACGCTGCAGCTCAGGAGGCGATAGTCGCTGCATCACAGTACGACCCAGCTACACCTACGGGTATCCGCCAGACATCCACGGCAATGAACCAACTTAGGCCAAAAGCCTAAGCTTGGGGGAGTACGTATTTCCACCGACATTACATTTATGTTCACACACACTCATTGCTAGATGTTGGTGCTCATACTCTTTCATTGTAATATCCATGCTAGTTTATTTTCTTTTTCCTGCTTTCTTCTTGTGTGTTTAATAAACTTTAAGAAAAACAAAAATATTAGTAGTAACTTCTAGTTAGTTTACTTTCTTGCGTAGTAGTAATAATTAAAAAGAAAATCCAAAAATATTTCCCGTTCTTCTTTTGCTTGTTGGGAGCTTTCCCGTGTAAATAGTTTAATTTCTTTTCTTTTCTTTGGGGTCGATAGGAGAAGACCATGATTAAATTGTTGAAGTGGCTCTTATATGCTTTATTGTTGATTTAAGCAAGAGCCCATATTGCCTTGTCCTCTCTGTTTATTGAATGCTCGCAGATTCCAGCTTAGTCCAATGCACGTGCACTCTTATTATTCACATCGTTCGGTCGTGCAAGTGAAAGGCAATTATGATGATATATGATGGACTGACTGAGATGGGAAAAGCTGGTATGAACTCGATCTCTCTTGTTTTTGTAAATATGATGAGTTCATCGTTCTTGATTCAGCTTATTATGAACAAACATGTTTGCAAATGACAATTAGAGATCATAGTTGCTTATGCCATGCTTGATTAGCTATGAGTTATAATGGTTTACCTTGCGTGCTAACATGCTATTAAAATGGTTGTGATGTGGTATGATGGGTTGGTGTCCTCCTTTGAATGATTTAAGTGACTTGACTTGGCACATGTTCACACATGTAGTTGAAACAAATCAACATAGCCTTCACGATATTTATGTTCATGGTGGATTATATCCTACTCATGCTTGCATCCAATGTTTATTAATTTTAATGCATGTTCATGACTGTTGTCGCTCTCTAGTTGGTCGCTTCCCAGTCTTTTTGCTAGCCTTCACTTGTACTAAGCGGGAATACTGCTTGTGCATCCAATCCCTTAAACCCCAAAGTTATTCCATATGAGTCCACTATACTTTCCTATATGCGGTATCCACCTGCCGTTCCAAGTAAATTTGTATGTGCCAAACTCTAAACCTTCAAATAAACATTCTGTTTTGTATGCTTGAATAGCTCATGTATCAACTATGGTTGTCCTTATCTTCCATGTTAGGCAGGTTATTCTCAAGAGGGGTGGACTCCGCTCCTCACTCACGAGAACATGGCTGGTCACCGGGATGCCCAGTCACATGCTTTATGCAAACTAAATCAAAATTAATTGCAAACAAAACTCCCCCTGGGACCTGATGTATGTTGGAGGCAGTCGTTGTTTCCAGCAAGCAATGGATTGATGCTTGTTCTTTGGAGGGAGTATAAACTTTACCATTCTGTTTGGGAACCGCCTATAATGTGTGTATCATGGAAGATAGCGCCATCTCTTAGTTGTTATGTTGACAATGAAAGTATACCACTCAAAATATTATATATCTCTATTTCAAAATCGAGCTCTGGCACCTCTACAAATCCCTGCTTCCCTCTACGAAGGGCCTATCTATTTACTTTTATGTTGAGTCATCACCCTCTTATTAAAAATCACTAGCTGGAGAGCGCAGCTGTCATTTGCATTCATTACTATTAATTCATATTGGGTATGACTATGACTGGATCTCTTTTACCATGAATTAAAATGTCTAGTCAGTCCTTGATCTTTAAAGGTGCTCTGCATTTATGTTTTGCAGTCTTAGAAAGGGCTAGCGAAATACCATCTTGTTATATCATATTATGATTGTTTTGATAAAGTGTTGTCATCCGAGATTTATTATTATGACTCGCTAGTTGATTAGGCCATTGATATGAGTAATTATGAGACCTGAGAATTATTGCAAATGTGGTTAGTTATAATCTTTGCTGAAAACTTGAATGTTGACTTGACATATTTACAACAACAAGAGCAAACAGAGTTTGTAAAAGTTTTTCTTTTTCTCTTTCAGTTTATCAACTGAATTGCTTGAGGACAAGCAAGGGTTTAACCTTGGGGGAGTTGATACATCTCCGTTGTATCTACTTTTCCAAACACTTTTGCCCTTGTTTTAGACTCTAACTTGCATGATTTGAATGGAACTAACCCGGACTGACGCTGTTTTCAGAATTGCCATGATGTTGTTTTATGTGCGTAAAACAAAAGTTCTCGGAATGACCTGAAACTCCACGGAACATCTTAGAAAAAATAATAAAAATCCTCGCCAAAGATGAAGACCAGGGGCCCACACCACATCCCACGAGTGGGGCGCCCCCCTCAGGCGCGCCTACCTCGTGGGCCCCCTGGTGCTCCTCCGACGCCAACTCCAACTCTATATATTTGCTTTCGGAGAGAAAAAACAGAGAGAAGAAATCATCATGTTTTACGATACGGAGCCGCCGCCAGGCCCTAAAACCTTTCGGGAGGGCTGATCTGGAGTCCGTTTGGGGCTCTGGAGAGGGGGATTCGTCGCTGTCATCATGATCAACCATCCTCCATCACCAATTGCATGATGCTCACCGCCGTGCGTGAGTAATTCCATCGTAGGCTTGCTGGACGGTGATGGGTTGGATGAGATCTATCATGTAATCGAGTTAGTTTTGTTAGGGTTTGATCCCTAGTATCCATTATGTTACGAGATTGATGTTGCTATGACTTTGCTATGCTTAATGCTTGTCACTAGGGCCCGAGTGCCATGATTTCAGATCTGAACCTATTATGTTTTCATGAATATATGTGAGTTCTTGATCCTATCTTGCAAGTCTATAGTCACCTATTATGTGTTATGATCCAACAACCCCAAGTGACAATAATCGGGTACTTCTCGGTGATGACCAGAGTTTGAGGAGTTCATGTATTCACTATGTGCTAATGCTTTGTTCTGGTTCTCTATTAAAAGGAGGCCTTAATATCCCTTAGTTTCCATTAGGACCCCGCTGCCACGAGAGGGTAGGACAAAAGATGTCATGCAAGTTCTTTTCCATAAGCAGGTATGACTATATTCGGAATACATGCCTACATTATATTGATGAATTGGAGCTAGTTCTGTGTCACCCTATGTTATGACTGTTACATGATGAACCGCATCCGGCATAATTATCCATCACCGATCCAATGCCTATGAGCTTTCCATATACTGGTTTACGCTTATTTACTTTCCCATTATTACTCTTACAATCACTACAAAACACCAAAAATATTACTTTTGCTTTCATTACTCTTTTGTTACCATCACCACTATTACCATACTACTTTGCTACTAAATACTTTGCTACAGATATTAAGTTATCCAGGTGTGGCTGAATTGACAACTCAGTTGCTAATACTTGAGAATATTCTTTGGCTCCCCTTGTGTCGAATCAATAAATTTGGGTTGAATACTCTACCCTCAAAAGTTGTTGCGATCCCCTACACTTGTGGGTTATCAAGCTGCAAGTCGCTGGGCCGCCCTGGTTCTTGATGGCCGCCCGTGAAGGCGCCAACAAACTCGTGGCACAGGTCAGCCCAGGTCAAAATGGAGTTCTCTGGCAGGTGCATCAGCTAAGACCTCACGTTTGGCTTGAGTGCACAACCCCGATGACAAGCCAAGCAATTGTTTCATACTTTTGATGTTCTCAAAATTTTTCAATCTTCACGCAATACATGAGCGTGAGCCATGGATATAGCACTATAGGTCGAATAGAGAGGTGGTTGTGGAGAAGACAAAATAGAGAAGACAGTCTCACATGAACTAGGAGTATCAACGGGCTATGGATATGCCCATCAATAAATATCAATATGAGTGAGTAGGGATTGCCATGCAACAGATGCACTAGAGCTATAAGTGTATGAAAGCTCAAAAAGAAACTAAGTGGGTGTGCATCCAATTCGCTTGCTCACGAAGACCTAGGGCAATTTGAGGAAGCCCATCATTGGAATATACAAGCCAAGTTCTACAATGAAAAATTCCCACTAGTATATGAAAGTGACAACATATGAGACTCTATATCATGAAGATCATGGTGCTACTTTGAAGCACAAGTGTGGTAAAACGATAGTAGCATTGCCCCTTCTCTCATTTTCTCTCATTTTTTATTTTTTTATTTGGGCCTTTTCTCTTCTTTTTTATGGCCTCTTTTTTCTATCTTCTTTTATTTTTGTCCGGAGTCTCATCCCGACTTGTGGGGGAATCATAGTCTCCATCATCCTTTCCTCACTGGGACAATGCTCTAATAATGATGATCATCACACTTTTATTTACTTACAACTCAAGAATTACAACTCGATACTTAGAACAAAATATAACTCTATGTGAATGCCTCCGGTGGTGTACCGGGATGTGCAATGAATCAAGACTAACATGTATGAAAGAATTATGGATGGTGGCTTTGCCACAGATACAATGTCAACTACATGATCATGCAAGGCAATATGACAATGATGTAGTGTGTCATAATAAACGGAACGGTGGCAGGTTTCATGGCAATATATCTCGGAATGGCTATGGAAATTCCATAATAGGTAGGTATGGTGGCTGTTTTGAGGAAGGTAAATGGTGGGTTTATGGTACCGGCTAAAGTTGGCGGTACTAGAGAGGCTAGCAATGGTGGAAGGGTGAGAGTGCGTATAATCCATGGACTCAACATTAATCATAAAGAACTCACATACTTAGTGCAAAAATATATTAGTTATCGAAACAAAGTACTAAGCGCATGCTCCTAGGGGGATAGATTGGTAGGAAAAGACCATCGCTTGTCCCCGACCACCACTCATAAGGAAGACAATCAAAACCGAAATCATGCTCCGACTTCATCACATAACGGTTCACCATACGTGCATGCTGTGGGAATCACAAACTTTAACACAAGTAGCTCTCAAATTCAGAACTACTCTACTAGCATGACTCTAATAGCACCATCTTCATATCTCAAAACAATCATAAAGAATCAAACTTCTCGTAGTATTCAATGCACTTTATATGGAAGTTTTTATTATACTCATCTTGGATGCCCATCATATTAGGACTAGTTTTATAGCCAAAGCAAATTACCATGTTGTTCTAGAAGACTCTCAAAATAATATAAGTGAAGCATGAGAGATCAATAATTTCTATAAAATAAAACCACCACCGTGCTCTAAAAAGATATAAGTGAAGCACTAGAGCAAAATTATCTAGCTCAAAAGATATAAGTGAAGCACATAGAGTATTCTAATAAATTCCGATTCATGTGTGTCTCTCCCAAAAGGTTGTAACATACCAAATTTTCAATTTGGAATGTTATACATAGGTCATTCTTGCACATCATATTTTATTGCATTTTCGTTCCGCAATCCTCGAAATCCTACGCAACTCAAGGACCCTCGGAGAGAGTTGGGGATTTCCCGGTTTTCATATTTGATTCCTATCAAATAATGAAATGAGGATTTTTTTTATTTTAATTATGTTTTCTCTCCAAAAAATATTTCATAATGAAAATATATGAGAGGAGATAATATGACTTCTCCAAAACAATTGAAATATTGGAGGAAAAATGTTAAAATCATTTATACGATTTTATTTGAGTTTATTTGGATTTTATTTGTATTAGAAAAATTGCACGTTTTCAAAATTGCATTTTAGGGCCAAGAAAATGTTCATCTCGTTCTAAATATTTCATTTAGACGGTGAAAAATTGTTTTGGCATTTTTAGATTTTTATTTTATTTTATAGGATTTATTTTTCTGTTCGGCGAAATTATTTAAAAAAAACTTGGGCACCGTTGGGCGAAACTCAGCCGGGGGCCCAACTCCTGCGCCGCCCGCCGCTTCCTTCGCAGCGCGCCGCCGACTTTCGGACGAGGAGTGAGGACTCCTCTCGCCGCGCTTGCCCTCCTCCAAGCCCCCCTTTAAATATGGGCGCTTGAACCCACCACCACCACAACCGCCACCGCCGCAGCCGCCCGACCGCGCCGCCTCCCGCCCGCGTGCCTCGCCGCTGCCGCCGCCGCTGCTTGCCGCCAGCGCCGCTTGTCCCCGCCGCCCATGAGCCGCCCGTCGCCCAACCCCGCCCCGTCGGCGCCACCTCGTCGAGGTACCGTGCCGGATCTGGGCCGCCGGTTTTAAAAAAAAACCATTCGGTTTTTTTAGAAACCCTAGTTTTTTTCGGTTCGCCGGTTTTTCTCGATTCCTCTATTTAGCGGACGTTCGTCCGTACATTCATTTAAACAAACGGTTGTCTTCCGTTAGTTACAGATAACGAACGCTCATTCATTAGTCTGTTCGTCAGTTTTCTTTTATCGGATTTATCTGCGATTATTTTCGATCGCGATTTCTGATCCGATCTTAGTTTATGTTTATCTTTTCGCCCGTTAGTCGGAATTAGGCGATTCAAATGCCTAGAGTTTCGTCTCGAGACTCTCTTTCTGTTTAATCAACTTAAACAAGATTTTTGTACTGTAAAATTTGACCTTAGTTCAGATTAGTAAACGGATCTTGTTTCTTTCGCCGTTTGAGTTTTGTTGCTCCGTTTGATTTGATTCTTTTTGCGAACCGAAGTTCTTAAGTTGAACTTTCTGGTCAACCTCTTTTATTTGAGTTCTGCTTGTGCATCTTTGCTTGTTTCTTATGTATGTTATTGTTTGTTTGCGATAGAATTCCTGGAGTGCGAAGCGTGTTACTACGAGTCTCTAGGATTCGCGGATCGTCAGCAAGGCAAGTAACACATTGATCATACTCTTTTCATACCCAGTTTTTATGCATTAGTTCAATCCTCAAACATTGCATGATTAGGATGTCATTAACTTGTGGGTTGGGAAGTAACTGTTGAGGTAGAACCTATTGACTTGTTACTATCAAACCCTTGGGAGTTACTTCTACGTGTTGCTTATATTGCTATGCTATGCTCGTAGACGTGGTTTGGGTTTGAGTGAATCCATGACAGATGTGAGATTGTTAATTAATGGTTCAACTTAAGGTGGCAACTTAAATTAACATCTGGGTGGATTGAGGCACATGGGGAACCCAGTGTTGTCTGTATTTTTTTGGAAATCCCGGGGTACCCGTGTGATCTTCCTATGGACCGCCACCCAGACTTAAAGGGAACTGAGATGATTCATGCTAGAAACTTCCGTGTGCAGCCACAAGCTATTATGGGCTCTAGCATAGTTGAGTAAGTTACGTGAAGCTCTTGAAGAGGTAGATCAGCAGGTAGTGGGTTTTGTAGGTTTGGTATGGTCTACCCGGAGTAGAGAGTTAATGTTTCTCAAAGACTATGTCTCGGTCATCCATTTCTCAAAGACTATGCAGTGCGAGAAATCCAACGGAAGCGATCGAGTCTTGTGGGGAAAAGTGCGCAAACCTCTGCAGAGTGTACAATCTAATCATGGTTAGCCGTGTCCCCGGTTATGGACAATCTTGAGTATCTAGCACTTGGGTTATCACATGTATCTCATCACTCTTAATTAATATTGTTGGGTTGTCAATTACTTTCATTGGGATTGAGTTGGGGTTACCTTCTCAATGTTTCAACCACCATGATAGTTAACTTGAAAATTTATTCCTTTGTTGTAGGGAAAATTTGGCTTTTCGCAAAACTATAACCATAGAGCCTTCCACTAGCCAAATATGCATGTAGTGATAGCATTATCCTGTTCTTGCTCTACTGTGTTATATTGCCAGCATATTCCATGTGCTGACCCGTTTTCGGGCTGCAACGTATTATGTTGCAGACTTTTCGGACGAGGAGTAAGGTTCGTTAGGTCGTTGCCGTGCAGCTCAGCTATGCCGTTGGAGTTGATGGACTCACTTTATCTTCCAAGCCTTCAGCTGTTATCGCATTAGATGGCCTTAAGCCATATTATTGTAATAAGTTCTCTTTTGAGACATTCTTTGTAATTGTTACTCTATTATAAATCCTTCGAGTATTCTGTGTGTTAGCATTACTGATCCAGGGATGAAACTGAAGCACAGAGACTTGACCGCTTGAGGTCGGATCGCTACAAAGGTGTGTACAGCAAGGATGATTGTGGTAAACTAAAAATCAAAGACTCAAATCATACAAGATGCTCCAAGCAAAACACATATCATGTGGTGAATAAAAATATATCCTCAAGTAAAGTTACCGGTAGACGAAGATGAAAGAGGGGATGCCTTCCGGGGCATCCCCAAGCTTAGGCTTTTGGTTGTCCTTGAATTTTACCTTGGGTTGCCTTGGGCATCCCCAAGCTTAGGCTCACTCCTCTGCTTATTCCAAAATCCAACAAATCTTTACCCAAAAACTTGAAAACTTCACAACAGAAAACTTCAACAGAAAATCTCATGAGCTCCGTTAGTATAAGAAAATAAACCACCACTTTAAGGTACTGTAATGAACTCATTCTTTATTTATATTGGTGTTAAACATACTGTATTCCAACTTATCTATGGCTCATACCCCCCGATACTACTCATAGATTCATCAAAATAAGCAAACAACACACGGAAAACAGAATCTGTCAAAAACAGAACAGTCTGTAGCAATATGTAATTTTTTAATACTTATGTAACTCCGAGAATTCTGAAATAAAATGGTGGACGTGATGAATTTGTCTATTAATCATCTGCAAAAAGTATCATCCTAAAATCGCTCTCCAATAAAAAATTACAGCTTGTCGGGGAGGCTGATCGTACCCACGGACACCTATGGGGCCGGCGGAGCGGGCCCCTTGTGGTTCGGAGGGCGGCGGAGATCGCACGAAGAGCGGATCGAGGCGAGGCACACGAGCAGTTTACCCAGCTTCGGAGCTCTCCGGAGAGATAAAACTCCTACTGCTGCTTGTTTGATGTATTGTGTCCTTGCTAGGGAGCAATGAGAGCTACAAAACCTAACGCGAGTGCATCTAGTCTCTGGTGAGTCGAATGAAACGAACCAGCCGAACCCCCTCTACGTTGCGCACGGGCCTCCTTTTATATGCTCAAGGGGTCTCCGGCTGTGGCAACATAGGCGGGGGTACAAATGTAAAAACAGGAGTTGGTACACCTACTCGAACAGTGTACAGTGCAAAATACCTAACTCTGACGGCAAGGGACAAAAGCAATAAATGCCCGTCGGTGTCGCCCAAACAGTGCAACAGAGACCGTCAGGTGCGCCTCCGCTCGCCACGATGGCAAGCTTGTCAGCGCCGCTTATCGCTGCTCTCCGCTGGCTGCGCAGCCTCTCGACACGCGCCCATGGAACGGTCCCATGGCGACACGTCGTTGGATGAGCTGGAGCGGAAAAGGAGAGAGGGGTGCATGCCACGGCAAGCGCCTTGCCGCGGCCGAATCCTTGTCGCGCCCGGAGACTTGTCGCGCTCCGAGCCTTCCTGGCAAGCTCCTCTTGCCGGGGCCTTGTCTTCTGCGTGCCTGGAGTGGCCTTCCCGACAAGCTCCTCTTGTCGGGGCCTTGTCTTCTTAATTAAATACTTTGTTCTTGAATGGCTCCAAGGAAGCCACGGAGGATCTTGGCGGTGACGAGGCAAGCCTTGCCGCGGGGTGCTACAACTGTCCGTGCACGAGTACGGGATACTAGGGTACCCCTACTCTAGTACACCGACAGAGCCCCGGCTCGGGCCGCATACGGTGCCGAGCGCTTGTCGGGCCAGTCCCAGAACTGTACACGGACACACGCGGCCTCGACCACGTCGCAACTCGCCCTGGACCCACCACGATCCCCACTAACGGCACGCACCGGACGTGGCGTCGTGCGAGAGATCGTGGGCGCGGTTGTGGGGGGTTCTTTATTAGTATAAGCGGAACGTCCGCCCCCTCCTCCCCTTTATAAGCGGAGGAAACAGAGGCAGGCCGACCACCCCTGCCATTGCTGTCTTGTCAAGAAACCATCGCTGCTCCCCTCTTCTTCTCCGGTGCGAAGAGCGGCGCCCGCTTCTTCGCCGCAAGCACACTCACCACCGTCGGCCTCCTCCGCCTCGCCATGGCTCAAAGCCGATAAGGAGAAGGGCGTCAAGTCGGCCGAGGCGCAGCGGCTCATGGCGTTGGCGCAAGGAGCGAGCCATCTTCCCCCGCAGCTCGGCGCAAGGGAGCTGCGGACGTCTTCTACCTCTTACGGTCGATGGAGACTCGTGCGCATCCGCGCACGCAGGTGCTCCCGCCTCCGCCTCCGATTTGGCCCCAACAGGTACCCTTTCTTCGCCCTTTTCTTCTATTGCGGGCTTTGGCCCGCCCTTTTCGTAGAGTTCTTTATGCGACATAATGAACACCTTTAGCCTCCGCCTCCTTGATTTCACCCCCAACGCCATCTTGACCATGGCAGTTTTCGCGCATTTGTGCGAAAACTTTGTCGGAGTCCACCGAACGTGGCACTCTTCCGCCATTTCTTTGTTCCTCAGCGTCGAGAGAGGAGAGCCACTTGCCGGAGGGATAGCTTGGGTCTCTAGGATCGGCAAAAAAGAGGCCTACCTAGAGGGAGAGTTTCGCAACAAGTGGGAGGAGTGGAGAGCCAAGTGGTGCTGGGTCGTAGAGGAGAACCCGCAGCCCTTCACCGCCGTGCGCCAAACCCCAATAGTGCGCGGCAGGGATTGGAGTAACTTGGCGCCGGAGGATGCGAAGCTGAAGATAGCCGTGACCCGAATCCTGCGCCTCAGGCTTGCCGGGTTGACCGTAGGCGCAGTTGGCGCGGACTTCCTTCGCCGCCGCATCGCTCCCTTGCAGGAAAGGAGGAGGCCTGCTTGGGAGTTCCAAAATGCGGCGGACATCATGAGGCTGCGCCCGGGCCTGAATTGGAACTTTACCGTCCTGGAGCTGGACTCGACATCGCTCGAGCTGTTCAAGAACGACCCGACCACCCCGAGTGGTTTAGGTTGCCGCTGGGGTCGTCCCATTGTGCAACAACTCGGCGCTCGACCGCATCTGCGCCATGATGCCACTGTGCGACTCCCACGGAATCGTCCCAACCTGGCAGGAGCCACTCGACGAGGTCGTGCAGCAATTCTTCGATGATTTGCAAGAAGTGCCGATCCGTGCCGACGAGCAGAAAAATGCTCACCCGCGACACCACCGACCAGGAGATGGCGCGGATTGCCACCAGGGTGGAGGAGGCGGCAGCAGCCGCTGCCGCTGGAGCCTTCGGGTTCACCGTGGAGGAGGCGGACGCGGCGAAGGCGGCAAGCCTTGCCGAGCGAGGGAGGTCACCGGCGAGGACGAGCATGTCGAGCCCGAGGCCGGGTCGAGTGGACCCGCCGAGGGCGCTTTCTTCCCACCGCCAAGCGATTTGTCGCCAGGTGAGCCTGCTCCGCCAAGAGGCGCCTCGCAGGGGTTGAGACGAGTCGGGCGGCAGATCGCCCACAAGAAGAAGGCCGCGCCATGACGCCCACCGCGGCAAGCGAGGTTGCTGGGAGCGCCCAAACTGCAGCGACAACTGGGCGGAATCTTCTCGTGCCACCGCCGACGCCTCCGCTTAAGCGGCCAAGGGAGCCCACTCCCCCGCCTCGTCGCACCGGAGGCGAGCCGGAGTTTGACTTCTCCGCGCTCAGCTCCGAGGAAGAAGGCGAAGAGTAAGCCCTTGAGATTTGTGCTTGTATTTCTTCAATTTTATTGCTTCATCTTGAATCTGATTTGCTTGCTCGACTCTTTCCTTTTCAGACGCCGCCCGTAGAGCGGCGAAGAGGGCTAAGATCCCGACGGTCGTCGTTGAGGACGATTCTCCCATGGGGCGACGGGACGCGTCCGAGACCGCCTTTGCCGGACCCGCAACCCTTCCCAGAGCAGCCCCAAAGACAGCCCCCGTGAGTAAGTGTGCAGTTTTCTTCTTACTATTAGGTGTGCAGGATGCTCCTTCTTTGTTGATATCTGACTGTGTGCTTGTGTAGGAGCAGAGCAGCCTCATCAGGAGGGCTCGGAAGCCGCCTCCTAGATCCTGCCCGCTGCCACTACGCCGCCAAGGGAGAACTCCCCGGCAAGGGAGCGCCCCCGACAAGGGAGGCCACCCCGGCAAGGGAGGCCACTCCAGCAAGGGAGGCTACCCCGGCAAGGGACGGCGCCAGTGACCCTCCAAATGTCGAGGCCATGGCTGCGGATCCCGTTGCAGGTGTAATTCCTTACGCGAAAATCTCCCTTGGGCTTGCTTTCTTTTGTTTCTCTTTTGGAACATCTGCTTGACTGCCCCTTCTTCGTCTGACGCAGAGCCGATGGAGGTCGAGGCCGCCGGCGAGGAGGAAGCGCGCGGCAACACCGACGAGGCCGCCATCGAGGAAGAAGTGGTCGTCGTCGTGAAAGACGAGGCCGTCGCCGACGAGCCTGTTGGCGAGGAGGCCACCGAGGCTGCCAACGCGGAGGCCGGCGAGGGGTCGGGCGATCGTACTGACGGCCCTGAGGCCGCAGGAGCGGAAAGCACTACACCGACAGCCGATTTCCCGCTGGCCGCAAGGCCAGTTCGAGGAGCCCCAGCCAGTGCTCACTCAAGGCCGGGCGAGGGCGTCTTCATCAAGCTCCCCGGAGCCGAAGCCTGTGGCGCCGGGTCGAGGGAGAAACCTTCGACGGCGAGCTACGCCTCCGCTTGGCCGACGCTGGTGAACGCGCCAAGCAGCAGCGGCGGCGAAGTTCGAGGAGGAGCAGCTACTGAAGAAGCTGCTGTCGCTCTACCGCACCCAGCAGGCCAAGTTAGAGACCCGGGAAGCCCTTGTTGCGAGGGCGGGAGCGGATATGGAGAAACGCGCCGAGGAGCTTCGGAGCGCCAACAAAGAAGCCCTCCGCGACGTGGCGGAAGCGCGGGGGCAACTTCGCATGAAGAGCGCACGGGCCTTCATCCTTGAGAAGGCCGCTGAGGAGGAGCAGCCGGCTGCCGAGAAGCTCGCCGCAGAAAGCGAAGCCGGGCGCAGCGGAAGGTCAACTGGACAGCCACGAGGAAGACCTTGCCGCGCCAGGAGTCGCTGGCGGGCGCTTCAGAAGCGGCGACGCCGCCGCAGCCGCCGAGGCCGCCAAGGAAGAGCTGAAGGCGAAGGTGGCTGGCTGGAGGCCACCCTCATGAAGAGCGGCGAAGAGCTTGCCGTGCTCAGCGCCGAAGCGAGAAGGACGCCCACACCCTTGGCGAGCTGCAGAGCCGTCGCTGATAGGGGCCAAGGAGCTCGACGCCGCCAAGGATTCCAAGGCGGAGCTTGAGCTGAAGCTGACCACTCTGACGCAGACGTTGGATGGCGCCAGAGAGCGGGAGGTGGGCTTGTTGGAGGCGATCAAGGCCAAGGAGGAGCTGCTGGCAAATGTTGTCTCCGTCCAGAACACCTTGAGGGAGAGCGTGGAGCACTGGACCGAAGGTCTTGTGGATACCGCCGCCGACATCCACAACGAGCTGATGGAGCTGGCGATGGCGGACCTTGCGTACTCCTCCGACGAGCATCTCCAACCCAGCGCCAAGCTCAGCTTATTCTTCAAAGGTGTGGCGACGGGCCTCCAGCGACTCCGGGAAGAGGTCCCAAAGCAGCTGGCCGAGGAATCACGCCAGGTTTGTGCAGGAGCCCTCGAGAAGGTGTTGATCAAGGTGGCCTTCCGCAATCCGGGCCTCAACCTTAACGGCCCCTCAGATCCTCGCCGCCAGACGCCAACGTGGAGGAGCTCAAAGCCCTTGTCGCACCCATTGTGGACAAGGTGAACAAGATCAAGCGGATTGAGGGCGACCACAGAGACTAGGCCGCCAACCTTATCTTTCCCTTGTCGCTGCTGATCATGTTTAGAAAACTTTGTTAGATCAGCGACAAGTTATTCTGTAATATACTCTATCTTAGGTGAACAATCAATGCAACGTTACTTCCTCTACTTGATTCCTTCCTTTATAGGTTTCTGCCTTACGCATTTAGGGGACTTGTCGGTGCGGGCACTCTTGCCGCGAGCGCTGAGTGCGGAATGTCGACAACTTCTTTGGCGATGCCGCCTCCGACAAGCAACCTTGTCGCGACTAACCGCAGCTCACTTAAGTTGTTGAGCGGACTCGAAAAAAGTAAGGGCGCGACTAGCCGGCGAGTTGGTTCCTCTGCGCACAGGTTTTCCATACAAAGTACTATCGTTCGAGGAAGATAACTTAAAAATTTAGAAATTGATTGCTCAGACTTTGGCAACTTAGCTTTTCTGTCTCTTGCTTCCCGGTGAGGTGAAGCTTCCTCGAGCGGTGCCTGGTCCATAGTATTATCTTCTCCCCCCCCCCCTGGTTAACTTGTGCGCGAGGGAGCCTTCCTATCTTTGAGAAAAGAAAAAGAAGAGGAAATAAGGTTATGGAACCCAGTGGCTCGATTCTGCTTACCGGGTGTGGTTGCTGCACAAAGTGTTAGCCATAACATGCAATAAAATGATGAAAGCATGAATTTGACAAGTTGTGCGCAACACATGAGCTTTACTGATGCACGGGTGCGCCCGGCTTTGTACAAAGGATTACATGCAACAAGTGCAAGACTTGTACAAAAGGTGGTTGCCGGAACGGGTTCCGGCAACCGCGCCCTATGGGTAAAACTTACGAAGATGTTCAATGTTGCAGGAGTTGCTCACCGGAATGCCATCTTCGGTCTCAAGGCGGAGACAGCTGAGCCTAGTGACTCGTTTCACCCGATAAGGGCCTTCCCACTTCGGCGTCAACTTGTTTGAATTCTTGGCGGATTGAACGCGCCGAAGAACAAGGTCGCCTTCCTCGAGACTTCTGGCATTAACCCTGCGGCTATGGTAGCGACGCAGAGCTTGCTGGTAGCGAGCAGCTCGCACAGCGGCCTGAAGACGATCCTCCTCAAGGAGCAGCGCGTCGTCTTGTCGCAGCTGCTCTTGCTCAAGCTCATCATAAGCGAGTACTCGAGGCGATCCGTATACGAGTTCCGTGGGGAGAACTGCCTCTGCTCCATAGACTAGAGCAAAAGGTGTCTGGCCGGTGGCTCGATTTGGCGTCGTCTGATCGACCAAAGAACCACCGGCAGCTCCTCGATCCAGCTTTCTTCCGCACTTGTGCAGCACTGTCGAAAGTTTACGGTCTTGAGCCCGCGCAACACTTCAGCATTTGCCCTCTTCGCTTGACCGTTGCTTCTCGGGTGAGCAACGAAGCAAAGCAGACCTTGGCACCAAGGTCTTGGACGTCGCATGAAGGTGCGATCAGAATTGTGTGCCGTTGTCGGTGATGATCCTGTTAGGGATTCAAACGGCAAACAATCGACCGAAGAACTTGATCACGACCGTGCCATCACCTTCCTCATCGCTTCCACTTCCGGCCACTTTGTGAACTTGTCGATGGCGACGCATACAAGTACTCAAAGCCTCCGACATCTCGGGGAAGGGGCCGAGGATGTCGAGCCCCGGACCGAAAATGGCCAGGATAAAGGGATCGTCTGGAGAGCTTGAGCTGGCTGGTGTATCTGCTTGGAATGGAACCGCACGCTTCACACTTGGTTACTTGTGCAGTTGCATCTGGAAGGCTGTCGGCCAAGAAACCTTCCGGAAAGCTTTGCGGCAAGTGCTCTTTTGCGCCAATGTGGTGACCACATATGCCTCCATGTATCTCTCGCCAACAGCTTTCCATCTTCCCTGAATACACTTCAATTTCACACCGTTGAGCCTTCTTACATGCATGTATGTTGTCGGCTAAACTGGTACATACTTGACTGCCGGGCTACTCTTTCCGCTTCTTCTTGCTCTTCGGAAGTTCTCCTGTCAAGGAAATTGACAATCTGCTGCGCCCATGCCGGAGCTTGCGGCTCGACAACAAGGACTAAAGGCACATACGCCATGCGGGAACATCAGCTTCCACGGCAAGAACCTGCGGCCCTGCCGGAGCTTGATGCTCCTCGACAAGCTTGCCGGAGCAAGACTTGTCGGGAGCGTCTGCTTCAACGAAACAAACCCTGGGGTCTGTCGGAGCAGACTGCTCCTCAGCATTGTTGGTGTTGATCTTGGGGACCTTTGCAACGACGGCTTCGGGAAGCTCTGTCGGAAAGTAGTCACCAGAGGCCAACTTCCTCTTCTTGCTTTGTACAGTTGATGGTGTTACGGTTGGCTGAGTCAGCTTGAGCACGAAAATCCCTGGTTCCACAGGCAACTTAAGTGCAAGACTTCGGCTGTGTCGTCAGCAATATCATTCTGAGCTCTTGGAACATGTTCCATTTGCAGGCCATCAAAGTGCTCTTCCAGCTTCCTCACTTCATCAACGTAGGCTTCCATCAACAGACTCTGGTAATCTTTGTTAACTTGCCGGACGACAAGTTGCGAGTCACCCATGACAATAAGTTTCTTGATCCCAAGGTCCACTGCGATCCTGAGACCGGCAAGCAAACCTTCATACTCTGCAGTATTGTTTGTCGCTTGCTCCTTGGGAAAGTGCATCCGGACGACGATTTGAGGTGCTCTCCGGTGGGCGCGATAAGCAAAGACGCCGGCACCGGGCGCCTTACGAGAAGGCACCATCAAAGTACATCAGCCACTCTTTGCTTGCTTCTTTGACGGGAATGCTCGTCTCGGAATCTCTTCATCCGGTGTTGGCCTCCATTCTCGCTATGAATTCTGCCAACGCCTCGCTTCTGGATAGTGGATGTGCTTTCAAACTTGAGACCAAAACTTGACAGCTCCAGTGCCCACTCGACAATCCTGTCTGTCGCTTCTGGATTCTGCAGTATCCTCTTCAGCGGAAAGCGAGTGACAACTGTGATCTCATGTGCTTGGAAGTAATGGCGCAGCTTTCTCGAGGCCATGAGGAGGCCGAAAAGCAATTTTTGCACACCGTAGTACCTTGACCTAGCCCCTACAGGAGGGAATCGACAAAGTAGACCGGGCGCTGCACCATCCTTTTCATGTCTGTTCATGTGCCTGCGGGGATTCATCCTTGTCGGGACCAGAGCTTGTCGTGAAGCCCCCTGTTTGTCGCTGGATGTGCTTGCCGTGGTTGCTGGCTCGTCATCCGCCTCCCTCTCCGCTACTAACGCAGCACTAACCACTTGATTGGTTGCCGCTATATATAGCAGCAACTTCTCTTGTGGCTTAGGTGCGACAAGTGTTGGAGTGGAGGACAGTATCTCTTCAAGTCCTGCGGCGCAGCCTCCGCTTCGAGTCCATTTCATTGGACCTGCCTTTTTCAAGATTTTGAAAACGGCAGTAGCGCTCAGCAGACCTAGAAATAAACCTGCTGAGAGCAGCCACGCAACCGGCAAGCTTTCGCACATCCTTGACTCGCTTTGGTGCTTCAATCTGCTCAATGGCCTTGATCTTGTCGGGATTAGCTTCAATTCCTCGTTGAGACACGAAGAACCCGAGAAGCTTGCCGGAAGGGACTCCAAACACGCACTTCTCGGGGTTGAGCTTTAGGTTGATCTTGCGCAGATTTGCGAAGGTCTCGTCCAAATCTTGAACCAGCGTTGCTTTGTCCTTGCTTTTGACCACTATGTCATCCATGTAGGCCTCTACATTTCTGTGCATTTGCGGCTCAAAAGCGTCATGGACTACCCTTGCAAATGTTGAACCAGCATTCTTCGACCGAAAGGCATCCGTATGAAACAAAGATGTGCCACATGGTGTAATGAACGCGGTCTTCTCTTCATCTTCTTCAGCCATGAAGATCTGATGGTATCTCGAGTATGCATCAAGAAACGAAGCAAATCACATCCAGCCGTGGAGTCGACAATCTGGTCAATGCGCGGCAAGGGAAATGGATCTTTGGGACAAGCTTTATTAACATCCGTGAAGTCAATACAAAGTCTCCATTTTCTGCTTGCTTTGCGCACGACTACAGGATTGGCCAACCACGTTGGATGGAGCACTCCTCGACAATGCCTGCCGCTTCTAGTTTCTTGATCTCTTCGCTATGAATTCTTGGCGCCCACCGCTTGCTTCCTCGACTTTTTGCTTGACGGGCGCGCGATGAGGACAAACGGCCAGCGGTGCTCAATCACTTTCACGGGAACACCGGGATATCGACGGTTCCCATGCAAACACGTCGACATTCGCCCGCAGGAAAGCAACGAGCGCGCCTTCCTATTTAGGGTCGAGAGAGGCATTGATGGTGAAGGTACCACCAGTGCCGTCCTCCTTGGCGGGCACCTTCTTGGTCTTTGGCGGAGCCACCATCTTCTTGTACTTGCTGGTGGAGCTCGATGGTGCGTCCTCGACGGTAGCGCAGCACCAAGAGGTGCGCTTGCGGAGTGAGCATCGAGCCTTTGCGGACTTGGACTTGGTCTTCTTCCCCGTGAGCTTCAGCGGCAAGTGCTTGGCAATCTGCCGCGGCTGCTGCATCCCGGAAGATCTTGTCGGCATGCATAAGGGCATCCTTCTTGTCGCCGTGGACAGAGATGACGCTTATCGGGCCTGGCATCTTGAGTAGGTTGTAGGCGTAGTGAGAGGCTGCCATGAACTTGGCGAGTCTTTGGGCGGCCAAGTATCCCATTGTAAGGCAATGGGAAATCGGCGACGCCAAATGTGACCCTCTCGGTCCTAAAGTTCAGCTCGCTGCCAAATGTTACCGGCAACGTAATCTTCCCTTCGCTTGCTCCTTCCCGGATTGATTCCTTGGAAAGTGCGGTCTCTTCGAGCTCATTGTCGAGGATTTGAAGCTTCGGAGCACTGCGGAGGAGATCAGATTCAAGCCGGCCCGCCGTCAACTAACATTTTGTGACCTTGAGGTTGCGGATGGTTGGTGAGACCAACATCGGCAAGCACCCGACCGCAGTTATGCGATCAGGGTGGTCCTCAATATCAAAAATGATAGGCGTGCTGGACCACTTCAGAGGCTTGCGTGACTCTACGGATGGTTCCGCTGCGTTGACCTCCCGCATCCATTGCTTGAGTTGGCGGTGGGAGGTATGCAGGGAAGCACCTCCGTCAACGCGGAGAACCTCTGTGGCTTTCTGAAACTCCTGCTCGTCGGCGTCGTCGTCTTCCATATCTTCGTCGTCGTCATCATCTTCATCCTTGTCGCGGCCGCGGGGAGGTCTATCTCCTTGCCGCTGGTTGGCCTTGTCGCGGTGTCCTCCCCGGCCGGGACGTTTCTTGCTTGCTCCCCCAGCACCTTCCTGGGCCTTCTCCTTGTCACGCCGCTCGTACTCAGCTCTCTGCTGTTCGACAAGCTGCTCGACCTTCTTGCAGCTCTGGAGGTCGTGGCCCTTGGTGCGGTGGATCTTGCAGTACTACTTGCCGGAGCTGTCCTGCTTGTCGGCGGCCGCCACCGACTGGTGGTTGGCGTCAGCGGCAACCTCCTTGCCGGAGCCACCAGCCTTGGCGTTCTTGTCGCCACCTCCATTGCCAGACTGCTCGACAGCTAGCACTTCTCTGCTTTTCTTCTTCCTGTTTCCTCGCCGCCGGCCCTTCTTTGCCGGGGCGGTGTCATCACTGTCAGATCCTGCTTCTGCATTCTCTCGTTGGAGTCTCCTCCTTCCTCAACAAGACGCACACTTGTCGGCCAAGGCGTACAGCTCACTGACGTCCTTGACTTTGCACATCGCCATCTCCTCCCTCATCCTGCGGTTCCGCACATTCTGGTGAAATGCGCTGATCACCGCGGCAGGGTGGACGTCTGGGATGTTGTAGTGCACGCGGCTGAATCTCTGAATGAACTTGCGCAGGGACTCTCCTTCCTTCTGGGGAGCAGGTGAAGGTCACTCTCTTGGCCATGAGGTTTGTGGCCACCTGTGAAGGCGCCAACAAACTGATGGCACAGATCCGCCCAAGAGGATATGGAGCTGTCCGGCAAGTGCATGAGCCAAGATCTAACATTGGACTTGAGCATGAGCGAGAAGTAGTTGGCGAGGATCTTGTCGTCCCGTCCCCCCGCAGCCTGCACCGGGATGGTGTAGATGCCGAGGAACTTCGACGGATGCGTCCTGCCATCGTACTTCTCCGGCACGTCTGGCTTGAAGTTTTTCTGGCTGGGCCACTGGACTTGCCGCAGCTCACGAGTGAACGCAGGGCAACCTACCGCGTACGGCAAGTCGCCTGGCTCCTCCGGCGCGCGCATGTCAACAGAAGGCCCAGCGCGCTTGTCGGACTGACGTCGCGCTTCTCTTCGGGCGCCGATGCGAAGTTCGAGCGTCCTCTTGTTGTCGCTCATGAAGAACTTGGCACTGATCGCGGCGAGCTCGCGGATCCGATGACGCAGTGGAGTCGCTGTCGAGGTGGATCCGGTGAGTCGGCAATCTTGGCCTTCTTGGTGGAGAGTGCACGGTGGTTGCACCTCCGACAGTCTCGTCGCCACCGGCTCGTGCCTTGTCGTCTCGCCGCGGCAATGATGGCGTTAGTTGCCGCGAACGCCGCTGTTGGCAAAGCCGATGAGGCTCTGGATAGTGGCCCTCCACTCGTCGACCTTGTCGGCCGTCGGAGGGTAGTCGAGGAGCAGCTGAGCTCTCGCCAGAGCTTCTGCTGGAGTAGTGGGTGGCATTGGAGAACGGTGCGAGGAGCGGGACACGCTCGGACTTCTAACTACGTTAGAAGGAGCAGCACCCCGTCCGTGCGACAGTATCTCACTCGTGCGGCATGTTGGTGCGCATGCTGGTCTTGAGGGTCTCGATCCAACGAACGTATGGCGTTGTGAACGCCATGACGTTGTTGGTCCCGCGTCTCCCGAGATGGGCGCGGGGATGCGCGGACGCCGAGGTTTGCGGTGCCTTGTCCTTGGACTTGGCAACGTCGCGAACACCTTCGTCGGCGCCCGTTCCTCCGCCAGTGTCTGCCTCACCACCCGTTTGCTGCGGTGAGGGTGGGTACGACGCGGACGGCTCTGCTGCCGCCGAAGCCTTCTTCTTCGGTGGCATGTTGAGGAAGATGTTGATGACGCTACTCGTGTGAACGCCGGATCAGATTCACACGGCCTCGACGCCCCCTACCTGGGGCGCCAAAGATGTCGGGGAGGCTGATCGTACCCACGGACACCTATGGGGCCGGCGGGCCAGGCCTTGTGGTTCGGAGGGGCGGAGATCGCACGAAGAGCGGATAGAGGCGAGGCACACGAGCAGTTTACCCAGCTTCGGAGCTCTCCGGAGAGATAAAACTCCTCTGCTGCTTGTTTGATGTATTGTGTCCTTGCTAGGGAGCAATGAGAGCTACAAAACCTAACGTGAGTGCATCTAGTCTCTGGTGAGTCGAATGAACCGAACCAGCTGAACCCCCTCTACGTTGCGCACGGGCCTCCTTTTATATGCTCAAGGGTCTCCGACAGTGGCAACATAGGCGGGGTACAAATGTAAAACAGGAGTTGGTACACCTACCGAGCGAAGGTATGCGATGCAAAATACCTAACTCGACGGCAAGGGACAAAAGCAATAAATGCCCGTCGGTGTCGCCCAAACAAAGTGCAACAAAGACCGTCAGTGCGCCTCCGCCGCCACGATGGCAAGCTTGTCGGCGCCGCTTATCGCTGCTCTCTGGCTGCGCAGCCTCTCGACACGCGCCCATGGAACGGTCCCATGGCGACACGTTGCTGGATGAGCTGGAGCGGAAAAGGAGAGAGGGGTGCATGCCGCGGCAAGCGCCTTGCCGCGGCCGAATCCTTGTCGCGCCCGGAGACTTGTCGCGCTCCGAGCCTTCCCGGCAAGCTCCTCTTGCCGGGGTCTTGTCTTCTGCGTGCCTTGAGCGGCCTTCCCGACAAGCTCCTCTTGTCGGGGCCTTGTCTTCTTAATCAAATACTTTGTTCTTGAATGGCTCCAAGGAAGCCACGGAGGATCTTGGTGGTGACGAGGCAAGCCTTGCCGCGGGGTGCTACAACTGTCCGTGCACGAGTACGGGATACTAGGGTACCCCTACTCTAGTACACCGACACAGCTAATCTCGTGAGCACAAAAGTTTATGTTTTTACAGCAAGATCGCAAAGACTTCACCCAAGTCTTCCCAAAGGTTCTACTTGGCACAAACACTAATTAAAATATAAAACCACATCTAAACAGAAGCTAGATGAATTATTTATTACTAAACATGAGAAAAAAGCAAAGAACAAAAATAAAATTGGGTTGCCTCCCAACAAGCGCTATCGTTTAACGCCCCTAGCTAGGCATAAAGCAAGGATCTAAGTTTTGTCATCCTTGTCCAACTCTTCAATCAAACACTTAGGATCCTTCAGAGATTTAGCATAAAGATCTTCAATAACAATACTCCTAGCAATAGATTGAAAGATTTCATTCTTGCAAAAAGGATCTCTTATCACTTCAACAACATCCGGGTGAACACTAATCATCTTAAGATCTCCATTATTATTATTACTAGAAGTTGCACCCTTGTTCTTGGATCTACCCCTCCTTACGGGAGTTTTCTCGATAGTTTTAGCGGAATCAAAAGCTGTGCTTAGATTACTAAATATTTCTTCTAATTTATCAATCCGAGACGGACTTTCTTCTATTCTTTCATGGATTAAGGTACCCTTCTCTTTTAACAACTTAAAAATATCTCCTGCTTTCGACCCAATATTAGTGGCAAAATTATGCATCTTTTTATCTATAATTCCCATATGATCTTCGGAGAGCATTTTCTTTTCAATAGCATCTAGTCTTTCCATAACATGCTCAAGACTCAAAATTGTTTCATTAATCATGAGGGGGAGTGATCCCACTAAATTTCCCATAGCATTAAAAGCATTAAGAGAGGGGCACAACAAGAAATTTCCACCGGTAATCATATCAAGGACGAATCTATACCAAGTGGTGATGCCAACATAAAAATAATGAAGAAGAACAACGGTGGATTGCTTACAGGTAGATCTATTATAAGCAATGCAAATCCTATACCAAGCATCTTTTAAATTTTCTCCTCCCCTTTGTTTAAAGTTGAGAACCTCGTTCTCGGGAGTGCAAGCGATAGAGGAAGAACTGTCCATAATAACTGCAAACAAGGTTGCACACAAAAACAGATCCGGCAAGAAAACGGCGAATAAAAAAGAGGCGAATAAAACTGAAAATTTTGTGAAGTGGGGGAGAGGAAAACGAGAGGCGAATGGCAAATAATGTAATGTGAGGGAGAAGAATTTATGCTAGGTACTTGGTATGTCTTGACTTGGCGTAGATCTCCCCGGCAACGGCGCCAGAAATCCTTCTTGCTACCTCTTGAGCATGCGTTGATTTTCCCTTGAAGAGGAAAGGGTGATGCAGCAAAGTAGCGGAAGTATTTCCCTCAGTTTTGAGAACCAAGGTATCAATCCAGTAGGAGACAATGCACAAGTCACCTAGTACCTACACAAACAATCAAGAACCTTGCAACCAACGCAATAAAGGGGTTGTCAATCCCTTCACGGTCACTCGCAAAAGTGAGATCTAATAGAGATAGTGAAGTAAATATTTTTGGTACTTTTTTGTATAGATTGGAAAGTAAAGATTGCAAAATAGTAAATGAAACTCTATGTAAATAAAAGAGATGTAATATAATAGGAAAGAGACCTGGGGGCCATAGGTTTCACTAGTGGCTTCTCTCAAGATAGCATGTATTACGGTGGGTGAACAAATTACTGCCGAGCAATTGATAGAAAAGAGCATAGTTATGAAGATATCTAAGGCAATGATCATGAATATAGGCATCACGTCCGTGTCAAGTAGACCGAAACGATTCTACATCTGCTAATATTACTCCACACATCGACCGATATCCAGCATGCATCTAGAGTACTAAGTTCATAAGAACAGAGTAACGCATTAAGCAAGATGACATGATGTAGAGGGATAAACTCAAGCAATATGATATAAACCCCATCTTTTTATCCTCGATGGCAACAATACAATACGTGCCTTGCTGCCCCTCATCACATCGGGAAAGAACACCGCAAGATTGAACCCAAAGCTAAGCACTTCTCCCATTGCAGGAAAGATCAATCTAGTAGGCCATACTAAACCGATAATTCAAAGAGACTTGCAAACATATCAAATCATGCATATAAGAATTCAGAGAAGAACCAAATAATATTCATAGATAATCTTGTTTATAAAAGAGTATAATATGGAATAGATCTCCAAATCATGCATATAATAATCTCGGCAAACACAACGCAAAAGAGTATTATATGGAATAGATCTCCAAGAACATCGAGGAGAACTTTGTATTGACAATCAAAGAGAGAGAACAAGCCATCTAGCTAATAACTATGAACCCGAAGGTTTGTGGTAAACTACTCACGCTTCATCGGAGAGGCAATGGTGTTGGTGTAGAAGCCCTCCGTGATCGATTCCCCCTCTAGCAGATCGCCGGAAAAGGCCCCAAGTTGGGATCTCACGGGTACAGAAGGTTACGGCGGTGGAGAAGTGGTTTCGTGGCTCCCTCTGATGTTTCTAGGGTATAAGAGTATATATAGGCGAAAGAAGTGCGTCGGTGGAGCTACGAGGGGCCCACGAGGGTGGGGGCGCACCTGCCCCCCTGGGCGCACCCTCCTGCCTCGTGGCATTCCAGACTTCAACTCCAAGTCTTCTGGATTGCTTTCGGTCCAAGAAAGATCATCGCGAAGGTTTCATTCTGTTTGGACTCCATTTGGTATTCCTTTTCTGCAAAACTCTAAAATAGGCAAAAAAACAGAAACTGACACTGGGCCTCCAGTTAATAGGTTAGTGCCAAAAATAATATAAAAGAGCATATTAGAGCCCATTAAACATCCAAAACAGATAATATAATAGCATGGAACAATCAAGGCCTTTGCTAGCAAGCCTAAGAAGGCTATGCCAAAGAAACCAGCTGTCAAGCCGAGTTCCTCAACTGCAATGCCCTCTCGGCCAAGTTCCTCAAAGCCCTCACGGCCTATTCCTCAAGCAACATCTTCGAAGGCAGCTCCAACCCCCTCTGTTGCAAAATCCTCAGCAACTGCTGCAAAGTCCTCAGCACCTGTGCATATTGCCTCTTGCCAAAGGACTACAGGAATTTCAATTGCTTCAGGAGCCTCTGCAAGTTCCTCAGCTCCGCTTCAGTCTTCAACTGGTCAGAACTTGCTGAAGAAAAAGGCCACTGCTGGACAAGGCACGAGGCCAAGTCCTCACAAGAAGCAGGTTGCCTTTCAAGTTCCGTTAAGTGGCGATGAAGCTGATGATGAAGAATTGGCTGAGATCATCAGAGATAGGCAAGCAAGGGCCGCTAGAGCCAAAGGCAGTGCAGTGCCACTTATGCTGGATCCCAAGTTGATCCTTGACTTCATCAACCTCTGACACAAGGACCCTAACACTCCTCTGCCTGACTTCAACCTCACTCCTGGACAAAGTCATATGATGACGGCCTTTATAGGCGAAGAAAAATGGCAATTTGAAAAGGCCAGGCAAGTGAAGAAAGCTCAGTACAAGAAGGAGTACTTTCTGAAGAAGAATGTTGTGAAAATGTCTCCTGAAAAACTTGTGACTATGCAAACTGAGATCAAAGCTCTCAGTGATGAATTTGACACATATCGTGCAGATTGGCTAGGTGCCAAAGTCAGATTCGTCAGAATGGCAAAGTGATTCGCACCAAATGTTGCAGCTTCATCGCAACAAAAAATTCCTCAGGCTGAGGCATCTGCTCAGCGTGCTGAAGAGAATGCAAGCACAGCTGATGAAAATCAGACTGTTGAAGAAAATGAAAACACCAGGGCTGCTGAAGAAATTCCAGCCTCTGAAGAAAATGCCAGGGCAACCTCCAATTTTGCGCCTAAAGAACAAACCAGGTCCGATGAAGCATTTGTTGCGCCTGAAGAATCTGAACATGCCAGGGCAACTGCATCAGTTGTGCCCGAAGAAACTGAACCAATCTCATCTGCTCCTCCTACAAAGTCATCACAGATGAAAAATATCAATCTTCTTTCTTCATCACAAGCGAAGAAGACCGAAGCTGCGGAGAGGACAGCAGTGAAGAAAAAGAAAGCATCTACGACTTCAGAGTCTTCAGCTCCTAAGAAAGTGAAGACTTTGATGAGCTCATACACCAACCCCATTGATGATGGTCCTATCTCAAGCATGCCATCAAAGCAGATTGTTCCCTTTGGTGAGGAATATGTCATTCCAAGTGACATAGATGAGGAAAATCCTTCTGCTGCTTCTTCAGAGCAGTTGGATGAAGATATTGAGTGGATAATATCCCTTCAACTCCGCTGGTATCATCGCCCATGCCCCAGTTCATAGCTGAAGAGGCGGGCGTTGAAGAAATTGATGAAGAAGATGAGGATGTGGACATTGGGTCAACAACTCCTATTTTGAATGATGACTATTGGGAAAGTCATCACCCCAATTCACCACTGACAACCCCACTGCATCAACTTCCTCAGTCCCTTGTCCAAATATAAAACATCACTTCATTCTATCCCTGAAGAAGTTCCAGTCGCTAGTGCTGAAGAAATGGAGGCCAAGGCTGCTACTAATGGAACTACTACTGAAATTCCTCAGCCTGTGGCTCCAGAAGTTGTGCATCAAGAGGCTGCGAAGACTTCAACTGTTAATCTTCAGCCCAAGCCACAGAATCCTCATACCAAGAAGCAGAAATTCAAAGCTGATGATTTCTTTGCTGAGCATCATTTCTTCTCGGATTACAATCCTTATGACTCTGCAAGACTTCGACGCAAGCGCTTCTGGACAGCCAGCCAGATGAATTTTTATTCCTCGCTGCTATTTGATAAATACAAGGTATTTGACCATGAGCAAATTCCTCATGTGGATATGGAGTCTCTTTTGTGCTTCACCCCTGTCCTCAGTGTTCTTCATGACGCTGGGCTGCTCAACTTCTGCACTGACATCTGCAACTGGAATGAAGAACTCATTCTTCAATTCTATGCAACGATGCACATCACTAGAAATGTTGAAGATGTGAATTCATGGGTACTCGACTGGATGTATGAAAACACTCATTACAAAGCACCGGCCTCTGAATTGCTTCACGCCGTCCCAGTCAGTCCTCCCACTGTAGGTGCAAGGCTCATGTATGCAGAACCTGAACTCTCAAATCATTTGATGCAAGTGCTGATGAAGCCTTTGAAGGATGTCCAAGCTCTAAGGACCACATTCTTCGTCAAGGAATTGCTTTATGTGCCAAGGACAGTATATCGCATGTTGACCAAAACCCTCAGTCCGATCAAGGATCACAACTCTAATGAAGAAGAAGCTGCTACCATAATGAAGAATCTGTTGTTCAATATCATTCATGGTATTCCTATCAACTACCACGATTTCTTCATGAGGACTTTGGCCAATGCTGCTCTGTCACCTTTTGAGTTGAAGCCTTATGCTCCCTAGATCATGAAATTCATCAGATCAAGTTCTTCAATTCATTATAAGGCTGATTTTCAAAATCATCTCAGCTATTTGCCCCCCATTGAAGTCCTCAAAAGGACTATTTCATCAGCTGATGAGAAGGGCAAGGCTGCTGTCATAGATGAAGGCACTCGTCCATTGGATGGACAGATTCCTAAAGCTACATCCTATTCCACCAATGATGAATCTGCAACACAAGATTCTGCCGCAAAAGCTTCAAAGCAAAATCCTCAAGCCACTGCTCCGCGTGTAATGACTGATCATGAACTTCTCCTTAGTCTTCATCAGAAAGTTGATAAAAATCATAAGTGGGCACTACAAAAAAAAAGACACTTCCGTGATGATACATGTTTGTCACAGTAGGTCACGTTTTCTGTCATGCATGTACATCCATGACAAATTTATGACAGAATCAAGATAGTCATACCTGTGTTGTCGTAGAAGGGTTCCATGACATTACCAAAATTATCATCACGGAAGTGTCCACTTCCATGACGATAAATGGCGCGTCATGTAAGTGCTTTCGTCAAGGGTGACCGACACGTGGCATCCACCGTAACGGGTCGCCGTTAAGTTATCGGGTCCAGTTTCGGATCCGATAACCCGTTAACAGCCCAGACCAATGGGGATTTTCTACGTGTAAAATTCTCATTGGCCGGAGGAAACACATGTTGGCACACCGTTGGGACAGATGCCATCCACTCATTGGACAGGAGGCGTCTATGATAGGTCGACACATTGCACGGCCCAACAGTGACCCATTCCGGTGAAAAAGGTCGGCCCAGTAAAATTAGCAGGCCGGCCCATATAAGTCCTACTTGTGTCAGGTCCATTTAATCCCACGGTACGAGATGTGCCAATTCGGCCCATCAATGGCCCGTTAAAGATTTGACACCATTGCAGCCCATCGTCAGTTTGAGCCTGTTAACAGCCCGCTATATATTTGGGCTCAATATCGGCCCGATGTGATTTCGGCCTGTTAACGACCCATTCAAGGGATGGGCCAATTTTCAGGATGTACATCTTTCGGCCTTTTAGCGACCCATTTAAGTGTTGGGCCAATTTCCGGCCCAAAGGTGTCTTTTCATTTGTTGACGGCCCATAAATGAGTTGGGTCATTTGTAGTCGGACCTTAGTTTTGGCCTTTTAGCGACCCATTTAAGTGTTGGGCCAATTCCCGGCCCGATGTGTCTTTCAGCCTGTTGACGGCCCATAAATGAGTTGGGCCATTTATAGTCGGACCTGAGTTTTGGCCTTTTAACAGCCCATGCTCTTCATGGTCCAATACCAGCCCAATTTCTCTTTCGGCCTGCTAAAGGCCCACAACACAGTTGGGCCATTTACTGTACGACCTGACTTTTGGCCTCTTAGCGGCCCATGCTCTTCATGGTCCAGTACGAGCCCGCTGTCTCTTTCGGCCTACTAAAGGCCCACAGTATAGTTGGGCCATATGTAGCCCGACCTTAGTAACGGCCTGTTACGGCCCGTGAAATCAAATGGGCCCACCTGTCACCGGCTTCGATGTCGGCCTGTTCACGACCCGGGAGGTAAGAGGGCCGACCATTAACTTTCGGCCTGGGAACGGCCCATTAACTTAATGGGCCCACTAAAGTTTGTACATGTCTTTAGGCCCAATTAGATAAATTGAGCCCATTACGACGAGCAATTATGCACAGGACCAAAACCGATCAAGCAAAGGTACGGCATACAGGAAAAAATGTTGCACATCCAGCATATATTACAGGACATTGCATCCACTAGGCAATCTGATACGTCCATTTTGCATCATGCTTTTATATCGATATTTATTGCATTATGGGCTGTTATTACACATTATGTCACAATACATATGTCTATTCTCTCTTATTTTACAAGGTTTACATAAGGAGGGAGAATGTCGGCTGGAATTACGGAATTTGGAAAAGGAGCAAATATTAGAGACCTATTCTGCATAACTCCAAAAGTCATGAAACTCCACGAAAGTTATTTTTGGAAATAATAAAAAATCGAGCGGAAGAAATACGTCGAGGAGCCACCACATCCCACGAGGGTGGGCGCGCCCTACCCCTGTAGCGCCGCCTCGTGGGCCCCCTGTTGGTCCTCCGGTGGCCATCTTCTGCTATATGAAGTCTTTTGTCAAGGAAAAAATCATAAGCTGGAAAAAATCACGGGCAAGCTTACGGGACGAGACTCCGCCGCCACGAGGTGGAACCTTGGCGGAACCAATCTAGGGCTCCGGCAGAGCTGTTCTGTTGGGGACACTTCCCTCCGAGAGGGGGAAATCATCGCCATCACCAATGCTCCTCTCATCGGGAGAGGGCAATCTCCATCAACATCTTCACCAGCACCATCTCCTCTCAAACCCTAGTTCATCTCTTGTATCCAATTCTTGTCTCATAGTCCGGATTGGTACCAGAGGTCGCTAGTAGTGTTGATTACTCCTTGTAGTTGATGCTAGTTGGTTTATTTGGTGGAAGATCATATGTTCAGATCCTATATGCATATTAATACTCCTCTGATTATGAACATGAATATGCTTTGTGAGTAGTTACTTTTGTTCCTGAGGACATGGGAGAAGTATTGCTATTAGTAGTCATGTGAATTTGGTATTCGTTCGATATTTTGATGAGATGTATGTTGTCTATCCACTAGTTGTGTTATGTGAACGTCGACTACATGACACTTCACCATTATTTGGGCCAAGAGGAAGGCATTGGGAAGTAATAAGTAGATGATGGGTTGCTAGAGTGACAGAAGCTTAAACCCTAGTTTATGCGTTGCTTCGTAAGGGGCTGATTTGGATCCACATGTTTCATGCTATGGTTAGCTTTACCTTAATACTTTTGTTGTAGTTGCGGATGCTTGCAATAGAGGTTAATCATAAGTGGGATGCTTGTTCAAGTAAGAACAGCACCCAAGCACCGTCCACCCACATATCAAATTATCAAAGTAATCGAACGTGAATCATATGAACGTGATGAAAACTAGCTTGACGATAATTCCCATGTGTCCTCGGGAGCGCTTTTCTCTATATAAGAGTTTGTCCAGACTTGTCCTTTGCTACAAAAAGGATTGGGCCACCTTGCTGCACTTTATTTACTTTTGTTATTTGTTGCTCGTTACAAATTATCTTATCACAAAACTATTTGTTACCTATTATTTCAGTGCTTGTAGAGAATACCTTGCTGAAAACTGCTTATCATTTCCTTCTGCTCCTCGTTGGGTTCGACACTCTTACTTATCGAAAGGACTACGATAGATCCCCTATACTTGTGGGACATCAAGACTCTTTTGTGGCGCCGCTGTCGGGAGTGAAGCGCCTTTGGTAGGTGGAATTTGGTAAGGAAAAAATTATATAGTGTGCTGAAATTTACTGTCACTTGTTACTATGGAAAGTAATCCTCTGAGGGGCTTGTTCGGGGTATCTTCACCCCGACCAGTAGAGCAAAGAGTTGCTCCTCAACCTACTGAACCTACTGAAAATGAAAATGAAAATTTCCACTTTGATATTCCTTCGGGCATGTTAGAAAAACTGGTAACTAATCCTTTTGCAGGAGATGGAACAAAGCATCCTGATGAGCACCTAATATATGTGGATGAAGTTTGTGGATTATTTAAGCTTGCAGGTATACCGGGTGATGTTATTAAGAGGAAGGTCTTCCCTTTATCTTTGAAGGGAGATGCATCGACATGGTATAGGCTATGTGATGATATGGGATCATGGAACTACAAACGATTGAAATTGGAATTTCATCAGAAATTTTATCCTATGCATCTTGTTCATCATGATCGCAATTATATATATAATTTTGGCCTCGCTGAAGGAGAAAGCATCGCTCAAGCTTGGGGGAGGCTTAAATCAATGTTATATTCATGCCCCAATCATGAGCTCTCAAGAGAAATAATTATTCAAAGTTTTTGTGCTCGGCTTTCTGATAACAATCGCACCATGCTCGACACTTCTTGTGCTGGTTCTTTTATGATGAAGACTATTGAATTCAAATGGGATTTATTGGATAAAATTAAACGCAACTCTGAAGATTGGGATCTCGACGAAGTTAAGAAGTCAGGTATGACACCTAAGTTTGATTGTGTTAAATCTTTTATGGATATCGATGTTTTCCATAAGTTTAGCACTAAATATGGACTTGACTCAGAGATAGTAGCTTCTTTCTGTGAATCTTTTGCTACTTATGTTGATCTCCCCAAGGAGAAGTTGTTTAAATATCATCCTACCATAGAAGTAAAAGTAGCTGCACCTATTAAATTTGAAGAAAAGACTGTCACTTATAATGATCCTATTGTTCCTACTTCTTATGTTGAGAAACCACTTTTCCCTGTTAGGATAAAGGATCAGGCTAAAGCTTCAACTATGGTCCGTAAAAGCAATATTAGAACTTATACACCTCCTGAGCAAATTAAAGTTGAACCTAATGTTGCGATAGTTAAAGATCTCTTGTCTGATAATATCGATGGGCATGTTATTTATTTCTGTGAGGAAACTGCTAGAATTGCCAAACCTTGTGCTAAAGATAAACATAGACCGTGGTAGGCATGCTGTTATTTCTGTTAAAATAGAAGATCATTGTTATCATGGCTTATGTGATATGGGTGCTAGTGCTAGTGCCATACCTATTGACTTATACAAAGAAATTAAGCATGATATTGCACCTGCTGAGTTAGAAGATATTGATGTCACAATTAAACTTGCCAATAGAGATACTATTTCACCAATGGGAATTGTTAAAGCTGTTGAAGTCTTGTGTGGGAAAACTAAATATCCTGCTGATTTTCTTGTTCTTGGTTCCCCACAAGATAGTTTTTGTCCCATTATATTTGGTAGACCCTTCTTGAACACTATTAATGCTAAGATAGACTGTGAAAAGGATGTTGTTACTATTGGTCTAGGTGATATGTCTCATGAGTTTAATTTCTCTAAATTTAGTAGACAACACCGTGAAGAAGAATTGCCTAGTAAGGATGAAATTATTGGTCTTGCTTCTATTGCCGTACCTCCTAGTGATCCTTTAGAACAATATTTGCTGGACCATGAAAATGATATGTTTATGAATGAAAGAAGGGAAATAGATGAAGTATTCTTTAAACAGGAACCCATCCTGAAACACAATCTACCTGTTGAAATCCTAGGGGATCCTCCTCCACCCAAGGGTGATCCCGTGTTTGAGCTTAAACTGTTGCCTGATACTCTTAAATATGCTTATCTTGATGAAAAGAAGATATATCCTGTTATTATTAGTGCTAACCTTTCAGAGCATGAAGAAAAAAGATTATTGAAAACTCTGAAGAAGCACCGTGCTGCTATTGGATATACTTGATGATCTTAAGGGCATTAGTCCCACTCTATGTCAACATAAAATAAATTTGGAAGAAGATGCCAAACCAGTTCGTGATCATCAACGACGGCTGAATCCTAAGATGAAAAAAGTGGTAAGAAAAGAAATACTAAAGCTCCTTGAGGCAGGCATAATTTATCCCGTTGCTGATAGTCTGTGGGTAAGTCCTTTCTATTGTGTCCCTAAGAAGGGAGGTATTACCGTCGTTCCTAATGATAAAGATGAATTGATTCCGCAAAGAATTATTACAGGTTATAGGATGGTTTGATTTCCGCAAATTCAATAAGGCTACTAAAAAAGATCATTACCCCTTACCTTTTATCGATCAAATGCTAGAAAGATTATCCAAACATACACATCTTTGCTTTCTAGATGGTTATTCTGGTTTCTCTCAAATATCTGTGTCAGCCAATGGTCAATCAAAGACTACTTTTACTTGCCCTTTTGGTAATTTTGCTTATAGACGTATGCCTTTTGGTTTATGTAATGCACCTGCTACCTTTCAAAGATGCATGATGGCAATATTCTCTGACTTTTGTGAAAAGATTTGTGAGGTTTTCATGGACGACTTTTCCGTCTATGGGTCCTCTTTTGATGATTGCTTGAGCAACCTTGATCGAGTTTTGCAGAGATGTGAAGAAACTAACCTTGTCTTGAATTGGGAAAAGTGCCACTTTATGGTTAATGAAGGTATTGTCTTGGGGCATAAAGTTTCTGAAAGAGGTATTGAGGTTGATAAAGCCAAGGTTGATGCTATTGAAAAGATGCCATGTCCCAAGGACATCAAAGGTATAAGAAGTTTCCTTGGTCACGCCAGTTTCTATAGGAGGTTCATTAAGGACTTCTCAAAAATTTCTCGGCCTCTGACTAATTTATTGCAAAAAGATATACCATTTGTCTTTGATGATGATTGTGTAGAAGCATTTGAAATACTTAAGAAAGCATTGATCTCTGCAACTATTGTTCAGCCACCTGATTGGAATTAACCCTTTGAAATTATGTGTGATGCTAGTGATTATGATGTAGGTGCTCTTCTAGGGCAAAGAGTTGATAAGAAATTAAATGTTATTCAATATGCTAGTAAAACTGTAGACAATACTCAAAGAAATTATGCTACTAGTGAGAAAGAATTTTTAGCAGTTGTATTTGCTTGTGATAAGTTCAGGCCTTATATTATTGATTCTAAAGTAACTATTCACACTGATCATGCTGCTATTAAATATCTTATGGAAAAGAAAGATGCTAAACCTAGACTTATTAGATGGGTTCTCTTGCTACAAGAATTTGACTTGCATATTATTGATAGAAAGGGAGCTGAGAACCCCGTTGCAGACAACTTGTCTAGGTTAGAAAATATTCTTGATGACCCACTGCCTATTGATGATAGCTTTCCTGATGAACAATTAAATATCATAAATACTTCTCGTACTGCTCCATGGTATGCTGATTATGCTAATATTGTTGCTAAATTTATACCGCCTAGTTTCACATACCAGCAAAAGAAAAAGTTTTTCTATGACTTGAGACATTACTTTTGGGATGACCCATATCTTTATAAAGAAGGAGTAGATGGTGTTATTAGATGTTGTGTACCTGAGCATGAATAGGAACATATCCTACGCAAGTGTCACTCCGAAGCTTATGGAGGGCACCACGCTGGAGATAGAACTGCACATAAGGTATTGCAATCCGATTTTTATTGGCCTACTCTCTTCAAGGATGCCCGTAAGTTGGTCTTATCTTGTGATGAATGTCAAAGAATTGGTAATATTAGTAGACGTCAAGAAATGCCTATGAATTATTCACTTGTTATTGAACCATTTGATGTTTGGGGCTTTGATTATATGGGACCTTTTCCTACCTCTAATGGATACACACATATTTTAGTTGCTATTGATTACGTTACCAAGTGGGTAGAAGCTATTCCAACTAGTAGTGCTGATCATTACACCTCTATTAAAATGCTTAAAGAAGTTATTTTTCCGAGGTTTGGAGTCCCTAGATATTTAATGACCGATGGTGGTTCACATTTTATTCATGGTGCTTTCCGTAAAATGCTTGCTAAATATGATGTTAATCATAGAATTGCATCTCCTTATCACCCACAGTCTAGTGGTCAAGTAGAATTGAGTAATAGAGAGCTCAAATTAATTTTGCAAAAGACTGTCAATAGATCTAGAAAGAATTGGTCCAAGAAACTTGATGATGCATTATGGGCCTATAGAACTGCATATAAAAATCCTATGGGTATGTCTCCGTATAAAATGGTTTATGGTAAAGCATGTCACTTACCTCTCGAACTAGAACATAAGGCTTATTGGGCTATTAAAGAGCTCAATTATGATTTCAAACTTGCCGGTGAGAAGAGGTTATTTGATGTTAGCTCACTTGATGAATGGAGAACCCAAGCTTATGAAAATGCCAAGTTGTTTAAAGAAAAAGTTAAAAGATGGCATGATAAAAGAATACAAAAGCGTGAGTTTAATGTTGGTGATTATGTATTGCTATACAACTCTCGTTTAAGATTTTTTGCAGGAAAACTTCTCTCTAAATGGGAAGGCCCCTACGTTATCGAGGAGGTCTATCGTTCCGTTGCCATAAAAATCAACAACTTCGATGGCACAAATACGAAGGTGGTGAACGGTCAAAGAATCAAACATTATATCTCAGGTAATCCCATAAATGTTGAAACCAATGTTATTGAAACCGTAACCCCGGAGGAATACATAAGGGACACTTTCCGGAACGTTTCACACTCCGAAAAGGAATAGGTATGTGGTACGGTAAGTAAACCGACTCCAAAACAGTTTTTATGGCAATATTTCTCCGTCTTGGAATATTTAGAAAAATATAAAAGTAAGAAGCAGTCCGGGAAGGACACGAGGCCTCCACGAGGGTGGAGGGCGTGGCCCCCTACCTCGTGGGCACCTCGTGTGCTCTTCGGACTCCGTTTTCTTGTACGATACGTATTTTGGTCAGTAAAAATTCATTATATAATCTCCCGAAGGTTTTGACTCCTGTATCACGCAATTAACCTCTGTTCTTGTTTCGAGCTATTTTTCTGACAGATCTAGATTATCATGACATCTCCAAGTGCCCCCAAGGACAAGTTCTTCGAGAAGGTCATCAACCCTTACCTCGCAGAGGTGCTGCGACACCCTCAAACCATTGAGATGCGTGATGGGTTGCTGCACATCCGTGATGTTGAGGGGCCGAAGGGGATCGGAAGCGTGGAGACGAGGCTCGAAGCAATGGATCAACAAGTTTTCAAGTGCCAGGGGATGGTGGAACGCGGACTCAACTCCAACCACATGATGATCGCGGAGTTCACCAACAACCACAAGCTGGATGCCAACAACATTGGGGAGACCATCTTCAAGCTTCACGAGAAGATCGAGCACCTTCAAGCCCAAATCTATGACCTGCTAAACCAAAACTGTGAGTATGAATATAGATTCAAAAGGATGAGTTTGGCAGCATATTTGAGGATCCCGGAGACTCGATCATCCTTCTATGATGGTGAGCCTATGCCTTGGAAGATGGACGACAAGCCTGCATCATCAACAACCCCGCCACCTTCCTCACCAACAAAGGAGACATAATCACATGGGTATGGGCACTCCCCTTGGCAACTGCCAAGCTTGGGGGAGGTGCCCCGGTATCGTATCACCATCACATCTCCTATCTTTACCGTTTTTCTTAGTTTGATCCTATTAGTAGTATCTTGATCTAGTAGAATAAAGTTTATGGTATGATCTAGTTTTGAGTTTTGCTTTATGATCCCTCTATGTAACCGAGTCAGTGAGCTATTTAATAAATATTAGTGTTGAGTCAAGGGCTTGATTATTTTTCTATGATCTAGAGTGAATAAAGAAAAGAGAAAAAGAATAAAAAAGAAATACAAATAGATCATATGGATCTTATTGAGAGTAATGACTTCACATAGAAAGAGTATGATGATTAAAAATTGTTGAGATTTGACAAACATAGCTTTGGTCATCGTTGCAATTAATAGGAAGTAATAAAGAAAGAGGGGTTTCACATATAAATATACTATTGTGGACATCTTTTATGATTGGGAGCACTCATTAAAATATGACATGCTAAAGAGTTGATGTTGGACAAGGAAGACAACGTAATGGGTTATCTTTTCTTATATCTGAGATAAAGTATATTGTCATGGATCATCCAACATGTTGAGCTTGCCTTTCCCCCTCATGCTAGACAAATTCTTTGCACCAAGTAGAGATACTACTTGTGCTTCCAAACACCCTTAAACCAGTTTTGCCATGAGAGTCCACCATATCTACCTATGGATTGAGTAAGATCCTTCAAGTAAGTTGTCATCAGTGCAAGAAATAAAAATTCCTCTAAATATGTATGATTGATTGGTGTGGAGGAAATAAGCTTTATACGATCTTGTGATGTGGAAGAAATAAAAGAGACGGACTGCATAATAAAGGTTCATATCACAAGTGGCAATATAAAGTGACGTTCTTTCGCATTAAGATTTTGTGCATCCAACCCTGAAAGCGCATGGCAACCTCTGCTTCCCTTTGCGAAGGGCCTATCTTTTATTATTATCTTCTACCTTATGCAAGAGTCATGGTGATCTTCACCTTTCCTTTTTATATTTTATCCTTTGGCAAGCACAGGATGTTGGAAAGATCTTGATAGATATATCTAATTGGATATGGGTTAGCATGAACTATTATTGTTGACATTACCCTTGAAGTAAAAGGTTGGGAGGCGAAACTATAAGCCCCTATCTTTCTCTGTGTCCGATTAAAACTCCGTAACCACAAGTATTGCGTGAGTGTTAGCAATTATGAAAGATTAAATGATAGTTGAGTATGTGGACTTGCTAGAAAGCTCTGACATAGACTCTTTCTGATGTTATGATAAATTGCAATTGCTTCAATGACTGAGATTATAGTTTGTTGGTTCTCAATGAAGTTTCTGATTTATACTTTGCGTTGTGAATAGATTATTACTTGAGCATAAAAATCATATGACAATATCCATATATGTTGCTGTTATGAGAATAATCATGATGCCATCATGTCTGTATTTTATTTTATCGACACCTCTACCTCTAAACATGTGGACATGTTTATGGTTATCGGCTTCCGCTTGAGGACAAGCGAGGTCTAAGCTTGGGGGAGTTGATACGTCCATTTTGCATCATGCTTTTATATCGATATTTATTGCATTATGGGCTCTTATTACACGTTATGTCACAATACTTATGTCTATTCTCTCTTATTTTACAAGGTCTGCATAAGGAGGGAGAATGCCAGCAGCTGGAATTCTGGGCTGGAAAAGGAGCAAATATTAGAGACCTATTCTGCACAACTCCAAAAGTCCTGAAACTCCACGAAAGTTATTTTTGGAAGTAATAAAAATACTGAGCGGAAGAAATACGTCAGGGGGGCCACCACCTGTCCACGAGGGTGGGGGCGCTCCCTACCCCCCAGGGCGCGCCCCCTGCCTCGTGGGCCCCCTGTTGGTCCTCCGGTGGCCATCTTCTACTATATGAAGTCTTTTGTCCCGGAAAAAAATCATAAGCAAGCTTTTGGGACGAGACTCCGCCGCCACGAGGCGGAACCTTGGCGGAACCAATCTAGGGCTCCGGCAGAGCTGTTCTGCCGGGGACACTTCCCTCCGGGAGGGGGAAATCATCGCCATCGCCATCACCAACGCTCCTCTCATCGAGAGAGAGCAATCTCCATCAACATCTTCACCAGCACCATCTCCTCTCAAACCCTAGTTCATCTCTTGTATCCAATTCTTGTCTCATAGTCCGGGATTGGTACCTGTAGGTTGCTAGTAGTGTTGATTACTCCTTATAGTTGATGCTATTTGGTTTATTTTGTGGAAGTCATATGTTCAGATCCTATCTGCATATTAATACCCCTCTGATTATGAACATGAATATGGTTTGTGAGTAGTTACGTTTGTTCCTGAGGACATGGGAGAAGTCTTGCTATTAGTAGTCATGTGAATTTGGTATTCGTTCGATATTTTGATGAGATGTATGTTGTCTATCCTCTAGTGGTGTTATGTGAACGTCGACTACATGACACTTCACCATTATTTGGGCCTAGAGGAAGGCATTGGGAAGTAATAAGTATATGATGGGTTGCTAGAGTGACAAAAGCTTAAACCCTAGTTTATGCGTTGTTTCGTAAGCGGCTGATTTGGATCCACATGTTTCATGCTATGGTTAGGTTTACCTTAATACTTTTGTTGTAGTTGCGGATGCTTGCAATAGAGGTTAATCATAAGTGGGATTCTTGTTCAAGTAAGAACAACACCCAAGCACCGGTCCACCCACATATCAAATTGTCAAAGTACCGAACGTGAATCATATGAACGTGATGAAAACTAGCTTGACGATAATTCCCATGTGTCCTCGGGAGCGCTTTTCTCTATATAAGAGTTTGTCCAGGCTTGTCCTTTGATACAAAAAGGATTGGGCCATCTTGCTGCACTTTATTTACTTTTGTTATTTGTTGCTCGTTACAAATTATCTTATCACAAAACTATCTGTTACCTATTATTTCAGTGATTGCAGAGAATACCTTACTGAAAACCGCTTATCATTTCCTTCTGCTCCTCGTTGGGTTCGACACTCTTACTTATCGAGAGGACTACGATAGATCCCCTATACTTGTGGGTCATCACAATCAAAGATTGATGCCAGTGCAAATAAATGAACAGAACCTAACGATCTACAATGCCACAATCTACAACCTCAGCGCGGATGACGCCCATAAGCATGTGGGCAAGTTCTTGCTGCTTTGCTACACTGTCTGTGAAAACATTGATCAGTTGTTGTTGTGCAAGAATGTGCAACTCTGATTCCTCCAGCATTTGCATCATTGATGCAGCCATCAATTGGTTCACAAACATACATTTTTTCCGTTGCATTCGAGATAGAGGAAACAGAACAGATTCAGATGGCGATTTTGGCATGCTTGTATTATTGATAGTGGAGAGTGTCTTGACCAGTGCATCATAACATAAATTAGGAGGGGAACCGAATAGATTAATCATGAGTTATTGCCATATTACCTGGCCTAGATTTATTGGAAAGAAACAATCGGGTTGCCTTGCCGTTTTCAGAGTTTGTCTTCTTATCTTCAGCAGCCTGCACCAAATTAACACACTAGCATTGCTATCATTGGCCAGGTCAGATAATAGGAAAGCAACATTGACACAACGAACATTTGGGCAACTAGCCTACACCAAATTAAAGCAATATGGCACAGCTATCATCAGCCAGGTAAGGTAATACGAAAGCAACATTGACAAAATGAATGAATGGGCAACCAGAGCAGCACTACAATTCAGTAATGTGCATGATATGAGATAGTACAGTCATGCAGCTCAGTATGCAAAACTACCAGGCAGTTTTCCTTACAAAAATCAACATTGGCACCTTTAACATTTTGCTACAACTAATTTGAGATCGAATAAAGGTTGGATTCACGCAGATTAACAAAAATACATGCTGATATAAAAATATAGTGATATACAACAGGTACTTACATCAGCATTGGAGCACAGAGAATTCCCAATGGAGGAAATCTTCTATCGATTAACCTTATTTTCTAAAAGAGAGATGTGTAAGAAACATGTAGAAAATATGATCAGAATGCTATAAAATTTCATGATGCGAGGATACGCACATGCTTCTTAGAATGGAGTTGACATATTTTTGCTGGACTGGAGCGGGCTAGTTCTTTGGCCACTGGAATCTGCTTATTATCAATGGGAGTTGGGTTTCTCTGTGCTGGAGCAGTATCTATGAAAGCTGGAGTTGGTTTATTATCTCCTGGCGTTTGGATCTTTTGCAAAGACCTAGTTTGTAACCCTTCAGACTCTAACATAAACGTCTTTCCCTTGCATGTCTTATATAGAAGAATGGTGCTTCAATTATAAAACATGCTACAACAAAGATGGAATAGGTATTGAAGAATAGAAAGGCATGAAATATTGACATGTATTCCCTCCATCCGAAAATAAATGGATGGGTCTAGGTGTATTTCAGTTCTAGATACATCCTGTTTTATCCATTTCCGCGACATGTAATCCGGAATGAGGGAGTATGATGTAAGAGCTAGGGATACGACAGGACAACAGTGTAAAAAACATTACTTGAATGTAAAAATGTATGCTAGCGGAATACATACAGAAAAACACTAAGGCAACATATGCGTGTATGATTGGGAAACTAAGATGGCATTGCAAGAGACCACTAGAATAGCACTTAAATGTAAAAAACATGGTATGGTAGACAGATGAAGTACATACTAATGAATAACAATGCATAAGATATTGAGAAGCATGATGTCCAAACTAAGCAGATGGCATTTCGATAGAGTAGAATGGCAGTACTTGAATTTGAAAACATGCTATCATGAATGGAGTAGGTACTGAAAAACAAGAAGGCATGCCATATTTACATGCATGATCAGCAGGCTAAGCACAATGCATTGCAACAGAGTAGATGCACTCGAGGACATTATATGCATGTTAGAGCAAGGGCCTTATGGGGTGAATAGGATTCATCATCTTTCTGCAAGTCTTGTGAAGAACTGCCTTTATATGTTCCGTCATATTGGGTATCATTGACGTCAAGTTTGTTGGCCGTTACATTGCTCTGTGAGGTTCTTATGGATAAATCAGTGTGTGCAATTATATCTGACATGCATGGAAGACAACTGGTAGTTAGATTTATGTAATGAGTGCCTGTAGGAGATGACATAAATAGTAGAACTGGGGTTAACTAGCAGCAACAGGTCTCAAAAACTAAAGGGAGAACATAGATGAAAGATACAGAATATGTATCGTTTGTACTCGAGATTAACTAGATGGCACACAAAAGTATTAAGGAACAACATAGGTTATACTAGAAGTGGTATAATACTATAATCACTAGCCTGTGGGATAGCATTGGCTCATGGATGATAACTATGGACCAGCATTACCTAAAGAACAAGTCTCTTAGCTGAACTATGGAACAACGTTAACTCCTGAACAAGACCCGTAAGAGATCAACATGAATATACAGTGAAATGTGATAATCTATTTTCCATGCTTAGATGAATAACAAAGCCATAAATATTACACACAAGTAAGATGAGGGTACAACCTATCTGGCCGCCATCCATAGGAGTGATCATCATGTGCTGACTTGTCGATGGCCCTGCAGTTGTTGTGGCTGTCCATGTCGGGCACGCGCATTCGATGCAGGGAACTGTTGAGTGGGGACTATAGATACCTTCTGGTGTATGCTTCCCTTGTTGGAGCAGCTGCGGTGAGTCGGAAGACTGTGTGGCTGAAGATGCAGAAAACGCATAATGTTAAGAACGACACATCTCTCTGATCTGAAGAAATACCCTAAGAGATCAACAAAGATGCGAGAGTGGTCACACGTCTGTTGACTGAAGACTAAATTGGGGTCACACGATTTTATTTTATTTTGGTACTGTCCGATCTACGCCGGATGGCTTGATGGCCGTCTTGTGCCTCCCGGCTGACACTATTCAGAATCTTCCCCGAAGAGCCAGCGACCACCGGCAGAGCAGCCTGCCTCCGCCGTTCGTGGTCCCGACCAAAACCCCCCTCCCCGCCCCACCGCACTGCCGTGGTTGCACCGCCCCCAGGCCAATCCACAAAGACTCGCCGTCATCCAGATCCGGCGGTAGCATTACCTTCAACCCACGCAACTCTAAGATAGCCATCTAAGCATTGCTTCCACGGTGAACTTGCGCCCCCGCACCCTTATGTTAGACACCAGCCAACCGGCAGCCTAGGAGCTCCGCCGGCTCGAGGGGTGCTGCTTCCCATTGGGAATCGATTGGCCCAGAATAAAAATTCAGACAACAGATACCTAAATAAAGTGATTTCAGATGAGGGTGCGGCCTATCTGGCGGCTCGGTGAAGTAGGCAACTCCAGCTGCCTAGTCAGTGAGGCCGGTGCGGTTGCGGTGGCTACCGGCGGCAGAGAAGCAGAGATGTCGCGATGGTTGACGGCTACGATGAAGCAGCGTCAGGGCTCTCGACAGGTCCAAAGTTGGAGCCGCTCCAGCGCCGTGAACAACGGCGGGGGTGAATTGGCTCCAGTATGGTTCATGCGGCCGTCGTCGAGGCAGCTCCGGCAGCACGGAGTAAGAGGCACACGGCCCAGTGCACGACGTGAAATGGGCAGCGTCTTCGGGATTAGAGAGGAGGGCGGCTGTGAATTTGGTGCGGTGGGGGCGCCATGAAGGAGGGGCTGAGGTTTCGCGGCTCGAGAGAAGGGAGCTTCCGGGGAGAAGGTGATTCGGCGCCCACGAGGTATGAATGGGGAATTGGGAGGGGGAACCATGTCTTCTGACGCATTTATGCGAAATGTGGGGGAGTTACAGTTCTACCCCTGCCTTTAGGCTTCTCGGCTTGGTTCTGTGTACTGAGGGTCGGGGATAGTAGAGTAACTTTGCTTCTCCCAAATAGTGGGCGCGAGCGATTTCGGGCGAGGAGGGCGTGTTTTGAAATATAGTGGGCGCGAGCGATTTCGAGCGAGGAGAGCATGTTTTGAAATAGTGGGCGCGAGCTATTCCGGGCGAGGAGAGGGTGTTTTGCCGACCATGGTTTATGAATTATTCGGGACATGCAATTTCGGCCGAGGAGAAGGCGCGCTTGGATGAAGTTACGAACCTACCCTCAATGTACAACGGGCCAATTGATGTGTGTCCCACATAGGCCGGTAATTTCACATGTCCCATTTATTTGCTCGGGTGAATTCCACCGAGCAGAGGGTGTCTAACGGTTCGTTCAAATTTAGGGAGAACGAGCATCCACGTCTACCTTACCAAGTCGATTCAAATCAAATTTTGAAATATTAGCTTGCCACTTCTTTTTTAGATGGAGAGATGATGCTCGGGAGTAATGTGTTTTTACATGCTCGTTGCTAGCGATTTACTATATGACAAATAATTGACCCACTCAAAACCGGGAATCAAACCCAAAATGAAATATCTCGATTCAATGAAATAGCTCGTTCACCAGGTCAAAATAGTGAACTAAATTCAAAATTGAACACCTCAATCAAGTAGCATGTTGTACAGTATTATAGTACTCCATGAACATGTTGAGAGTCAAATTAATGAACTTGTTTGATATAAGCATATCTCCATTCATGTGTGGATTGCAGACAACATGTTCTCCAATTTAAATATTTGAATGCAAGTAATATCGAAACATGGTTTATATGAGTATTTGATGCATAAAACGCGACCTCCCCTCTTAGGACTCTGCTCTCTCTCTCTCTCTCTCTCTCTCTCTCTCTCTCTCTCTCTCTCTCTCTCTCTCTCTCTCTCTCTCTCTCTCTCTCTCTCTCTCTCTCTCTCTCTCTCTCTCTCTCTCTCTTGACAATCTTCAATTCTATCCTTGCGCATCCAACACACAAACCTTTTTGGTCCCTATCCCACTCTCTCTCTCTCTCTCTCTCTCTCTCTCTCTCTGTGTGTGTGTGTGGGGGGGGGTCTTTCTAGTCCGCATGCATATATACTCCATCTACAGGTCTCTCTCGCACACTATGTATGATTCTCTAGTCCAAGCTAAATATCTTGGGTGCACTCATCGTACGCATGCAAATTCCTTGGCTCGTTGCCCGTAACTATCTCACGCACCACTCTGTCGTCTCGGAGCTCTTCCCTCTCTCTCTCAAACTCTCCATCTACCTGGGTCACACATACACATGCATATCTCACTCACACTCGATAGACCCATCTAAAACTCTATCTCTCTCCCTCGTTCTCTCTCCATCTCACACGCACACACACAATCTCATGCCTAGCCAAGTATGATGGTCTCTCACTCAAATGTAGGCACACGCAGTCCCCCCCTATATGTGTATGACTAGCTAATCTTAGTCTCCATCACAAACATGTGCATGGTCTATCTCGATTTCTCGGGGCATCTTTGTCTCTAATTTATCGTTTGTTGTCCCTTTCTCTTTCACACACATACTCTTTTTGCACACTCACTCATTCTCCTTCACACGCACTTGATCTCTCTCGACTTAGGCACTCTCTTCGGTCCATAGCATATAGATTTATTGAAAAGTCAAACATCACAAAGTTGGACCATGTACATGGAGAAAAACATTTACATCTAGAAAGGCAAACATATACCATTAGATTCATCATGAGATGCAGTTTTGTATGATGTATCTTTGGTATTGTAGATATAAATAACATTTGCGTAAACCTGATCAAAGTTTCCAAAGTTCGACTTCTAAAAAATTTACATGCATTGCATTATCGAGCGGATGGAATATCTCTTTCCCCCTCTCAGCTATCTGACGCACCACTCAGCCTTATTGGGGCTCCTCTATCTCTCTCAAACTTTATATCTCGCTGGTTCACACATACACATGTCTCGCTCGCGTTACATATAGACCCATCCAACACTCTCCGCCTTGTTCTCTCTCTATGTGACACGCACCCCCTAAGTACCATAATCCCTCACTCCATCATAGGCGCACGCACTCCCCCCCTAAGTATGATTATCTCTCACTAGCCATCTGGAACACATGTATTGTCTCCTTCCATCCATACGTCTATCTCGATATTTCTTGGGGTATCTTCTATCACGCGCACACCTTGTCACTCGGTCTCCCACCCATGTAATCTCATCATGATCTCCATGGGATCTCTCTATGACAAACATACACTCTCTCCTCCCCATGTCTGCATTTTCTCCGTACGTCTCTCTCGACCTCTCTCCCTTGTTTGTCAGACCCCTCTTGGCCACGTGCTAGGGGTCTTTCTCTCTCGGTTGCACACAACCACACACTATCTCCTCACCTTGCTTCCGTTGTCGAAGATGCATGTGTGATATGTTTGCATAAGACACACACGCCTTTTCTCTATTTTTATCGTGTGTTGTCCATGTCTCTTTCACACACGCACACACACTTTTTTCACTCACTCTTTCTATTTCTCTCTCTCTCTCTAGTTAGGGACTCTCTCACGTCCATAAGCATATGGATGTTTTGAAAAGTCAAACCTCAGAAAAGTTTGACCAGGTATATGTGGAGAAAAACATTTACATCTGGAACGATCATTAGATTCATCACAACATGTACTTACTTCATACTATCATTTATCTTTGGTATTGTGGATATAAGTAATTTCTTTATAAACTTGGTCAAAGTTTCAAAAGTTTGACTTTAAAAAAATGTTGGTACTACATTATCAAACGGAGGGAGTAGCTCTTTCTCTCTCTCTCTCTCTGCTATCTCTCATGGGCCTCCCCTCTCACTCGAACTCTCTATACTGACGGACTATACGCTCATTGTGTCAGCGTATAGCTCCGTATATTGTTTAGTTGACTGGTCAACCAGTCCACATGCTGCCTTGTCAGCTCGTGTTCTCTATCTTCGTGTGCTGGCCCATGTGGCAGTGGGTGAAAATAAGTAAACTAGAGGCCCATCTGACATGCGGTGAAGTACACAAAGTTGAAACCACTCGGGGTAGCACCCCGCACGCTAGTAAATTGAGGGCGCATTGAGGACACACTTATTCCGCGTGAAGGACGCGCTCGCGCACAATTCACAACTGTGCGGCGGTATGCACAGAAGGACGCACTTGCGCACACCCAGCAGGCCAGCACACAACACACACCAACACACGTGTACACCGGCGTCGCCGCCGATTGAGATGGACGGCGAGGCAGCCAACAAGCGGAGGCGGTTCGAGCCAAAACCGCATCCAGCAAGCCTTGACTTCATCAGCAGCCTCCCCGACGACATGCTGCTTGTCATCATCGGCCTCCTCCCCACCAAATCTGCCGTGCGGACCACCCTGCTCTCCCGGCGGTGGCGCCGTGTCCCCCTCAACCTCACCATCAATAGCTTCCTCTGCGAAAGGGATTGCAAATGCATGGCCGCAGTCTCCAAGATCCTTTCATCGCACCCTGGGCCAGCCAGACGCCTTGACATCCGCATGTTCAGTACGAACTGCAAGGTCCAAGCCAAGTTCGACGAGTGGTTCTTATGCCCCACCCTAGATGAGCTCGAGGAGCTCAACTTTGAAGCTGGATGATGCCGCTCTCTATCGTTGTACGTGATCCGCCTCACGCCAACGCTGCGCCGCGCCAGCTTCAGCTCCTGCTATCTTCCCCAGATTAATGTCGCGCCTGCCCTTCTTCTCCCTCAACTAAAGCAACTCCCTCTTCGACATTGGCATCTCGAAGCAGGCTATGGAGCACTTGCTCCGCAGCTGTACTACTCTCGAGTACCTTCGTCTTGAGCAGATCCACGGGTTCATTAGCCTCCACATCGCCTCAACGAATCTCCGATGGATTTATATGTCTTGCTGGCCCCGCAACAAGACATCAATTGGGAAGAGATCACTCCAGCTGTTCCACATTATAGTCATTGAGAATGCGCCTTTCCTTGAGAGATTGCTTGTATCTGATCTAGAAGGTCCAACAAAAATCAGGGTCATTGAAGCGCCGAAATTGACAGCGTTGGTGTACTCGTCTGCCAAATTCTCCGAACTCTTTATTGGATCCGTAATCGTTCAGGTACAGCACTCACCTTCTTCTCCATCTTCTTGAATTTCACATTTTTGAATTTCTTCTTGATGTATTTACGACCGTCTTCCAGAAAATGATTCCCACAAGCTTCACCCAGTCTATGCGCATAGTGGAGATCTTGGCAATAAAATCTATCGGCCCCAATCTGGATCAAGTTGTTGGATTCCTTACATGCTTTCCGTGCACGGAGAAGCTACTCATCGAGCTGAAACTTATTTCCTATTACTAAACGGTAATCATGACGTAGCTCAATTTTTCCTAATTTTCCCAAATTACGATGACAAGTGTAGTGTTCAAAATTGCATCTACACACTGCACCGAAAAAAAAAATTTAGTATCTCTTTCTCACGTGATCACCTGCATCGTTTTTTTGTTGTACTACTATAGTAGCCTAGGCTAGTCAGAGTGGAAAGTAACTTAGACTAGTAACTCTATGGTTACCCTAAGAGCAAGTACTACCTCCATCCTGGTTTACTCTTCCTATTTTGTAGTATCAAAATTTGACCATAGATTTAACTGACAAAATGTTAATGCATGTCACTAAAAATTATATCGTTGGATTCGTATTTGAACATAATTTCAAATGGTATAATTTTTGGTGACATGCATTGGCATTTTCTTAGGTAAATCTATTTTTTAGAAAAGGAGAATGACCCCCGACCTCTGCATCTAGGAGATGCATGCGGCCATTTTATTGATTATTCTCGAGGACCTTACAAAGTAGAACAAAAATATGCCTAAATCCGCCATCTTGGCATCTTAGGTAAATCTATGGTCAAAATTTTACACTAAATACGAGGTAGTACAAAAGTGGGCTATAACGGCCCTCCACTATGTAGGCCAAAACACGTGCCAAATTCACTTGTGATGCATTTGGCATCGATGCCCCTCCATTGCTCACCTGGTGCCCCAATCTGGATCACCTACTTTGCTCCGGTGCCAAATTAACTCACGCAATGAAAAAACACTTGCATGGGAGAGAGAGAGGACTGAGGCAATAAAAAACACTTGTTTGGAGAGTGAGAGGTTGGTGTAGTTAGTTTGATTGATTTGTTTATACATGTGGGTCTGTGTGCACAGCGGTGCCAACTCTCTCACATCGCGAGAGCGGTGCCAAAATCTTTTGATTTGACATTGATGCGTATTATGTGGCATACTTTTGAGAAATATGGCATCGGCCACATAGTGGAAGGCAACAAATGCTCAAGCTCTTCACGTGATCCTAGGTAAATGAGAGGAAAGAGAAAGAGAGAGAGAGAGTGAAAAAATATCACTATCCAGCCAACCCTATCGTATGAGCGAATGATATTGGTACCTCTTGATGACATGGCAATCTTATACAGCCAGTTGCTCTAATCTGTTCTCTTCTTTTGCAGATAAAAAAAGACCCGAAAGTGAAAAATGTGATGCACTATAACAATCTCATCGAATGCCTTGATCTCCATCTTACAGAAATTGATTTGATTGAATTTGTTTTTGAAACATCAAGTGGCCAGAGACTCGAAAATTTATTTTCCCATTAGTGACTTGTCAGGGCGGTAGATTTTAGTTTGTATGATAATGCTGCATCCACCTAAAGTAACGAAAGTTCTTATGTAAACTTCCTAGATTCCCTCTTCGTAGGTGCAGTATTACTCCTAACATTTGTAATATCAGTTTGAAACTTGTAATATTGCCGTGTCCTATTCCTGTGTTTTCAGAATCCTGCGAATCAAAGAGGTCCTGAGTTGGCGATGATGTTGCGCCTGCCATCTTTCACCAATAGCCGTCGGATCTAGATCCGATGCATACAAACCAAACTTCTCCAGTTTTGCAAAAAGATGTCCGCACTTGTTCCCTATTTACAAACAACTCCTTGCCTCTCACAATCAGCCTTATCTCCTCCCACCACATCTAGAAGGCCATGGAAAAATCTGGCGCGATGGCCGCTGCCGGGCCATCCACCCCCAATCTTGGTGTTCCGTGCAATGCACATGCATCTAAGCACTGGAAATTATGTCGAACACGGCTAGTTGTAAGAAGGCTAGCTCTATAGCCATGATGATAGTGACTGCAGACGGTGAGGCTGACTTATGTTATGCCGAACACGGTGCCTATACTCAGGTGTCATCTCCGGCGCAGGGTCTTGTCACTTCACTGCGAAGAGCAACACGTAATAATTTGGCAAACGGGTAGTACAGTGCTACTACATTGGTAGTACTACTACTAGTACTAGCACCACCGTCTGGATTTAGTAGTACTACCACGTCCATCTGGATTTAGTATTTGACTAGCAATATCTAGTAATGCATGTCACAAAAAATGTACTACTCCCTCTGTAAATAAATACATGGTGTATTGTTTTATTCCTTCCGGTGGATGGCTCAAATCTGAAGTCCCATCAATCAGACTACTATTGTACTCACCGAGCTCTTAGCTTTGTAAGCTACCAACAAAAAATTGCAATCAAAGACTACTATTTTACTCCCTCTGTACGGGTGCATTAGTCACGTTACGAAAACCAAATAGTAATCCCAAAACTTTTAGGCGCGGTGCATTAACTACCCACCTGGCCACCTCATTCCCTGTTTCTTGCCACGAAAAAAGAAATCACCCAATACAAATACGAGACGTGGGGTGCGTATGCATCCAATGACTTGAGACTACTCCCTCCGTCTAGGTGTATGACTAGCTACAATGAAGAGTAACATACATTAGTAACATAAACATATCCCTAAACTATGTTACTACCTTTCATAGTGGGTAGTAACATAAGTATGGTAACATGCAAAGCCTCATTTATTAGGTTATAGACTCATATTGCATTGGGACATGTCATGTTACAATAATAACTAGCTAATTACTCAAACTACCTCTCTCCTCATTAACTCATTGCCACATAAGCAAATTTGTTGAGTTGGACTCGATGTTACTCCTGAAGTTACTCCCACTATGGCTAGTCTAAGTCATCTTAGAGCAAGTGAAAAAGAGGAGTGGGCTCTCATGCAAGAGCCTAGCTATATGCGGATTCCTAGGCCGATATACAATAAATATTGAGAAAGAGAGAGAAGATGAGAAAAAGGTAGTACTCTTATAGCCAGTCTTATAGCTAACCTTATTGTATGAGTGGCTACAAGTGATGGCTCTACTATGACATGGCAACATCATATAGCCAGCAGCTGGCTATACTATTAAGTATTAACCATGCTCTTAGGTTGTGCACCGTGATCAAGACGAAGGGGAAACCGAGAGAACTTAATGTCTTTTTGCTAATTAATAGGATTACATGCATGTCATGTTTGGTAGTCTCAAGTCATTGAAAGCATGCACGGCCCACATCTCTCATTGGTTGATATCTCTACTCTTATAAAAAACGAGTTGGTGATGATGGTGTGCCTGCCATCCTGCAATATGGACCGTATGATCTATATCTGACGGATAGAAAGCAAACTATGACAATTTTGCAAAAAGATACCCGCACCCCTCTCCACATTTGCAGATAAGGACTTCCCTCTTTCATCTTCATCTCCCACGAGATAAACAGCTCGTATAAATGCATCTTGATGTTCCATGCAACGCATGGGCCTCTTGCTATGTCACGAAATAAGAAACGAGGATGGAGTTAATATACCATGCCTAAGTGTTTTGGGACAGAGGGGGCGCAACTTCATTGACTTACTGCACCTGCATTTGGGTGAATGACACGTGGGCCCAACAAGTGGCTGGCCCACCTGTCATACAGCCAAAAGGCGGTGCGATGAGGGCCGTGGAGTAGATGGCCAACACACACGTGAATGCAACACAGTCTGCACTTCTCATATAAAGGCTCCCGCCAGTCCAATCTATGAAATCCTATGCACCTACGCACCCTAACCAAAGGCAAGAGTGATCACTCCAATCGCAAGATCAGTTGACAAGAAGCTACACCCATGGAGGCAATGAGCGCGAGCATCAGCCGGCTGTGCCAGATGGTCTCCAGGTCGTGCTTAAGGCCGCCGGGCAGAGAGGCCGCTTGGACGACATCTTCGTCTCCTTGTTCGATAAGGTCCTCGTCGGCTTCCTCGACAAGTTCACTGTCGTCAAGAAGCTCACGGACGACCTTGAAGTACGCCTTCAGCCCACGCGCCCAGGCTCTGCGATGCCCGCCACCCTCAACGGCCTCTATGGTGACAACCTCTTGACGACCGGTGGCCTACGGCTGCCCGCCGTTGCGCCGGAGAATGTCCACCCCGAGGTCGCGCTCGCCGCGCAGCGCCTAGCGCAGCAAGACACCGTCGACATAATCACCCACGTCTATGCACAAATCGTCCACAAGGACTACTATGTGCCAGAGGAGGACGATAGGTCGCTGGCCTTCTTGAGCCACAGGGCAACCTTGGACGGCATTGTTCAGAAGCACGTTGAGCTCGCTGCCAATGCCGCTGCTCCTCACACGTCGGTTGGTGACCCGGTGCACTAGGGCGTGAGGATGTCGTTGATGGATCCGTATGTATCTTTATCTTTTCGTCAAATCCATGTAGTAGTATATGGTACTACTAGTAAATATCTTACCTTTCGCATCAACTTCATAATTTTCGTACGTACTACATGCATGAACCGCGCCAGAACCAAACTTCTCATTACTCTAGGGAAAATCGTTATTTCTATCTATCCGTCGCGCCATGGAGCAGAACCAAATTTTACAAGTTACAAGTTCAAAAGGAAAAGCCTGCTGTGCTCGCGTCGCACCCCCACACGGTTGGTCCGGCATGCTGGGAATGCGTGTTGTGTTGCATTTTCACTTACAACTGGGACCGAAGTTGAGCAACCGACTATCGGCAAACCCCCATCCCGCCCACCGCGTGATGGCTGAGAAAACAGGAGGGAGAAGAGATGGCTATAGCACGGACTCCAAGAAAATTGGTGCCGGATGGGACTCGTGTGGGTGGCGTGTGCCGTACTGCTAGACGTGAATGCTAGTTATGGCCCATGCCACCCCACTATATCGAGCCTATATCGAGGCGATAATGCTCCATCTACGAACAGCCTACGTGAAGTAACGTAATTTCCCTAACTATAATCCTCTCCCCCCTGATTTCAAGTGAGGCGGGCCCCAGCCACTAGTCTTCATCCAATTAACTACCTCCACATCAACCTTTACGTAAAAACCTCACGTAAGTTTACGTGGGTCTGGCATTAGTCATATCGAGGTGCTGGTTACGTAGAACAAATTTCCTGGAGTCCGTGCTCAGCCCTCCTCTATCTCTCTTCTCAGCCAGCTAGCAGACGCGCGGAGCCCATCGTCTGTTTGCTCACAAGTGCTCCCACATGTCAGTGAAAACGCAAGAGGACCCACTGAACCTGCACATCTTTCACCTTGACGTGCTGGTGATGAAAAAAAATCCAATAAAGATCTTCGATGGCCGCTTTTGGAGTTACTCAAGAGTAGTAAGATTCTATTTATAGTTTAACCCAAGATGCACATCACGTGGCTTCAACTACCACTCCATTTTGTTGCATGACATGGCCTGGATGTTGGATGTCCCATGTGTCGGCAAAAGGAGGAAGAACTCGACCAAATCTTCTCCACATTTAGACCGGAGGAGTAGGAAACACGGCAAGCCCTGTGCCTACATCATACTACGTACAAGCCCACCTCACGCAGTCATGCTATCACCATATTTCTCGGCCTCCGTGCGACACCTAGCTCTAGTTGATCTAACTAGAACTAACTATTGGTTGGCTCTATGTGATCTGGCAACTTCATACAATACGGATGTTGGCTATACTACTACGGCACTAACACTCCAAGAAGTGAGTCGAAAACCATTTATAAATTGAGTTTATGACATGCATATGCAAATGCACCATTCATTACATAAAACAAGTCATCAACACACAACGACAACGAGGATACATGTTGGATTATAAGTTAGTTCCAAAAAAACATTCTAGTAAATACTAAAGCTTTCCTTCTTTTCTTTTGTTTTTTGGTTACTTCTTGTAATCAACCTGTTGTAATTGTTCTTTATTTTAATAAAGTTTTGATCTGCTGTGGGGGTTTTGCCCCACAGATCCCAATAAAAAAATACTAAAGTTTTAATCACACAACAAATAACAAGCAATGAAATGAACTTCAACTCAACCACTCCTCGGCGTTGGAAACGCTTGCTTTGAACCAGAAGAGTTTGTCTCGGAAGGGCCAGCTACTGTCAATCACGAGAGCAATGCAGGACTGATCATCCAGGCTGAAGCGGCCTATTTCATGACCCATATTGTGATAGCCACGGTAGGGAAGCATAGCAATGTCCAAGGTATAGATACAGTTGGTTCTCATAAATGGTAGTAATGTTGTGTCAATAGCAGCTGGATCGCCTTTCACCATGATTGGGTAGTTTTGTCCAAGGAAGAGTGAGTTTCCTCCAAGAGTATCAATACTAAACTAGGGAGAAGGTGTTGGCGCTAGCACAGTAGTATCCATCCCGAATACCCTGCAACGGATGTTGGAATAGGTCCGGAGAGTGCGACCATGGGAGACAACACCTGCTTCCTTAGTCACATCAGCGGTGCCCTGTATACAGACAAGAAGAGGTGATCCATCGGAATAAGTTGCCAGGCGCCACTGAGTATATGGGTCCTCATGCTCGTGATCATCATCATCGTCATCTCCCCCTTGGTTATAAAAATTTTCAAGTATAGGTGGTGGAATGTTCACAGGACCTTGGAAACACAAGAAGGTTAATTAGTAAAGGGAAACTAGCTAACCCGCATGCATGTGGATGAAACAATTATAATTACGGTGGAAGACAAACGTACCGAAAGCATAAGGATTCCATGCAAAAACAGTGCCACGAGTGGTGGCAGCAAACACAAGACCCTCGTATTGAATTGCATCACAGTACTCATTCTTGTATAGAAACTGTTTTTTGATCAATATCCATCCAGTTGAACTATGAAGGAAGGCAACAAGCTTGTCGAAGATAGCAACAACTACATATTCCATTAAATCCCAAGAGCGGTCAGGAACTTGACAAATTGCTATCTTTTGTAGACAACAGTCACCATGACCGTAGTTGAAAGTACGGTCATAACCGGTGTGCTCAACCTCTGGGCAGTCTGAGATTTTTGGAAGTGGAACCCGGTGACGAGTGTACACATTCACAAGTTCCCACTCGAAGTTGGACCCAATATAAACAACCCAATCTCCATTTGCATCTGCCCAAGCCTTACCCTCAAGCGGTGGCATCTTAACATCGCACGTATCATTATCAAGAGGCACCAACTTGCACAAGGCGAGGCCTCCGTCATCCGCGCGCCAGTGAGCAGGGTCACGGTGAAGAAGATAGGGGAGATCAAACCGCTCCTGGACCCTTGGGTTCATTGTAATGATGTTATTAGTTGAGTCGAGAATGGTCTTGAACGAACCTGCCATGCTAGCCGAGGTGATGACGTCGCACCGATCAATGAGTTCCTTCACCACGTCATCATTCAGATTGGGGCAAGAATAACGGGGTCGTTTCCGGTCTGTTCCCTCCATGGAGAAGACGATCGAACAATGGCAGAAGGAAGGGAGAAGGCAAATGGAGGAGGGAGGAAGAGCGTGCGACAACAGTTCCAAATCGAGAGGGAAAGGCGAAGAGTCGGCGGATGGTTGCCACGGTACACGAAGAGGCGCCCCGGCCTACATAGACGTCCCTTCGGAAATTGTACAAAAGGACTCGCCGTCGTCTCACTGACATGTTGGAACGGGACCACATGTCAACGAAGAGGCTAGTGGGGAGCAGACGGTTGCCACAGAGGTCACACACTGATGACAAGGCCGTCCTGTCATACCTAGCGCCCGCACGGGATACCTTCCGTCCCCCACACGAGCGAAGCCACTTCGCACCCCCACACGGTTGGTCCGCCATGCCGCTAGGCCAACTCCAGCGCGTGCAGCTTGGGCGCGCGCTCGCTCAGCCCCCTTTCCCTCGACACCCCAGAGCTACCCAACCAGGGCTACGTGTTTTGCGCACTCGGCGGCCAGATTTGGAGCGGATCCGGTCGGGCTTGAGCTAGCCCGGCTGTGGGAGGCCGCGCCGCGCCATGGACTGGCCGGGGACCGGGCCGGAAGGCCCCGGCAAGGCCGCAAGGCCGCATGTAGGTACTGACTCCTCCTCTAGCCGCTTGGATCTACACCGTCAGCAGTCCGCCGGCAGATACTTGAATGGCGGTTGGTCGGGCTCGGTGCTGGCCCAAAAGCTCGTCGGTGCACTGTTGCCACTCTTTACGTGTGACGATTGCCCAAAGAAGGTCTTGCGCTATGTGTCTACAATGCCGGAACATCCCGGATGGGTGTTCATCAAGTGCTCAACCGATGGGGTATGTGCTACTTTAGCTTCAGTTGTGCTCTCGGATTAGACTAGTTGTGCTAACTTAAAATTTTATTGTGTAGAATGGATGCAAGTTTGATATTGGGAAGAAGAGTACATCGATCTATTGATAGAGCACAATTTAGTAGATGTTCTAGCACTTTTAGCTAGTATAGAGGCTAGAGATGAGACTAGTGCACTTGTTGATAGAATAGAGGCTAGACATGAGACTAGATGCGAGGAAGCAATGTCTACTTCTTTACACTCGAAGAAAAAAGAAGCACCCAAGATTGAGCCTCCGCAGATCAACAATGAATGCATCCAGAAGGCACTAATCCAACTTACAGGAGCAGTTATGGAAGTTGGATATCTTCTAAAATGTATAATTGTGGTTCTTGTTTTCTTTGGTCTTGCTTTTCTAGTCAAATTTTGGTGATGTATTTCCATGTACCAAAAATCAAATGATGAAAAAAAGATATGTGTTTGCAAAGAAAAATGTACGTAGCCAGGATGCATCCGCACGTTGGGCGCACGGCCACCGCATCCGAGAAATGGCCCAGACACGACCCCATTGCCCTACCCAAATGGACAGAATCCGGGCAAAACAGAGGTCCATTTGGGGTCGTGCGTTGGAGTTGGCCTTACAAGTGGGATCGCAGTTGAGGAAACTGACTATCGGCAAACCCCCACCTCGCCCGCCGCGCGATGGCTGAGTTAGAGAAACGACGAGGTTGAAGAGATAGTTGTAGCACGGACTCCAAGAAATATGGTGTCAGATGGAAGTCATGCTGGTGGCGTGTGCCGTACTCCTGGACGTGAATGCTTGTTCTGGCCCATGCCACCCTACTACATATATCGAGGATTCAAGCTACTGGTTACATACAGCGAACACATTAACATATGGCCCACCTCACACTGTGGCCAAATTTCCTAGAGTCTGTGCTAGGTTAAAAAGTGTTCTTTGTGAGGGTGGGTGGCTGGTCTCAAGTTAAAAACTTGTTGTATTACGTATACGTAGACATAGAGATAGTGCAATAGTTTTGAAAGTTTGAACCCAAACATCAGAATGCAATTTCTACTGGACTCATCCGGGACCTAGGATGATGGGATTCGCAGCTACAGTACACCCACCCGACGCGCGAAGCATGTGAAGCTAGTACAAATAGTAGTAGTACTATTGTTGATTGGACTCATCTGATAACCTATTGCAATGCACGTACAATTATGTATTCAGAAAATATATTTTTGCCTCGTCGCAGCACCCACTCAGAGAATCGACTCGAAAGCCATTCATAAATTTAGTAAGTTTATCACAGGCATATCATTTTATTACATACAACAGGTCATGAACCCACAACGACAACGACGATACATTCTAGTAAATACTAAAGTTTCCATCACACAACAAATAACAAGCAATGAAATGAACTTCAGCTCAACCACTCATCGGGGTTGGAAACGCTTGCTTTGAACCAGAAGTGATTCTCTGGGAAGGGCCGGCTATTGTCAATCTTGAGCCAACGCAGGACTGATCATCCAGGCTGAAGCGACCTATATCAGGACGCATATTGTAATAGCCAAGCTAGGGAACCATAGCAATGTCCAAGCTATAGATACAATTGCTTCTCATAAATAGTAGTAACGTTGTGTCAAGAGCAGCTGGATCGCCTTTCACCATCATTGGACAGTTTTGTCCAAGGAAGAGCGAGTTTCCTCCAAGAGTATTAATACTAAACCAGGGAGAAGGTGTTGGCGCTAGCACAGTAGTATCCATCCCGAATACCCTGCAATGGATGTTGGAATAGGTCCAGAGAGTGCGACCATGGGAGACAACACCTGCTTCCTTAGTAACATCAGTAGTGCCTTGTATACAGACAAGAAGAGGTGATCCATCGGAATAAGTTGCTAGGCGCCACTGAGTATATGGGTCCTCATGCTCGTGATCATCATCGTCGTCATCTCCCCCTTAGTTATAAAATTTTTCAAGTATAGGTGGTGGAATGTTCACAGGACCTTGGAAAGACAAGAAGGTTAATTAGTAAAGGGAAACTAGCTAACCCGCATGCATGTGGATGAAACAATTATAATTACGGTGGAAGAAAAAGATACCGAAAGCATAAGGATTCCATGCAAAAACAGTGCCATGAGTGGTGGCAGCAAACATGAGACCCTCGTATTGAATTGCATCACAGTACTCATCCGTGTATAGAAACTAATTTTTGAGCAATATCCATCGAGTCGAACCATGAAGGACGGCAACAAGCTTGTCGAAGATAGCGACAACACAAGCATTCCTATAACCCCAAGAGCGGTCGGGAACTCGACAAATTGCTATCTTCTGTAGATGACAGTCACCATGATTATAGTTGAACGTATGTAGAATACCGGTATGCTCAACCTCTAGGTAGTCTGAGATTTTTGGAACTGGAACCCGGTGACGAGTGTACACGTTCACAAGTTCCCACTCGCAGTTGTACCCAATATAAACAACCCAATCTCCATTTGCACCTGCCCAAGCCTTACCCTCAAGCGATGGCATCTTAACATCACACGTATCATTATCAAGCGGCACCAACTGGCACAAGGCGAGGCCTCCGCCATCCGCCGCCAGTCAGCAGGGTCACGGCGAAGAAGATAGGGGACATCAAACCGCTCCTGGACCCTTGGGTTCCTTGTAATGATGTTCTTAGTTGAGTCGAGAATGGTATTGAACGAACCTGCCATTCTAGCCGAGGTGATGATGTTGCACCGATCAATGAGTTCCTCCACCACGAGCGAAGTCACTTCCCGCCGACCCTCAGGTATGCTACCTCTTTTCGAACCATACCCTTGTTCTATTGCCCCATCTGGCACGTCGCTGCATGTGGATCTTTTTCCACTCCACCATCTTCCCAATTTACTATCCTCTGCTCTGCTGGTCACGCAGACGAAAACCTTAACTTGCACTATTAAAGGAAACCCTACTTCATGCAGACTAATCCATGTCTGGTTGAATAAGGAAAGGACGGGAGACTGTACTGTCCAAGAGACTAGGCATCAAACCCGCATCTAGGTTGAATAAGGGAAAATCAGTAGCTAAAGAGAACAAAAATGGGACGTAATCCACATATTCTGCCTAGATATTTGTTGCTCTGGGCAACCATACCTCGCTCACCACTCTATGCGTCCGTGGAGGTACATCGTACTGGTGCACCCACTATCCGAATGGGCCTCCCATGCTCTTATTGCCACTTTTTTGCTGTTAGTATAACGCCAACGGTCAAGTCAAGCAATGCTACTGCTAAAGTGATGCCACATTTAACTAATGTCGCACTCAGTCTAATGCCACCGATAAATTTAAGCAATGCCATTTAATGTCACTGGATTATTTCAGGGTTAGCTGTTGATTGTGGATGTATTAAAGATTTTTTAGCTAAGGCATTCTAATGTTGTTGCACAGCTAGTATACCAATGATGAATCTTGTTACTACCTTCAGATTTTTGCACTGTTAATGCTTATAGATTACATACCTCACTTTCATGAGATAACTCAATTTTTTTGTACAGTGTCAAGAGGAAAGGTCAAGAGTGGGCACCTCCTCCTCCGGCTGTTCTCTTGATTCATTCAATCAATTTTTTATGTTTGATCGATTATCAAGATTGGGATAGCAATTTTTAGGTCCCCTCGAGTTCGAAATGATATTTACCTTGAAGGTACATGGTTTGCAATTTTTTTATACTATCATTAGTTAATAATGCTAGTTACCTTAAGAATTTTGTATTTGATTTAATACTCTTGCACAGCTAGTATACCAATGCTGAAACTTGTTACCTTTACGTTTCGTATTGTTAATTCTTATAGAAATCTTCCAATGCTAGAGCTTATGGAAATCTGTTGATAAAACCATTGTCTTGTACCACTGTAATAAAATAACTACTCTACTGTTGCACTAGCCACTGGATTAGTGTATATTTGTACTATTCGAATGGTGTTGCATTAGCGTATGGACATGTATAAAGTGTGGCAAGCTTTCCCAGATATGTGCTCAAGAAAACTACTACCTATTTTTCTAAATACTAGACGTTTGGGTACTTTTAATAGAATTGCAAAAACGTCTTATATTAAGGAACAGAGGGTGTAGAGTTCACTCAAATTATCACGGTAAAGCTTGTCACACCTTTGTTAAAATTAATGTTCATTATGTTATCGGAGGAGGTTTGTATGTTTGTCTCTAATGCCTGTTGACTACATACCTGACATCATGATGTAATACTAAGGCATTTCCTTGTGTACAGTGTCACTGAATTGTCAAGGCGGTGATGGCATTTTATTTTAGTTGAATTGCACAAAATATGCTTAAAAGAAGAGGAAAGGTCAGGAATGGCTCAATTTTTCAGAAAAAACTATGTATGCCTTCCTGACATCAGCCGTTGTTGCCTTATTTATTCCTTCAAACAGGTGGTTAGAAATAGTCTTGCTACCTTTTCTCATTAAGAAATTAGAACGCTTATATTTGTGAGTCTATGCTTCAACTAGTGCCACTTTTATAGTAATCACACTTTCAATATCTATGCAAACAGGGATGCTTGATTTTAGTGGAACTGCACAAAAAGTCCAAATGGTTCAACATTAGGAGCATGTTTTCTTCCAAACCTTTATATCCAATTGGTGGCACTATGAGCTGTTCATTACGAAGGTACATGGTTTGCTACTATCTTGCTACTCTTTTTGTACTGTCATTAGATAGTAATACTACTGGTTTGCATGTGAATTTATTGGCAGGGTGGACTTACATTGGAGGTGCAGGATAGGATTCAATGATTGGATGCTCGACCGCCTGGCGGAGGAGCAGTGTATCGCCGGTTTGCGCCGCCAGCGGGACATGGAGCACCAGCGCACCGACGCTCTGAATCGCGAGCAGAGCGCCCGCAACTAGGCCGACTACGTGGAGGCCGGCGCCTGGCAAATAGCCCTGGAGGCTGTCCAGACGCATAGCGTTAAATGGCGGCGAATTTTACTACAAGCTCGTCAAGTGGGTTTCCCGCTTAGAAGCCGAAGCTTCGGTGGACCACGCCGGCATGGAAAGGGCCAACGCGCGTGAGCAACGCGCCCTATCGCACCTCTGGCAAGTCCGAGGCGAGGCGGAGGACGCCGGTGCCGGCGTTTAGCGTGTACCGCAGATGGCGGCCGGCATCGTCTAGTTAGCTAAGAGTAAGTTAGTACTTGTACACTACTAGAGTATTAGTGGGAGTAGATAGTTAACTTGGCTATGATGATTGTCAACCTGGAAGTTCAGTACTCTATATTTTGATTGGGCCTGTTACTTTGCTCTAAATGTTGAACTTTCTGTTTGAGCATATGGAATGGGCTGTTATTTTTTTTAAATGGGTTGTACTCCCTCCGTAAACTAATATAAGAGCGTTTAGATTACTATTTTAGTTATCTAAACACTCTTATATTAGTTTACAGAGGAAGTATTTGTCAGCCACGGGTTTAGAGGCTGACTTGTGGGCCTACCAGGTTGACGCGTACACAATCAGGAGATGATTGTACATGGAGAGGATGACAGCAGGGACCCACCAAGGTCATGGTAGTACGCAAGCAAGTGCCTCCTTATTTTAAACCAATAAAAAATGGCACCTCCTAATGGATTTCTGACATCTGGGTCCCATCCCATTGTCAATGTAGTCAATAAACGAGAGAATTGCACAACGAGCGGCTGACACTAGGGACCCAGCAGCTCGCCCAGTTATTTTTATTTTGGGTTAATTTGATAAATGCCACTCCAAATTCGGTGATTCCGAGAAATGCCACTGCAATTTCCAAACTTTGAAAAATGTCATTTCCAGTGCCATTTTCCGAAGTCAGGAGTGGCGTTTTTCAAAGTTTGCAAAAATTGCAGTGGCGTTTTTCAAAGTTTGCAAAAATTGTTGTGGCATTTTTCAAAGTTTAAAAATTGCAGTGGCATTTTTATGAATCGCCATAATTGGAGTGGCATTTATCTAATTTGTTTTTGAGACGGAAGCAGGGTGTGAACTGGGCTGTGCGGGGCACTCTGGCCTGTCTGGACAACCTTTTCTTTTATGTTTACCAAAGACCATCCCGGTAGTTTTTTCTTTCTTTCTAAAAATGGCTAGCCTAGTTTTTTTTTATTTGTCAAGTAAGTCGCTTTGTCAGGCCTGTTGGGATGCAAATCTTTCAAGACGAGGAGAGTTTCATTCGGCTGGCCGAGAAAATGGCCTATCAGCAATGAGAAATGGGCTGTACATTTTTAAAACACATCAAACCGGAAATTAGTTTCAAATTTATTTTTTTTCATTTTGAGATTTTAAATTGCATTGATTTTTATGCGTGAACAATTCGTTGCATTTTATATTGATATACATTTATTTCTAAAATCAGTTTGAATGTGACTCGAAATTTCGGGATTAAAAACAGTTCAGACCGCATCAAAATATGCAAAATTTCCTATACTTTTTTAACCGTGGCCACAATATGGGCTGTAATGCTAAGAAAAAGAATATGGGCTCAAAAAACCCTTAAGAATTAGCAAATGGGCTATAAATTATTAGAAAGAATGGCATATGGGTTGTATGCTGTTTTCCACAGATTTGAGGCTTTCCTAAAAAAGGTTGGCCTTAAAAGCGTTGGATCGTTGGATGTCCATCCAACGGTCGTCGTGCTTCTTCAATCTCCGCTCTTCCTACCCCAGCCGCTCAAACAAGAGCCGGCGGGATTGCCTGCTCCCTCCTCCTGCGGCCGGCTGCGCTTCCGCGCATGCCTCACCGCCCCACCGTACTCCCATCGCTGGCCTAGCCATCTCTCTACTCACCCACACCTGCTGTTATTCTCCGGCGACGGCAGACGAACCAGCAAACCCTCGTACTCCCCTCCGCGTGGGAAACAACTACCGAGTCTTCCCTGGCTCTGTGTCTTTCCCTTCGCCTCATCGTCGTCCACCGCCCTGGTGCTCTCGGCGCGGCGTGGTCAACGTGGTCAACGACCGACATGTATCTGAAGTGGACTGTACGTGGAGAGGCTGATAGCTGGGTCCATGGCCGCACGCAAGGAAATGCCTCCTTATTACGCGCAAAATAATGATTCATCTACCTAACATCTGGGACCCACCGTAAGGACCTCTGTATTTCGTGAAAAAACGTTCCCGCCGCTGACAGCTCGGACCCACCAGCTATATCTTCGCACGCAAGGAAGTGCCTCCTTATTACGCACAAAAAATGAATACTCCCCCTGCTAGCTGGGACCCAGCATAGTGGGAGGCTGACTTGTGGGCCTACTAAGTTGACGGGGATGGGGGGCTTTGTCAACTTAGTCAATACAAACGATTCTAGCTCCAGCGACTGTACGATGTCCATCCAACGGCCGTAGTGCTTGTTCGACCTCTGCTCTTCTTGCTCCAGCTGCCCAAAGCAGCACCGGTCGTGCCGCGTGCTCCTGCCTTCCATGGCCGGTTGTGATGCCGCGAAGGCCTCACCGCCCCCTACTACTCCCACCGCTGGCCTGGCCATCCCTCTACTCACCCACACCCCTTGTTATTCTGTGGCGACAACAGCCTCACACTGCAGCCAAACTAGTGAACCCTCGTACTCCTCTCCGCGTGGGCAACCACTGCAGCGTCTTCCCTGGCTCCACGTTGTCCCCTTCCTAGGCCTCGCCATCATCCACCGCCCTGGTGCTCTCGGCGCGGTGTGGTCAACATGGTCAAGGAACGACTTCCATCGGAAGAGTATCAGACGTGGAGAGGTCGATACCGGTCCACGGCCGCAACAAGGAAGTGCCTCCTTATTACGTGGAAAATAATGATTCCTCCACCTGACAGCAAGGAACCACCGTACGGGCCACCGTATTTCATGAAAAAAGCGTTTCCCCCCTGACTGCTGGGACCCACCAGCTACATCTTCGCATGGAAGGAAGTGCGTGACAGTCGGGACCCACCTGGTTGAAGCGTACGTAGCGTTGTCATTCTGGTCGCGAACGTGTACGTACATACTGGTCGATGTAGAAGCGTGCACGTGTCATAGTAGAGGCGCGCACGTAGCATGTACACGTACGTACAGTGGCCAGGGTGCAAGAAAGATAATATGGCCACGTACGTACATACGGGCGGGGTCTCGAATGCCTACTCGCGCATACGTACGGCCAGGGCTTGTGTACATGGCTGGGTCAGAACAGAGAAGCTGCATCGTCGTCGTGTTCATGGGGAGGCAACCGGCTGGGTCGGAACGGAATGCGTCATCCTGTTCATCGGGAGCCAACCGGCTTGGACGGAACAGCCGATGGAAACGAGGCCTGGCGTACCACAGAACGGAGGAAACGGCCTTGTGTTCGACCGGCCACGGTCGAAACGGGATCCTATTCATCGGGAGGGGTCTGGCGTACCGCAAAACGAAGGAAATGGACGTCCTACGATCGAAACTAGGTCCTGTTGATCGGGAGGGGTGTGGCGTACCGCAAAACGGAGGCAACGGACCTCCTACGATCGAAACGGGGTCCTGTTGATCGGGAGGGGTGTGGCGTACCGCAAAACAGAGGAAACTGACTTGAGTTGGAGCGCTACGGTCGAAACAGGGGTCCTATTCATCAGGAGGGGTGTGGCATACCGCAAAACAGGACTCCACGGGTTACTGTTCATCTCCACCGTCGACTGCCTCCACGGGCTCCTATTCATCCACCGTCAGCTGCCTCCACGGGCTCCTGTTCATCCACCATCGACCTCCTCCAGCCTCCACCTGCGAATGTTCATCCACGGGCTCCTGTTCATCCAGCCTCCACCGCTCCTCCACCGGCTACTGTTCAGCGAGCCCTCTCCACGGGGTCCTGTTCAACCACCCCTCCACGGGCTACTGTTCATCCAGACCTCCACCGACTACTGTTCAACCAGCCCTCCACCGGCTACTGTTCAACCAGCCCTCCACGGGGTCCTGTTCATCCAGCCCTCCACGGGGTCATGTTCATCCACCGGCTCGATCGATCGGGGTACTGTTCATCCAGCAGCAACGGCCTTTACTACCACGGGGTCCTGTTCATCCAACCCCCCACCGGGAACTGTTCATCCAAACCCCCTCAACAATGCTCACTGTTCATCCAGGGAAGGAGGCAACAGTGTTCGATCGGCTTCGATTAGCGGCAGCGGCGAAAGGAATCGGGTTCGATTAACGACAAGGGACCGATCGATCGCTCGGGTTCGATGAATGCGAGTTCGCGGTAATCGCCGGATTGATTAGAGCCCAACGCCTCGCTTCGGGTTCGATTAGAGCGCAATGCCTCGCACACACGCAGCAGACGTCACGAGAAACGCGCATCGCTCGGGCCCCCACCGCCCACCGTAACCGGAACTCCCCGATATTTTCCTCGCCCTCGCTTCTACCACGGTTTTTTCATCATGGACGGCCCAAAGAATGTCATGCAGCTGCGTCTCCGGCCCGCCCAGGACGAAAAGCCCATTTTCTGTCATGATTTTTGTCATAGAAGTATGACCCCACCACATCTATGATGATACTGGGTTTTGTCAAAATTATCGTCATAGAAGTGCCATAAGTATGACAGAAAAAAATTCGTTTGGCCCATAATGTTACGGATGTGTTTCTTTTTTGTAGTGGGGTCAAGCATCAATTTGCTGCAATTCTTCAGAACATGACAGCCACTCAAAATACTGTGAAATAAGAATCACTACTATTTGCATGAAGTCCTTGACTGCACTTGGGCTATTCTGTCTAATCTCTATAGTGTTGAAGATCTCAAGGAGATGGAATTTCAACAGGACTTTGACTGGGCACATCCACCTTCGAAGAAATTCAAGAAGGTTAAAGTCCCTCAGCTGGTCGCCAGCTCATATTCTTCATCATGCGAGACTGATGAAGCTGAAGACTTGAACTACACCGCGGCAGGCCCTACTCCAACAGAGGACCCCAACAACGCTGGCGCTCCTCCATTGACATCATGATGATATTCTTCAGGGGCGTTAGTCCTCATTTTTCGTCCCTTTTGGTCATTGATGACAAAGGGGGAGAAATTTGAGTTATTCTGCAAGCGGGTCTCTTATATGGGCGTTTTTTTTGTTAAGTTACAACTCTTGCTCTTCTGAGGTGTTTGCTCTGATGAGTTGTAAACTTAAAGTCCTATGGTGCTCTGACTCTTTTGAACTGCTTTTCTGCATGCTTATTCCTCAAGTACCTTAAATGCACGCATGCTGAATTCGTCAGAGTCCATATTTCATCATGAATTTCAAATTATTCATATTATATGTTAAATGCATGTATGAATTACAAGATATAGGGGGAGATTTCCATGATTCTACTCAACAATGTGCATTTGCTATTCAAAGCAAATTCCTCAAATATGCACATCTTCAGGGGGAGTTCTTCTATATCTTGCAATCAAATTCCTCAATATCTGTATTTACACTTCATATGTTTATCCCCGTTGAAAACTTAACCTATATTGTCACCAATCACCAAAAAGGGGGAGATTGTTAGTGCATCTAGTGCCCCTTAGTGATTTGGTGTATTGAAGACTTATAGGTTAAGGGACTAATGTGTTTGTGAGTGTACACAGGTTCTATAAGTCTATGAGGAGTTTCATATTTACGATGAAAGTCGACACCTAAAAATTAATGCCTTCAGTTGAAGACTTTGGTTTTCTTGAAGACTTTGATAGTGAGGAAATTGGTGTGACCATGAAGACTTGATATTCATGCGAGGAATATGAAGCGTGAAGACTTTTGTTTTCATAGTTTCATTTTATCTTTCTTGAGTCATAGGAAACACCGTATTGTTAAAGGGGGTCGAGGTAAAACTAAGGAAAAGTTTCCAAGTGATGCTCATCTCAAAATCCTACACCTACCCAATCCTTTCGAGTGAAGCCATTGGAAATCTCATACAGTTCACTCAATTTCTTCAGTGACAGGGATGAAGATCTTCTGGTCTCTGAGGAATTTGTTCTGACTGAGGAGTTAGGAATTCGCTAGTGCGGATTGCCTACAAGTGAGGAACATGATAGCCCTAAGGAATTTGACACTCAAATTTCCGACCGTTGATGTGCTAAGCACCAGCTGTCCCAAAATATCTACCCACCTAACGGTCATATCATTGAAGGACATTTATGTCTTATCATGTCGGGCTGCTCCCTAGGCTATACATAGCTGCCCCCCTACAACCACTAGTTGGTTGGCTGCTCCGAGAAACTAACACTTGTCATTGAGAGCATTCCATCCTCCAAGGACTTTGCGCGAAAATCATCAGTGAGGAAAACCCAAAACCAAACACCTACAAACCCCAAGTGATTGAGCATCACTGAAGAGATTGTACCTGTGTGGAACCGATGCTTGTTACCTTTGAGGACCGTGCATCCTCCAGATGGTTAGGCGTCATGGTCTAGAGCATCCAAGAGGAAATTGTGGATCGCCGAGTGACCGAGTCTGTGAAGCTTTGGGAGTCACCTGAAGACTTACCATGAGTGATTGGGCGAGGTCTGTGTGATCTTAGCTCAAGGAGAATACGGTGAGGATTGTGTGTCCTTAGGTTTAAATACCTAGCCGCTCCAACCAGACGTACGACTGTCACAACAGTTGGAACTGGTCTACCAAATCATCATCTTCACCAAGCTACTGGTTCTATTTCCTCAGCCCTTTCATTTCCTCATTCATGTGTTGATGAACTTGATCGTTACTGTTTGAAGACTTCGGCTGAAGACTTTCTCAATTTCCTCATTCCTAATTCTTCAATCACTTTGTCTTCAGCCTGCTTATCCTGTTTACACGCTACTTACTTTGTATTCTTATGTTTCATTTGATCGTTACTCTTTTCACTTGTGCTACTGTTCTGTTATGCATGCATCTGAGTAGTTATTCCGATGCTAAGTAGTTTGTTTCTTAGGAATTTCCTCTCCTAGAAATTCCTCAATGACGAATTTGTAAAAACCGCCTATTCACCCCCCCCCCTAGTCGATATAAGGCTCTTTCAAATATCTTTATCGGTCGAACCGTAATGACAACATACGTTATTCCCTTTGTCATCGGTATGTTACTTGCCCGAGATTCGATCGTCGGTATCTTCATACCTAGTTCAATCTCGTTACCATCAAGTCTCTTTACTCGTTCCGTAATACATCATCCTGTAACTAACTCATTAGTTACTTTGCTTGCAAGGCTTCTTATGATGTGCATTACCGAGAGGGCCCAGAGATACCTCTCCGATACTCGGAGTGACAAATCCTAATTTCGATATATGTCAACCCAACAAACACCTTTGGAGATACCTATAGAGCATCTTTATAATCACCCAGTTACGTTGTGATGTTTGATAGCACACAAGGCATTCCTATGGTATCTGGGAGTTGCATAATCTCATAGTCGAAGGAATATGTATTTGACATGAAGAAAGCAATTAGAATAAAACTGAACGATCAATATGCTATGCTAACGGATGGGTCTTGTCCATCACATCATTCTCCTAATGATGTGATCCCGTTCATCAAATGACAACACATGTCTATGGTTAGGAAACTTAACCATCTTTGATTAACAAGCTAGTCTAGTAGAGGCTTACTAGGGACACGGTGTTTTGTCTATGTATCCACACATGGATCAAGTTTCTGGTTCATACAATTCTAGCATGAATAGTAAATATTTATCATGATATAAGGAAATATAAAATAACAACTTTATTATTGCCTCTAGGGCATATTTCCTTCAACTTGCACTTCATACAATAAAGAGACAACCCTAAGGCTCCTGCCGGTTGTCGATATTACAAAACATGATCATCTCATACAACAACGTATATCACATCACGTCCTGACCATATCACATCACAACATGCCCTGAAAAAACAAGTTAGACATCCTCTACTTTGTTGTTGCAAGTTTTACGTGGCTGCTATGGGCTTCTAGCAAGAATCGTTCTTACCTACGGCAAAGATCACAACGGTGATTTATCAAGTTTGTTGTCTTAACCTTCTTCAAGGACCGGCCGTAGTCAAATTCGATTCATCTAAAGTAGGAGGAACAGACACCCGCCAGCTACCTTTATGCAAAACAAGTTGCATGTCTGTCGGTGGAACCGGTCTCATGTACGTGGACATGTAAAGTTGGTCCGGGCCGCTTCATCTTATAATACCACCGAATCAAAATAAGACGTTGGTGGTAAGCAGTATGACTATCATCGCCCACAACTCTTTTTGTTCTACTCGTGCATATCATCTATGCATAGACCTAGCTCGGATGCCACTGTTGGGGAACGTTGCATGGAAAACAAAAAATTTCTATGCACACGCAAGATCTATCCATGGAGATGCATAGCTACGAGAGGGGGAGAGCATCTTCATACCCTTGACGATCGCTAAGCGGAAGCGTTTATCAACACGGTTGATGTAGTCGTACACATTCACGATCTATCCCGATCAAGTACCAAACGTATGGCACCTCCACGATCAGCACATGTTCAGCTCGATGGCGTCGTCGCCTTCTTGATCCAGCAAGAGGGGCGAAGTAGTAGATGAGTTCCGGCAGCACGACGGCGTGGTGACGGTGTTGGTGAAGAACAATCTCTGCAGGGCTTCACTCAGCACAACGGAAACTATGACGGAGGATAAACTAGAGGGACGGGGTTGCTGACACACGGCTTGGTGTATCTTGATGTGTTCCGAGTGCTAGCCCTGCCCCTCTATTTATATGTTCATCCCTGGGGTCGAAACTTGGAGAAAGAGCCTACTCAAAGTCGGTTTTACCCACAAGGAAGAGTCCTTCTCGTACTTCCAGGACCAGACGCCACAGTCCTCAGCGTCTGGCCCAGACGCCATGGGCCTTGGCATCTGGCCTAGGGCCAGACGCCAGGGTCTTCGGCGTTTGGACTCTGACCTCTGTAGAACATCCTTTTGCACCGACCTAAGGCCCCGTGGGCCTTACCCCTTGGCCTAACCATATCATCCTATATATCAATCTTTACCTCCAGACCATTCCGGAGCTCCTCGTCATGTCCGTGATCTCATCCGGGACTCCAAACAACATTTGGCCACCAACATACATAACTCGTATAATACTATATCGTCAACGAACATTAAGCGTGCGGACCCTACGGGTTCGAAATGATGTAGCCATGATCGAGACACTTCTCCGGTCAATAACCAATAGCGGAACTAGGATGCCCATATTGGTTCCTACATATTCTATGAAGATCTTTATCGGTCGAACCTTATGACAATATATGCAATTCCCTTTGTTTGTCGGTATGTTACTTACCCGAGATTCGATCGTCGGTATCTTCATACCTAGTTCAATCTCGTTACCGGCAAGTCTCTTTACTCGTTCCGTAACACATCATCCCGTAACTAACTCCTTAGTCACTTTACTTGCAAGCTTCTAGTGATGTTGTATTACCGAGAGGGCCCAGAGATACCTCTCCGTCATACAGAGTGACAAATCCCAATCTCGATTCACGCCAACTCAATAGACACCTTCGGAGATACCTGTAGAGCATCTTTATGATCATCCAGTTACGTTTTGATGCTTGATATCACACAAGGTATTCCTCCGGTATCCGAGAGTTGCATGATCTCATGGTCGAAGGAACATGTATTTGACATTAAGAAAGCAGTAGCAATAAACTGAACGATCATATGCTAAGCTAATGGATGGTTCTTGTCCATCACATCATTCTCCTAATGATGTGATCCCGTTATCAAATGACAACTCATGTCTATGGTTAGGAAACCTTAACCATATTTGATCAACGGTATTTGTTTATGTATCCGCACATGTATTTAAGTTTCCGGTCAATACAATTTTAGCATGAATAATAAACCTTTATCATGGTTTAGGAAATATAATAATAATCATTTTATTGTTGCCTCTACGGCATATTTCCATCAGCGCGCCACAACCTATCTGCGTGGATGCACCTATCTTGCTCGGCGGCGCATCATCGATCATGTTGTGCGGCGAGCTGCAGCCTCTCGATGTTGATGCGCCTATCTTGGTCTGCGGTGTTGTTGCGCCCTGCGCCAAGGGTCTGCTCATCCCTAACGATGACGCGCACCACGGCATCGTCCATCGCGTTGCTGGGGATGCCTCGGCCTCAACGAGCCATGGCGCCTGCACCGGCTCGTTTTTCTCGCCGAGGAGGTTGATGGTAGAGGCGGCTCTTCGGTCGGTTAGCATGCTTGGAAAAGGTAGAGGGGCTATAGGCTGCGCTTGTGCCTCCGTGTGTCGCATGCCACTTAGGCTTATGCGCAATCGCTGGTGGTGGGAAACTGATGGGAAAGTGGCGGGAAATGGTGGCATGTTCATATAACGCCATCAATTAATGAAAACTTAGCAACGAAGGAAGCCTAACACGACCCGCGTGCGCATATTGCTTCCCCACGGGTGTGATCGATATACTCGTGTGCCCAATAGAGCACACAATTCACACTAAAGAATATATGTTGTTGTCCTGTCCACAAAGCATAGATGTTGTGACTGAGCAAATCACATCCCAAATGATTAAGCTAAGGAACGTGTTGGTAATGATTTCAAGAATCACAGAAAATTATTCATTAGCACGTGTTTGCCCATAATACATACAACTTATTAACATGAATTGTCTGTTTTATTACCAGTCTTTCCATATAATTTTGATTACTGACATATTTCCTGATTATACACACATCTTGTTGTGGCGAATTGTTTGTGTTATTTTGGCTCATCGCAAGAAGTTCATCCGAGTGACATGTATGCCGTATATCGCACACATCTTGATCAGGGTAACCATTATTGTTTTTTTTTGCTTATCGCAAACAATTCCTATGGATCAATTATATGCCTCGTATCACACACGCAACTATTATCTGAATCATGCTTGATGGATCAGCCATCCACACAGTTCATTTTATTGATGACGATTTTATTACAATATCACTTGCGATTAATGCATCCCACAGGTCGAATGGTCTCTTGTACATGTGTCATCTTAAAACATTTCTGTAGTAGCGTAGACACCGACCACTCGGCCCCGCTGCTGCCCATCATTAGAAAAACAGAGTATCTCCCGCACGATGGTGATCGGATTTCTCACTGGCGGGTGAGCGGCACGCAGCGCACTAGTCTGGAGCCTGCCTATATGGAATCCAACCATCGCCCTCATCGGCAAGCAAAATTGCTCTGCTACGCATCGGGGAGGAGAATCAAAATCTGAGTCTCCTTGGCGGATCCTGCTCTCCGTCGCGCGCTTGTGCTCACCATGGGTTAGGGACCGGCAGCTGCAGGGACCAGAACGTGCGCCATTTCGCCCTCTGCGCTGGAGACCTCAAGCTCGCCTCCGCCCGTGCCCAAGCGACTATCTCTTCTAGTGAAGTTGATTCCCTAGGCACCATCCGATCCACCTCCACACAAATCCTGGTGACGAGTTTCTGGATCGAGTCGCGGTGAACTGGCCTTCGCATCGTCCGCGCCATGCACGCTCGATGCATCTCTCTGCCATGGCTTCCTCCGTGCAAATCCCCCTTCTCCCCTCGTGCTCCATCTCTCTCCCGCACAGCGAGGCCTGTAGGGTGCGGCGCACTGGTAAGAGGACTGGTGTTCGGTGGTTGGGGGGCTAGCTGCGGGCAGGACGCCGACGAGGATCACGGGGGTGGTGGAGGGGATAAGAGCATCTTCAGCAATTCGGCCCACCGGGGGTTGAAATAGCATCGCCTAGGGGCGTGCCCGCGAAAATATTGGCATCGGGGCGGTCGGTTTCCCATCCGCCGCCCCAAGCTCACCCTAAACGTCACTTTTAAAAAAATAAATTCGGCCAAAATTTGACTAAACACGACACATTTTTGGCTAAATTAGGCGATTTCATTGATGTTTGTACATAAAAATTTAAAAACATAATTTAAAAACTTAAAAAGATAACTAAAACCCGCCGTCCGCCGCCCCTCCTACAGGCCGAAGAGCGCGTCGAAGGCGTTGTAGTCGCCGTCGTCGTCCTCCTCCTTCACGCCGCCGCCGTCCTTGCTACACCCCTGCCCTAGGTCGCCTTGGCGAACGGGTTTGGTTGGCGGCGGCGATGGTGCGCCATCGTCACTATCCTCGAGGACGATGACGCCGTCCTCATCGCGGCCGCGGCGCCAAGCAGCAATCTCTTCGAGGGCACGGCGATGGCGCTCCGTCTCCAGCGGGAAGTAGTCCTCGCGCGCCCACTTGAGGGCGGCCTCGTCAGCGGCTGCCATGTCGTCGGACTCGCTCTTCACAACGACGAGCCCCGGCTCCGTAGTCGGCTTGACGAGGCGGGAGGAGGAGGAGCCACGGCCGCCCTCGTTCATGACGAGGGTGCCATCAAGTGCGCCGCCCGGCAGCGTCTCCCACTTAGCCTTGTGGCGGCAGCGCCGGCGTCTTGGAAGCGGCGAGGAGGAAGGGCGACCCACCGCCATGCGCCTCGGCGACCATATGCCGCCGCCCGGCGGGGACAGGGGGCCGGAATCGGAGCGGCGGTGGTGTCGTCCTCAAGGTGCTCGAGGACGAAATGCAGCGTCCGCCCGGGGACGCCCCACCACAGGCGGCAGCCGTCGGCGTTGTGGTGACCCCTCACTGGCGCGTTGTGGGTGGAGGTGACCTACTGCTCGTGGCAGCGTTGGATGTACACCGCCCAGCTGGCGTGGTTGTTGGCGGCGTACTCCGGGCGGTCGCTCACCTCCTCCTGCAGGGAGGCCAGGACGCGTGCGATCTCGCCGTGGAAGCGGTCGGCGTCTGGCTGCGGGGGGACGAGGACGCCTCCGGCGCTGAGCCTCCACCGCCCCTGCACGCGCATGTCAGGCGGCGTTGGGTAGTTCGCCTCGTGGAGGAGGGACGCCTCCCACTCGTGCAGGGTGCGGCGGCCGAAGCTGTTGGTCGCTGCACTGTCGCCGGGGAAACGCTCTCCCATCATCGGTGGATGTAGACGGCTGGAGGCGAGAGAGAGAGAGAGAGAGAGAGAGAAAGAGAAAGAGAGAGAGAGAGAGAGAGAGAGAGAGAGAGAGAGAGAGAGAGAGAGACGGGATGGGGCACCGGCGACGAGAGAGGGACTGCGGGCCGAAGGAGACTGCGTCCACCGACAAGGGAGGGGGGTCTTTTTATAGCCACCGGGGGGGTTGCCAGGCGTGTGTGTACGCGTGGCGGGAAGGGGACGGCGCGTCATCGTGTCATCACTGCGTCGCCCGTGAGGAATCAATGGAAGGCTGACCGGCGGCAGCCTTGGCATTGATTCCCCGTGGGAAAACGAGGCGATGAGGAAGACGAGACGCGGCTGGTCACTGACTCGGCAGGCCCACCAGGCTTTCGCGCCAAAAACACTTCCCCCGGCGCCCCCAGCGTGCCAAGTTCAGCCTGGATCCACCGGCGCCAATTTTAAGCCTGACTGACGAAAAATGAGCTTCTGAGGACGCGTCTGGACCCCCTTTTTAGCACCGACGCTAAGAAGGGGCCTTTGGGGCATGTTAGGGGTGAGGCTGGAGATGCTCTAAAGCAAGTCGCCAGACCATACATTTCAAACTCCCTTCCCTCCTCCTCCGCTATTTGTACCCTTAAGAAATCCGTGCGTTTGCTTTTGTTTTTGCACATGTGGCTTGACACCACGAGAACATACCCACCGCATATGTGTTATAATGGTTTCAGCTTTTAGGTTGGCAGTTATCTGAGTTTTTGTATGTCCATTTCAGTGCTCATTCTCTCTTACCATTTTCTTCAGATGGCTAGCATTTTTGAGTAATGCAATGTGTGTGTGTGTGTGTGTTTTTTTAGAATTTTGTGTAGTAGGGAGGGGAAGGGGAGGGCTGGGCGGTTGATTATTTGTTACGTACTGTGTTTGGGACCAGTGGCGGAGCTTGGGACAAAATCCTGGAGGGCCGATGGGCTTGGGGAGGTAACGGTTTTAAAGCCGACCCATTAGGGACACGCTGGCGCAAAATAATTGTTTTGAGAGACAATTCCTTATTTGACACTCCCTTAAAATCACGTTTCTTATTTGACACTGGAAAAAAATTCTTTCCTATATGACCTATAGTCTTTAATTTCTTTCCTTATATGACACTCTAGTTCATTTTGTACACATGAAAAGACCTTTTTACCCCTTTACATAATGTGACCAAAAATATGTAGCATTGAGCCTAATTAGGGAAAATTCGTCTATGAGAATGAGCACAACTGAACATGTTATCTCCTCCATTGGTCTTTTTTAGGATGCGTGTGTATTCTGTATTCCTGAGAAAATGGAGGGCGGGCTCAAAATTTACGCCAAGAAAATGAAAGAGAAAATTCCTTATTTGACACCGTCTTAAAATCTGGTTCCCTATTTGACACTGGAAAAGTTTTTCTTCCCTATTTGACACTAGTCCTAAATTTTATTCCCTATACAACAATTCCGTCTATTTTGAGCCTAAATGACACCTGAAAAGACGATTTTGCCCCTCATACGGTGTGTGTGTCGGCGCGCGTGTGTGGGTGCACGCGCACATGTGTGCTGCTGTTGCTGCATGTGTGTGTGCATGTGTGCTGTTGCGTGTGTGTTTGCTACTGCGTGTGTACGTGTGTGCGCATGTGTGTGTGTGCGCTGTTGCGTGCCTATGTGCTGCCTGCGTGTGTGCTGCTGCTGCGTGTGTGTGTGTATGTGTGTGTGCTGCGTGCGTGTGTGTGCGCGTGCATGTGTGTTGCTGCGTGTGTGTGCGTGTGTGTGTGTGCACGCGCGCGTGCGTGTTGTTGCGTGTGTGTGCGCGTGCGTGTGTTGGTGCATGTGTATGTGTTGCTGCGTGTGTGCTCCTGCCCTCGCACTGATGCTGCACGTGTGCGCTATCGCCCCCCACACACATACCGCATGAGGGGCAAAAGAGTCTTTTCAGGTGTCATTTAGGCTTAAAATGGACGAAAATGTCATATAGGGAATAAAATTTAGAACTTATGTCAAATAGGGAAGAAAAACTTTTCCAATGTCAAATAGGGAAGCAGATTTTAAGATAGTGTCAAATAAGGAATTTTCTCAAAATGAAACGCTTGTTTGAAAAAAAATATGTTATCTCTAAATCCTTTTGTGCAAATAAACTTAATTTTCCCTAGATTACTACAGTTTAAAATATCAAAATTTGAACCAAAATAGCCATAAATCCATTCATCCAAATAAGCTCAAACTTTCCCAGATTACTAGAGCAAGGTAGTACTAGCCACTGACTAGAACTAAACTAGTCAAAGTCTACAGCAAACAAATAAAATCAGGCAGAGAAGAAATCTACGGACTAGAAATAAACCAAAGTAGCTAGCTAGCAGCACACTGCAGCACATCACTGAACAAAGCATAAATGAAATTAGATAGAGAGTCTAGAGAGAAATTAGACAGAGATGAAATTTAGCGGGCAGGGGAGCCTCAGAGGTCCTCAGGCGTTGGGCGACGGCCAGGCAAGCTCCGAAGGGCCTGGGCCCTGGGCGACGAGCTGCCCGCCTCCCTGTTCTGTCTCGACCGACGTGTGTTGAGGTCTGCGCGGTGTGGTGAGCTCCGCGCCTCCGTGGCTGCGGCTGCGCCTGCCCCGGCAGTCCGACCTTGAGGTCAAATGTTTACATGACCTTGCATCATACGTACCTACGTACGCACGGTGCTCCTCGTGTTGCACAGTTGCATGGTGATGCATGTTGGCGTGCTTCCATATTTAATAAAATGTAGCATGTATCATTTCCACAAATATGCTACTGCAGGTATACAATTTAACCGGAACAGTAGCAAATCGACCGGCATTGACATTACCAGCATATCTGATGTCACATATGGATAATTCGACTGATTTTTTTGAAACAACTATTATCTTGTACATATTTGTGGTCACATTATACATATGAGTAAAATGGTCTTTTCACGTGTACAAAATGCACTAGAGTGTTATATAAAGAAAAAAATTAAGACTAGACTTCATATAGAGAAGAAAATTTTCTCCAGTCTCAAAGAAGGAATACAATTTTAAGAGTGTCAAATAAAGAATTCTCTCTTGTTTTGAAGGTCTAAGAAGGGAGCCGGAACTCGGCCTGAATCAACAATTAAAAGAGTCATCTTTTTTTGCAGGCTGAGCCCGGAGTGAAAAACGCTAGTGTAAAGACTGGACTGGGCAAAAAGAAACGACTTAGACGAAATCGAAAAACAGAAAAACTGCCATCCAATGAGTAGGCTCCTTCCTTCCCGACTCTGCTCAAAAATAAAAGAAACGAAACATGAACTTCAGACTTTCAGATATCCAGAAGACCAGAACACTACCATCCATACAGCTCTCCCAGCGGCGAGTTCACTGCAATCAAGCATACAACAGACACAATACAAGTTGCGGCAGCATAATGTTTTAGTCTTACAACACGCAGACTCTTCCAGCAGTGCCAACTAGAACTAAACTGGGTAAAGGAGACAGACACGGCGCTCCTCTTCCTAGTCAGTTTCGTCTATCCAATCACCATAGATCCTGCTGATCTTGTCGGGGCCTTTCCATTTCTGGATTGGCCTCTGTAGCTGCCCGGACCTTTGGCTGGCCAAGGCGGAACGCTGTGACTGGCTGCCTAAATGGTACACGTCTGCATGAGGGGGCACCGCAGTGGATGCAGCAGCAGTCTCCACAGGAAGTTTCGAAGATGCCGCAGCCTGCTTCGAATCCGGAGTTGATGCAATGTCCCTCCCGTCAATGTCGACAAGTCCCCCACCGTACTTGTGGAGTTCTGCAATTACAACCAAAATATATGTCAGTAATGTAAACTAGATCAGGTAAATTATGTACATTAAGGCCCTGTTTGGTAGCAAAGTATTTTCTAAGCTTATGAGAATACTACAGTTTTTTAGATTACCAGTTATATTTACAATGGGTTGGTTGGTTGCCTTGTTTTGATACTACAGTATTTGCCAAACCATCGTTTTTTTTCTCTGTATTATATAAAAAGAACCCCAGACCTCTTTTTTAAGAACTGAGCAGCCGAAAAGAACGGCGTCACACGTTATTATCCTCCTCCCCACTATTCTCAACAAGTTGCCATGTGCAGGGCCACTCTTAGGCTGATCAGTTGCTTAATGCAACGGCTAGCTCCGCTAGAAAACCGTGCGCGTTTGCTAGCTAACGGCTAGCCAGCTTTTACAACATCGCAGCACAGAACAGGTTCTCAGGATTGTGAATACTCTAAAATACTCTGTTATGTCAAGACCACAGTATTTCTTATACCTATAGGATAAATTATTGTACTCCTTTTTGCATTTTTACTGTAGTTTTTGCAATGCTTTACTATCAAACATAGCCTAAGGCTCCACACCAAACAGGGCTTCAGTAAACAGCGGTTTATCTGATGATTCCAAAAGAAGTATGAACTCATAAGAAATAGACATGTACATAGCAGCACAAAGTAATTAGGTGTCTATTTGTAACCATCTAAGAAAATTCAAGCCATTAAGCATGAATCATGCACCAGGCATGCGTGCGACAGAAAAATGGCATATGTGGTGCCAGTACTACATAATTTCATTTATCTTGCAAATGCTCATGCTGGTCATGGGCATAAAATAGAAAAAATTGTGCAAGATAAGACCTGCAATGGAGATACCAATTGTCTACAGGTAATAATAAGGCAACACAGACAAAAACAACTAGCATCAGGGCAAGTGTGGCATCAGCCCATATGGCAATTATGTAAAACCCAATAGACCAATACCAAATCCGACTACACCTAGAATGACTTATTCTGAACCCAGAACTTAGAAGATCCACACCCAACATGGAAACCATAAAATATATCACAATAACACGCGGTCATTTTCCTAACCCATATAAGCTAATCAGTAATCAGTGAGTTTGATGATCAGATTTTACTAGGAGCTAGCTTCATAAAGAAAACAATATCTAGTCATGTCGAATCTATTTTATTTCTGATATCTTCCTTGATCCATGGGTTTCTAATCCTACAATTACAAAGCAAGTAGTTTCATAACACAAATTGTTGTTACTTACAAACATGTATGTTAACACCACTGAAAATATTATGTACATTACTCTAAGACTTCATAAGCCAATTCCAGAGCAAGGTTCAAGATATCAGGGAATTTTTCCTAAATGCTGGTGATGCTACTACCTGTAACCAACTTCTGTATAAAGCAAGTGACACAATTGAGAGCAATTGTAAGGATGAACCCAGTTGGATCATTCACCTATTTACCAGTGGACTGGATCCCAACTATTATTGTGCACAGCTAGACTGCTAAGCATCACACAGGTTGGAAACTAATTAAACTTGATATGGACCAAGGGCTGAGCATGCAAATTTTTGTGAATGTTATGTCACGCTCGTGAGTACCAAGATGTCAGTTCTGAACAATCTTAGAGACCCATAGAGAACTCATAAACCTGGCCTGATTTGTTCTAGTAGTCCAGTAGCTGTGTTGGAAAGTACATACTTCCAATCATAGAGTTTCAGGTAAGCTGCTGAACACAGTTGAAATCAGGCCTATGATGTATTGTCGTCAATTATAAAGAAGAAATAATTATCTGAGTGTACGCAAAAGTGTCAGGATAGGTTTAAAATACGACATATGATGCATTGTGGTCAATTATAAAGAAGCATCACTTATCTGAATGTACGCAAAAGCAAGCATCAGAATTGACTAGAAAACTGTATTGCAGGTTCTATTTCAACTATAATGTGGGTTACAGTCTCATGGAATAAATGGACGTGAGTAAGGACAGACCCAGTGCTGGAAGGTTTGGGGAACGATTATACGAGGCAAGCCTTACCCCTGCACAGTACAATGCAGAGAGGCTGCATCGGACCCAGGACCTCTTGGCACAATGGGGGAGTACTTCACCACTGCACCAAGCCTATCCTCCATCAAATGGACATGAGTAACTTTATGGCCTCATTGTTTATATGAAATGTGAAGAAATTTCATGTAGAGACAAGGAAAAAATATATGCAACCGTATGGTAGTAACAATTGAATAGGCTGTCTGCAAAATTTGGGGATTAAAGTCGATTATGAAAAGAAAAAGAGGCGCTCACCAGCAGCTCCATGAGCAAAGTGGCACTTGCTACCGAAGGGGCAGTAGCCAGTCATCTCCCACTTGTTACAAATCCTCGTCTTCCAATTCGACGGCTTCAGAATTGTCGGTCCATTTGGAGAGGCGGCGGCAGCAGCAGCAGAGTTGTAGCTGCCCCCGCCAACCGACGGCGATAGGCTAATCGCGACGCTCTCACGCGCCTTGGACTGCTCATCATGCAAGAAAGTGCATGCGTCGCCATAGGGGCATCCCTCCTCAGTGTAGAACTTCTTGCAGTGCCGCCCCTTGTACGCCCTGCCAGACACGCTGTCACCAGGCACCACGTTGGACGAAGTCATGATCGGGATCTGGTGCTCCTCTCTCTGTTCCGTCGCCTCCTCGTGTGCTGCCACGATCTCCTGCCAGTTGGGGGGCGGCTTGCGCAGCTCCTCCATCCCATGAGCGAAGTTGCAGTTTGTCACATACGGGCACGTCCCTGCCCGGAACTTGCAGCAGAGCTTCGTCTTGAAGAACATCTTCCCAATCGCGCGCGACTTGCTCGTGCTCCCCGCGTCGCCGCCGCCCGACGGCCCACTGCCCCGGGGCTTCTTGCCCGGCGGCGGCTGCTCGCTCCCGGCCCTTGAATGCGGCTGCGACGAGTTCCTGTCACCGCCATAGCCACCCCCGCTAAGCCCCTGCTCGCCGTTCCACTGGCTGTAGTCGTCCTCGGTGGCCCAAATCCCGGAGTCCCCGCCAGGAGGCGCCGCAGAGTTGGCCCAGCTTTCGGGACCGGCGGCGTCCGGGATGATATGGATGGCGTTGGTGTAGTCCATGGCCACTCTGTCAGATCCCGATGATGGAGCGCCCTCGCTCAGTTGGGGAATTTGGTTACAACCCTAGCTCGAGAACCCTAGTTACACATACGGGAAACAATATATCTATTTTATAGGACATTAAAACTTAACCGAGCATTTCTGGCCATCCATTCGCGTGATTTAGAAGATCTCAGCCGTTAAAACTGCTCTCTGTGCGTCCACCACCGCACGTCTTTTTTTGGGCTAAATGTCCTAAGGGCTGCTACTCCACAGGAATGAGAGACCTCTGGTTACGTGGACCTATTCTCTCTGCCCAATTATCCTCCCTACGAGATACGCGAGAAAGGATGAACAGGGTCGTTCACTTCGAGAGAAACAACAAGGGGGCATGTCGCTGCCTGAAGAAAGGGGAAGGGGATCTGTCTACACACGGGAGGCCGACATGGACGCCGCTACAAGAGACGAGGGGATGGGTCGATCGGTCTGGGATGGAGAGGGGAAGAGAGAGAGAGGAGGGGAACCAGTCGACACGGGGATGCAGGTCCACATCATGGTTGTTCTCTTAGGGAAACTAACCCATTAAGATTAAAGGACGCAATCGTTCTTCAGTTTTTATGCACAAAATCATGGCGGGGGATGTGCACATCCTTTCCGTTGCTTTGGGGGTAAATGCATGCATATATTCTTCCTCCCATACCACTCTTCACTCGCCTCTTCACTTCGGCAGCATAACACCCTTTGCCATGATGCTCGGCTAGGTTTCTCTTTATTTCTTTCTAGTTCATATATGATTCCTCCTTCCAACCATGAAATTACATTGTCATGACATTCTCTCAATTAAAAAATTATGCATACAGGAGATGTTCATGTTGGGTTTGGTCAACTGATTTGGGCAGATCTTGGAGCTTTGTATTGGCATTCTCTTCACTTCTGCAGCTCATAATCCATTTGCTTCTGGACAGGTAATTACTCCATACCTTATCCTTCCATGTGTTTATCATGCATGTTTTTACGCCACAGAATTGATTAGATTATATGCTTCGGTATTACTCACATCATGGTGCTACTTGCTATTCCATGGAGCGGGTTATTTAGAACACTGTATTAGAATGTGCAAAAATCATAGACATGTTGTCATAGAGGTAGGCGAAGACTCGACATCTTTTTTTTCTATCCTTCAACAAGCAAAGCTAAATGATTATGTGGATGATTTCTTTGCTAAGTATCGAGTGCAACTTGGCAGAGACTAGGTCATTGATGGCAAGCATCGATGTGCCCGTCTAATTTGGCCTTATAATATAGGGATATGAAGTGTATAATTGTTTGCAATGCTTTGAAATGGTATAGTGCTTTCTTGCAGCTTGTTTTTGCCTCTTTCCTTTTACAAAATCATGGTATGTAATTGAAAAGAGGAATTGAATTGGATTTCAAGAAAGCGGTGAGTTGTTATTTTTTTTCTTTGGTCCAATGGACTTGTATATGATTCATGTTTAGGTCTCAAATGTATGGAGGGTTTCTAGGATGGTTGGTGGATACATGTTGTGATTGACTATGGCCTCTTTTAGCTCCTAGAGAAAGCACTCTTGCAAATGCTCCCATCACAACATCTGATTTGGGCAGCATGCATAGTTGGTCTTCCTCTTTTGTCTAATCAACCAAGCGATTTGGGTGGTTGTCCCTTTGTTCTCCACCTTTTAAATAACCAGATATTGGTTACAAGAAAGCTCAGGAGTCGTCATGGCTTTCTCCTCTCTTTCTTTGCCGAATTATGCATAACAATAGGTCAAAGGTGAGATTTTTAAATTTTTGTTGCTATTTTGAGCAGTATATCAAACCATCTTTGTCCTGGTATGATTTAGGAAACACAAACCACTTCTACCTATTTATTACTGACATTAGCATGTCTTGGTTATTGTTCTTAATAGTCCAATTTTAATTGGTAAAGTGGGCCATGCTTATTATATTATCTCAGTTTGTCAAATAGAACTTGTTACACTAATGTGTTTTACTAAGTTTATGTTGATATCACGGGCATAATTATCTTGTATCTAATTTAAAGGTGGACCCTAGGGAACTTATGGTCCTCTTTTTCTTCTTGCATGACATTGGTTATCGTGTTTGTATTTCATAACAGATCTTCTCGGGTATTTTTCGATTATTGCAGAGAGCTTGTCACATGAAGAGATTATGGGCTTAAGAGAGAAATTCTCAAATACCTAGATACTTTTAATAGCTAGGACAATTAGCCTTGAAGGGCTTGGTCTTCCAAATTCGGTACCACAATTGTTAAATAGAAGGCAGCTAATGGAAGCGGTATGTCAATATATTATCCTTGATGTTTAATATTTTCCTCTTTTGTCCCGTCTTTGTACGATTACATTTTGTATTTTAACGCCTTAACTCGTAACTTGCATATAATATTTTTTGCACTGGTACGTAACAACGATTAGTTGGAAGATGACATGCAGAAGTTGGTAAAAATAAAGAAAAATGATTATTGAAGCTGACACAGATCATGTGAGTAGATCCAGCAAGTCCTAAGCAGCACTACTGGATTTTGGATCAACATAAATTATACGATGCCTTATCACGGTCAAGAAGAGAAATGTGTATAATATTGGCATGATGGTGCAAGGTAGCAACAACCACCTTGTTACATTCGGCTGTGTACTTTGTTCGTTGCTTTATATATAAAGTGAGGCAAAAGTCTATTTTGAGAGAGGTAGCAATAACCATCTTCCTCTGTTCCACTCATTGCTTTGGTATTCACTCCTTTGCAGTACTACATAGTTGCCTTGTACCAAGTATTAATTGCATAGGATTCCATCCTATGGATAATAAGTAATGAAGTATTTGTAACTAGTTTATAATTAAGATTCTTTAACTTGATGCAGGTCCACAGTTCGAACAGAGTACATGATATTACTTGACATGGATATGAAAATGGTTTACCTCTGTATTTTGCAGGTGGACGAGAATGTCTTCCAATGGAAGGATCCAGTGATTTTTTATGGGTACTTCATATAGTCAACAAAAAGTATCTAAAATGATTAGAACGCCATATTGAGATAGTACAACCATTGGCTTAATCAAGAAGTTTAACATAGTTTGTTGACTAGACAAGCACAAGGGATTCGCTCATATGCCCATCTTAGTGGTATGATTATAACTCTTTATAGCAATATTCTTCCTTCATGTTTTTACTTCAGATACTTTTAAACTGACAAGTTCATGATGTGGTTGGTTTTACTAAGTAGAATAACTGCGATTGTTGTGATTGGTTGATTGCTCACATATATATTGGAGAACATGGTTCATGTTCTTGAAATAAAATAGATTCTTAAAGTGAACCATGATGATGCTCTTTGCTATAGAGTAATGGCGATTTAGCTGAAAAGTAGGGGAAACAAACACTGTTCTGCCATTATAGTGTTCTCATACTCCACATGAAGAAAACTATACAGTGAACCATTATTGAAATATTGAAACTCACTCATGTATCTAGGTTTGTTAGTGAAGTTGAGAAAATCTCACTAGAAATCTAGGATAGGTCATTGAAACATTTATATTATGTGTCACGAAGGTCAGAAAAGAATATGCTAAATCTAAAATAAAAATATCCCTCACCACTATATTGAGTCATTTTATCTGTAGAACCATTGAAAATTTATTGAATGTTGTACCATTTAAATGTTCTTAAATATTTTACCATTGAAATTTTATTGAATGGTTTACCATTTAAATGTTCTTCATTACTTTTACCATTCTTTTCTCAATGGATGGGCACATGTATGGCAACAAACACATTTTATTAATTACTACCACTATAAGTAATATTAGACGTTTTTGTAGATAAAAGTAGGATGCAATAAATCATACATGCAAATTTAACTTGTTTTTTGCCTCCCATTTTTTATGGAAATTCATATTAATTTAAAATAGATTGTCCACTATAGATAGCCCATCTAATAGCTTGGTTGAGAGGTCGAGTGGATTGGTTGTTGTTCCCATCCCCCTTCTTTTCCCCTGAGAGGTGAGCGGGTAGGGCCGATGTGATGTAGGGTAGAACCCTAACTGGCTCAATCTTTGACATTAGGAGGTGGAGAAGGATGAACTCAAGAAGAACAACCAAGAGAAAACACTCAAAGGCAAGAACACACAAGTCGCACATTCACTATCTCCACAAATCTCATACGAGCACATAGATCCACAATCAACAAAAGGAGCGACTAAAAGAGGCAGTTCTTCCCAAATCCATGGAGGAAGTGAGGTCTTGAGGGGGTAGATTTTCTCCACAAGGGAGGCCTTGATAAATCCCACTAGGGGCTCTTCTCCAAAGGAGACCTTGATCTCTAAAGGAGAGGGATAGTTATGAGAAAAAAGCTCTCTCTAGCTCTTTGTCTATGGTTTACTAACCCTACGAAGGAGGTAGGGGACAAGTATTTATAGTATAGAGGGAGAGAGGGATACATGGGCTGAAACCCTAATGGTTGCGCGCAGGCAGTACTAGGCATCTGGTGGCTTGTGATACGTCCATTTTGCATCATGTTTTCCTACCATTATTTATAATGTTTTGAGTTGTTATTTCACTTTATGAAGTAATTCTAATGCCTTTTCTCTATTTGTTTTGCAAGTCTCACATGAAGAGGGAGATTGCCGACAGCTGGAATTCCTGACCTGTAAAAGGTACAACAGAGATAGATATTCTTGGGGGCTCCAAATGACCTGAGGATTTACAGAGAATTATTTTGGAATTAATAATAAAATACTGGCGGAAGAAATACTAGGAGGGGACCCACCAGAGAGTCGCGAGCTCAGGTGGCGCCCCCCTGGGGTGTGCTGTGTGAGCTCGTTTCCCCACCAGCAGGCCTCCAGGGCCCTCCTTCTCCTATATGGTGCTATTTGCCATAGAAAAAAAATCATAAGAAGACTTTTTGGACGAAGAGCCGACATCTCGAGTCGAAACCTAGGCAGGAGCACTTTTGCTCTCCGGCTGAGCAATTCTGCCGGGGATACTTCCCTCCGGGAGGGGGAAATCGAAGCCATCGACATCACCAAGGAACCTCTCATCGTGGGAGGACCAATCTTCATCAACATCTTCACCGGCATCATCTCATTGCTACTTGTGAGCTGCGTTGGGATTTCCTCGAAGAGGAGAGGATGATGCAATATAGTAGAGATAAGTATTTCCCTCAGTTATGAAACCAAGATTATCAATCCAGTAGGAGAACCAAGCAACGACTAGTAAATAGCACCTGCACACAAACAACAAATACTTGCAACCCAACGCGTAGAGGGGTTGTCAATCCCTCAACGGTTATGAGCAAGATTAAACGGTATAGTTTTTGATAGATAGATCAAACAAAAATACATAATAAAATAAATAAAATAAAATTACAGCAAGGTATTTTTGGTTTCAATATATGATAAAAGATAGACCTAGGGCCATAGTTCTCACTAGAGGCTTCTCTCTTGAAAATAGCATATGGCGGGTAAACAAATTACTATTGGGCAATTGATAGAAAAGCAAATAATTATGACGATATCCATGGAATGATCATATATAGGCATCACGTTCGAGATAAGTAGACCGAAACGATTCTGCATCTACTACTATTACTCCACACATCGACCGCTATCCAGCATGCATCTAGTGTATTAAGTTCATGGAAAAATAGAGTAACGCTTTAAGCAAGATGACATGATGTAGACAAGATAAACTCAGTATGAATAAAACCCATCATTTTACCCTTAATAGCAACGATACAAACGTGTCATGTCCCTTTCTGTCATTGAGATTGACCACCGCAAGATCGAACCCATTACAAAGCACCTCTTCCCATGGCAAGATAAATCAATCTAGTTGGCCAAACCAAACCAATAAATCGGAGAAGAAATATGAGGCTATAGTAATTACGCATAAAAGAGTTTAGAGAAAACTCAAATAATATGCATGGATAGATCTGATCATAAACTCACAATTCATCGGATCCCAACAAACACATTGCAAAAAGTCTTTACATCGAATAGATCTCCAAGAACACCGGGGAGAACATTGTATTGAAGATCAAATTGAGAGAATAAGCCATCTAGCTACTAACTATGGACTCGTAGGTCTGTGGTAAACTACTCATGCATCATCGGAGGGCTGATGTACAGCCCCTCCGTGATCGAATCCCCCTACGACGGAGTACCAGAGAAGGCCCCCATATGGGATCTCGTGGTTCTGGAACTTGCGGCGGCAGAAAAAGTATTTCGGGTGTCTCTCTGGTGTCAGGGGAATATTTGACTATTTATAGATGTAGAATTAGGGTTTGATGTGCCACGAGGGGCACACAAGCCTAAGGGGCGCGCCCCTAGGGCTTGTCGCTCCCTCGTGGCTCCTCTGACCCCCTCCCGAACCTTCTAGGGTGTCTACTGGTCCAGAAAAAATCAATCCAAAGTTTTTTCTTCGTTTGGACTTAGTTTGATATTGATTTTCTGAAAAGCCAAAAACATGCAAAAAACAACAACTAGCACTGAGCACTAAGTTAATAGGCTAGTCTAAAAACTGATATATAATTGCATCTAATTACATATAATACATCCAAAATTGATACTTTAATAGCATGAAACAATAAAAAATTATAGATACGTTGGAGATGTATCAAGCATCCCCAAGCTTAATTCCTGCTCGTCCTTGAGTATGTAAATGATAAAAACATTTTTTTATGTGGAATGCTACCTATCACATTCATCATATATTCTTTCCTTATGTAAAATGGATATTTGGACTTGAATGATTTAAAGCAATAGTCTAGAATTTGACATGAAAACATCAATACTCAAGCATATCGACAAACCATGTCTTTCAAAATATCAACACTAAAGAAAGTAATCCCTAGCCCATTATGCTCAATCATTGATCCATTCATGAAACACACTCGAATATTAGCTACATCCAGTACACAAGTATGACAATAGTGTTCCCTAGTTGGTGCTTTATAAGAGAAGATGGAGACCCAAATAAAAATAAAAATTTGCATAAAAGTAAATACATGGGACCTTCGTGGAGGAAAACAGAGATTTGCATAGGTGCCAGAGCTCAAAGCTTAAATTGGAGAGGAAAAAAATATTTTGAGAGACATGCTTTTCCTGTTAATGAAAACCACTGGGAATTCCCAATATCTTCCCTGCTAGACAAATTATAGGTGTTCCCAACAGAAAGTAAAGTTTATTTCCTTTCCACCATTCTTTCACAATCCATGGCTAGCCGTATCCACAGGTGCCTTCCATACCAACACTTTACAAGGAATTTATTATCATCATATTTTTTTTTTCATTTCGGGATTGGACATCCCTATTACCTGCCACACTCTCGTGCAATGACAGGTGAATAAACACTCATCATGAAAATAAAATACCTAGCATGGAAAATATTGGCCACCCCCTACAACTTCATGAGTGGCACATGCACACAAACGGAAATTCGTTTTGAAAATTAGAGTTGGCAAATGCAAATTTACTTGGGACGTCGTGGAAATACCGCATATAGGTAGGTATGGTGGACTCATATGGCACAACTTTGGATTTTAGGAGTTGGATGCACAAGCAGCATTCCCGCTTAGTACAAGTGAAGGCTAGCAAATAGATTGATAAGCAACCAACCAAAAAATGAAAACGGTCATAAATGCCCATTGAACATAATTAACACTGAATAATGCACCACAAGTAGGATATAACTTCATTGCATAACTATTGACTTTATGTGCATGCATAGGGAATCAAAAACCTTAACACCAATATTATTACTAAATCATAATTACTCACCAACATGACTCACATATCACTATCTCCATATTGCAAAACTATTGCAAGAATCAAGTTTATCATATCTAATGATCTATATGAAAGTTTTTATTATATCCCTCTTGGATATTCATCATATTGGGACCAAACTAATATCTTATGTTAATTACCATTGCTATTATCAACTCTCAAAAAGATATAAGTGAAGCATGAGACTGCGAATATTTCTTCAAAATTTTATTAACTCTCAAAAAGATATAAGTGAAGCATGAGAGTATATTTCTTTAAAATTTCTCAACTCTCAAACTAATATAAGTGAAGCATGAGAGTTTATTTATTTTAAAAAATCAACTCTAAAAATAATATAAGTGAGGCATGAGAGTTTATTTCTTTAAAATATAACCACCACATGCTCAAAAAGATATAAGTGAAGCACTAGAGCAATCGCCTAGCTCAAAAAATTTAAGTGAAGCACATAGAGTATTCTAGCATGATATGCGTGTGGTTCTCTCAAACAAGTATGTTCAGCAGGGATGATTGTGACAAAATAAAAAGAAAACAAAGCAAAGAATCATATAGCACAAGACGCTCCAAGCAAAACTCATGACATGTGACGAATAAAAATATACCTCCAAGTCAATTTATCGATGGTCGTTAGAAGAAAGAGGGGATGCCTTCCGGGGCATCCCCAAGCTTAGTTGCTTGGCAGTCCTTGAATATTACCTTGGGGTGCCTTGGGCATACCCAAGCTTAGGCTCTTGCCACTCCTTATTTCCTTCATCCATCGTGAGCTAACCCAAAACTTGAAAACTTCAATCGCACAAAACTTAACAAACCCTCCGTGAGATCCATTAGTATAATAAAGCAAATTACCACTTCAAGTATTGTTTCAAACCCATTCATATTTTGTTATTGCATTATACCTACTATATTCTATCTTTACCATGGCTTATAACCCCCTATACAATCCATAGATTCATCAAAATAAGCACACAATGCAACGAAAACAGAATCTGTCAAAAAGAGAACAATCTGTAGTAATCTGAACATTGACCATAGTTTTGTAACCCCAACAATTCAGGAAAATTAGGACAATGTGGGAAATTTATGTATCAATCATGTGTAAAAAAATCAGAAATTTATCACTCTCCAGCAGAACACATTAATTCTGCTACTGCACGCAAAAGTTTCTGTTGATGCACATAATCAAACACTACAAAAAGATACACTTCCGTGATGATACGTGTTTGTCACAGTAAGTCATGTTTTCTGTCATGCATGTATATCCATGATGATTTTATGACAGAATCAAGATAGTCATACCTGTGCTGTCGTAGAAGTGTTCCATGACAATGCCAAAATTATCATCACGGAAGTGTTCACTTCCATGACGATAAATGACGCGTCATGGAAGTGCTTTCGTCAGGGTAACCGACACGTGGCATCCACTGTAACCAGTCGTCGTTAAGCTATCGGGTCCGGTTTTGGATCCGATAACCCGTTAACAGCCCGGACCAATGGGATTTTCCACGTGTAAAATTCTCATTGGTCGAAGGAAACACGTGTCAGCTCGTCATTGGGTCAGATAGGCGCCTATGATATGTCGACACGTGCGACGGCCCAACACTGGCCCATTTAGCTTACAAAGGCTGGCCAGTTTCTGGTCAAAAGCTAGCGGGTCGGCCCATGAAAAGCGTGTTAACAGTCTGTTCGCATATAGCCCATTTTACGGCCCGCTAACTCATGGCCCGTTAGGGCCTTCCCGAAATTTGCCCAACAGCGCCATGTGGGCTGTCGAATATAACACCAGCCCATTTCACTTTTGGCCCATTGATACGTCTCCATCGTATCTACTTTTCCTAACGATGTTCTCGTTTTGGACTCTAATTTGCATGATTTGAATGAAACTAACCCGGACTGACATTGTTTTCAGCAGAACTACCATGGTGTTGTTTTTGTGCAGAAATAAAAGTTCTCAGATTGGAACGAAACTTTGTGAGGATTTTAATACAATAAAAAAGAATTTCTAGAGCCAAGAACCACCAGAAGGTGCACCTTGGGCACAACCCACCAGGGCACCCCCCCTCCAGGCACGCCCAGGTGGGTTGTCCCCACCTGGTGCCCCCGCAGGCCTCTACCCTAATAGTATAAAATCACATTTTCGGAGAAAAAATCAGGGAGGAAGAATTATCACATTTCACGAGACGGTGCCGCCGCCACCTCCTATTCTTAATCGGGAGGCCAAATCTGGAGTCCGTTTAGGGCTCCGGAGAGGGGGATCTTCGATCTTCATCATCACCAACCCTTCTCCATCACCAATTCCATGATGCTCCCCACCGGGAGTGAGTAATTCCTTCGTAGGCTCGCTGGTTAGTGAGGAGTTGGATGAGATTCATCATGTAATCGAGTTAGTTTTGTTAGGGCTTGATCCCTAGTATCCATTATGTTCTGAGATTGTCGGATTTCGGGTTCCGGTAAAACCCTCGAGGTTCGAACACTGGGGTGCGCACGAAGATCTCTCCCTTTCCTAGCTCACCCACTCCCCATGATCCCAAGGCTCATCACATCAAACTCGCAGAACAAAGGACACAGGGTTTATACTGGTTCGGGCCACCGATGTGGTGTAATACCTTACTCCAGTGTGGTGTGGTGGATTGCCTCTTGGGCTGAGGATGAACAAGTACAAGGGAAGAACAACCTCCTGAGGAGAGGTGTTCTTGAGCTCGGTGAGCTTGTGTGGTTGAGGATGATCTGAATGATCCAAGATCAGTTGCCTCCTACTGTGGTGGCTAGTCCTATTTATAGAGGCCCTGATCCTCTTCCCAAATGCATCCGGGAAGGGATCCAACAACGGCCAAATTTGAAGGGAGACAACCAGTACAAGTTATCCTGACTAAAGGCGGTCTTCGCCTGCGAAAGGCTCTGGTGGTGATGCCGACCTGGGCTCCATGGTGACATCTGTCCTGCCGTCCTGCTGGTCATGGTCTTGTTGCACCGATATGGAAACCTTTGCCTGATGCCTCGGGACTCCTCGCCTGCGCTTGCCTATTTAGCACCAAAGAGGAAACGAGTACACTGCACGCTCTGGCGCCCGCCTGGCCTCGGTCGTCATGGCTTGCACCACAGGAACCTCGCGAGGTGCCCCTCGCCTTGATCTCTCCGCCCCTCGCGAGCCAGCCCAGTGAGGCTGCCCCCGAGGAGGTCTTGCGTCGTCCCCCTCGCGAGGCTTGGCACCTCGCGAGGGTCTTGAGTGTTCGCTGATGAAGATGGGTCGTACAGGGCCGCTGGTGGAGCCACGCCATGGGCCGCAGGCAGGCAAGTCTAGGGACCCCCGTTCCAAGGACGCCGACAGTAGCCCCCGGGCCCAAGGCGCGCTCGTACTTGGCTTCGAGGCGAAGCCAAGGGGGCAAGTGCGGAGCCCCGCGGGCCCCAACAGCCTGCGGCCTCGTTTGACGCATGGCGATTGATGGGACGTGGGCGTCTCTGCTTCCCCATGCTGCCTCGGCAACTGCCCGACTTCACGAGTCCCTGATGCATGCATAGAAAACCATCATTACATGTGATCATGGGGGTCGCCGGTTGGCCTTCCCCTACTATAAATGAGGAGGGGGCGGAGCCCCCGTCACCCATCTCTTCCTGCTCCGCTCGCTCCTTCTCCCTTGCTTCACTACTAGCAGCGACACCCATGGCGCCGGTGAAGAGGTTCTCGGTCACAGAGAAGGGGATGGCCCGCTAGGAGGGGCCCGGCATGCCGCCGCCCAAGAGGGGGCGTGGTCGCCCATGTAAGCACGTCGCGACCCCCGCCGTGGCCCCTGATGGCCGTGGCGGCACCTCCTCGCGCGGTGGGAGCCGCCTAGGTCATGGCAGTCTCGTCGATGAAGTGAGGCGCGCCATGGTTGCGCGGCCTCCCCGGCCGCGCTTCCACTCGGCGGAGGTGTGATACGTCTCCAACGTATCTATAATTTTTGATTGCTCCATGCTATATTATCTACTGTTTTGGACATTATTGGGCTTTATTATTCTTTTATATTATTTTTGGGACTAACCTATTAACCGGAGGCCTAGCCCAGAATTGTTGTTTTTTTGCCTATTTCAGAGTTTCGCAGAAAAGGAATATCAAACGGAGTCCAAACGGAATGAAACCTTCGGGAACGTGATTTTTAGGAAGATTATGATTCAGGAGACTTGGACCCTACGTTAAGAAACAAAAGAGGAGGCCACGAGGTAGGGGGCGCCTGTGGCGCGCCTCCACCCTCGTGGGCCCCCTGTTGCTCCACCGACGTACTCCTTCCTCCTATATATACCTACGTACCCCCAAACGATCAGATACGGAGCCAAAAACCTAATTCCACCGCCGCAACCTTCTGTACCCACCCATCTTGGGGCCTGTTCCGGAGCTCCGCCGGAGGGGGCATCCATCACAGAGGGCTTCTATAGCATCACCATAGCCTCTCCGATGAAGTGTGAGTAGTTTACCTCAGACCTTCGGGTCCATAGTTAGTAGCTAGATGGCTTCTTCTCTCTTTTTGGATCTCATACAATGTTCTCCCCCTCTCATGGAGATCTATTCGATGTAATCTTCTTTTTGCGGTGTGTTTGTTGAGACCGATGAATTGTGGGTTTATGATCAAGATTATCTATGAACAATATTTGAATCTTCTCTGAATTCTTTTATGTATGATTGGTTATCTTTGCAAGTCTCTTCGAATTATCAGTTTGGTTTGGCCTACTAGATTGATCTTTCTTGCAATGGGAGAAGTGCTTAGCTTTGGGTTCAATCTTGCGGTGTCCTTTCCCAGTGATAGTAGGGGCAGCAAGTCACATATTGTATTGTTGCCATCGAGGATAACAAGATGGGGTTCTTATCATATTGCATGAATTTATCCCTCTACATCATGTCATCTTGCTTAAGGCGTTACTCTGTTTCCATGAACTTAATACTCTAGATGCATGCTGGATAGCGGTCGATGAGTGGAGTAATAGTAGTAGAAGCAGGCAGGAGTTGGTCTACTTGTCTCAGACGTGATGCCTATATACATGATCATACCTAGATATTCTCATAACTATGCTCAATTCTGTCAATTGCTCAACAAGAATTGCTCACCCACCGTAAAATACTTATGCTCTTGAGAGAAGCCACTAGTGAAACCTATGGCCCCGGTCTATCTTCATCATATTAATCTTCCAACACTTAGTTATTTCCTTTGCTTTTTACTTTGCTTTTATTTTACTTTGCATCTTTATCACAAAAATACCAAAAATATTATCCTATCATATCTATCAGATCTCACTCTCGTAAGTGACCGTGAAGGGATTGACAACCCCTTATCGCATTGGTTGCGAGGACTTATTTGTTTTGTGTAGGTGCGAGGGACTCACGCGTAGCCTCCTACTGGATTGATACCTTGGTTCTCAAAAATTGAGGGAAATACTTACGCTACTTTGCTGCATCACCCTTTCCTCTTCAAGGGAAAACCAACGTAGTGCTCAAGAGGTAGCAAGGTGCTGCCGGAGTTCGCCGTGTGGTCGGATAACCCGACCGGCACCTGGCTTCAGCTCCCGCGCTTCTTCGCCGGCAAACTGCCGGCCGCAGGTCCAGGTGGTCTCTGGCTGCAAGAGGACGGCTGCTGCAGCAAGGCTTGATGGGTCGCGGTGGAAGTCTCCATCACGGGCAACACAGCCCTGGCCCGCGGCTGGCATACGGGCACCCGCGCGCGCGGCCTGGGCAGGCGGTGTACCCTCCACTTCAAGTACGACGGCAACGTGACCCTCTTCGTGCGGGTATTCGGGGAAGATGGTCGCCGCGTCAGATGCTTCCCCGAGGACAATAATGGCGGCAAGGTGCTCAGCCTTGGCGACGGTCATGACGAGGGTGAAGGTGGGATCATCCTCGGCGCTGGCCTCGGCTCGTCCAGCTACGATGGCTCTTCCTCCGGCGACAGCTCCAGCAGTGGCGGCCATGACCAATCGCCACGCCGCCGCGCCCGCTTCGAAGGCGGTAGCGGATCGTCTCGTCGCCATGCCGGGGTCTGGTTGAGTCCAGGAGGGCGCCAAGGGCCTACCCTCACGAATCGCCGCGGGGGTGCGCGCTGCTTTTCTTTTGTTCTTTCCTACCTTCCTGCATTCGAAAAAGAAACCAGTATGGGGCCCTGCAAGGGCGTGCAACGAACCGTGATTTCCAAGTTGCTATGTTATGTTTATTGTTCCTGTGTTGCGTTGCAGCATCATTGTTTTATGTAGGCGTGTAGAGATAACTTAGGCTCGACACGTCTGAAGTAGTTTCTGTCGGCGTTCTGGGAACGGGGGTCCCCAGACTTGCCTGGCTGCGGCCTGCGGCGTGGCTCAAAGGAAGCCCAGGACGGCCCATCTTCATCAACGCAAACTCAAGACCCTCGCGAGGGGCCAAGCCTCGCGGGGCAGACAACCAAGAGCTTCCTCAGGCACGGCCTCGTCAAGCTAGCTCATGAGGAGGCGGAGAGTTCAAGGCAGGGTACCTCGCGAGGTGCCCATGACGCAAGCCATGACGACCAAGGGCGCCAGTCGGGCGCTAGCCCGCGCAGCGTCCTCATTTCCTCTTTGGTGCAAAGGGAGCAAGCGCAGGCGAGAGCATCAAGCAAAGGCATCCATTTCGGTGCAACAAGACCAAGACCAGCCCCAACGGCTGGAAGGGAGTCATCATGGAGCCCAAGCAGGCGTCATCACCAGAGCCTTTGGCAGGCGAGGACCAACTTTAGTCAGGATAAGTGTACCCGCTGTTCCCCTTCAAAATGGCCAATTGTTGGCGCCCTTCCCGCTCGATATTTGGGGAAGAGGCCCAGGGCCTTCGCCTATAAATAGGAGTAGCCACACTCAGAGCAGGGGATCGGAAAGGAGACGATCGAAGGACGGAGAGGTGAGCATTTGGGATCTAGAGAGAGAGAGATAGAGACCCGATCCTCAAGCTAGAGCGACGGAACACCACCTAGCAGTTCATCACACCCGCCAAGAACAGACCCTCGCGAGGCTGTTTCTTCCTGTCTTATTCTTCATCAGCCCCAGGCAATCCACCACACCACAAACTAGAGTAGGGTATTACACCACAACGGTGGCCCGAACTAGTATAAATCTCGTGTCTCTTGTGTTGTTCTTTCTAGTAGTTTAGGTCCCTGCGATTGGCGAGTGCGAGACGGTGGAGGGTTGGATCTCCGCGCGCACCCCAGAGTTCGAACCTTAAGGGTCTGCCGGAACCTGAAATCCGACATTTGGCGCGCCAGGTAGGGGTGCGCCAGAATCCGCCTTCTGCCACCTCGTGTCCCGTCGCATCGTCATCACCATGTCGGGCGACCAAGCGGGCAACCCAGATCCTTGGGCGGCGTGGCCCGCCCACGCAGAGCCGCCTCGGGCGACCCGTGCCCAGGCAGCTCACGGTCCGCAAGGCTGCGGGCGACGCGTGAACAACTTCAACGACTCTCACGCCGCTGCAGGCGCGGTCGGCAGCAAGGGCCTCCAATCACGCCACGACCACATCACCGTACACCCGCCGGGAGCAGGCGAACTCGAGGGCCGCGCTCATAGTGGCCCGAGAGCTGCTGCAGTGCAGGCTGCTGGAGAGCGGCCGCGACGTGCTGCTGGAGCGAGTGGCGGAGCTCTGGCTTCGCCGCCTCGGGGCTCACCCTTCGCACCCAGCTTCCATCTTCGGCGAGGGCTGCCCGCAGGGGGGCTCCACGCCCGCTGGCTCCAAAGCTACTCCAACACCGGCAAGTCATTGCCGGGCGGCGGCGGGTTGCCCCGTCCGCGGAGAAGAAGGACTCGGCGTAACTCACGGCCTGGCGGATCGCCGCCACCACCCCACGGTGGGCGCGTCAAGCGAGCAGCAAGGCACGCCAAAGACTACGGCGTGGCCTTCGGGATGACGGCGACGGAAGAATACATGCCCCACATGATGGACCAAGGGCACCCGCATGAGGGAGAACAAGACTCGCTCCTCAGCCCAAGCTGGGGGGATGAGGCGCCAGAAGTCGCGCTCTTCCAAGAGCCTCAAGACGGTCCCACTGGTCACGCCGGGGGCGACGATTATCGGGTACCACTACTTTCTCAAGAGCAAACATACGCTAACCATAGGTCGCAGGAGGTACAGGTCACCACGACGAGCGGCTGCCCCGCTCCCACAGTCTCCTACCCCTCGGGAGGGGGCGAGGGCTGCCGAGAGAGGCGTAGATCTGACATCACCATCGCGGCATTCGGAGCAAGGCGTTCTCAGGAGGTAGGCCCTCTGCTGGGGAGGTGCCTCAGGGCCTGCCCCTGGCGGAGGACCTGTGGTCGTCGGGGGAACCGTTGGCGACCGCTCTACCCCATCGGCGGCGTCCGGTTTCCGGTCATCGTTGATGGAACTAGAGTGTGGCGCAAGGCGGGGCCCTCGTCTGGCGATATGAAGCAAGGCCGGTACCTGCGAAGAAGGTCCAGTGCCTGTGAAGCTCGCCGCCCCGTGACACTCTCATGTAATAATGAGTGGGGCTGTACGCCCGAGTCTCGGTGCCGGCCTCGAGCCACAGGGCTCCCTCCCATGCCGATGGCAGCACTTAGCTCTGCGCTGGTGAGAAGACGTCCAAGACTAGACTAGGTGCCGGACGCGGCTTTTCTTCTGCTTTCTTTGCCTTCCATTTGGTTGTCGCTTTCCCCCGCTGGATTTACATTGGATTCGAATTTGAGATTTGCGTGTGTTCGGGGAAGGGGTGCTTAGTCTCGTTCGAGCAAATCTCTTGCGTTTCGGTTACAACTCCGCCTCCGCCTCCCCTTGCGAGCCCCTCATGAGCCGGGCCAGAGCCTAGCTTGCGTGCAGCCCACTGTCGCCTTGGCGTCCTCTCCGGAGGGTTTTTACTGCAGGTCCTACGGATTCGATCAGGCGACACTCATATCGCCTCAGCCTCCCACCGGCTATCTCAGGGCTCGTACGAAACAAAGGTAAACCAGCCAACCAGCACGTCGCTTAGCCAACCACTTGGCGCGGGTGTATGTGCGATGTAACACCTGCTAATACGAAGAACACAAGTTTTACATGAGGGGCTCCCCCTCCCAAAATGCTCTCACAACCATGAGGCCAAAACCTGAGTTCTATTCATGCAGGGTAATGGAACAAGGACAATACATGATCAGTCGGATAAATCCCCCAATGCGTCCTCAGGAGCACCTCCCGAGCCGTTCTGGCGTCGGCCTCGCCTCGCCGTCAGTCTGCGTGATCGTCGGTGGCGTCTGGGCCGTTCACCACGCCGCCCTCGGGCGGTACCACGACCACGCCGTCGTCGTCCGAAGCGAAGGCCCGGACGAGGGCATCCACATTGTCTTCCACCCAGTGCGCAAGGTCGCCCCGGACGACCTGGGGAACTAGGGCGATGGCTGCGTCAAAATCGAAGTGGGGGTCCTTGTCCCGGAGATGGCTGAAGACACGAGAGAAGGCGCGCCCGAGCAGCGCGCGGCTCCTCTCCTCCACCAACCTGTTGGCCCTGACCGATCGCGCCTCCAGCCGCGCCACCACGTCGGTGAAGAACTGAAGGTTGCTGGTGTAGTTAACCGCGTGCGGCTCGCCATCGCCGCCGCCTCGCAGATATTATCCAAGGCTGCGTTAGCTCTTTCCGGGCGTGGCGAGCATGGGGCCGTGCTCATGCTCCAGATTCGCCACGACGCATCTCGTCCGCATTCTGGCGCGCGACGGCCTCGGCCTCCTCCACCCATTGGCGAAGAAGGAGCGCCTCGGCCTGGGAGGTGGTGGACTCCCTCTGCGCCACCTCAAGGGCGGCCCGAAGAGCATCGGCCCACCGCGTCGCCTCCTCCAGCTTGGCCCTCAAGGCAGCAGTCCTGCCCTCAGCCTCGGCCTTGATCAACCCGGCCGCTCCTCAAACTTCGCGCTCGAGGTTCGGCGCCGCCGCCACTCGGCGTCCGACCTCCTCCAGGACGCGGGCTTCCCGTGCTACGACCTCATCCTCTGCCCGCGTCGCCAAGCGCTCCCTCATCTCTAAGCGCTCATACTCGCACGCGCGTTCGGCGGCTTCAAGCGTCAGCGTCTCCTCACGCTTCTAGAGCTCCGTCGGGTCGCCGGAGGCCACCTTCATCGACGCGAGGGCTGCCTCGCGCAGCTCCACTTGCTCCTCCAGTGAGTGGCACCGGGCCAGGAGTCCCGTGCCCGCTCCTCCGCCGCCTCTCGCCGCCTGTTAGCTGCCCGGGCCTCCTCCACGGCCCGAGAACAGGCCTCCCGAGAGGCTGCCAGTGATGCCTTGGCCTCTTCATCATCAAGATCGCGCTGGTGGTGCGCAAGGGCGGCAGCGCCCTCCAGGTCACGCCTCTCTGCGGCCAGGCGCAGGCCCTCGGCCTCAAGGCGCGTCTTCATCAACAAGATCTTCACCAAGAAGGCTCACCGCGTTAGCCGCCCTTCGAAGAAATCCTTGGCGAAGGGCGCGGCGCTCCCAGGCGCGCTCGCGCACGTCCTCCACACCATCAACCGCCCCAGGCGGGCGTAGGGAGCCACGAGTCAACACCCCCCCTCCGGGCAGGGGGCTGGGGCACTGGCACCTCGGCAAGGCTGGCGGCCAAGGCGCTCGGCTCGAGCCAGCCCATCCCAGACGAGGGCGCAGGAAGGCGCACCAATCGCCGCCCACGACCAAGCGAGAAGCCCACGGCAGAGCTTAGCTATGCCATGGGAAGGCTCGCGAGGAAGGATCGCGAGGCGCAGGGCCACGACGTCCACGGGCCAGTTCACCTCCCAGTCCGCCTCACGAGAAGGGCTCCACCGCTTGGAGCACTCAAGGACGGGAGGCGGCCGGGGGACGGCTCCTCACCCGTCTCCGTGAGCTCGGCGGAAGGGCCTGCAGGGCAAGGATCAGTCTGAGTAGCAGAAGAATCAGGAGCTGGAGAAGGAGAAGGCTTACTCATCGGTGGCGAAGTACTTCCCTCACTTGAGCGACAAGGGTAATCATCGCCTGTGGCCTCCCTTCTCTTAGGAGGGCCTCAAGTTCACGCGAAACGACCCAAGATTTGAGCGAGGATCAGCCTGCGGCGAGGAGAAGCATCAAGGCGACTTGCGTCGGGGCGTCTGCTGACGCGTCGCTAGTCGCCTCACCAAGAGAAGCAGCAGGGCCTCGGGGCTCCATCCGCGGGCGCTGGCGGCTGCCTGCCGCCCTCGGCCAGCAGCATGAACCTCGTGAGCTGCCCCCTCACGAGCATCGCCTGCACTGTCACCCCGGCGGGGTCCCTTGACCTCTGGCGGCTCGTGCCTCCTGCTCCGCCACTTGAGGAGGAGCCGCCTTGGCCGATCGGAAGGGCTGTCACCACCTTGGATTCTCGCGAGGCCCACAGGAGACCAGGGCGCGGCCCCATTCATCGAAGATAGGCATCTGGTTCACTAAATCACCCCTGCTCGGGCAGAAGTGCAAAGAAGGCCCCTTCATGCCGGATGCCACCGGGTTAGGGTCGCTGATCGGGACCAGGAGCACTTTCCTTAGCGCTTCAGGTGTCAGGTCTTCTTCCTGGAGCCTCATACGATCACCAGGCCCGCTGAAGGCCCACATCCGGTGAGAATGGCGTTGAAGAGGAGCAATGCGGCGCATCAGGAACTCCTTCACCACCTTGGGCGCCACACGAAGCGACCTCGAGAACGCAGCGGGCGCCAGACGAAGATGAGCCGAGGGCTTGAAAGCGTCTCGGCCCCACTGAATTGGGGACAGCAGGCGAGGTTGGCTCCGATAGTAGGGGGCTGGGCACCCCCACATCCACGTACAACCACCTCTCGCGGAACTCAGCCGCGGGCGGAGGCAGGCTGAAGTCAATCCCTGAGGCCGCTGTCTCGGGCGCGGCGACGAAGCTCACGCACGCCGAGCATTGAGTGGGGTCGACAAGGCGCAGAGAGAAGAAGTGGCGCAACAAGGCAACCGAGGGAAGGATGCCCATCATTGCCTTGCAAACGAAGGCGAAGACCCAGAGGAGAGTAATGGACTCAGGACCCAGATGCATCATGTGGATCGATGGTGGGAAAGCACGACATTGAAGAAATCGAGAAGGGGAACCAGCCCGCCCGTATGCGTCGACAAAATACCGGACCTCGGTGACTATCACAGCCGATGGAGAAGTGGGACGCGGGCTAAGCCGTCGTCCTCCGCATTCGTTGAAGGAGGTAGCGAGCCGAACTAACCTTGCCCAAGCCCTCTAGATTGAGTATGATCGACGGGTCGAATTGAAGGCAGCGGCGAGCGAGGCGGAGGCACATGTTTCTTCCCTTTCCCCTTCTTCGGCGGAGCCATGGCAATCGAAAGGGGGAGGGGGAGATTCGATATTGGATTGAAAATGGAAGCTGGAGTTCGAGAGGGGGGAGGAATGGAGCGCACAAGCAGCAGAGAGGGGAACGGATGTGTGCAACAGCGTGTTCGCCTAGCAAGGCACGAAATAAGGAGGCGTGGGGAACGGTTACCACGTCCAATCAACCGCCACGCGTCGCCCAAGGCCGCAGGCTGTTAGGTCCCGTGACGCTTCGCACTTGCCCTTTCGCCTCTCTGCGCGGCCAACTTCGGGCGCGCCGTGGGCTGGGGGCTCTTGTCGGCGTTCCGGGAACGGGGTCCCAGACTTGCACTGCGGCTGCGGGCGTGGCTCAAAGGAAGCCTAGGACGGCCCATCTTCATCAACGCAAACTCAAGACCCTCGCGAGGGGCCAAGCCTCGCGGGGCGGACGACCAAGAGCTTCCTCAGGCACGGCCTCATCAGGCTGGCTCATGAGGAGGCGGAGAGTTCAAGGCAGGGTACCTCGCGAGGTGCCCATGACGCATAACCATGACGACCAAGGGCGCGATCGAGGCGCCAGCCAGAACGCGTCCTCCTTTCCTCTTTGGTGCAAAGGGAGCAAGCGCAGCGAGCATCAAGCAAAGGCATCCATTTCGGTGCAACAAGACCAAGACCAGCCCCAACGGCCGGAAGGAGTCATCGTGGAGCCCAAGCGGCGTCATCACGAGCCTTTGGCGGCGAGGACCAACTTTAGTCAGGATAAGTGTACCCGCTGTTCCCCTTCAAAATGGCCAATTGTTGGCGCCCTTCCCGCTCGATATTTGGGGAAGAGGCCCAGGGCCTTCGCCTATAAATAGGAGTAGCCACACTCAGAGCAGGGGATCGGAAAGGAGATGATCGGAGGACGGATAAGTGAGCATTTGCGATCCAGAGAGAGAGATAGAGACCCGATCCTCAAGCTAGAGCGACGGAACACCACCTAGCAGTTCATCACACCCGCCAAGAACAGACCCTCGCAAGGCTTTTCTTCCCTGTACTGTTCTTCATCAGCCCCAGAGGCAATCCACCACACCACAAACTAGAGTAGGGTATTACACCACAATGGTGGCCCGAACTAGTATAAATCTCGTGTCTCTTGTGCTGTTCTTTCTAGTAGTTTAGGTCCCTGCGATTCGGCGAGGTACGAGACGGTGGAGGGTTGGATCTCCGCGTGCACCCCAGAGTTCGAACCTTAAGGGTCTGCCGGAACCTGAAATCCGACAGTTTCCGCCTCATGAGGTGCGCATCTCCCACCACCTGGTGATAACTCCTTGCCGTAGGCTTGGTAGGCGTCGAGGAACTGCAAAATTTTGTTAAGGAACTCTTATTCTTCCACGCCCAGGGGCCCTAGGCGTGGCCGGACATGACCCAGCGCTCCACGTCGCTGTACCCGAGGGGCACGGACTTAAAAGAGGGAGGTGCGCTAGCTTGCGAGCTCGAGCGAGGGTGCCTCGCGGAGAACAGGAAAACGCTCACGAGTGCACCTGTCCAGCCCCCTCGCGAGGCATGTGAGGGAGAGTACGAGCCAAAACAAAGAACTGCGGGAAGAATAGAGGAAAAAGGCGATCGAACCAAGAGGACAAGAAACACCGGAATGCGAACTTCCATTAAAGAGGGGCAAGCCAACTATGGAAAGCAAATGAAAAGCCACGTCCGGCACCTAGTCTAGTCTTCTCACCAGGACGGAGCTAAGTGCTGCCACTAGGACGTGGAAGGGAGCCCCCGAGGTCCGTGGGTGGCACTCCTGAGACTCCGGGGCGTGTACAACCCCACTCTTTATTATGTGAGAGTGTCACGAGCGGAGACCTTCATAGGCACGAGGCCTTGCTTCATAGGCGCTGGGCCTTGCTTCATGGGTAGAATTTTCGAAGGTGCTGGATGTTCCAGGCGTTCTGGATGGGGACCCCGTCCTGCATCTCCAAGCGCACGACGCTAGGGCTGGAGACGTGGGCGACCCTAAATGGACCCTCCCACATGGGCAATAGCTTATGCAACCCTTCCCTGGAGAGCACCCGCCTTAGGATGAGGTCGCCCACCTCGAGCGTCTTGGAGCGGACATTGCGGCAGTGATACCACCGCGGCTTTCTTTGGTATCTTGTCGCTCAAGCGGCTTTTGGCGACGTTCCTCCCCCAGCACAAGGCCCATCTCCCGCATGGCATCCTGCTGCGTCTCATCAAACGCCAGGACCCGCGCGGAGCGATGCTTGACCTCGTGAGGGAGAACCGCTTCTGCTCCGTAGACGAGGAAGAACGGGGTCTCGCCTGTTGGCTTGGTGGCGGTGGTGCGGATGGACCACAACACAGACTGGAGCTCGTCGTGCCAGCCCCTGCCGTAGGCCTCGAGCTTCTTCTTGAAGGTCCTGGTCTTGAGGCCTCTCAAGACCTCCACGTTGGCGCGTTCGGCTTGACCATTGCTCCTGGGGTGTGCCACCGAAGCGTAGCAGATCCGCATTCCAAGGTTAGCACAATATGTCTTGAAGAGATTTCTAGTGAACTGCGAGCCGTTGTCGGTGATGATGCGATTAGGGACCCCGAACCAGCTTACGAGACCCTTGATGAACTTGACCGCAGATCCGGCCGGGATGGTGCGGACAACTTCTACCTCCGCCCATTTGGTGAACTTGTCGATGGCGATGTAGAGGTAGCGGTAGCCCCCAGGCGCTCGAGGGAACGGGCCTAAGATATCCAGCCCCTAGACTGTGAATGGCCATGAGAGCGAGATGGTCTGGAGGCCCTGAGATGGCTGATGGATCTGCTTGGCGTGGAATTGGCAGGCCTCGCAGGACTTCACCAGCTTGGTCGCGTCGTTGAGTACCGTAGGCCAGTAGATCCCACTGCGAGTCACCCCTGATGGTGAGGCGCTTCACCCCCTGGGCCACCGCAGCTTTAAGGCCAGCGATGAGGCCTTCGTACTCCGTGATGTTGTTGGAGACCTTCTCGCCTTGCTAGAAGCAGAGCTGCACGGCGTAGTAGAGCTTGTCTTGAGTGGGCGAGATGAGCACTGCTCCAGCTCCCGCGCCCTGGCGTGCGAACGCGCCATCGAAATACATGACCCAGCCATCTGGTGCTTCACTTCCTGGCGAGAGGGATCGATCCTCGCCTGCTTCAAGCCCCGGGGCATCAGTCCATTCCGCCACGAAGTCGGCGAGCGCGGCTCCCTTGATCACCCTGGTTGTGCTGAACTCCAGCTGGAATGCTTGCAGCTCAATGTTCCATTCGGCGACTCTTCCAGCAGCGTTGGGGCTCCTGAGTACCCTCTCTAGCGGGTAGGCCAAGATGACCTTGATTGGGTGACCTTGGAAGTAGTGATGTAGTTTACGCGAGGTCACCAAGAGCGCGAGCAAGAGATTTTGAGGCATGGGGTACCGTGCGCTTGCATCCCGTAGTACCATGCTGACAAAGTACACCGGGTGCTCGACAAGGGCGGGAGCATCGACAGAGCATGCGCCTGCCGGAGGTTGAGGTGTCTCCTGCGATGATGGGACCCCAAGAGCCTGGTCGCCCACCGGGGCCTCTGCAGGCCCGCGAATGCCGCCTGGTGGGGCCTGGTCACTCGTTGGCATCGCTGCAGCCTTTGCGGTGCCCTCTTGGTCCTGTATCGCCCTGGCTAGAGGTGCGGCATGGCGCGGCAGACCCTTGGCCTGGCGCTCTTCCCGAACCGCCACTAGAGCTTCACTTGCGGAGTAGGGAGTAGCGGCAAGGTAAAGCACCAAGGGCTTGAGAGGGCGAGGCGCCACCATCACCGGAGGGCTGGCCAGGTATCTCTTGAGGTCTTGAAACACTTGGTCAGCCTCTGGGGTCCACTCGAACGGGCCCTTATTATTCATCAGCTTGAAGAATAGCAGGGCGCGCTCCCCCAGCTTGGAGATGAAGCGCCCCAGCGAGGTCACGCAGCCCACAAGCTTCTGCATCTCCTTGAGAGTTTGTGGTGGGCCCATGTATTCTATCACCTTGACCTTCTCCAGGTTAGCCTCGATTCCCCTGTGGGACACAAGGAAGCCCAGCAGCTTGCCTGAGGGGACACCGAACATGCACTTCTCTAGGTTGAGCTGCAGGTCCACCTGGCGCAGGCTTGTGAAGGTCTCCTCTAGATCTTGAATCAAAGTTCTTGCCTCCCGAGATTTTACCATAATGTTGTTGATGTAGGCTTCAGCGTTCCTCTGGAGCTGCTGACCCAGGGCGATGTGCATCAACCATTGGAAGGTCGCACCTGCGTTGTGTAGCCCGAACAACATGCATGTGTAGCAGTACACCCCACACAGGGTCAGGAAGGCCGTCTTCTCCACATCCTCCACTGCCATCTTGATCTGGTGATAGCTTCAAAACGCATCCAGGAAGCACAGTAGGTCGCACTCCGTGGTGGAGTCGACAATCTGGTCGATGCGCAGGAGCGGGAACGGGTCTTGGGGACATGCCTTGTTGAGGTTGGTGAAGTCGACACACATGTGCTGCTTCCCGCCTTTCTTCGGTACGACGGCGGGGTTCGCCAGCCACTCAGGGTACCGAACCTCGCGAATGACACCTGCTGCCTCCAGCTTTCGGGTTTCCTGGACGATGAAGGACTGCTTCTGCGTGGACTGTCGCCGCGCCTTCTGCTTCACAGGGCGCACATTGCGGCCCACCCTGAAGTGATGCTCAATCACCCCCCTCGGGATCCCCACTAGTTGCTTGGGTTCCCAGGAAAATACATCCTTGTTCGCACGCAGGAACCTCACCAATGCCTCCTCTTGATCCGAGTCAAGGTTGGCACCTATGGTGAAGGTGGCTCCTGAGGACCCATCTTCCTCGACCGGCACCTGCTTAGTTTCGGCCCGATCTTGAGTGAACAACTGCTTCTTCTTTGCTAGCGCGGCCTCCTTAGCTCCAGGGGTGGCCTCGTTGACGGTCGGGCCACTGCGGCGGTTTTGAGGGCAAGTTTGAGTGCCGTCAGAGCCTCATTGGTGTCTCCAACTACGGTGAGGACGTCCTTGCTGCGGGCATCTTCATGAGGTTGTAGGCCGGATGGGTCACCGCCATAAACTGAGCCAGAGCCGGGTACCCGAGGATGGCGTTGTATGGCAGGCCAATGCGGGCGATGTCAAAGTTGATCAGCTCGGTGCGGTAGTTGTCGTGGGTGCTGAAGGTCACAGGAAGGCGGATCTGCCCCAGGGGGCTGGCGGAGCCTCTGCCGAGCCCGGAGAAGGGCTTGCTGGGGCGGAGCCGTTCGAGTGGTACGTGAAGAAGGCTAAAAGCCTCCACGGAGAGCATGTTGAGGCTGGCGCCACCGTCGATGAGGGTCTTGGTGACAACTACGTTGCAAATGGTGGGCGTGCAAAGCATTGGAAGCACGCCCGAGCCGATGGTGGTGACGGGGTGATCCACCGAGTCGAAGGTGAGGTCGGCCTTGGGCACCGCCCAACCCAGGGGAGCACCTTGCTGCACGGAAGCGATGCTGATCTAGCGAAAGAACTGCTTGGTGTGACGGTCCGAGGGCGGTGCTTGCGAGCCGCCAAGGAGGCACGCGACAGCGAGGGGCGCCGATGCCGCGAAGCGCACGAGGAGGAGGCGGCACAGCTCCTCCCAAGATTCCACCGAGGATCCCGGGAGGGTGAGCAGCCAGGCATGTGGTGCACAAGCGAGGGCCATGGGAAGCCAATTGGCCATGACCTTGTCGTCGCCCCCAGCCTTCAGTATGGCCTCTTCATATGCCAGCAGGAAGGCCGACGGGTCCGCCGTGCTGTCGTAACGCGGCGGTATCTCCGGCTTGAACTTGGGCGGCCACTGTACCCGTCGCAGGCGAGGACAAAGGCTCTGAGCCCCCAGGCTCCATCGTGGGCGTCCGTCATCCCAGCCGGAGGAGCAACACCGGCCATGGGGGCAAGGCATGATGGTGGTGGAGCGTGGATCGACGGAAGGAAAGCTTCGGTGCACCCCCTACCTGGCGCGCCAAATGTCAGATTTTGGGTTCCCGCAAAACCCTCGAGGTTCGAACACTGGGGTGCGCATGAAGATCTCTCCCTTCCCTAGCTCGCCCACTCCCTACGATCCCAAGGCTCAGCACATCGAACTTGCAGAACAAAGGACACAGGGTTTATACTGGTTCGGGCCACCGATGTGGTGTAATACCCTACTCCAGTGTGGTGTGGTGGATTGCCACTTGGGCTGAGGATGAACAAGTACAAGGGAAGAACAGCCTCCTGAGGAGAGGTGTTCTTGAGCTCGGTGAGCTTGTGTGGTTGAGGATGATCTGAATGATCCAAGATCAGTTGACTCCTACTGTGGTGGTTAGTCCTATTTATAGAGGCCCTGGTCCTCTTCCCAAATGTAGGCGCGAAGGGATCCAACAACGGCCAAATTTGAAGGGAGACAACCAGTAAAAGTTATCCTGACTAAAGGCGGTCTTCGCCTGCCAAAGGCTCTGGTGGTGCCACCATCCTGGGCTCCATGGCGACCTCCGTCCTGCCATCCTGCTGGTCATGGTCTTGTTGCACCGATATGGAAACCTTTGCCTGATGCCTCAGGACTCCTCGCCCGCGCTTGCCTCTTTAGCACCAAAGAGGAAACGAGTACACTACACGCTCTAGTGCCCGCCTGGCCTTGGTCTTCATGGCTTGCATCACAGGAACCTCGCGAGGTGCCCCTCGCCTTGATCTCTCCGCCCTGCGCGAGCCAGCCCAGTGAGGCCGCCCCCGAGGAGGTCTTGCATCGTCCCCCTCGCAAGGCTTGGTCCCTCGCGAGGGTCTTGAGTGTTTTCTGATGAAGATGGGCCGTACAGGGCCTCTGGTGGAGCCACGCCATGGGCCGCAGGCAGGCAAGTCTAGGGACCCCCATTCCCAGGACGCTGACAGAGATTGATGTTGCTATGACTTTACCATGCTTAATGCTTGTCACTTTGGTCCCGGGTGCCATGGTTTCAGATCTGAAATGTTTATGTTATGACCATTATATCTATGTGGTAGATCTGATCTTGAAAGTTATTGTCACCTGCTACGTGTTATGATCTGGCAAACCCGGAGTGATAGAAGTCGGGACACTTCCCGGTGATGACCGTAGTTTGAGGAGTTCATGTATTCACCATGTGTTAATGCTTTGTTTTGGTTCTCTATTAAAAGGAGGCCTTAATATCCCTTAGTTTCCAATAGGACCCCGCTGCCACGGGAGGGTAGGACAAAAGATGTCATGCAAGTTCTTTCCATAAGCACGTATGACTATTTACTGAATACATGCCTACATTATATTTATGAAATAGAGCTAGTGCCGTATTGCCCTAGTTTATGATTGTTATATGATGAATATCATCCAACGAATTCACCGATCCAATGCCTACGAATTTCTCTTATATTGTTTCTACTAAGTTACTACTGCTACTGTTACTATTGCACTTGCTACAAAATCATTGCTATCATTGTTGCTGTTGCTACTACTATCATCAAAACTATCATACTACTTTGCTACTGATCACTTTGCTGCAGATAATTAATCTCCAGGTGTGGGTGAATTGACAACTCAGCTGCTAATAATTGCAAATATTATTTGGCTCCCCTTGTGTCGAATCAATAAATTTGGGCCGAATACTCTACCCTCAAAAACTGTTGCGATCCCCTATACTTGTGGGTTATCAAGACTTTTTTCTGGCGCCGTTGCCAGGAAGCATAGCTATATTTCTTGAGTCACTTGGGATTATTATCAAATTATCACCATGAAGAATCTGAAGCATGCTAAGACTAAGATTTTTTCTTCTAAGACGAGGGGAGGTAAGGAACTGCCATCTAGCTCTGCACTTGATTCACCTTCTGTTATAAGTAAACTTGCAACACCACCACATGCTATTAATCCTGATATGTCACAAGTTATTGATGATGCTACTTTTGCTATGAATGATATTTATGATGGTGCTAGTACCCTGCTTGATGATAATGTGCCACTAGGTGAATTTCTTGATGAACAACTTGCTAGAACTAAAGCTTTTGAGAGTGCTGAAACTGAAATTGTTGAAACTGATGAAGAGCTTGAAACTGAAAATCTTGAAACACCTATTAGAACTAGTTGTCCTAGATATGAATTGCCTAAGATACTGGAAGGTTATGTTATGGATAAGGAGACAACCTTTCTTTCTTGCAATGATAGAGATGATCTTAAGAAATTGTTATGCGAACTGAAAGAAAAATCTTTGAATGCTAGAATGAAATGTGATCCTAAGTTTGCTACTTCACCTATCTTTGTTGATGATAAGGATTATGAATTCTCTGTTGACCCAACGTTAATTACTTTGGTTGAATCTGATCCTTTCCATGGTTATGAAACTGAAACTGTTGTGGCACATCTTACTAAGTTGAATGACATAGCCACCCTTTTTGCTCATGATGAGAAGATTCACTATTATTATATTCTCAAATTATTTCCGTTCTCATTAAAGGGTCATGCTAAGACTTGGTATAACACTCTTGCTCCTGGTTGTGTGCGTAGTCCCCAAGATATGATTTATTACTTCTCTGAGAAATATTTTCCTGCTCATAAGAAACAAGCTGCCTTACAGGAAATATTTAACTTTGCGCAAATTAAAGAAGAGAGTCTCCCACAAGCTTGGGGAGGCTTCTCCAATTGCTTAATGCTTTGCCTGATTATCCTTTTAAGAAAAATGAAATACTTGATATCTTCTATAATGGACTAAACGATACTTCTAGGGATTTCCTAGATAGTTGTGCTGGTTGTGTTTTCAGGGAACGAACTATTGACAAGTTGAAGAATTATTGAATAACATATTGAAAAATTATGATGATTGGATCCTTCCTGAATTACCATTTAAACCTACTCCGAAGAAGAGGGGTATCTTATATCTTTGTCCTGAAGATATGCAAGAGGCAAAGAAATTTATGAAGGAAAAATGTATTAAAGTAGAGGATGTTAAAAATTTAGCACATATTGAAGAAATACATGGGCTTTAAACACCACCACCACCACCTAAGGTGGTATAGGTAAATTCCTTACTAAAGTTCGATGAAGGTGATATTCCTTATAATAAACATCCTAGTCAATGCTTATATGGGTTTGATAATTACATTAGAAAGCAAGATCACTTCAATGCAAATGTTATGAAACAATTGAAATACAATTCTAATATGATTGCTCGCTTGAGTGACTTTTTATTTAGAATCTCAAATGATGTTAGACGTGTAGGAAAGCATGCCTCTATGGTTCAAACTCAATTAGAACAAGTCGCTAAATCTCAAAGAGAGTTGCTTGATGAAACGAATAATAATATCAATGATCATGTTGTTAGAGTAATGACTAGAGGGGGAAGAATGACTCAGGAACCACTTTATCCTGAGGGACACCCAAAAATAATTGAACAAGACTCTCAAAGAGTTAACACTGATGCACCTAGTCCTTCTAAAAAGAAAAAGAAGAAGAAATACGGTCGGACTTTGCACGCCTCTAGTGAACCTGAAGTAGAAAAGTCTCCTGGTAATGATAATGAAGTCTCTATTTCTGATGCTGAAACTCGATCTGGTAGTGAACACTCACCTTCTGACAATGAAAAAGATAATGATGAGGTTCATGAAGATACTCGAAAATAATAAAGAACCAGATAATGATGTTGAAATAGAACCAACTGTTGATCTTGATAACCCACAACCCAAGAATAAAAAAATATGATAAAAGAGACTTTGTTGCTAGAAAACATGGTAAGGAAAGAGAACCATGGGTTCAAAAACCTATGCCCTTTCCACATAAATCAACTAAGAAGAAAGATGATGAAGAATTTGAACGGTTTGCTAAAATGTTGAGGCCAGTATTTTTGCGTACTCGCTTGACTGATATCTTAAAAATGCCTCCTTATGCAAAATACATGAAAGACATCATCACCAATAAGAGAAAAATACCGGAAGCTGAAATCTCCACCATGCTTGATAATTATACTTTTAAGGGTGGAGTACCTAAAAAACTTGGAGATCCGGGAATACCAACCATACCTTGCTCCATCAAAAGAAATTATGTGAAAACTGCTTTATGTGATTTAGGAGCTGGTGTTGGTGTTATGCCTTTCTCTTTATATAGAAGACTTGATTTGAATAAACTCACACCTCACTGGTACAACGAGGTGCTATACAAACGGTTTTTAACCCCTTTTCGCGACGGCATTTGGAACCGTCGCCAAGTGAGTGTGGGTGATAGGGGGGGTCCTTCCCACATGACCCAGAAATCGTCGGGGATATGCCCTCCTGGCACACACGCTCGGCAAAATGAGGTCGTGTGCGACCGGCGAGCGATCAAATACGGATATACGTACAGTATTGCTAAAAAAATACAATTATACAGGCGGAATCGTTTCCGGTTGTAAGTACATCCCACACAGTCAGTCCTCGCTAAACGTTTCCGTTCGTATATACATCCCATATAGTCACTCCAAGGAAAATGTTTCTGTTCGCAGGTACATCACACGATATTAACAATTTTATCGTTTGAGTTATTGAATGCATCACACACGGTGCATAGAAGAAACTGTGTGGCAAAGGTTGTCCATCACACATAGTTTTTATGTGGTAAACGTTTGCGCAAGGTGGCCTAATGCAAACATTTTTCAAGAGAAGGTCGTGTGTGATTGTTCATTGAACCAACACGGTTTATTCCTAGAAACTGTGTGCGTTGCCTGAGGTCATCGCCCACGGTATTTTCTCAATAACCATTTGCAATAGCAAAACCCAATTAGCAGGCTAATTCGCCATTAGCAGGCTAATTGCCCTATTATTAATAATCTATTTATTAATCTAATTGACATTCATATTAAGCACATAATATATTTCATTTCCATATTAAGGAAGCAGGATTTCATAATAGAAATACATTGAGTACAACATGATATAACTTCAACACTCAGCTACCCCATTACACAACTGCACCAGTGATACGTCCATTTTTCATCATGCTTTTATATCGATATTTATTGCATTATGGGCTGTTATTACACGTTATGTCACAATACTTATGCCTATTCTCTCTTATTTTACAAGGTTTACATAAGGAGGGAGAATGCGGCAATTTGGAATTACGAAATTTGGAAAAGGAGCAAATATCAGAGACCTATTCTGCACAACTCCAAAAGTCCTGAAACTCCACGGAAGTTATTTTTGGAAATAATAAAAGATACTGAGCGGAAGAAATACATCAGGGGGGCCACCACCTGTCCACGAGGGTGGGGGGTGCGCCCTACCCCCCAGGACGCGCCCGTGCCTCGTGGGCCCCCTGTTGGTTCTCCGGTGGCCATCTTCTGCTATATGAAGTTTTTCGTCCAGGAAAAAATCATAAGCAAGCTTTCGGGACGAGACTCCGCCGCCACGAGGCGGAACCTTGGCGGAACCAATCTAGGGCTCCGGCAGAGCTGTTCTGCCGGGGACACTTCCCTTTGGGAGGGGGAAATCATCGCCATCGTCATCACCAACGCTCCTCTCATCGGGAGAGGGCAATCTCCATCAACATCTTCACCAGCACCATCTCCTTTCAAACCCTAGTTCATCTCTTGTATCCAATTCTTGTCTCCAAGTCCGGGATTGGTACTTGTAGGTTGCTAGTAGTGTTGATTACTCCTTGTAGTTAATGCTAGTCGGTTTATTTGGTGGAAGATCATATGTTCAGATCCTATATGCATATTAAAACACCTCTAATTATGAACATGAATATGCTTTGTGAGTAGTTACGTTTGTTCCTGAGGACATGGAAGAAGTCTCGCTATTAGTAGTCATGTGAATTTGGTATTCGTTCGATATTTTGATGAGATGTATGTTGTCTATTGTCGGTGTCAAAATCGGCGGATCTCGGGTAGGGGGTCCCGAACTGTGCGTCTAGGTGGATGGTAACAGGAGACAAGGGACACGATGTTTTTACCCAGGTTCAGGCCCTCTCGATGGAGGTAATACCCTACTCCTGCTTGATTAATATTGATGATATGGGTAGTACAAGAGTAGATCTACCACGAGATCAAGGTGGCTAAACCCTAGAAGCTAGCCTATGGTATGATTGTTGTTCGTCGTACGGACTAAAACCCTCCGGTTTATATAGACACCGGATAGGTTAGGGTTACAAGTCGGTTACAAAGGTAGGAGATCTACATATCCGTATCGCCAAGCTTGCCTTCCACGCCAAGGAAAGTCCCATCCGGACACGGGAGGAAGTCTTCAATCTTGTATCTTCATAGTCTTGGAGTCCCGCCGAGATGATAGTTCTGCTATCCGGACACCCCTAGTCCAGGACTCCTCGGTAGCCCACGAACTAGGCTTCAATGACGACGAGTCCGTCGTGCATATTGTCTTCGGCATTGCAAGGCGGGTTCCTCCTCTGAATACTTCATAGAAGGTTTTGAACACAAGGATAGTGTCCGTCTCTGCAAAACAAGTTCCACATACCACCGTAGAGAGAATAACTTTTGCACAGATCTGCTGACGTATTCCGTGGCGTGACATCACACCACAGCCAGGCCTCCATATGAATCGTTTTTTACTGTTCCACCTCCGCATGTTTAGCGAGGCAGTTTCCTTGGCACGTCTTATCAAAGCATAAATCGTGCCCCCTTATTCCAGGATTCTCATCAATACGGACGTGGGTAACCCATCCGCGCCATTGATTACAGTGCTTGGGAGATAAGCGAGTTTTACCAGGCTGGTGGGGGACGCATAGCTTCGTCCGTCCGTATAAGGGATAATGATCCACCTTTTCACCTATGCCTTCTTCCTCCTTTGCTCATCCATTTTCAAGACTCGAGCTCCAAAGACCCAAGTCCGCACACCCCACCTCAACCTTCTCCAATCATGTCCGGAGGCGGGAGGCAGGTGGATGGCCTCCTCCATCACGGAGGGCACATCACAAAGCTGCGGGGAGGCGGATACTTGTCCGGCAACATCGCAGACCGGCTGCTCGACGCGGGGCAGCTCATTCCAACCCAGGCCCCATGAGAGGGTGGTGTTTCTCCCCACTTCCTCCGCGGACTAGGTTTTCCACTTCACCCATTTGTCCGGGGCTCATGTTCTACTACGGCCTGGACTTCCACGACCTGGCCCAATTTCATCCTCAACATCTCGGCGTTCATCGTCGTGTGCGAGGCCTTCCTCTGCATCCAGCCCCACTTCGGCTTATGGCTGAAGATCTTCAATGTCAGGCCGAAGGTAGTGGGCGACCGCCAAGCGGAGTGCGGAGGCGCCATGGTTGGCAAGATGGCCAAAGTCCTATGGCTCGAGGCTCCTTCGTGGAGACAATAAAGGGGTGGCAATCGGGGTGGTTATACATCACCGAGCCGCGCGACCCCAAATGGGTGGCGGCCCCCGAATTCAGATCTGGCTTCCCCACACGGCTCTCATCATGGAAAGAGACGGGCCTGACGTGGGAGAATTCGGATGAGCTATCCGGACTCCAAACATGCGTCCGAAACCTGGTGGACAATAATCTCAGGCTTGTCAACGTAATCCAGGTGATGCTCATCCGCCGGATTCTCCCATGCCAACAACAGGCCTTCAAATTGTGGGAGTTCGATCCGGCACATCACCCAACTCTGAAAAGGCTCTTGACACTACGCACGAAGATGCACGGAAGGTCTTGTTCAAGGGTGCCGAGGCTCCCACATCCGCTACCGAAGATCGCGGATTCAGCTCGCATCGTCAAGCCAGTGAGGTGAGTTATTTTACCCTTTATGGGACTCTTTTTTCATAGTTTGACTCTATGTGGGATTTAAAACTCCCTAACCTTTAACAGGACTGGCTGAAGACGTCCGGACAGGTTAACTGTCCGGCTCCTTTGCCGAAGACCCAGCCGACGCCCGATTGACGGGGGCTGGCTCCGGTACCTCATGTGGTGCCGGAGAAGAAGGCCAAGAAGGAGGCAACGGGAACTTGAAGGAGCTCCCGACGCCTGGTGCTGTCAGATTCTGAAGCAGAATCTTCTCCTGAGAACGAGGAGGAGGAGGAAAAAGAAGCTTCTCCCCTAGCGGGGGAGGATAGGAAAAGGAAGGCCGCCCCAACTGGGGAGGCCGGAGGGTCCAAGAAGGGAAGAACCCTTCCTCCGGACTTCTCCACCAACGTCGACAACGACGAGGAGGATTGGCCAACAAGGGCCAAGCCCCTGGCGAGATCATAAGTGTCCGGATACCCATGACTTTTTCATTGCATAGTGTTCTCTAATGCCGGACAATCATGCAGCCCGCCCAAGGGCGAGTTCGCCGCCGTCGGCGGGTCCACAGGTTCATCGGAAATGGAGAGTACTTCACCTCCGGCCGCCTCCTCGCCTCACGCTGCGGACGACGCCGAGGTGGTGCCCCAAGGGGGGCCTGGTCAAGAGGAGGTGGCGTAGGAGGCGCCACAAGGCAACCTCCCGGACTCCAGGTGCGTGGGGGGCGAGACCCCCAGGGGCTCTAGGCCCGACCCTTGTCCGGACTCCATAACGGAACCTTCAGTGGCTCCGAAGTCCGGCAAGCGGCCCCTTCATAAGAAGGGTAAGACGCCGGTGTCCTCCGTCCAACGGAGCCTTTGGATAACTTCTTGGAGGCGCTTAACAGCGCCTCCATTGAGAGGAGCACCGCCTTTTTATGAGTGCGGTGATCCGACGATTCGATCCGCCAAGAGCGGGCTGAAAGCTATGCCAGCCTTCTAACAGTCTTTGAGGTAAGTTTAGAATATGTAAAAATATTACCGCATAGACAGTAGCCCCAGATGCTTAGTTCGGTGTTCGGAAAGAAAAACCGGACTAAGGATCTAAAAAGATATACGCAGGAGTCTAACATAAGTATGTCAATATGGGAATGCAGGCTACGCTGCTGACCTCTGTCGCACTGACTGCGGAGGTCGATGCATTGAAGCAAAGCCTCGAGCAGTTCGAGAACGAGCTCGGCCTTGCCAAGAAGCAACTCGAGGACAAGGAAGGTAAGTAATACCTTATTAAAGAAATACCTTATAGAAAGGTTTCGGTTGCCAAAAATAATAGGAATAACATAGATGCTGCAGGGGGCCACGAACGAGGTGGCGACCACGAAGGAAGCGGTGTCTGTGGCCGAAACAAAGCGGCCGCAGAGCGCACCGAGCGAGAGAAGGGGAGGCGGCTGGCGAAGGTACGACAAGAGCCTGGGCTCGTGGAAAAACACGAGAGTTTGGGCGTGACTCGAAGACTCGAGAGTCCGAGCTCGCCTCGACTCTTGAGAGTGCAAAAGCCGCTAAGGCCGAAGCCCAAAAGCCCTCGAAGAAATTGAATCGTTAAAGAAGATAGCGGCGGGTAAGGCATTCTTTATGCAAAGCAAGCATGTGAAAGTGAATTACCTATTACTTACACGGATTGAGACTCTCCGGGGCGTTCGCAGATCTGCCTCGTAGTGTATCGGATCTTTGCCGCGTTCTACGCGCCAAGGAGGAGCTTCGACGGAGAAGGTGTTACGGTCTCGGTATCGAGGCGAGCGTCGTGCCCTGACGACCAGGTGAAGCGGCTGGTCGAGCTCCACAAGGTCGCCCGAACAGGCCATGAAGGGCCTTATAGTTAATTTGTGGCCATTGGAAGCCATGCACAGGAGCTACTTGACTTAGTGCAGCTTTGGTGGGCGCATGTCCACGGATTGAAATCATCAAAGCGCTCAAAATGCGCATTAAAGGTGCCGTCGGGCCTTGCCCGATGCTAAAGTGCCTTTGGGGCAAGCTGGATCGGAGAAGCTTGTGACAGACCGAACCGAAGGGCAAGGAACATCGCACGCCCAAAATGTACTATGAGGGCCTCCTGAAGAGTGCCCGCCGAATAGCGGATGAGTGCTCCAAAGATCTAATTTTTGAATAGACTCGCATTTGTTATCCTGTACGCTGAAAACTTGTTCATATGCGCTAAGCAAGGCTTGTTAATTTAAAACATTACCTTCTGTGCGGCCGTTTATCAAATTTGAGAGATGGCAAGTCGTTGGCTTCAGCCCCATGCCACAGTCTTTGGGGTGTTCGGGATAAACTTGAGCACTCTTGTTCCCATTCTTGGGTCCATCTAGGGAGGCGCTCAGCATAGCGAACAAGGCAACCGGACTTATAATGCTTGAACACTCTCACTTAGCCATAGAATTCTATAATTTTAAATTTAGTGAAGCCCCTATTATTCGGAAGACCGAGTTGAGGCGCTATCACGCCTTGGCGGACAATTCGGTTCCTCGCTCTAAGCGGCATAAGTCTTTAGGGACGAAAAAACCTCTCGAACAGCGACCGGCTCTCGCCCTATCATGACGGTCAGTTTTAGCTTTCTCCATTGAGGTGCTCGACCCAGCTCAAGCTGGGGCACAATTGATGGTTCTCCCGGTGCTACCTTAGCCGATATAACGGGCGTAAGGTACCAAAACTCTTGGGCCGGGCAAACCCAACTATTGACCCAAGACATGATTCGGAGCCGATGCATATAATGCTATAAGTTCGGGGTGCCGCACTTGTGAAAGTGTTCGGACTTGTCACACCATAATTTTGGGGTACTTAAGCCCCTGGTGTATTGCAACGTGTCATGAAATGAACATATAGATATAGAAAGGAGTGCAATAATAGGCAAGAGCTATATATTGGTTATTAAAAGAAACTGCAAATAAAAGCAGAACGATACAAATTGTGCGATAAGCAAGGGATGGGACTATTTAACATGTCCCCTCCGAGGGTAAGTCATGGGATGGTATGTAAAACAAGTATAATGCTCGTAGTAGAGACCACACGGACACTCGGCGTAACTACGCTTCCACGGCTGTTGCATCGTGAGTTTGGCAATTCAAATGCAGACGGGGCTTACGGAAAGCGGAGTCCCGAAAGTAAGAAAAAGAAGAAAAAAAGAATGACACAATTGGGAGCCCACAGTGCGGTTGAGCCACATGCAGGCGTGCCGTGGTCGTGCCCCTCCCTTATGCCCATGGTATCTCGAGCATAGTTATGTCAGCGTAATCTTTGGTTTCGCAATTTCGCGAGGGCTGGGGTTGGGGCCGGATTGCTACGCGTGCTTGAATCTTGCCAGGCGGTCTTGTTGTAGGTTACTCCGGGCGCGCTTGACAGTGTCCGGAAGGTTAGTGGCCGGACTCGAGAATTGCTGTGAAAGGCTGCTTTGCACCTCCGCCAAGAGGGCCGCCGTGTGCTCCTCCGTTCGGAGAGAGCGTTCGGTGTTTCCATTGACCATGATTACTCCTCGAGGGCCTATCATCTTGAGCTTGAGGTATGCGTAGTGAGGCACCGCATTGAACTTTGCAAATGCGGTTCGTCCAAGCGATCGCGTGATAGCCATTGAACGGGACTATGTCAAAGATTAACTCTTCGCTTTGGAAGTTATCCGGGGATCCGAAGACCACTTCGAGTGTAACTGGCCTGTAAAATTGGCCTCTACACCCGGTATGACGCCTTTAAAGGTCGTCTTTGTAGGTTTAATCCTTGAGGGGTCTATGCCCATTTTGCGCATTGTATCTGATAAAGCAGGTTCAGGCTGCTACCGCCATCCATCGGGACTACGGTGAGGTGAAATCCGTCAATAATTGTGTCAAGAACCAATGCGGCGAAACCGCCGTGACGGATGCTAGTGGGGTGGTCCTTCGATCGAAGGTGATCGGGCAGGAAGACCATGGGTTGAACTTGGGCGATGGCTCCATCGCATATCGTCCCTTAGTGCATGCTTCCGCTCACTTTTGGGTATATGGGTTGCGTATATCATGTTCACCGTCCGCACTTGTGTGGGAAAGCCCTTACATCCTCTATTGTTCGGCCGGGCTCTTCCTCGTCATCGCTATGCAGCCCTTGTCATTGAGTTCGGCACTTAACTTGCCTACTTGCTTGAACACCCAACAATCCCTGTTGGTGTGGTTGGCTGGTTTTCGGGTGCCATGTATCCGCACAAGCGGTCGAGTACTCGGTCCAAGTTGGACGGGCCCTGGGTATTTCTTTTGAATGGCTTCTTCCGCTGACCGGGTTTAGAGCCTCTGAATCCGGCATTGACTGTCGTATCTTCAACATTATCGCCGTTAATGCGGTGCTTGTTCTTGTTGCGACATGACCTGCCATTGCTATCCTTGGTATCCGAACTATTAGGGTGTTTGGCCAAGTTGTTGCTTCGAGCTAGCCAGCTGTCCTCTCTCGCACAAAAGCGGGTCATGAGTGTTGTGAGGGCTGCCATGGGTTTCGGCTTTTCCTGTCCTAGGTGCCGGGCAAGCCATTCATCGCGGATGTTATGTTTGAAGGCTGCAAGGGCCTCTGCATCCGGACGATCAACGATTTGATTTTTCTTTGTTAGGAACCATGTCCAGAATTGTCCGCCGATTCTTCCGGCTGCTGAATTATATGGCTAAGGTCATCGGCGACGGTGGTCGCACATATGTGCCCCGGAAGTTATCAAGGAATGCGGCTTCCGTGTCCTCCCAACAACCAATTGATTCTGTGGCAAGCTGTTGAGCCAATGCCGAGCTGGTCCTTTAAGCTTGAGTGGGAGGTATTTGATGGCATGTAGATCATCACCGCGGGCCATGTGGATGTGGAGGAGATAGTCCTCGATCCAGACCGCAGGATCTATGGTACCATCATATGATTCGATGTTTACGGGTTTGAAGCCTCAGGGATTTGATGATCCATTACTTCATCTGTGAAGCATAGTGGGTGTCTTGGCGCCTACGTATTGGGCTATATCACGACGTAGCTCATATGAGCTTTGTCTACTGTGTTCGGCCCGACCGAGTTTGCTGTATCCGGCGCGACGGTAATCATCCCGAGTCATTGGGCGCCCACGCGATCCGTAGATCGATCTTGTATGTTTTGCCTTATCCTCCAATATATCTCGCAAGTCCGCGTTTTCCGTGCCTTGGTACTTTTTGAGCGGCGTCGGGGTGTGGCTTGAGCGGAGGGCCGAGAGGCTTCTCTGTGACCGCAGGGTGATCTGCCATGTCGTGTTGGTGACTTGGGTGCTTCCTCCTCTCATCGAGGCAACGGCCTGCGTTTGGGGTAGCTTTTGGAGGCGTTCGAGTTCATACTTATTGGCTGTAAGGACTTGATCCATCTGCCGCCTAGCAGGTCTTGGTCAGACTCTAAGCTGCTGCTGCTTTTCTTGAGGCTGCTTGCCGTGGCCATAAGCCTGCGTTTGAAACGCCTCTGTTCGGCGGGATCCTCGTGCACAGCAATTTAAATGCGTCGTTGAGGCTTGCCTCATCTTGAGAGGGAGGCGCATAATTATCGTCCTCTACCTCTCTTTGCGCCTTTGTCGTGCGGACTTGCTTCTCCCTCCTCTGCTTGAGTCCTGCTGGAGGGAGTTGTCTTCAACCTTTGTCCGGTGTTATTATCTCCCATGCGGAATCACCTTTTTCTTGTGGCGGGATTTAGAGCGGCGCTGACGTCGGCGCTTCGGTTGCTTCTTGGAGGGGTCATCCTCCGTTGTTCCATCGCCGTTCCCATCTTTTGGGATGTCCACCATGTATATGTTGTACGACGAGGTGGCCTTCCAGTAACCTGTAGGCGCTGGGTCTTGGTTGTCTCCGGCATCGTCGTCCATACCGTCGATGTCTTCGGAGTCGAAGTCGAGCATGTCGGTTAAATCATCGACAGTGGCTACAAAGTGGGTGGTGGGTGGGCGTTGAATTTCTTCGTCGTCCGCATCCCAACCTTCCTGTCTGTAGTCCGCCAGGGCTCTCGAGATAAAGAGAGACTTTAGTGAATTCAGGATGTCGCCAAAGGGCGAGTCTTTGAAAGATGTCATGCAGTGAACTCCATGACCGGCGCCCAATCGGATTCGATTGGCAGGGGCACGGAGGGTTCGGAGTCCGGAGAGGAGTCCTGCACCCTGGAGTCACGAGCTTCGCCAAGGACAGGGATGGAGTTCGGCTCAATCGCCGTAGAGATCGTAGCCCCCCAAGGCGGTGTCCAACCACTCGTCCTCGATCGGGGAGTCCGGCTCCGGACTAAGGGTCGGGGCGGATCTTTGATCTTGACCTCGAGGCCTTTGTTCGGCGGCAGAGCTAGATCATACCCATCGAGACAGTGCGGCACGCTCGGCTGTGGCTCGAATCCGTCGAAGATCAAGTCTCCGCGGACATCGTCCGTATAGTTCAAACTTCCAAATCTGACCTGATGGCCAGGGGCGTAGCTTTCGATCTGCTCCAGATGGCTGCGAATTGGCCTGATGCAAAGCCGCCGAATCTGAAGATCTGTCCGGGGAGAAAAGTCTCACCTGGACCGCGTCATTGTTGATGATCGAAGGAGCCGTCGGGCCTATCGGTGGCAACACGAAGGAACTCTCAATGAAAGCACCAATGTCGGTGTCAAAACCGGGCGGATCTCGGGTAGGGGGTCCCGGCTGTGCATCTAGGCGGATGGTAACAGGAGACAAGGGACACAATGTTTTACCCAGGTTCGGGCCCTCTCGATGGAGGTAATACCCTACTCCTGCTTAATTAATATTGATGATATGGGTAGTACAAGAGTAGATCTACCACGAGATCAAGGAGGCTAAACCCTAGAAGCTAGCCTATGGTATGATTGTTGTTCGTCCTACGGACTAAAACCCTCCGGTTTATATAGACACCGGATAGGTTAGGGTTACACAGAGTCGGTTACAAAGATAGGAGATCTACATATCCGTATCGCCAAGCTTGCCTTCCACGCCAAGGAAAGTCCCATCCGGACACGGGAGGAAGTCTTCAATCTTGTATCTTCATAGTCTTGGAGTCCGGCCGCGATGATAGTTCGGCTATCCGGACACCCCCTAGTCCAGGACTCCCTCATCTATCCTCTAGTGTTGTTATGTGAACGTCGACTACATGACACTTCACCATTATTTGGGCCTAGAGGAAGGAATTTGGAAGTAATAAGTAGATGATGGGTTGCTAGAGTGACAGAAGCTTAAACCCTAGTTTATGCATTGCTTCGTAAGGGGCTGATTTGGATCCATATGTTTCATGCTATGGTTAGGTTTACCTTAATACTTTTGTTGTAGTTGCGGATGCTTGCAATAGAGGTTAATCATAAGTGTGATGCTTGTTCAAGTAAGAACAGCACCCAAGCACCGGTCCACCAACATATCAAATTATCCAAGTACCGAACGCGAATCATATGAACGTGATGAAAACTAGCTTGACGATAATTCCCATGTGTCCTCGGGAGCGCTTTTCTTTATATAAGAGTTTGTCCAGGCTTGTCCTTTGCTACAAAAAGGATTGGGCCACCTTGCTGCACTTTATTTACTTTTGTTATTTGTTGCTCGTTACAAATTATCTTATCACAAAACTATCATTACCTATTATTTCGGTGCTTGCAGATAATACCTTGCTTGAAAACCGCTTATCATTTCCTTCGCTCCTCGTTGGGTTCGACACTCTTACTTATCGAAAGGACTAAGATAGATCCCCTATACGTGGGTCATCAAGACTCTTTTCTGGCGCCATTGCCGGGGAGTGAAGCGCCTTTGTTAGGTGGAATTTGGTAAGGAAAAATTTATATAGTGTGCTGAAATTTACTGTTACTTGTTACTATGGAAAGTAATCCTCTGAGGGGCTTGTTAGGGGTATCTTCACCCCGACTAGTAGAGCAAAGAGTTGCTCCTCAACCTACTGAACCTACTGAAAATGAAAATGTCCACTTTGAGATTCCTTCGGGTATGTTAGAAAAACTGCTAGCTAATCCTTTTGCAGGAGATGGAACAAAGCATCTTGATGAGCACCTAATATATGTGGATGAAGTTTGTGGATTATTTAAGCTTGTAGGTATACCTGATGATGATATTAAGAGGAAGGTCTTCCCTTTATCTTTGAAGGGAGATGCATCGACATGGTATAGGCTATGTGATGATACGGAATCATGGAACTATAAACGATTGAAATTGGAATTTCATCAGAAGTTTTATCCTATGCATCTTGTTCATCGTGATCGCAATTATATATAAAATTTTTGGCCTCGCGAAGGAGAAAGCATCTCTCAAGCTTGGGGGAGGCTTAAATCAATGTTATATTCATGCCCCAATCATGAGCTCTCAAGAGAAATAATTATTCAAAGTTTTTATGCTCGGCTTTCTGATAACAATCACACCATGCTCGATACTTCTTGTCTTTGGTTCTTTTATGATGAAGACTATTGAATTCAAATGGGATTTATTGGATAGAATTAAACACAACTCTGAAGATTGGGATCTCGATGAAGGTAAGAAGTCGGTATGACACCTAAGTTTGATTGTGTTAAATCTTTTATGGATACCGATGTTTTCCGTAAGTTTAGCACTAAATATGGACTTGACTCTGAGATACTAGCTTCTTTCTGTGAATCTTTTGCTACTTATGTTGATCTACCCAAGGAGAAGTGGTTTAAATATCATCCTCCCATAGAAGTAAAAGTAGATGCACCTATTAAAGTTGAAGAAAAACTGTCACTTATAATGATCATATTGTTCCTACTTCTTATGTTGAGAAACCACCTTTCCCTGTTAGGATAAAGGATCATGCTAAAGCTTCAACTATGGTCCATAAAAGCAATATTAGAACTTATACACCTCCTGAGCAAATTAAAGTTGAACCTAATGTTTCTGTTGTTAAAGATCTCTTGTCTGATAATATCGATGGGCATGTTATTTATTTCTGTGAGGAAACTGCTAGAATTGCCAAACCTTGTGCTAAAGATAAACATAGACATGTGGTAGGTATGCCTATTATTTCTGTTAAAATAGGAGATCATTGTTATCATGGCTTATGTGATATGGGTGCTAGTGCTAGTGCCATACCTATTGACTTATACAAAGAAATTAAGCATGATATTGCACTTTGAGTTAGAAGGTATTGATGTCACAATTAAACTTGCCAATAGAGATACTATTTCACCAATGGGAATTGTTAGAGATGTTGAAGTCTTGTGTGGGAAAACTAAATATCCTGCTGATTTTCTTGTTCTTGGTTCCCCACAAGATAGTTTTGTCCCATTATATTTGGTAGACCCTTCTTGAACACCATTAATGCTAAGATAGACTGCGAAAAGGATGTTGTTACTATCGGTCTAGGTGATATGTCTCATGAGTTTAATTTCTCTAAATTTAGTAGACAACACCGTGAAGAAGAATTGCCTAGTAAGGATGAAATTGTTGGTCTTGCTTATATTGCCGTACCTCCTAGTGATCCTTTAGAACAATATTTGCTAGACCATGAAAATGATATGTTTATGAATGAAAGAAGGGAAATAGATGAAGTATTCTTTAAACAGGAACCCATCCTGAAACACAATTTACCTGTTGAAATCCTAGGGGATCCTCCTCCAACCAAGGGTGATCCCGTGTTTGAGCTTAAACCGTTTCCTGATACTCTTAAATATGCTTATATTGATGAAAAGAAGATATATCCTGTTATTATTAGTGCTAACCTTTCAGAGCATGAAGAAGAAAGATTATTGAAAACTCTGAAGAAGCACCGTCTTTGCTATTGGATATACTCTTGATGATCTTAAGGGCATTAGTCCCACTCTATGTCAACATAAAATAAATTTGGAAGAAGATGCCAAACCAGTTCATGATCATCAACGACGGCTGAATCCTAAGATGAAAGAAGTGGTAAGAAAAGAAATACTAAAGCTCCATGAGGCAGGTATAATTTATCCCGTTGCTGATAGTCAGTGGGTAACTCCTGTCCATTGTGTTCCTAAGAAGGGAGGTATTATCGTCGTTCCTAATGATAAAGATGAGTTGATTCCGCAAAGAATTATTATAGGTTATAGGATGGTAATTGATTTCCGCAAATTAAATAAGGCTACTAAAAAGATCATTACCCCTTACCTTTTATCGATCAAATGCTAGAAAGATTATCCAAACATACACATTTTTGCTTTCTAGATGGTTATTACGGTTTCTCTGAAATACATGTGGTCACCCAATGGTCAATCAAAGACTACTTTTACTTGCCCTTTTGGTACTTTTGCTTATAGACGTATGCCTTTTGGTTTATGTAATGCACCTGCTACCTTTTAAAGATGCATGATGGCTATATTCTCTGACTTTTGTGAAAAGATTTGTGAGGTTTTCATGGACGACTTTTCTGTCAATGGATCCTCTTTTGATGATTGCTTGAGCAACCTTGATCGAGTTTTGCAGAGATGTGAAGAAACTAACCTTGTCTTGAATTGGGAAAAGTGCCACTTTATGGTTAATGAAGGTATTGTCTTGGGGCATAAAGTTTACGAAAGAGGTATTGAGGTTGATAAAGCCAAGGTTGATGCTATTGAAAAGATGCCATGTCCCAAGGACATCAAAGGTATAAGAAGTTTCCTTGGTCACGCCGGTTTCTATAGGAGGTTCATTAAGGACTTCTCAAAAATTTCTCGGCCTCTGACTAATTTATTACAAAAAGATATACCATTTGTCTTTGATGATGATTGTGTAGAAGCATTTGAAATACTTAAGAAAGCATTGATCTCTGCACCTATTGTTCAGCCACCTGATTGGAATTTACCCTTTGAAATTATGTGTGATGCTAGTGATTATGCTGTAGGCGTTGTTCTAGGGCAAAGAGTTGATAAGAAATTAAATGTTATCCAATATGCTAGCAAAAATCTAGACAATGCTCGGAGAAATTATGCTACTACTGAAAAAGAATTCTTAGCAGCCGTATTTGCTTGTGAAGTTCAGACCTAATATTGTTGATTCTAAAGTAACTATTCACACTGATCATGCTGCTATTAAATATCTTATGGAAAAGAAAGATGCTAAACCTAGACTTATTAGATGGGTTCTCTTGCTACAAGAATTTGACTTGCATATTATTGATAGAAAGGGAGCTGAGAACCCTGCTGAGCACAACTTTTCTAGGTTAGAAAATTATTCTTGATGACCCACTACCTATTGATGATAGCTTTCCTGATGAGCAATTAAATGTCATAAATGCTTCTCGTACTACTCCGTGGTATGCTGATTATGCTAATTACGTCGTTGCTAAATTTATGCCACCTAGTTTCACATACCAGCAAAAGAAAAAGTTTTTCTATGATTTGAGACATTACTTTGGGATGACCCACATCTTTATAAAGAAGGAGTAGATGGTGTTATTAGACGTTGTGTACCTGAGCATGAACAGGAACAGATCCTACGCAAGTGCCACTCCGAGGATTATGGAGGACACCACGCTGGAGATAGAACTGCACATAAGGTATTGCAATCTGATTTTTATTGGCCTATTCTCTTCAAGGATGCCCGTAAGTTTGTCATGTCTTGTGATGAATGTCAAAGCATTGGTAATATTAGTAGACGTCAAGAAATGCCTATGAATTATTCACTTGTTATTGAACCATTTGACGTTTGGGGCTTTGATTATATGGGACCTTTTCCTGCCTCTAATGGATACACACATATTTTAGTTGCTGTTGATTACGTTACTAAGTGGGTAGAAGCTATTCCAACTAGTAGTGCTGAACATAACACTTCTATTAAAATGCTTAAAGAAGTTATTTTTCCGAGGTTTGGAGTCCCTAGATATTTAATGGTGATGGTGGTTCACATTTTATTCATGGTGCTTTCCATAAAATGCTTCCTAAATATGATGTTAATCATAGAATTGCATATCCTTATCACCCACAGTCTAGTGGTCAAGTAGAATTGAGTAATAGAGAGCTCAAATTAATTTTGCAAAAGACTGTCAATAGATCTAGAAAGAATTGGTCCAAGAAACTTGATGATGCATTATGGGCCTATAGAACTGCATATAAAAATCCTATGGGTATGTCTCCGTATAAAATGGTTTATGGTAAAGCATGTCACTTACCTCTCGAACTAGAACATAAGGCTTATTGGGCTATTAAAGAGCTTAATAATGATTTCAAACTTGCTAGTGAGAAGAGGTTATTTGATATTATCTCACTTGATGAATGGAGAACCCAAGCTTATGAAAATGCCAAGTTGTTTAAAGAAAAAGTTAAAAGATGGCATGATAAAAGAATACAAAAGCGTGAGTTTAATGTTGGTGATTATGTACTGCTATACAACTCTCATTTAAGATTTTTTGCTGGAAAACTTCTCTCTAAATGGGAAGGTCCCTACGTTATCGAGGAGGTCTATTGTTCTGGTGCCATAAAAATCAACAACTTCGAAGGCACAAATCCGAAGGTGGTGAACGGTCAAAGAATCAAACATTATATCCCAGGTAATCCCATAAATGCTGAAACCAATGTTATTGAAACCGTAACCCCGGAGGAATACATAAGGGACACTTTCCAGAACGTTTCAGACTCCGAAAAGGAATAGGTATGTGGTACGGTAAGGAAACCGACTCCAAAACCGTTTTATGGCAATATTTCTCCGTTTTGGAATATTTAGAAAAATAGAAAAATAAGAAGCAGCCCGGGAAGGACACGAGGCCTCCACGAGGGTGGAGGGCACGCCCTACCCTATTGGGCGCGCCCCCCTACCTCGTGGGCACCTCGTGTGCTCTCCGGACTCCGTTTTCTTGCACGATACATATTTTGGTCGGTAAAAATTCATTATATAATCTCCCGAAGGTTTTGACTCCTGTATCACGCAATTATCCTCTGTTCTTGTTTCGAGCTATTGCTGCTGCAGATTAGAGCAAGATGTCTTCTCGAGAGTCAGTCGGGGAGAGCCGGGTGTCTCATCCGACATCGAGACGAAGGACAAACAGTGATGCTGACCACTTTGGGCCAGCAACGGAGGAAGAGATGGAGGCTGATTTGATGAGGATGGATGCCATGGAGGATCAAGAAGTCACTTCTCGCTTCCGAGCTAGGTTCACGATGGGGGAACTACAGAGCTCAGCTATTCCAAACTCGGTTATCCCTTCCAATGTTAGATTTATTTCTTATGAAAATATGAAGAAGAGTGTCACTTGTTCTCCCGCAGCTATGCAACACCGTTGGGTGCAAGGAGCTTTAGCCGTTACAGGGAAGCTTCGTAAGGAGATAATGGATCTTAAGCAGCAACTCAATAAGCTCGAGGAAGAGAATCGTATCCTGTGGGGCATTATCGCCAAGAATATCACATCACCATCCCCGAAGAAGGAGACATAATCACATGGGTATGGGCACTCCCCTTGGCAACTGCCAAGCTTGGGGGAGGTGCCCCGGTATCGTATCACCATCACACTCCTATCTTTACCCTTTTTCTTAGTTCAATCTTATTAGTAGTATCTTGATCTAGTAAGAATAAAGTTTATGGCATGATCTAGTTTTGAGTTTTGCTTTATGATTCCTCTATGTAATCGAGTCCGTGAGCTATATAATAAAGATTAGTGTTGAGTCAAGGGCTTGATTATTTTGCCATGATCTTGAGTGAATAAAAGAATAGAAAAAAGAGAATAAAAAGAAACAAAGAGATCATATTGATCTTATTGAGAGTAATGACTTCACATAGAAAGAGTATGATAATTAAAAATTGTTGAGAGTTGGCAAACATAGCTTTGGTCATCGTTGCAATTAATAGGAAGTGATAAAGAAAGAGGGGTTTCACATATAATATACTATCATGGACATCTTTTATGATTGGGAGCACTCATTAAAATATGACATGCTAAAGAGTTGATGTTGGACAAGGAAGACAACGTAATGGGTTATGTTTTCTTATATCTGAGATAAAGTATATTGTCATGGATCATCCAACATGTTGAGCTTGCCTTTCCCCCTCATGCTAGCCAAATTCTTTGCACCAAGTAGAGATACTACTTGTGCTTCCAAAACCCTTAAACCAGTTTTGCCATGAGAGTCCACCATATCTACCTATGGATTGAGTAAGATCCTTCAAGTAAGCTTTCATCGGTGCAAGCAATAAAAATTGCTCTCTAAATATGTATGATTGATTGGTGTGGAGGAAATAAGCTTTATACGATCTTGTGATGTGGAAGAAATAAAAGCAACAGACTGCATTATAAAGGTTCATATCACAAGTGGCAATATAAAGTGACGTTCTTTCGCATTGAGATTTTGTGCAGACAACCATAAAAGCGCATGGCAACCTCTGCTTCCCTCTGCGAAGGGCCTATCTTTTATTATTATCTTCTACCTTATGCAAGAGTCATGGTGATCTTCACCTTTCCTTTATATATTTTATCCTTTGGCACGCACAGTGTGTTGGAAAGATCTTGATAGATATATCTAATTGGATGTGAGTTAGCATGAACTATTATTGTTGACATTACCCCTGAGGTAAAAGGTTGGGAGGCGAAACTATAAGCCCCTATCTTTCTCTGTGTCCGGTTAAAACTCCGTAACCACAAGTATTGCGTGAGTGTTAGCAATTATGAAAAACTAAGTGATAGTTGAGTATGTGGACTTGCTATAAAGCTCTGACATAGACTCTTTCTGATGTTATGATAAATTGCAATTGCTTCAATGACTAAGATTATAGTTTATTAGTTCTCAATGAAGTTTCTGATTCATACTTTGCATTGTGAATAGATTATTACTTGGGCATAAGAAATCATATGACAATATCCATATATGTTGCTGTTATGAGAACAATCATGATGCCCTCATGTCTGTATTTTATTTTATCGACACCTCTACCTCTAAACATGTGGACATATTTATCGTTATCGGCTTCCGCTTGAGGACAAGCGAGGTCTAAGCTTGGGGGAGTTGATACGTCCATTTGCATCATGCTTTTATATCGATATTTATTGCATTATGGGCTGTTATTAAACGTTATGTCACAATACTTATGCCTATTCTCTCTTATTTTACAAGGTTTACATAAGGAGGGAGAATGCCGGCAATTTGGAATTACGAAATTTGGAAAAGGAGCAAATATTAGAGACCTATTACGCACAACTCAAAAGTCACGAAACTCCACGAAAGTTACTTTTGGAAATAATAAAAAATACTGAGCGGAAGAAATACGTCAGGGGGGCCACCACCTGTCCACGAGGGTGGGGGGGGGGGGCGCCCCCTGCCTCGTGGGCCCCTTGTTGGTCCTCCGGTGGCCATCTTTTGCTATATGAAGTCTTTCGTCCAGGAAAAAATCATAAGCAAGCTTTCGGGACGAGACTCCGCCGCCACGAGGCGGAACCTTGGCGGAGCCAATCTAGGGCTCTAGCGGAGCTGTTCTGCCGGGGACACTTCCCTCCGGGAGGGGGAAATCATCGCCATCGTCATCACCAATGCTCCTCTCATCGGGAGAGGGCAATCTCCATCAACATCTTCACCAGCACCATCTCCTCTCAAACCCTAGTTCATCTCTTGTATCCAATTCTTGTCTCCAAGTCCGGGATTGGTACTTGTAGGTTGCTAGTAGTGTTGATTACTCCTTGTAGTTGATGCTAGTTGGTTTATTTGGTGGAAGAACATATGTTCAGATCCTATATGCATATTAATATCCCTCTGATTATTAACATGAATATGCTTTTGAGTAGTTACGTTTGTTCCTGAGGACATGGGAGAAGTCTTGCTATTAGTAGTCATGTGAATTTGGTATTCGTTCGATATTTTGATGAGATGTATGTTGTCTATCCTCTAGTGGTGTTATGTGAACATTGACTACATGACACTTCACCATTATTTGGGCCTAGAGGAAGGCATTGGGAAGTAATAAGTAGATGATGGGTTGCTAGAGTGATGAAGCTTAAACCCTAGTTTATGCGTTGGTTCGTAAGGGGCTGATTTGGATCCATATGTTTCATGCTATGGTTAGGTTTACCTTAATACTTTTGTTGTAGTTGCGGATGCTTGCAATAGAGTTTAATCATAAGTGGGATGCTTGTTCAAGTAAGAACAACACCCAAGCACCGTTCCACCCACATATCAAATTATCAAAGTACCGAACGCGAATCATCTAAACGTGATGAAAACTAGCTTGATGATAATTCCCATGTGTCCTCGGGAGCGCTTTTCTTTATATAAGAGTTTATCCAGGCTTGTCCTTTGCTACAAAAAGGATTGGGCCACCTTGCTGCACTTTATTTACTTTTGTTATTTGTTGCTTGTTAAAAATTATCTTATCACAAAACTATCTGTTACCTATTATTTCAGTGCTTGCAGAGAATACCTTGCTGGAAACCGCTTATCATTTCCTTCTACTCCTTGTTGGGTTCGACACTCTTACTTATCGGAAGGACTACGATAGATCCCCTATACTTGTGGGTCATCAACCAGCACAAAGTTTCACATGCAACATGTAGAACCTTTCAAAATTAGCATCATAGACGGTACATAGACAAATGCATCTCATCTAGAAAACTGCTGAAGTGGAAGGCGAATATTGAGCCTTCATTCATGTTGAAGGTATTTGCAACTTTAGGCCAGTGCCTGTGGATGATTGACTGTCTGTCCTTTGTCCTCATCTGGAACACTTCAATATTGAACCGTGGGTGTTGTATGAAAACCTTCCTCGCCTCCTGACCATAGAGGTGGTTTGAGAGGTAATCATCAGTGAACTGCTTTGGAAAAGCCTGAAAACAAGGATGTGCATAAATATCTTCTCTATATTCGAAATTGGGCAAACGAATAAAAAAGGCAAGGTATAATAGTTAGTACCATGTTGTAGTGAACTGATGTCTTCTTCATTGTGCAGACAAAGATCTTGTTGTTTTTTGTCGCTAATTTCTTTATCCTAACAATCTTTCTGAGTTTCTTAACTTGATTGATATTCATGGACAACTCATTTCCCCATACGCATAAAGGGTCGAGCAGTGGGTCAAAACCTCTGACCGCAGAACCTACATGTGCAAGACCAAATTGTTAAAAATCTAAATATTAGAATGGTTCCTGCAATTGCACAATAATGTGCTATTAGACAACAGACCATGCACGTGCTAACCTCGATTGTAAACCTCAGTGCTTCCCATTGTTTCCCTGCAACACATATAAGGTAGTTAGTCATCAGGTTAAGTAAGGGTTCGCATGCTATCAGTAAAATATGTTGATGGGAAATAAGCACATTGCCGATTCATCATATTAATTCAAGCCACATGGAGAACCCATTTATGCAAACCAAGCATGATTAAGAACTAGGAAATATAGCACTTGTATATGTTTCTCATGTATTAAGTGCAGCCAAATTCGATTTATTCCTCACATGCACAACAATACAAAATTCTACCCACGACAATTGGACATCGCATTGTAGAATTGAACCAAGCAGTTAACTAAACACCACAACTAATGAACCGAACATTAACTGAGCACCACATTGCACAATATAACATACTCCTAATAGAAGATCAGACAGTTAACCAAATCAAGCATGCTTAACAACTTGGAAATATAGCAGTTGTATTTGTTTCTCATGTATTTACTACAACCAAATTCAATTTATTCCTCACATGGTATACAATAACAGAATGCATCCACAACAATTGAACATCGCATTACAGAATTGAACCAAACAGTTAACTAAACACCACAACAAATGAACCAAACGTTAACTGAGCACCACATTGCACAATATAACATACTCCTAATAGAAGATCATACAGTTAACCAAATCAAGCATGCTTAACAACTTGGAAATATAGCAATTGTATTTGTTTCTCATGTATTTAGTACAGCCAAATTCGATTTACTTCTCACATGGTATACAATAACAGAATGCACCCACAACTATTGAACATTGCATTGCAGAATTGAACCAAACAGTTAACTAAACACCACAACACAAATGAACCAAACGTTAACTGAGCACCACATTGCACAATGTATAACCAAACTAAGCATGCTTGACAACTTGGAAATATAGCCATTGTATTCGTTTCTCATGTATTTTGTAAAGATAAATTTGATTTATTTCTCACATGGAAGACAATACAAAATTGCAGCCTGAAGAATTGAACATCACATTTGCAGAATTGAACCAACCAGTTAACTGAAGACGACAATTAATTAACCAAACAGTTAATAAGTGAGCACCACACTGCACGACATATAGAACATATACACTAGAGCAACAAATTGCATGGTAAAATTAGATAGCACAATTCATTAGAATTTTTAAGGAAAGGCAGGAGCAGCACACGCAACGGGTAAACTGAGCATGCTTAACCGGCGTAGCTAGCAAATGGCAAGGTGCTCCTCCAAGATATGGGGGTCGGCACGAATGGCAGCCATCGCGACCTCATCCGCGCGTGCGACCGCGATTTGCTTCTCCGCTGACAAATGCTCCTTGAGCTCCTAGCTATACTGCGTGCACCATGGCTTAGGGCGGCGCTTATTTGGTGGAGGGGTCGGTGATTTGGGTGGAAGGTGTCGCACTGGCGGTCGGGGCATGTGGGATGTGAGAGGAGGATGATGGGGGTCGGGTGTGGATTACCTACCTGGATAGACGAGGATGAGCAACGTGAAGGAGGGTCGCCGGCAAGGAGGCGGCACTGCAAGCAAGGAGTGAAGGTTTCAACTTGGAAAGGAAGGCGGAAACAGGGAAATGTGGCTTTTGGTAACGGGGGAGGGGGCGGGGAGGTAGATATTTCCACGGAAGCTGAAAATTTTGAATTGGTTCAGCGAAAAAACTGACGCGCAAAGTGTCATCAGACACGATCCCTTATTCAGAATTGTGTATGATATGTGAACATCACAAATGATTCAGGTAGCTTAACCCGTGTGTGATGAGTTTGAACGTCAAAAATTTTGGTTCCAATTTCCTTGGTTACAGTGGTAATCCACGTCATTGCATAATTTGGGTACACAGCACACCCACACTTCTTAATCTAGCAAGTTCAGCAATTAAACAGAGCTAGCTGGCCTAAACATTACTCTAACAAATTAAAGACCGACACTCTTAATTGAACAAAACAAAGAGTACTAATACGACTGGTACTCATCGATCTCCACCCCTTCTTCCATGTCCATCTCGCGCCCGACGGTCTCCTGTGGCATCCATCGCACCATACTCGGCAAGCATCTCGCCGTCCGCGTCCGCCATCTCTTTGGAAAAGGCCGCCACAAGCTGGGCATGGGCGGCCGCGATCTGGGCTTGGGCGGGCTCCGTCATCACAAGGTATGCGGTGGAGGAACGGACGGCTGCTCGAACGCTGTCAGTGATTGCCAACTCTTCGGCTGTGGGTTGCCGACCATTGTCGGAGAAGCTTTGTTTGATTTGTGCAGCGACCGCCATGAGCTGGGTGTGGGCAACCTCGACATGGTCGTGGGCAGCCTCGACATGATCGTGGGCAGCCTCCGTCAGGGCTAAAGCCGCCGCTGCGGAATGGACAACTGCTGTGCCGCTCTCGCCAGTTGCTATCCCGAGGGAGATGTTGTTGCCGCCACCTAAGAAGCAACAACGGCCGTTTGGGCTGCCTTGGCCGCCCGGTCGCAGATTGCGGCCGCGCTCATGCACCTTGTTAGCACGCGCATGGCGGCTGCGGCCGCGCTCTCGCCGGAGTGGGCCGCCGAAGTTGCCCTCACGATGCGGGTCCACGTCCCCATCTTTCACCAATGACAATTGAACAGTGAAATGATATCTGGGGAGCGAGCTAGTGTGCTTGACACGCCGGCTGTGGACTGTAGCCGACGCACCTTCTCACGTAAGCCATATGCGTACTATACACCGACGGTGCTCCAGGATATTTTGTACTACATCTCACACGGTTGGTCGTAATAAACTATGTGGGATCTACTTGATTTTTCATCCTGATTTGATTTACATAATGGGGCAACATCGGCAATGGACAGTGTTTGAATTGCTAGAACTTTTATCTGAAGTGAACATGCAACTATATGTGTGTCGTAAAAGAATTGGAATTATTCACGGTTCATTTGGACATTTTATACATTAAATAGGTTTTCTAGCCATTTCAGGTGCACAATCCAAAATTAAACTACATGCACATGCTCCGGTGCACCAACATGGGTTGTAAAATCATATATGTGTCCATGGGTTTATGCTTATGTCCCATGCAATGTAGCGACCCGACCTCAAACGGTCAAGTCTCTGTGCTTCAGTGTCATCCCTAGATCGGTAATGCTGACACACACATTACTCGAAGGATTTATAACAGAGTAGCAATCACACACTTATTACATCGAATGTCTCAAAAGAGAACTTATTACAATAAATATGGCTTAAGGCCATCTAATACGGTAACAGCGGAAGGCTTGGAAGATAAAGTGAGTCCATCAACTCCAACGACATAGTTGAGCTCCACGACAACGACCTAACGAACCTTACTCCTCGTCTGAAAAGTCTGCAACATAATACGTTGCAGCTCGAAAACGGGTCAGCACATGGAATATGCTGGCAATATAACACAATAGAGCAAGAACAGAATAATGCTATCACTACATGCATATTTGGCTGGTGGAAAGGCTATATGGTTATAGTTTTGCGAAAAGCCAATTTTTCCCTACAACAAAGGAATATATTTTGTTTGACTCTCATGGTAGTTGAAACATCATTGAGAAGGTTCCTCCAACTTAATCCCAATTAAAAATTAATTATCAACCCAACAATATTAAATTAGAGTGATGAGATACATATGATAATCCAAGTACTAGATACTCAAGATGTCCATAACCGGGGACACGGCTAACCATGATTAGATTGTACACTCTGCAGAGGTTTGCACACTTTTCCCCACAAGACTCGATCGCCTCCATTGGATTTCTCGCACTACATGATGTTTGAGAAACGGATGACCGAGACACAGTCTTTCAGAAGCATTAACTCTAACCCCGGGTAGACAGTACCAACCTACATCCCTCTACATCTGCTAGCCTACCACTGGAAGAGGTCATGCAACTTACTCAACTATGCTAGAGCCCATAATAGCTTGTGGCTGCACACGGAAGTTTCTAGCATGAAATATCTCAGTTCCCTTTGAGCCTGGGTGGCGGACCTTAGGATTATCACACGGGTACTCCGGGATATCCTAGGACAACACTGGTTTCTCCAGGTGCCCGACAAGCAATCCACCGAGATGTGTATTTAAGTTGCCACCTTAAGTTGAACCATTAATTAACAACCTCACATATGTCATGGATTCATTCACCCAAACCACGTCTACGAGCATAGCATAGCAATATAAGCAATACGTAGAAGTAACTCCCAAGGGTTTGATAATAACAGGGCAATAGGTTCTACCTCATCAACTACTTCCCAATACCCACAAGTTAATCACATCCTAATCATGCAGTGTTTGAGGATTGGAGCTAATGCATAAAAACTGGGTAATAATGGGATATGATCAAAGTGTTACTTGCCTTGCTGATGATCCGCAAAACCTAGAGACTCGTAGTAGCACGCTTCGCACTCTGGGAATTCTATCGCAAACAAACAATAGCATACATAAGCAATCAAGAAAAGATGCACGGGTAAAACTCAAATAAGAAGATCTAACTAGAAAGTTCAACTTAAGAACTCCGGTTTGCAAAAAGAATCAAATCAAACGGAGCAACGAAACTCAAACTGCGAAAGAAACAAGATTCATTTACTAATCTGGACTAAAGTCAAATTTTACAGTTCCAAAATCTTGTTCAAGTTGGTTAAACAGAAAGAGGGCTTTGAGACGAAGATCTAGGCGCTTGAATCGCCTGATTCCGACAAACTTTAAAATGAAAATCGGATCAGAAATCGCGATCGAGAATAATCGCGAAAAATCCAAGAAAAAGAAAAACTGACGAACAGGCTAACGAACGAACGTTCACTGTCTGCGGGTAATGGGTGAAAACCGTTCGTTGAAACGAATGAACGAACAAGCGTTCGCTAAATAAATAAACCGACAAGAAAAACCAATCTAAAAGAATAAACCGGAATTAAAAAACGGATCTAGATCTAGGGTTTACCAAAATAACCCGACGCGAGAAAAAACACGGCGGCGGCTCCGGCGAAGTCGGCGGTGGCGCGGGCGGAGCTGAGCTGGCGGCAATGAGCGTGAGGGCGGGCGGGCGGCTTGGGCGGCGGGGCTGCCGGCGGTGGTGGTGTGGGGGTCGAGGCAGAGGTCGGCTCGGCCTTTAAAAGGGTCGGGCGAGGCGGCGGCTTGGGCAAGGGGCCGGGGGAGGAGGAGTCCTCCTCGGACTCGGCGGTGGCGGCGTGCACCGGCCGGAATCCGGTCGGAGTCGTTCGGTGGAATAACTTAAAAAAAATTCCGCGCAGAAACACGCCGAAAATAAATTCTAAACGGACGCCAAAAATCGCGAAATAAAATTTCCCCGTTCTCTAAAAATCTACCAGACAAGGTGAACATTTATTCGGGCCTAAAATGCAATTTTGGAAAACACATATTTTTCCTATGCAAATAAAAAGCAATAAAATCTGAATAAAATCAAATATTTGTTTTTAATATTTCTCCTCCAATATTTCATTTATTTTTGGGGAAGTCATATTATCCCCTCTAATATTTTTTTTATATGAAATATTTTTGAAGAGAAAAATAATAAAACAAATTGATCCTCGTTTCGATATTTGATAAAATTCAAATATGAAAACAGTGAAATCCCCAACTCTCTCCGAGGGTCCTTGAGTTGCTTAGAATTCCGAGGATCGAGAAACAAATATGCAATAAAATATGATATGCATGAATGATCTATGTATAACATTCCGAATTGAAAATTTGGGATGTTACATGCAAGAAATGGGGATGAATTTCGAACACCACGGCACCGTGGCTCTCCGGCAAACGTTGAAGTACTTGCTTTTGTAATTCTAGTAAATCCAAAAGTCGTCCAAAATTCATGAAACTTGGCATGCTATCATGGAGCGGCATCAACATGCCGTGGTAAGATTTTTGTCCCATTTGGGGCAGGTTTTGGTATAAGATTCTCACAAACCAGAGCTTCTCACAACAAGTGTGATGGTTTCAGTAGGGAACGTTTCACCTTTCTGGACGAAACGATATCCGTTGCCTCTTCTTGATTTCAATTTTTTTCTTAGTGTCAACATTGAACAACAGGAGTGTTGTGTTAATTTTTGGAATTTTTGGGGTTTGTTTGGACATTTTTATACATTAATTCAGTTTTCAATGCATTTATGTGCATAATTCAAATTTGAACTACATGCACATGCTCCAGTCCATAAAAATGGGTTGCAAAATCAAATGTTTGTCCTTGGTTGCAAGATTAGGTCACATGCAAGAAATGAGAATGAATGTCAAACACCTTGACACTGTCGCTCGACTGCTAACATTGAGATACATGGTTTTAAAATTCTAGTAAATCAAAAACTCGTCTGAAATTCATGAAACTTGACATGATATCATGGAATGGCAGCGACATGCCGTGGTAAAAATATTGTCCCATTTGGGGCTGTTGTGGGTATAAGCTTCTCACAACAAGCCTGATGGTTTTGATAGGGTAGATGCCACCTTGGGAGACAAAACGATATCTGTTGCCTCTTCTTACTTTAAAAAGGTTTCTCGTGTCAACATAGAACAACATGAGTGTTGTGTCAATTTTTGGGATTTTTTGGGGTTCGCTTGGATATTTTTATACATTAACTGAGTTCTCTAAGCATTCATATGCATAATTCAAATTTGAACTACAGGCACATGCTCTAATGCATATAAATTAGTTGAAAATTCAAATCTTTGTCCTTGGTTGCATGCTTAGGTCCCATGCAAGAAATGGGAATGAATGTCAAACACCCTGCCATCGTCACTCGGCCGCAAACATTGAGATACCTGGTTTTTAAATTCTAGGAAATCCAAAGCTCGTCTGAAATTCATGAAACTTGGCATGCTATCATGGAGCGGCATCAACAGGACATCATAATTTTTTTGTCCCATTTGGGGCAGGTTTGGGTATAAGTTTCTCACAAACCAGAGCTTCTCACAACAAGCCTGATGGTTTCGGTAGGGAACGTGCCACCTTTGGGGACGAAATGATATCCACTGCCTCTTATTGCTTTCAAAAATTTTCTAGTGTCAACATAGAACAACAGGAGTGTTATTTTGGAATTTTTCGGGGTTAGTTTGGACATTTTTATACATTAACTGGGTTTTCTAGGCATTTTATCTGCATAACTCAAATTTGAACTACATGCACATGCTCCAGTGCATATAAATTTGTTGAAAAATCAAATCTTTGTCCTTGGGTGCATGCTTAGGTCCCACGTAAGAAATGGGAATGAATTTCAAATACCAGGGCACCATTAATTGCCGGCAAAATGTTGAGATACTTTGTTTTAAATTCTAGCGAATCCAAAACTCGTCTGAAATTCATGAAACTTGGCATGCTATCATGGAATGGCACCCAACATGTTGTGGTATTTTTCATGTCCATTTTGATAGAAGGCGCACTCAAATAACAGCCAACAAAGGCATTTTGAAACAAATAGCTGCCACTCTAACATCACAAGCGTTTGTATAATTCAAATCGCATGTGTTATGTTAACCATTCATGTGATGCCACATGTCTTCATTTTAATGGCTATAGGAGGTGCCATGCAGACAACTGCTTGACTGAACGGGAGGCGTGTGAGCGCAGTCCGGTGTGCAGGATGACCGAGAGGCGTGCAAGCTATCCTCCAATGCGCAGGCTCACCGGGAAGCGTGTGAGTTGTATGCTGCGCAGGCTCACTGGGAAGCGAGCCCTTTGACTTCCATGGCCGCCCGCCTTCCTCTCCATTAATGGCGCCCGAGCTGCTGCTTAATACGGGCGACCTTATTGTTTTCCTCCCATTCCCCTCCCTCCCGCAGACCTCCACGAACACCATGGCGCAGAAGGATCATCTGCCACTAGTCTTCAAGTTTGGTGAAGTCGACTCAGAGCCAGAGGAGATGGAAAATAAGGAGGAATGGGGCCTCATGGACATGGCCCATAACGAGCTGGCCGCGACGGTTGCTACCACCGCTCCTATCCCAGCTCCCATCCCCGCACGGCCAAATGACCATCCCTCAGAGGATTGACGGGCTGGTCGCCGAGCACTATCACAGAGCTGGAAGCCGCGGGCGTCAGCGAGGTCTCCGTACATGCCAACGCCAGTGCCCGTGCCCATGCCAGTGCGCGCCCCTCCACCCACCACGGCGCCGGTCCCCATGCGTTTGGCTGCACCCACTGCACCCATGCCCGTGCCCCCCTTGGCGGCATGGGACGCCGCCGTCGATCGATATCTCTCAGCGTCGCCAGCTGCCGTCTTCCCGCGCCCCGCCGTCGATCATGTGATGACATGATGTTTGATTTACAAGTGAAGAACATTCTATGCTGCATTGAGGACTTCAACAACGGCGCCCCAAAGGACGACAACGACGGCGTGGCACGCCGCCTCCGCCGCCGCCGGAAATAATTTTTTCTTGGGTCTAATACTGTATATCGATCATATGAATATAAATTTGCAGTATGACTGAATGAAAGATATGGTTTCAGTGAACTTGCATTTGTCTCTCTTAATGTACAGACTTATCAAACGATTTTCTTTTGAGAAAAAGGTCAATGATTTTTAAATATAAAACACTCATCGCAAACGTTTTAGTTAGAACACCCGTATGCAAACAAACAGCTTCCCCAGGAAGCCAAGGGAAAATGTGCCGAGCAGGATTTGTGCAGCTCTTGATCGCAAACGTTTTAGATAGAACACCCGTATGCAAAGTAAGAGCATGATTTTTGCATCTCTTCAACGCAAAGGGTTCTTTTAGATGACCCGTGTGTAACCACTTACAAACAATCTGGTAAGATTTGCATCTGTCATATTGGGTATGTTGCCATTTGTCAAACTGGAAAGATTGACATTTGTTGATCTAGTAACATTGCCATTTGTCAACCTTGTAATAGTGCGATTTGTCAAAATATGAAGCTAAAAATCACTAGCAGTATCTAATTTTGGCAACTAAAATTCAGTAATTAAGCATAGATTAAGCGGTCATTCTTTATACAAACAGTTCAACTCGACAGCTGAACCGACCGAACTTTTCACCAATTATTGCCAACCACGTACTGAAATAGCTAGTTCTACTTTATATACCAGCTAATTTTAAGTATGTTGCACCGTTCCACCACATGTATAGTCAGATGAACTGAACAAAATAGCCCCTAAATACTACTACTACGGAGGGGCTTTGTACTACTTCCGACAACCTTGATGATGTTTGCTAAGACTACGTCGGTGTTTCCCCCAAGAGGAGAGGATGATGTAGCACATCAACGGTAGGTATTTCCCTCAGTAATGAAACCAAGGTATCGAACCAGTAGGAGAACCAAGCAACAAAACGTAAACAACTCCTCCACACAAATAACAGCCACTTGCAACCCGACGTGTTAAAGGGGTTGTCAATCCCTTTCGGGTAACGGCGCCAGAAGGCACGTGACGAGAGAACATTGTGATAGATTGAAATAATAGAACGCAAATAAAATAAAGTGCTGCAAGATATTTTTGTATTTTTGGCTTTGATAGATCTGAATAAAAATTCAAAGGAAAAGTAGATTGCAAGGCAAATATATGAAGAAGAAGACTCGGGGGCCGTAGGTTTCACTAGTGGCTTCTCTCGAGAAAAAAGCAAACGGTGGGTAAACAAATTACTGTTGGGTAATTCATAGAACTTCAAATAATTATGACGATATCCAGGTAATGATCATTACATAGGCATCACGTCCAAGATTAGTAGACCGACTCCTGCCTGCATCTACTACTATTACTCCACACATCGACCGCTATCCAACATGCATCTAGTGTATTAAGTTCATGGAAAAACGGAGTAATGCAATAAGAATGATGACATGATGTAGACAAGATCTGTTTATCTATATGGCGGTAGATATAGATCTCGTCTTTTTATACTTAGTAACAAGGATACATACGTGTCGGTTCCCCTTCTGTCACTGGGATCAAGCACCGTAAGATCAAACCCACTACCGGGCACCTCTTCCTATTGCAAGATAAATAGATCAAGTTGGCCAAACAAAACCCAAATATTGGAGAAGAAATACGAGGCTATAAGAGATAAAAGAAACTGAAATAACTTTCATGGATATAAAAAGATATGACTGATCATAAACTTAAAGTTCATTAGATACCAACAAACACACCGCAAAAGAGTTACATCATATGGATCTTCAGGAGACCATTGTATTGAGAATCAGCGAGAGAGAGAGAGAGAGAGAGAGAGAGAGAGAGAGAGAGAGAGAGGAAGACATCTAGCTACTAATTACGGATCCGAAGGTCTACAAAGAACTACGCACGCATCATCGGAGAGGCACCAATGGAGGTGCTGAATCCCATCCGAGATGGTGTCTAGATTGGGTCTAGTGGTTCTGGACTCTGCAGTGGCTGGATGAATATTTCGTCAACTCCCCTAGGGTTTCTGGAATATTTGGGTATTTATGGAGCAAAGAGGCGGTCTGGGGGGCACCCGAGGTGGGCACAACCCACCAGGGCGCGCCTGGGCTCCTGGAGCGCCCTGGTGGGTTGTGCCCCCCTCGGGGCACCCCCCAGGTGCAACCAAGGCCCATTGCCTTTCTTCTGGCCCATAAAAAATCATCATGGAGTTTCGTGGCATTTGGACTTCATTTGATATTGATTTCCTGCGATGTAAAAAACATGGAAAAATAGGAAATGGCACTTGGCACTATGTCAATAGGTTAGTACCGAAAAATGATATAAAATGATTATAAAACATCCAAGGTTGATAATAAAACAGCATGGAACAATAAAAAGCTATAGATACGTTGGAGACGTATCAGCATCCCCAAGCTTAACTCCTACTCGTCCTCGAGTAGGTAAGTGATAAAAACAGAATTTTTTGTGTGGAGTGATGTTCATCAAGTCATATCATATTCATTTCTTTATAGCATGGACATTTGGACTTTTAAGTGATTCAAAGGAATAGTCTAGTTTTGACATAATAATTTAGATACTCAAGCATATCAACAAGCAACTATGTCTTTCAAAATATCAATGCTAAAACAAGTTATCCCTAGCCTATCATGCTCAAACATTGATCCATTTGTGAAACACACTCGAATATTAACTACACCCAATACTTGAGCACGATCATATTGCCTCCTAGTTGGTGCTTTTGTAAGAGAAGATGGAGACTCAAATTTCAAAATAAAAATTGCATAAAGTAAAATAAAGGCCCTTCGCGGAGGGAAGTAGGGATTTGTAGAGGTGCCAGAGCTCAAAGCGAAAAATTAGAGATAAAAACATTTTGGGAGGTGTATCCATCCCACCAATGAAAACGACTCAGAGTTTCGAGCATTTTCCATGCTAGATATGCCATAGGCGGTTCTCAAACGGAAAATAAATTTTATTCCTTTTTTCACCATTTCTTTCACTTTCCATGGCTAGCCGTATCCACGGGTGCCCTCCATACCAACACTTCCCAAGGAATTTATTATTTGATAACATAAAGTAAATATTTTTTGCATTTCGGGACCGGGCATCCCTAAAACCTTTGCCTTACTCTCGTGCAATGACAAGTGAATAAACACTCATCTTGAGAATAACACATCCAACATGGAAAATATTAGCCACCCGTTCATGAGCTTAAAAAAAAAAAAAACACAAAAGAGAAGTTTATTTTGAAAATTAGAGATGGAACATGAAAATTTGCTTAGAACGGCAAAGAATACCGCATATAGGTAGATATAGTGGACTCATGTGGCAAACTTGTTTAAAGGATTTTGGATGCACAAGTAGAGGTCATACTTGGTGCAAAATGAAGGCTAGCAAAATATTGAGAAGCGACTAACCAAGAAACGAACAATCTCATAAGCAAGCATTAAGCACAATTAACACCAAATAATGCACCACAAGTAGTATATAATTTTCATTGCATTATTATTGACTTTCGTGCATCCATAGGGACTCACAAACCTTAACACCAATATTCTTACTAGAGCACAATTACTCATCAACATAACTCACATATCACATCATCAGATCTCAAACTATTACTAAGAATCAATTTTATTTTGTCCAATGATCTTCATGAAATTTTCTTTTTATTTATCCTTCTTGTATATCTATCACTTTGGCACTAATTTTTATGTGTTGCTTTTCACAAGCTCAAACAAATATAAGTGAAGATCATGAGCATAACAAATTTTCTTTCTCTCAAAATAATTTAAGTGAAGCAAGAGAGAATTTCTTCAAAAAATTTACTAACTCTCAAACAGATCTAAGTGAAGCAAGAGAGCATTTCTTCAAAAATAACAAAGCACACCGTGCTAAAAATATATAAGTGAAGGACTAGAGCAAGTCCTAGCTCATAAAAGATTTAAGTGAAGCATAGAGAGGAATTCTAACAAGTCAAGATATAAATTTGGCTCTCTCAAATAGGTGTGTCCAGCAAGGATTGATGACTTAAAACACAAAATAAAACAAGCAAAGACACATATCATACAAGACGCTCCAAGCAAAACACATATCATGTGACGAATAAAAATATAGCCTTGAGTAAAATACCAATAGTTGTTGGAAGAAAGCGGGGATGCCACTCGGGGGCATCCCCAAGCTTAGTTGGTTGCTCATGCTTGGATAATAGCTTGGGATGCCAGTGCATCCCAAGCTTAGGCTCTTACATCCTTCCTTCATCCATCGTAAGATAAGCCAAAACTTAAAAACTTCAATCACACAAAACTCAACAAAACCTTCGTGAGATCCGTTAGTTTAAGAAAAATAAATCACAACTATAAGTGCTGTATCAAACCAACTTGTCGGGGCAGGCTGATCTGGCCCACGAACACCTATGGGACCGGCGGACCGAGCCCCTTTCGGTTCGGCGGGGAGCAGAGGTCGCACGAAGAGCAGATCGAGGGGAAGCACACGAGAGGTTTACCCAGCTTCGGAGCTCACCGGAGAGATAACACTCCTACTGCTGCATGTGTGAGGTGTATTTCTTTCTTGCTCGGGAGCGCTTGGGTGCTACAGTACACACGAGCTGCTAACGAGACCGAGCGTGGGGGGGATCCGACCGACCGACCCTCTCTACATTGCGCATGGGCCTCCTTTTATATTCTCAAGGGGTCTCCGACAGGTGGCAACATAGACAAGGGTACAAATGGAAAGGTAGTGGTTGGTACACCTACTTGTACAGTGTACAGTGTACCATACCTAACCCTGACGGCAGGGGACAAAGGCATTAAATGCCCGCTCACGCCGCCTCTAACAAAGGCAAACAGGGTCAGGGCGCCACCGCCACCACGATGGCAAACTTGTCGCCGCTTGCCACACCTCGCACCACCGGCTGCATAGCCTCTCGCCACGGCGCTACCGAAAGGTCCTGTGGCGACACGTTAGTGGATGCTACTGGAGCGAGGGTACAGAGTGGTGGCCTGCCGCAGCAAGCGCCTTTGTCATGTTGTTGTCTTGTCACGCCCGGAAGCTTGTCGCTCACCGGGCCTTCCCGGCAAGCTCCTCTTGCCGGGGCCTTGTCTTGTAAGTGCCTGGGGTGGCCTTCCCGGCAAGCTCCTCTTGCCGGGGCCTTGTCTCCTAGGTGCCTTGGGTGGCCTTCCCGGCAAGCTCCTCTTGCCGGGGCCTTGTCTCCTTGGCTTGAATACTTTGTTCTTGAATGGCTCCAAAGGAACCACGGAGGACCTTTGCGGTCACCCGGTAAGCCGTGCCGCGGAGGGCTGCAACTGCCCGTGCACAAGTTCGGGATACTAGGGTACCCCTACTCTAGTACACCGACAGGAGCCCCCGGGCCTGTGCCACACACGATGCCGAGCGCTATTGGGCCAGGCCCATAACAGGGCACGGGCACGCGCGGCCTGGGTCACACCATAACTCACCCCGGACCCACCACGCCCTCCACAAACGGCACGCATCGAACGTGGCGTCGTGTGAGAGATCGTGGGCGAGATCGTGGGGGTTTCTTCATTCGGAATAACGGAACGTCCGCCCCCGCCCTCTTTATAAGCAGGGGAAACAGGGGCAGGTCGCTCACCTTGCCAGTTGCTGTCCAATCTCGAGAAAACCACCGCTGCTCCCCCCTTCTTCTCAAGGCTGAAGAGAGCGGCGCTCCGCCCCCCATCGCCACCAGCATCATCAATGCCGTCGACCTCCTCCACCGCCTCCGCCATGGGCGCGAAAGCCGATAAGGGGAAGGCCGTGAAGTCGGCCGAGGCGCAGCGGCTTGCGGCGCTGCGGAAGGAGCGGGCCATCTTCCCCCCTCAGCTCGCCGCAAGGGAGCTGAGGGAGAACTACTACCTCTTCTGGTCGACGGAGACGCGAGCGCATCCGCGCACGAAGGTACTCCCCGCCGCTGCTTCAGAATTGGCCCCGACAGGGTATCCCTTCTTCGCTCTTCTTCATACATGCGAGCTCTTCCCGCCTTTCTCTCGAATTCTTCAGGACATCATGAACACCTACGGGTTCCGCCTCCTTGATTTCACCCCAATACTGTTCTGACCATGGCAGTTTTCGCACATCTCTGCGAAAACTTTGTCGGAGTCCACCCAAATGTAGCCCTTTTCCGCCACTTCTTTTTACCCCGAGTCGAGAGAGGGAGCCTCTTGCCGAGGGAGGGATCGCTTGGATCTCCGTGGTCGGCAAGAAGGAAGCCTATCTGGAGGGAGAGCTCCGTAGCAAATGGGAGGAATGGAGGGCGATTGGTGCTGGATTGTCGAGGAGAACCCGCAGCCATTTACCGCCCAGCCAAACCTCAAAGAATGCGCTGCAACGATTGGAGCAATCTGGCCCCGGAAGACGCTTAGGCTGAAGATCGCGATCACCCGAATCCTTCGCCTCAGACTTGCCGGACTCACCGTAAACACTGTTGGCGCAGACTTTCTTCGCCGCGCCACGCCTTACAAGAGAGGAGGAGACCTGCTGGGAATTTGAGTAACGCAGCAGATATCATGAGGCTGCGCCCAAGCCTTAACTTCAACTTCACTGTCTTGGAGCTTGACGCGATGCTCTTAGAGCTGTTCAAGCCCGATCCCGATCATCCGAGATGTTTAGGTTGCCGAGGGCGTCGTTATTACTGCGTGCAACAATTCCGCGTTTGACCGCATCCGTGCAATGATGCCGTCGTGCGACTCACATGGAATTGTCCCAACTTGGCAAGAGCCGGCAGATGACGTCGTGCGGCAGTTCTTTGACAATCTGGTAGAGATGCCGGTCCGCCTCGATGAGCAGAGGGGCCTCACCCGTGACACTACCTATGATGAGATGCAGCGCATCGCCACCAGGCTGGAAGAGGCGGCAGCAGCCGCTGCCGCGGGCGAGTTTGGCTTCACCGTGGAGGAGGCAGAGGCAACAGAGGCGGCAAGCCTTGTCGAGCGAAAGGAGTTTGCCGGCGAGGAGGAGCTTGCCGAGCTCGAAGCCGAAGTCGAGCGAACCCGCCGAGGGCGCATCCTCCCCGCCTCCAAGCAAGCTTGCCGCAAGCGGAGCCACCAGCTCCACCAAGAAGGCGTCTTCGCAAGGCCGAAGACGAAGCGGGCAGACGGGCCAACAGCGCAGCGCGGCGCGACAGCGGCTTCCACCGCTGCAAGCACCGTTGCTGTCAGCGGAGCACCTCACGCCGCTGCGGTAATCGGAGCGGGCCTCGCAGACCACCGGTTCCGCCCCGCCAAGCGCCCAAGGGAACCCACTCCTCCGCCTCGTCGCATCGAGGCGGGCCAGAATTTGACCTCTCCGCGCTCAGCTCCGACGAGGAAGAAGAAGAGTAAGATTCTTTGCTGTACTTGTAATTCTTCGATTTGTTGCTTTGTCTTGTATCTAATTTGCTTTACTCTGAACCCATTCTTTTTCAGGACGCTGGCCCAGAGGATGTCGAAGAGGGCCAAGACCCCGGTGATCGTCGTTGAGGACGAACCCACTGCGACAGCAGGAGGCGCGTCCGAGACCACCTTGCCGGATGCGGCAACTCTTCTTCAAAGCAGCCCCTAGCGTAAGTATATGGTCTACTTCTTGCTGCTCGGCGTGCATGGGTGCTCTTTCTTTGCTGATATCTGACTGTTGAATTGTGTAGGAGCAGAGCAGCCTCCTTCTGCTTCGACTACGCCGCCAAGGGAGGATTCCCCGGCAAGGGAGCGTTCTCCAAGGCAAGTTCTCCGGCAAGGGACGGCACTAGCGATCCCTTGGCGGCGGAGACCATGACCGCAGACCCCGGCACAGGTAATCTTCTTGCCTGAATACTTCCCTTGTGTTCTTCTTCTTCTGATTTTGTCTTTGAATATTTTCTTGACTTTCTTCATCCATCCGCCACAGAGCCAATGGAGACCGAGGTCGCCGGCGAGGAGGACGTGCGCGGCAACACTGATGAAGCCGCCGCCATGGAAGAAGAAGCCGGCGCTGACGGGCCCGCCGGCGAAGAGGCCGCCAAAGCTGCCGCCGCAGAAGCTGGCGAGGGGTCTGGCGATCGCACTGACGACCCTGAGGCCGCAGGAGCGCCAGGCGCTACGCCGACCGCCGATCCCTCCGCCGCTGCAGCTGCCGGGCTCAAGCGTATTAGCGCCTATCTCAAGGCCGGCGATGGCGTCTTCATCAAGCTCCCATGGGAGTCGAGCTCGTGGCGCCGTCAAGGAGAGACTTTTGATGAAGAGCTGCTCGCCTCCGCTGGATCGACGCTGGTCGACGCTGGCCAAGCAAAGCAGCAAAGAGCCAGCCCGAGGAGGAGCAATTGCTATGGAAGCTGTTGTCGCTCTATCGCGCCCGACAAGCCAAGCTAGAATCCCGGGAGGCGCTTGTCGCGAAGGCGGGAGCAGACATCGAGAAGTGCGCGGGGGAGCTCCGGGGCCGCAACCAGGAAGCTCTCCGGTCCTTGGCAGAGGAGCGGGAGCAACTCGCCGAGGAGCGCAAGGCCTTCCTCCTTGAGAAGGCTTAAGCTGAGCAGGAACAGCGGCTTGCCGCCGAGAAGCTGTCTGCGCAGAAAGGCGAGTTGGCGCAGCGAAAGGTTAACCTTGACAGCCACGAGGAGGATCTTGCCATGCGCGAGCAAACATTTGGCGGGGCTCTCAAGGAAGCAAAGGATGCTGCCGCAGCTGCCGAGGCCGCCAAGAAGAAGCTGGAGACAAAGGTGGCGCAGTTGGAGGCCAGCTTCAAGGAGAGCGGCGAGGAGCTTGCGGCACTCAAGCACGAGCGCGAGAAGGACGCCTACACTCTTGGCGAGCTGTAGGGCCGTCTCGCCGAGAGGAGCAAAGAGCTCAGCGCCGCCAAGGACTCCAATGCAGATCTTGAGTTGAAGCTAACTACTTTGACCCAGACGCTGGACGGCGCCAGGGAGCAGGAAGTGGCCTTGAAGGAGAAGATCAAGGCCGACGAGGCGCTGCTGGCGAGTGCTGTTGCCGCCCAGAGTGCCTTGAGGGAGAACGTGGAGCACTAGACCGAGGGTCTCGTGAATGTTGCTGCAGCCATCGACGAGGAGCTGGCGCAGCTGGGGATGGTGGATCTTGGATATTCCTCCGACGAGCACCTCCAACCCGGCGCCAAGCTCAGCTTGTTCTTCAAGGGCGTGGTGACGGCCCTCCAGCGACTCCGGGAAGAGGTCCCAAAACAGCTGGCCGAGGAGTCACGCCAAATCTGCTGGAGCTCTCAAAAGGTGCTGATGAAGGTGGCCTTCCATAATCCAGGCCTCAACCTCACCAACGCCCTCAAGTCCCTCGCCACGGATGCTGATGTGGAGGCGCTAAAGACCCTTTGTCGCACTCCATCATGGAGAGGGTGAGCAGAATCAAGAGGGTTGAGGGCGATCGCGTAGATTAGGCCGCCTGCTTTTCTCTTTCTCTTGCCGCCATCGGTCATGTCATAAGAACAATCCATTAGAGCTGCGGCAAGCTATCTTGTAATATAACTCTATTTTGGGTATCAATTGCTATGTTATTTCCTTTACTTGATTCCTTCCTTTGTATGTTTTTGCCCCACGCTTTTAGGGAACTTGTCGGGCTGGCACCGAGCCATGAAGGCCGAAAAGTGGACGTCAAGAGCTGGCGGTGCCGCTTCCGACAAGCAACCTTGTTGCAACTAGTCACAGCTCACTTAAGTTGTTGAGCGGACTCGAAACAAACTAAGGGCTTAACTAGCTACGAGTTGGTTCCTCTCACAAGCATGTGTTTTCCATACAAAGTACCATTGCTCGAGGAAGATAACTTAAAAAAAAATTTAAAACTGATTGCTCAAACTTTAGCAACTTAGCTTTTCTGTCGTTTGCTTCCCGGTAAGGCTAAGCTTCCTTGAGCGACGCTTGGCCCACACCATTATCTTCTCTTTTCCCCCCGGCAAACTTGTGTGCGAGGGAACCTTCCTTTCTTTGAGAAAGAGAAAGAAGAGAAAATAAAGATATGGAGCCTTATGGCTCGTTATTGCTTACCGGGGGTAGGTGCTGCACAAAGTGTCAGATAATGCATGCAAAATAGAAGTAAAAAGCATGAAATCGACAAGGTGTGCGAAGCACGCTAGCTTTACTGATGCATCGGGTTCCGCCCGGCTTTGTACAAAGGATTACATGCAACAGCAATGCAAGACTTGTACAAGGTGGTTGCCGGAACAGGTTCCGCAACCGCGCTTCTACGGGTAAAACTTACAAAGATGCTCAATGTTCCAGAATTGCTCACCGAATGCCATCTTCGGTCTCAAGGCGACAAAGACCAGGCCTAGTGACTCGCTTCACCCGGTAAGGGCCTTCCCACTTCAAGGCCAACTTGTTGGAATTCTTGGCGGACTGAACGCTACCAAGAACAAGGTCGCCTTTCCTCGAGACTTGGCATTAACTGCGGCTATGGTAGCGGCGCAAAGCTTGTCGGTATCGAGCAGCTCGTCTGACACGAAGACGATCCTCCTCAAGGAGCAAATAGCGTCATCTTGTCGCAGCTGCTCTTGCTCAAACTCATCATAAGCGAGCACTCGAGGCGATCCGTGATACGAAGTTCCATGGGGAGAACTGCCTCTGCTCCATAGACTAGAGCGAAAGGTGTCCGCCGCTGGCTCGATTTGGCGTCGTCCTGATCGACCAAAGAACCACCGGCAGCTCCTCAATCCAGTTTCTTCCGCACTTGTGCAGCCTGTCGAAAGTTCTGGTCTTGAGCCCGCGCAACACTTCAGCATTTGTCCTCTCCGCTTGACCGTTGCTTCAAGGATGAGCAACAGAAGCGAAGCAAACCTTGGTGCCAAGATCTTGGACGTACTGCATGAAGGTGCGGCTCGTGAATTGCGTGCCGTTGTCGGTGATGATCCTGTTAGGGATTCCAAAACGGCAAACACTCGACCTGAAGAACTTGATCGCCGATCGTTGTCACCTTCCTCATCGCTTCCACTTCCGGCCACTTTGTGAACTTGTCGATTGCAACGCATAAGTACTCAAAGCCCCGACAGCTCGGGAAAGGGGCCGAGGATGTCGAGCCCCTGCATCAAAAATGGCCAGGATAAAGGTATCGTCTTGAGAGATTGAGATGGCTGGTGTTTCTGCTTGGAATGGAAATGTCAAGATTCACTCTTGGTTACTTGTGAAGTTGCTTCCTGTAGGGCTGTCGGCAAAAAGAAACCTTGCCGGAATGCTTTGCGGCAAGTGCTCGCGCCAATGTGGTGACCACATATGCCTCCATGTATCTCCGCCAACAGCTATTGTCCGACTTCCCGGTGAATACACTTCAATTTCACACCGTTGAGTCTTCTTCTGTACAGTGAGTTGTCGACAAACTGGTACATACTTGACTGCCGGGCTACTCTTTCCGCTTCTTCTTGCTCTTCGGGAAGTTCTCCTGTCTGAAGGAAAAGGACAATCTGCTGCGCCCATGCTGGAGCTTGCTGCTCGACAACAAGGACTAAAGGCACATCTGCTGCTGCGGGAACACTAGCTTCCACGGCGAGAACCTGCGGTTCAGCCGAGCTTATGTTCTCGGCAAGCTTGCCGGAGCAAAACTTGTCGGGAGCGCTCGCTTCAACGAAACAAACCACAGGGCTTGTCGGAGCATCGCTTCCTCAAAGACTGTTGGTGTCGATCTTGGGGACCTTCTTGGCGACGGCTTCGGGAAGCTCTGCCGGAAAGTAATCACCAGAGATCAACTTCCTCTTCTTGCTCTGTCCAGTTGATGGCGTTACAGACGGTTGAGTCAGCTTGAGCACAAAAATCCCTGGTTCCACAGGTAGCTTAAGTGCGGCGCACTTTGGCGAGCCATCGGCAATGTCGCTCGAGCTCTTGGAATATATTCCATCTGTAGGCCGTCAAAGTGCTCTTCTAGCTTTCTCACTTCATCAACATAAGCTTCCATCAATGGACTCGATAATTCTTGTTCACTTGGCGGATGACAAGCTGTGAGTCACCCCTGACAATGAGCTTCTTGATCCCAAGGTCTACTGCGATCCTGAGACCGGCAAGCAAACCTTCATACTCTGCAGTATTGTTTGTTGCTTGCTCCTTGGGAAAGTGCATCTGGACTACGAACTTGAGGTGCTCTCCAGTGGGTGCAACAAGTAGCACGCCCAAGACCGGGCGCTTTGCAGCGTAGAAGGCACCATCAAAGTACATCAGCCACTCTTTGCTTGCTTCCTTGACGGGATGCTCGCTTGGAATTTCTTCATCTTGCGTTGGCGCCCATTCTGCTATGAACTCCGCCAATGCTTTGCTTTGATAGTTGAAGTGCTCTCAAACTTGAGGCCAAAGCTTGACAGTTCCAAAGTGCCCACTCGACAATCCCGCCTTGCCTCTAGATTTTGCAGTATCCTCTTCAGCGGAAAGCGAGTGACGACTGTGATCTCATGTGCCTGGAAGTAATGGCGTAGCTTTCTCGAGGCCATGAGGAGGCCGAAAAGCAATTTTTGCACACCAGAGTATCTTGACCTAGCCCCTTGCAGAAGGGAACTGACAAAGTAAACTGGGCGCTGCACCATTCTTTTCTGCATCTTCTCATGTGTCTGCGCAGATCCGTCCTTGTCGGGACCAGAGCTTGCCGGTGAAGCCCCCTGCTTGTCGCTGGATGCATCTGCCATGGTTGCTAGCTCATCATCCGCCTCCCTCTCCGCTACATTAACGCAGCACTAACCACTTGATTGGTTGCCGCTATATATAGCAACAACTTCTCTTGTGGCTTAGGTGCGACAAGTGTTGGAGTGGAGGATGTATCTCTTCAAGTCCCGCAGTGCAGCCTCCGCTTCCGGAGTCCATTGCATCGGACCTGCCTTTTTCAAAATTTTGAAAAATGGCAGGGCGCGCTCAGCAGACCTAGAGATAAACCTGCTGAGAGCAGCTAAGCAACCAGCAAGCCTTCGTACATACTTGACGCGCTTTGGTGCTTCAATCTGCTCAATGGCCTTGATCTTGTCGGGATTGGCTTCAATTCCCTCACGAGACACGAAGAACCCGAGAAGCTTGCGGAAGGGACTCCAAACACACACTTCTCGTGGTTGAGCTTGAGGTTGATCTTGCGCAGATTTGCAAAGGTTTCGTCTAAATCTTGAATCGTGGTCGCCTTGTCCTTGCTTTTGACCACTATGTCGCCCATGTAGGCTTCCACATTTCTGTGCATTTGCGGCTCAAAAGCGTCATGGACTACTCTTGCAAATGTTGAACCGGCATTCTTTAACCCGAAGGGCATCCGTGACAAAACAATATGTGCCACATGGGGTGATGAATGCGGTCTTCTCCTCATCCTCTTCGCCATGAAGATCTGATGATATCCTCGAGTATGCATCTAGAAATGAAAGCAAATCACATCCGCCGTGGAGTCAACAATCCGTCAATGCGCGGCAAGGGAAATGGGTCTTTGGGACAAGCTTTATTGACATCGGTAAAGTCGATACAAAGCCTCCATTTCCCGTTAGCCTTATGCATAACCACAGGATTGGCCAACCACGTAGGATGGAGCACTCCTCGACAAGGCCCGCCGCTTCCAGCTTTCTTGATTTCTTCTGCGATGAACTCTTGGCGCTCCTTTGCTCGCTTCGACTTTCGCTTGACGGGCCGTGCATGAGGACAAACGGCAAGATGGTGCTCAATTACTTTCACGGGAACACGGGGATGTCGACGGTTGCCACGCAAACACGCCGACGTCGCCGCAGGAAAGCAACGAGCGCCTTCCTATTTAGGGTCGAGAGAGGCACCGATGGTGAAAGTACCGAAGGTTTTCCTCCTTGGCGGACACCTTCTTGGTCTATGGTGGAGCTGCCATTGTCTTCTTACACTTGCCGGTGGAGCTCGATGGTGCGTCCTCGATGGTAGCGCAGCACCAAGAGGTGCGCTTGCCGGAGTGGGCATCGAGCTCTTGCTGGACTTGGTCTTCTTCTTCCCCGGAGCTTCAGCGGCAAGTGGCTTGCAATCAGCTACCGCTGCTTTGCTTCGGTAGATCTTGTCGGCGCAGATAAGAGCATCCTTCTTGTCGCCAGTGACAGAGATGACACTTATCGGGCCCGGCATCTTCAAAGATGTTGTAGGCATAGTGAGAGGCCGCCATGAATTTGGCGAGTCTTTGGGCGGCCAAGTATCCCATTGTAAGGCAATGGAAAGTCAAGAACGTCAAAAGTGACCCTCTCATTCCTGAAGTTCAGCTCGCTGCCAAATGTCACCGCAACGTTATCTTTCCTTCGCTTGCTCCTTCCCGGATTGATTCCTTGGAATGTGCGGTCTCTTCGAGCTCGCCATCGGGGATCTGGAGTTTCTGGAGCACCGCGGAGGAGATCAGATTCAAGCTGGCCCCGCCGTCAACTAACATCTTAGTGACCTTGAGGTTGCGGATAGTTGGTGAAACCAACATCGACAAGCACCCGACCGCAGTTACGCGATCAGGGTGGTCCTCAATATCAAAGATGATAGGCGTGCTGGACCATTTCAGAGGCCTGCGTGAGTTGATGGATGGTTCTGCCGCATTGACTTCCCGCATCCACTGCTTGAGTTGGCGGTGTGAAGTATGCAGAGAAGCACCGCCGTCAACGCACAGGACCTCTGTGGATTTCTGGAACTCCTGCTCATCGGCCTCGTCATCATCCATGTCATCATCGTCGTCGTCTTCATCCTTGTCGCGGCCGCGGGGAGGTCTGTCTCCTTGCCGCTGCTTGGCCTTGCCAAGGCCCTCCTCGGCCGGACGTTTCTTGCCAGCTCCTCCGGCACCCTCTTGGGCCTTCTCCTTGTCGCGTCATTCAGATTCAGCCTTCGCTGCTCGACAAGCTGCTCGACCTTCTTGCAGCTCGGAGGTCATGGCCCTTGGTGCGGTGGATCTTGCAAGATCGCTTGTTGGAGCCGTCTTGCTTGTCGGCGACCGCCACAGCCTGGCGATTACGCGCCCGCAACCTCCTTGCCGGAGCTACCAACTTTGGCTTTCTTGGCGCCACCTCCGTTGCCGGACTGCTCAATAACTAGCACATCTTTGCCTTTCTTCTTCCTATTGTTCCGCTGCCGGTTTTTCCTTGCCGGGGCGGTCTCCTCACTATCAGATCCTCCTGCTTCAAAGATTCTCTCCGGGAGTCTCCTCCTTCCTCAAAGACGCGTGCACACTTGTCGGCCAGGGCATATAGCTCACTGACGTCTCTACTCTTGCACATCGCCATCTCCTCCCGCATCATGCGGTTTCGCACGTTCTGATGGAATGCGCTGATCACCGCGGCAGGGTGGACATCTGGGATGTTGTGCTGCACGCGGCTGAATCTCTGAATGTATTTGCGCAGGGGCTCTCCTTCCTTCTGGGCGAGCAGATGAAGGTCGCTTTCTTGGCCATGAGGCTTGTGGCCGCCCGTAAAGGCGCCGACAAACTGATGGCATATATCTGCCCAAGAGGATATGGAGTTGTCCGCAAGTGCATGAGCCAGGATCTCGACATTGGGCTTGAGCACCGCCGGGAAGTAGTTGGCAAGGATCTTGTCGTCTCGCCCCGCAGCTTGCACCGCGATGGTGTAGATGCCGAGGAACTCCGACGGATGCGTCTTGCCGCCGCATTTCTGCACGCCCGGGCTTGAAGTTTTTCTTGCCGGGCCATTGGACTTGCCGTAGCTCACGAAAGTGAACACAGGGCAACCTATCACAGACGGCAAAGTCGCCTGGTTCTCCGGGCGCATGCATGTCAACAGAGGGCCCGCGCTTGTCGGATTGACGCTGGCGCTTCTCTTGGCGCTTCGATGCGAAGTTCGAAAGCGTCTTCTTGCTGTCTCGTGAAGAACTTGGCGCCGATCGCGATGAGCTCATGGATCCGATGATGCGGTGGAGTCGCTGCCGAGGTGGATCCGGCAGTCGGCGATCTTGGCCTTCGGGTGGAGAGTGCATGGTGGTTGCACCCCACGGTCTCTGCCGCCACCGGCTCGTGTTTGGCAGTCCTGCCAGGCAGCGATGCACTCGGTTGCTGGAGCGTCGCCGCTGGCGAAGCCGATGAGACTCGAATGGTGGCCCTCCATTCATCGACCTTGTCGGCTGTTGGAGGGTAATCCAGAGCAGTTGAGCTCTCGCCAAAGCTTCGCTGGAGTGGTGGGTGGCGATGGCGAACGGCGCGAGGAGCGGATATGCTCGGACTTCTAACTATGTTAGAAGGAGCAAGATCCCGCCCAGCGATCGCGTTTCGCCGCGCCAAAGATGTTGGCGCGCATGCTGGTCTTGAGCATCCCGAGATCCTCCAGCTCGATCTTGGTCCAACGAGCGTATGGCATTGTGAATACCATGACGCTGTCGGTCCCGCGCCTCCTGAGACGGGCGCGGTACATGTATGGACGCCGAGGTCTGCGCAGCCTTGTACTTGGACTTGGCAGCACTGTGAGCTCCCCCGTCGCCGTCCATTCTTCCGCCGACGTCTACCCCACCTCCCGTTTGCTCCGGTGGCGGTGGGTTTGACGCGGACGGGGCTTCTGCCGCCGAAGCCTTCTTCTTCGGTGGCATGTTGATGAAGATGATGAAGATCTAGCTCGCGTGGACGCCGGATCAGGTTCACGCAACCTCGACGCTTCTACCGGGCGCGCCAAAGATGTCGGGAAGGCTGATCGGCCCACGAACACCTATGGGACCGGCGGATCGAGCCCCTTTCGGTTCGGCGGGGAGCGGAGGTCGCACGAAGAGCAGATCGAGGCGAAGCACACGAGAGGTTTACCCAGCTTCGGAGCTCTCCGGAGAGATAACACTCCTACTGCTGCTTGTGTGAGGTGTATTTCGTTCTTGCTCGGGAGCGCTTGGGTGCTACAGTACACACGAGCTGCTAACGAGACCGAGCGTGGGGGGGATCCGACCGACCGACCCTTTCTACATTGTGCATGGGCCTCCTTTTATATGCTCAAGGGGTCTCCGACAGATGGCAACATAGACAAGGGTACAAATGGGAAGGTAGTGGTTGGTACACCTACTTGTACAGTGTACAGTGTACCATACCTGTCAAAATAAGCACACAACACAAAGAAAACAGAATCTGTCAAAATAGAACAGTCTGTAGTAATCGGACTTAAACGAATACTTATGGAACTCCAAAAAATTCTACCAAAATAGGACGACCAGGGCAATTTGTATATTAATCTTCTGTAGAAAGAATCATAGAAAAAGCTCTTTTCTGTGATTTATGAAAATTATTTTCGTGAGCGCAAAGTTTCTGTCTTTTTCAGCAAGATCAAACAACTATCACCCAAGAAGATCCTATAGGCTTTACTTGGCACAAACACTAATTAAAACATAAAAAACAATCATAGCAGTAGAATAATTGTGCTAACACACAAGAACAGAAAGTAAAAAGCAAAAATAAAATTTATTCATTGGGTTGCCTCACAACAAGCGCTATAGTTTTACGCCCTTAGCTACGCATAAAGCAAGGATCTAAGTTTTGTCATCTTTGGTTCGAGATCCATAAAATGCCCTCATGATTGATTCATAAGGTGGCTTAATTCTAGTTCTAGGGAAGTGTTCCATCCCTTTCGTCAAAGGAAATTGGAACTTGATATTGCCCTCTTTCATATCAATCACGACACCAATAGTGCGTAAAAACGGTCTTCCAAGAATAATAGGACAAGACAGATTGCAATAATTCAAGAACAATAAAATCTATGGGCACATAATTTCTATTTGCAAGAATAAGAACATCATTAATTCTTCCCATAGGCTTTTTAATAGTAGAATACGCCAAGTGCAAACTCAAAGAGCATTCTTCAAGATTGGTAAGACCAAGCACATCACATAAAGATTTCGGAATTGTAGAAACACTAGCACCCAAGTCACACAAAGCAAAACACTCATAATTTTTAAACTTGACTTTCATAGTAGGTTCCCATTCATCATGCAATTTTCTTGGGATTGAAACTTCCAATTCCAGTTTTTCTTCTAAAGCTTTCATCATAGCATCAACAATATTTTTAGTAAAAGCTTTATTTTGTTCATAAGCATGAGGTGAATTTATAATGGATTGAAACAAATAAATACAATCAATCAAAGAGCAACTATAATAATTAAAGTCTTTGTAATCCAAAAGAGTGGGCACATCACTAGCTAAAGTTTTGACCACTCCAAACCCACTTTCATTAATTTTCTCAACAAGGTTTTCACCCTCCAAAATATTGGGATGCCTTCTACCTAAAGTTGACTCTTCTCCAGTCCCTTTTTCATCATTCTTAACTTTACTAAACAAGGAATCAATAGAAGAAACACCAATCATTTTAAGATGTTCATCACTAGAAAAAGCTTTCTCTAAAATTTCTCTTTTAGCTCTAAGCATAGCAGTTCTTTTCTTACTTTCATCCATAGAAACATAAAGAGCTTTAATTGATTCATATACTTTAGGCAAAAAAATCATCTTGAGATTTTCCACACCATGAGCAATTCTATCAACACTTCTAGACAAATCATCAATCTTATTCAACTTTTCTTCTATGGAAGTGTTGAAAACTTTTTGTGTGTTGATAAATTCTTTAATATTATTCTCAAGATCAGAGGTATTCCTATTATTATTATAAGATTGATTTCCATAGGTATTACCATAATTATCAGAGAAATTACTAGGAAAAGGCCTAGGATTAAAATTACCTCTATAAGCATTGTTGTTGACATTATTTCTAGAGATAAAATTCACATCAATGGCATCACTATTTTTCTCAATCAAAGTAGACAAAGGCATATCATGAAAATCAATAGGAGCACTTTTACTAGCAACCAATTTCATAAGAGCATCAACATTATCACTCAAATAAGAAATTTCTTCAAGCGAATTAACTTTTTTACTAATAGGAGCTCTTTCGGTATGCCATTGTGAATAATTTTTCATGATATTATCAAGCAATTTGGTGGCTTCACCCAAAGTAATTTCCATAAAGAAATTACCCATGAGTTGGGCAGTTCCTTAGCATCATTTTCATCCTTTCCCAATATTGTGCAACATGCTCATGTTCAAGTTGCTTGAAATTCATGATCTGGGTTCTAAGGCAAATAATTTTTGCGGGAGGAAAATACTTAGTGATAAAAGCATCTTTGCACTTATTCCAAGAATCGATACTATTGCGAGGCAAAGAAGAGAACCAAATTCTTGCAGAATCACACGAAGAGAACGGAAATAATTTCATCTTGACCACATCATTGTCCACATCTTTTTTATTTTGCATATCACATAATTCCATGAAGGTATTAAGATGGGACGCGACATCCTCATTAGGAGTACCGGAAAATTGGTCTTTCATTACAAGATTCAGCAAAGCAGTATTAATATCACAAGTCTCCGCACTAGTGGCAGGAGGAGCAAGTGGAGTGCCAATAAAATCATTGTTGTTGGTATTTGAGAAATCACATAGCTTGATGTTCTCTTGAGTCATGATGACTACACAACAAGACTGCACTCAAAAACAGATCCAGCAAGAAAACAACGAACGGAAAAAGAGAGGCGAATAAGACGGCAAATTTTTCTGAAGTGGGGGAGAGGGAAATGAGAGGCAAATGGAAAATAATGTAAATTGCAAGGAGATGATATTTGTGATTAGGAACCTGGTTATGTTGAAGATCCTCCCCGGCAACGGCGCCAGAAATTCCCTTGATGATGTTTGCTAAGACTACGTCGGTGTTTTCCCCAAGAGGAGAGGATGATGTAGCACAAGAACGGTAGGTATTTCCCTCAGTAATGAAACCAAGGTATCGAACCAGTAGGAGAACCAAGCAATAAAACGTAAACAACTCCTGCACACAAATAACAGCCACCTGCAACCCGACGTGTTAAAGGGGTTGTCAATCCCTTTCGGGTAACGGCGCCAGAAGGCACGTGACGAGAGAAAATTGTGATAGATTGAAATAATAGAACGCAAATAAAATAAAGTGCAGCAAGATATTTTTATATTTTTGGGTTTAATATATCTGAATAAAAATGCAAAGGAAAAGTAGATCGCAAGGCAAATATATGAAGAAGAAGACCCGGGGGCCATAGGTTTCACTAGTGGCTTCTCTCGAGAAAAATAGCAACCGGTGGGTAAACAAATTACTGTTGGGAAATTGATAGAACTTCAAATAATTATGACGATATCCAGGCAATGATCATTACATAGGCATCACGTCCAAGATTAGTAGACCGACTCACCGCATCTACTATTATTACTCCACACATCGACCGCTATCCAGCATGCATCTAGTGTATTAAGTTCATGGGAAAACGGAGTAATGCAATAAGAATGATGACATGATGTAGACAAGATCCATTTATCTATATGGCGGTAGATGTAGATATCGTCAATTTATCCTTAGTAGCAACGATACATACGTGTCGGTTCCCCTTCTGTCACTGGGATCAAGCACCGTAAGATCGAACCCACTACCGGGCACCTCTTCCCATTGCAAGATAAATAGATCAAGTTGGCCAATCAAAACCCAAATATCGGAGAAGAAATACGAGGCTACAAGAGATCATGCATATAAGAGATCAAAGAAACTCAAATAACTTTCATGGATAGAAAAGATATGACTGATGATAAACTCAAAGTTCATCAGATCCCAACAAACACACCGCAAAAAGTTACATCATATGGATCTCCAAGAGACCATTGTATTGAGAATCAGCGAGAGAGAGAGAGAGAGAGAGAGAGAGAGAGAGAGAGAGAGAGAGAGAGAGAGAGAGAGCCATCTAGCTACTAACTACGGAATTCAAGGTCTACAAAGAACTACTCAAGCATCATCAAAGAGGCACCAATGGAGGTGGTGAACCCCATCCGAGATGGTGTCTAGATTGGATCTGGTGGTTCTAGACTCTGCGGCGGCTGGATGAATATTTTGTCGACTTCTCTAGGGTTTCTGGAATATTTGGGTATGTATAGAGCAAAGAGGCGGTCCGGGGGGCACCCGAGGTGGGCACAACCGACTGTGGCACGCCTGGCCTTGCGGTTCTCGGTGGGTTGTGCCCCTCGGGGGCACCCCTCAGTGCAACCAGGGCCCATTGCCTTTCTTCTGGCCCATAAAAAATCATCGTGGAGTTTCGTGGCATTTGGACTTCGTTTGATATTGATTTCCTGCGATGTAAAAAACATGGAAAAAATAGCAACTGGCACTTGGCACTATGTCAATAGGTTCATACCAAAAAATGATATAAAATGACTATAAAATGATTATAAAACATCCAAGATTGATAATAAAACAACATGGAACAATAAAAAATTATAGATACGTTGGAGACATATCAGTCCTCTCCTCTGTCGAGCGTGCTTAGTAAAAGGCAGAGGAGGAGGAGCCTACCGACGAGCTGGACAACTGCAATATAAAGGCTCGCCGCTGCAGCTTTCAGCCGACGCCACCTCAAATGCCCTTCGCCGCCCAGACGACCTCTCTCGGAGCGGCGGTCCTCCTCGTAGATCTCCTGATTCGTCGCCTCTGAGGCGACATGTGCCGCGGCCACGTCGGCGGTAAGGCTCTTGCGTGCTCGATGAGGCGCTCCTCCTCCTCTGCAGGAACTCGGTGTAGCGAGCATGGTCGCTGACGCACGTGCGGGCATCCACCTCCACCTGCCGCCTTCGGGCGGCGGTGGCGGAGCGGGTGATGACCTCGGCGATCAATGGTGGGCTGGCGGCCACGACGTCCGATGATGGGGTGGCTGCCACGACCACCACCCGCCTTCGGGCAGTGGTGGCGGAGCGGGTGATGGACACAGTGGCCGGCAGTGGGGTGGGGTCCATGACGGCCACCTCCCGCCTTCGGGCTACGGCGGCGGAGCGGGCGATGGCCCTGGCTTTCGATGGTGGTGTGGCGGCAACGGCGGCCGGCAGTGGCTGCCGACGGGCAGCGGCGGCGGAGCGTGTGGTGGGTGTTCCACGCACACCCAACAGGGATGCCACTCGCACTACACTACATCAAGGACTGCGCCGCTGCCGCGGTGTAGCCTCCCAGCTGGAGCTGTCCTGTAATGACGGCGGAGGGGCTGAGCGACGACGACAGACCGGTGCCATTGGCGATTGTGGGAGAAGAAGACGAGATAAGCTAAAGGGAGGGAGGGGAAAATGCGACGCGAGACTCGCCGGCCGTGAGGGTTTATATAGCAGGCTGGTAAGCATTGGGATTTTGGGGGATTTCACCGAGTCAGGTGGGAAGCTTGCGCGGGAACCTGCGAGGTTGCGTGGGAACGGGCTCACCGATGATTCATTGGCGCCACCGCTTATTAAAAAGAACACCTTCACAGGTCGCAAGCTTGCGCTGTAAGCCATCTCATGCGGGGGTGACAAGACATGCGAGAGGAGGACGAAAGGCCACGTACACATACGGTTAATAAAAAAACGTTTGCGATTTAATTACCTACTATACCCCTGTCCTGGTTTATAAGTAGGATTTAACTAATAAAATACGATTGCATGTCGCCAAAGATTATATAGTTGGATTCATATTTGAACATAGTTTCCAGTTATATAATTTTTATAACATGCATTAACATTTTGTTGGTTAAATTTGAGGGTAAAGTATGGCACAGAATATAAACGGGAATATAGACCAAGACGGGGGTAGTAGCACACGACCGCTCTCTATGCAGCGACGCAACTGTCAGCCGGCTTGTAGGCGACCATTTCTTGCGTGTTCAACTGATCTATGCGTGTCGTTGCTTGCGGTTGAGGCGGCCGCGGCACGCTCTGCTCGCGTCCAGTCGTGCGTGCTCTGCTCTCGCGTCCCTCCGGGTGCTCTGCCCTCGTCCCTCCATGCGCGCTTCTAGTGTTTGGGGCCGGCGCATGATCACACACGTTCGTGTGCATGCGGTTGCGCCGGGCACGGCGCGACAATGTAGTTACCCGCTGCAAAAACTGCCATGTGGACGCGCAGAGAATCCAGGCCGCCTAGCCCCCATTTATTCCTGTGGCCATTTACCTTCATCTCTCGCGTCACATGACACAGTAAGCACACCCACGACGAAACATACAGAGAGGATATCCAGTAGTTCCAATGGCGATCCTCGTGGCTCCAATGGCGCTCACAGCGGCCGCCGATGACAACGGCGGGCAGTTCACCATGCATCACGCAGTGGACACCACATGAGGGGAAGGCCCTCTCGGTGGTGTACATGAACGATCCGGTCTCGGTGGAGAGCTCCATCCAAACTATGGAGCAGTTCCTTGCCGAGGACAAGTACCAAGTGGTCGGCTTCGACCTCGAGTACACCATCGGTCGTGCCGAGCACAACCAGAAGGTTGTCGTCGCCCAGTTGTGCGTGCGACATGACGTCCTTGTCTACCACTACCACCTGGCTACAAGGCCTTGCGAGCGTTTCTCCAGGTTTATCAATAGCTCCGACTACAATTTCACTATGGTGGACACCACCAATGATCTAAAAGTGCTCAAGGTTTCGGGCTAGAAATGCCAGAATCTTGTCAACATCCAGGACCACTACAAGGTCTGGGGCAGCGACAACAACAAAAAGAACTCCCTGGTTGACCTCGCCTCGGCCATCATCGAATTTACTACATGAAGATGAAGGTTGAGAGCAAGAAGGACAAGAACGCTCGCATGTTGTCCGCATGAGAGACTGGATGAACAACACGTCACGTACGCGGCCAAGGACGCGTACACAAGCTACGAGATGCACAAGCGGATCGTTGACATGAGGGAGTGTCTTCTTAATGCCCCAGATGAGGGATCGAGCCACAGAGCAGCGTCGGTAGCATTACAAGAAGTAGATGACTAGACAATCGTTTCTCCTAGTTTAGAATGCATACAATTGTTTATCGAGGTGTGTGTGAATTATCTGTATAGTCACTTATGTAATTCTTCTGTAGACAGAGCAAATCACATGGCTTATTAGCATCAATCATATGTGTTATTATTTGTCTTCGCACACATTTCTTATTACGGACCTTTCTGCCGCGTATCACACACATCTTGTTCAGTTGAACCGTTTCTATTGTGTTGCCTAATCACACATAGTTCATCCTAGTGAACTGCATGCCGTATATCGCACACGCCCTCATCTGGCTGCCCGTTTCTGTTGTTCTGCATCATCACAAATAGTTCTTCTGAATTAACCGTTTGCCACTCATCGCACACGTAACTCCAATATGAACGTGTTTGATGTCACCGCCATCACAAATGTTTTGCATCTTTTTTGACGGTTTTGTTACATCACCATTTGTGATTGATGCATCGCACATAGTTTCATCGAAGGGTCTCTGATTCGACTGTCGCGTTTGAACCATCCTACAGTAGTGTCTACTGAAATATCTTTGCAAATGGTTGACAAATCAACGGCCATACCTATTGTTATTGGTGAGGATGTGCCCATTGTTGTTGCTAATGTTACTATCTTAATTGACTTTGTCATACTTGAGATGCCCGAGGACGACAACATGTCGATTATCCTTGGTAGACCCTTTTTGAATACTACAGGGGCTGTTATTGATTGTAATAAAGGCAAGGTCACTTTTTGTTTCAATGGTAATGAGCATACAGTGCACTTTCTGAAGAAATAATTCCAAGTGAATGGTATTAATGTTATTGAAAAATCTCCGACAATTACTATAGGAAGTTTTCGAATACCTCTACTGCTACTTCTCGAGCTTGCGTTGGTTTTTCCCTTGAAGAGGAAATGGGGATGCGGCAAAGTATAGTAAGTATTTCCCTCAGTTTTGAGAACCAAGGTATCAATCCAGTAGGAGACAGCGCACAAGTCACCGAATACCTGCACAAACAAACACCAACTTGCACCCAACGCGATAAGGGGTTGTCACTCCCTTCACGGTTATTTGCAAAGTGAGATCTGATATAGATGGATAAACGGTAAAGTAATATTTTTGGTATTTTTGGTTTATGGAACGGAAAGTAAAATATTGCAAAGGAAATAAATAGGAAACTAAAATTGTAGATCGGAAACTTATATGATGGAAAGTAGACTCGGGGGCCATAGGTTTCACTAGAGGCTTCTCTCAAGATAGAAAATATTATGGTGGGTGAACAAATTATTGCCGAGCAATTGATAGAAAAGCGCATAATTATGACGATATCTAAGGCAATGATCATGAATATAGGCATCACGTCCGTATCAAGTAGACCGACTCCTGCCTGCATCTACTACTATTACTCCACACGTCGACCGACTCCTGCCTACATCTAGAGTATTAAGTTCATAAGAACACAGTAACGCATTAAGTAAGATGACATGATGTAGCGGGATAGACTCAAGCAATATGATGAAAACCCCATCTTGTTATCCTTGATGGCAACAATACAATACGTGTCGGTTCCCCTTCTGTCACTAGGATCGAGCACCGCAAGATTGAACCCAAAGCTAAGCACTTCTCCCATTGCAAGAAAAACCAATCTAGTTGGCCAAACCAAATCGATAGTTCAAAGAGACTTGCAAAGATATCAAACTGTGCATATAAGAATTCAGAGAAGATTCAAATAATATTCATAGATAAGCTGATTATAAATTCACAATTCATCAGATCTTGGCAAACACACCGCAAAAGAGTATTACATTGAATAGATCTCCAAGAACATCGAGCAGAACATGGTAGTGAGAATCAAAGAGAGAGAAGAAGCCATCTAGCTACTAGCTATGGACCCATAGGTCTGTGGTAAACTACTCACGCTTCATCGGAGAGGCAATGGTGTTGATGTAGAAGCCATCCGTGATCGAATCCCCCTCCGGCAGGACGCTGAAAAAGGCCCCTAGATGGGATCTCACGGGTACAGAAGGTTGCGGCGGTTGAAAAGTGTTTTCGTGGCTCTCCTGGTAGGTTTTGGAATATTTAAGAATATATAGGAGGAAGAAATAGGTTGGTGGAGTCACGAGGGGCCCACAAGGGTGGGGCGCGCGCCCTACCCCCCTGGGTGTGCCCTCCGACCTTGTGGCCACCTCGTGGCTTTCCTGACGTGCACTCCAAGTCCTCTGGATGTCTTCTGGTCAAAGAAAAATCATCGCAAAAGTTTCATCCCGTTTGGACTCCGTTTGGTATTCCTTTTCTGCGAAACTCTAAAACAAGGAAAATATAGGAACTGGAACTGGGCTCTAGGTTAATATGTTAGTCCCAAAAATCATATAAAATAGCATATTAAAGCATATAAAACATCCAAAACAGATAATATAATAGCATGGAACAATAAAAAATTATAGATACATTGGAGACGTATCATCTACATATTGCCCAAAAGAAATATGAAATTCTTATTGCTGGGGACATTCATATCCCCGTTGAGGTAACTTAGTGTTTTACGAAAGTTCTTAGGTTTCATGCTAATTGAAAGTGGTTGTTAATAAGACTTGATCAACCTTATTAGCGGATCATTTTTGTGAGGTATGAAATTGATGAATTTAGTGAGCACTACCTTCTGTCCCTACCTTCTATTTTCTGTTTTTCTTAGTTAAATAAAATAAAATGCCATGTTTTGTGTGTTTTCTGAATTTCCCGTGAAATTTAAAATATGACCCAAAAATAGAAGTTCTCAGAATGCTCTGAAAATTTAATACGATTGTTTCTGAATATTTAAGAATTTTTGGTGCAAATAACATAATAGGGGGGTGCACCACATGGGGACCACAACCCACCTGGGGGTGCCAGCACCCCCACGCGCGCCCTGGTGGATTGTGGTCCCCACGTGGGCCCCCTCACTTATCTCTTCATCCAATATCACCACCTACCTCCAGGAAAAAATCACCATTGATATCTCTCTCTCGTGTTCTTGCTCCCAAACCCATGGCTTTTGATCTCTTTGCTCAAAGCTCCATTTTCGAAAGTATTTCGGGGGATTGCCGCTTGGTATGCGACTCCTCTATTGGTCCAGTTAGTTTTTTCTTTATTGGTTTATATTTTGAATAATTAGTTGCTCTTGGTGCTGCTGTAGATGAGCTTGCATGTTGAATTCTTAGTTTGAATGCTGGATATGGCCTCCATGCATCCCTATGAGTAGTTGCTACCATTCTTGTGAAGTTTTGTTGACAATTTTTTGTGACCCAATTTTTTCCAGAAAATTGTACGCAAATATGATGAACCTCTTTGGAAGGAGTTCTTCGAGGAGGAGGTCCTCGGAGGCATCTTATAGTAGCAGCTCCGCTCGTCGGTCTTATGTTGAACCAAGTGAAAATTCTATACGAGATGCCGCCACCAAATCATGTTTATGGCCATGCAATGATTATATGGCGCACGTAGGCATAAAAGAAGAATTTGAGAAATATGTTCACAATGCCAAGCTCGGTCCCCACATTCCAGATAAGTGCAACCAATATCTCAACCTCACTGAAACATTTACTAAAGAATTTAAATTCCACCCTCGTGAGTCTAGGGTGTCGTTTAAACTGTATGAAAAATCTATTTACCATATCTCTAGAGAGATTTTCTCACCACTGCAAAATTCCATTTTGGGGCTCGCTAGACGAACCACCTAGATCTGAGTATGAAACATTCTTGACTAGCCTCTGCTATGGTGAGACTAGAGGAGTGACACAAGGTAGAACAAAGAGCATTCATTTTCCCTCAATTCAATACTTTGCACTTTTCAATGGGAAGTGCATTGTAGGCAAACGACATTGTAGTACACTTTGTGCTCCAAACTTGAGCCTCATACACACCGCTCTCACAGGTGACAAAAGTTATAACCTTGGAGCAATTGTTGCACGTAGGTTGCAACATAACGCTGGTAGTGGATATTTTTATGATGGAATTCATGCCACATGCTTAGCAAGAGAGCTGGGTGTTTCACCTTTGCCTTATGACCCCATCCTACCCACGCATTACTTGGACTTTGATGCTATGAAACATCATAAGATCCTTAGTGGTGAACCCCATGATTTCACTTATAACCTGTTGTTTGATAAAAGGTCCGTTGTGGACACATTTTTTCCTGCAGCTGCTCTCTTTGATGTTCACAACAAGGGAACATATTATGTTCTTGAGGGCAAGGCCCGAGCACATAACGCAGCGTTTGTGGCTGCACGGCGGGCTGAGGCATCTGCACCTAGAGCCTCCGTGAGCTATCACTCCGACCACTATGTAGGCTACTGACAGTGATTACCAAGTTAGGCCAGAAGCCTAAGCTTGGGGGAGTACGTACTTCCACCGACATTACATTCATGTTCACACATTTCATTCCTGTTGTCGGTGTCCACACTTTTTCGTTGTATTATCCATGCTAGATTTATTTTCTCGCCTTCTTCTTGTGTGTTTGAAAAACTTTGAGAAAATACAAAAATATTTCCTGCTTCTTTTTTTATTTTTCTTTCTAGTGTAGTTAGTTGTAGTAATTAAAAAGAAAACCCAAAAAGATTTCCTTGTTCTTCTTTTGCTTGTTGGGAGATTTCCTGTGTAAATAGTTTTTCTCGTTTTTCTTTTTCCCTTTTATTTGCTTGTTCAAGAAAACCCAAAAACTCCAAAAATATTTCAGTGTGTTTCTCTGAATTTCTTTTCTTTTTATTGAGTCATACCGATGAGAAGACCACGATGAAAATGTTGAGTGGCTCTCATATGCATTATTGTTGATCTAACAGAGAGCCCATATTACTTTGTCTTTTCCTTTTGAATAAAATGTTTGCAGATTCCAGCCTAGTCCACGGCACTCTTGCACTATTATTATTTTCAAATCATTCAGTCGTGCAAGTGCAAGGCAATAATGATGATATTTGATGAACTGGCTATGTCAGAGAGAAACGGGTGTGAACTCAACTTGTTCTGTTTTTGTAAATATCTTTAACCTAGTATCCATGATTCAGCCTATTATGATCAAACATGTTTGCGATGACAAATAGAGATTATAGTTTCTCATGCCATGCTTAAGTAGCTAGGAGTGGATAATTATTTATCTTGGATGTCAACATTGCATTAAAATGATTGTAATGTAGTATGATGATATGCTATCCTTCTCTGAATGTTCGAGTGGCTTGAGTTAGCACATGTTCATGCATGTAGTTGAATCAAAACCAACGTAGCCTCTATGATATTTATGTTCATGGTGTTCATATCCTACTCATGCTAGTATCCAATGTTACTTATGCATAATGCATGTTCATGACCATTTTCGCTCTCTAGCTGGCCACTTCTCAACCTATGTAACATCCCAAATTTTCAATTTGGCATGTTATACATAGGTCATTCTTGCATATCATATTTATTTGCATTCTCGTATACCATCCTCGAAAATCCTAAGCAACTCAAGGACCCTCGGAGAGAGTTGGGGATTTTTCAATTTTCATATTTGAATTTTGTCAAATAATGAAAGACGAGGATATTGGATTTTAATTATTTTCTCTCCGGAAAACTATTTCAATTTAAATAAATAAATGAGGGGAGATAATATGACTTCTCCAAAATAATTAAAATAACGGAGGAAAAATGTTAAAATCATTTTATTTGATTTTATTTGGGATTTTAATTGCCTTAGAAAAATTTGCACGCTTTAAAAAGTTGCATTTTAGGGGCCAAGAAAAGTTCATCTAGTTCTAAATATTTATTTAGACGGAGAAAACTTGTTTTGGAATTTTTAGATTTTTATTCATTTTTCTAGGAATTTTTCTTTCATGGAATGTTTAAAAAATGGACTACGCTCGATCGGGTCAAGGCCCACCAGCCAGCCGCCCATGAGCGCCGCCGCCTCCCAAGGCTGCGCAGGCGAGGCACGGACGCCGAGGGCGAGTCCGAGCCGGACTCCACCCCGGGCGCCTCTTCCCCATGCCGAGACGCCCGCCTATAAATACCGCCGCCCGCCACACCACCACCCCGCCACCACCCTAGCCCCCGCCGCCGGAACTCCGGGAGCCGGAGCCCCGAGCCGCCTGAGCCCGATCCGCGCCGTCGCCGCCTCTCGCCGAGCCGCCCCCGCCTGCCTCTCGCCGAGCCTCCGCCGCCCCTCGCCGACCCCGCCGCCGTTTGTTTTTTCAGAAAACCCTTTGGTTTTTTTTATAAAACCCTAGATCGTTTTATAGATCGGTTTATTTTCGTCGGTTTATTTACCTAGCGAAGGTCCGTTCATCCATTTGTTCTAACGAACGCGTTCACTGTTTATTTTATGTTAACGAACGTTCGTTCGTTTAGCAGTTCGTCGCTTTTCCTTTATCAGATTTATTCCGCGGTTATTCTGATCGCGATTTCTGAACCGTTTTTCAAACCTGTTTATCTTTTCGCTCGTTTATCGGAATCAGGCGATTCAAGCGCCTGGAGTTTCATCTCAAAACCCTCTTTCCGAATAATCAACTTAAACCAGTTTTTATCTCTGTAAAATTTGACTCTAGTTCAGATTAGTAAACGGACCTTGTTTTTCTCGCCGTTTGAGTTTCGTTGTTCCGTTTGGTTTGATTCTTTTTGCAAACCGGAGTTCTTAAGTTGAACTCTCGGTTAACCTCTTTCAGTTGAAGTTTCGTTTGTGCATCTTTGCTTGTTTACTTATGTATGTATTGTTTGCTTGCGATAGAATTCCCGTAGTGCGAAGCGTGTTACTACGAGTCTCTAGGATTCACGGATCATCAGCAAGGCAAGTAACACTTGATCATACCTTTTCATACCCAGTCTTTATGCATTAGCTCAACCCTCAAACATTGCATGATTAGGATGGCATTAATTTGTGGGTTGGGAAGTAGATGATGAGGTAGGAACCTATTGCCCTGTTACTTTCAAACCCTTGGGAGTTACTTCTACGTTATGCTTATATTGCCATGCTATGCCCGTAGACGTGGTTTGGGTTTGAGAGATATTCACGACATATGTGAGGTTGTTAAATAATGGTTTACTTTAAGGTGGCAACTTAAATACACATCTGGGTGGATTGAGGCACCTGGGGAACCCAAAGGTTGTCTCTGTTTTATTTTTGGAAATCCCGGGGTACCCGTGTGATCTTCCTATGGACCGCCACCCAGGCTCAAAGGGAAAAGAGATTATTCATGCTAGAAACTTCCGTGTGCAGCCACAAGCTATTATGGGCTCTAGCATAGTTGAGTAAGTTACGTGAAGCTCTCGAAGAGGTAGATCAGCAGGTAGTGGGTTTTATAGGTTTGGTATGATCTATCCGGAGTAGAGAGCTAATGTTTCTGAAAGACTGTGTCCCGGTCATCCGTTTCTCAAACACCATGTAGTGCGAGAAACCGACGGAGGTGATCGAGTGTTGTGGGGAAAAGTGCGCAAACCTCTGCAGAGTGTACAAACTAATCATGGTTAGCCATGTCCCCGGTTATGGACAATTCTGAGTATCTAGTACTTGAGTATTCACATGTATCTCATCACTCTTAACTAATTTTGTTGGGTTGTTAATCACTTTAATTGGGATCATTGAGTTGGGGTTACACCTTCTCAATGATGTTTCGACCACCATGATAGTTAAATTAAATTTATTCCTTTGATGTAGGGAAAAATTGGCTTTTCGCATAACTGTAACCATAGAGATTTCCACCAGCCATATATGCATGTAGTATAGCTTATTCTTTCATTACTCTATGTGTTACATTGCCAACATATTCCATGTGCTGAATTGTTCTCGGGCTGCAACGTATTATGTTGCAGACTTTTCAGACGAGGAGTAAGGAGTGTAGGTCGTTGCTGCAGCTCAGTTATGCCGTTGGAGTTGATGGACTCACTTTATCTTCCAAGCCTTCATTGTTATCGCATTAGATGACCTTCAGCCATATTATTGTAGTAAGTTCTCTTTTGAGACATTCGATGTAATAAGTGTGTGATTGCTACTCTGTTATAAATCCTTCGAGTACTGTGTGTGTCAGCATTACCGATCCAGGGATGACACAGACGCACAGAGACTTAACCATCTGAGGTCGGGTCGCTACAAGATGGTATCAGAGCACACACTGAGTGTAGGACACGACCACTAAGATAAAACCATAGGTCACTCCTCTCTTCTCATTTCTGACTCCTCGCCGTTTTTCCACTCTCTAGGATGACGGAGATGAAGTACAAGTTTGCCCAACCGGATGAAGACACACCTTTCGGACGCCACTTGAAGGAAGTCACTAGGTACCTGAATATTGGAATACCAAGCTTCACCGGGACGTACAATGCCACCTTACCGTAAGAAGAATGCTGGAAGATTCAAGCCCTAGTTCCGGAAGGACGCTTATGCCAAGCACAGAGCCCATAGTATGTGTTTTCAATGCACCAACATGGAGTTTGGGAAAGAGTATGGCAGCTCACATTACCATGGGACGCATTGGAGAAGTCTACAACAAGGAGCTTAAAGACACCATATACCAAATATGTGGGCGCCGAGACGAGCAATGGGAAGTAATTAGCACCAAGAAGGATAGATCCATTGCAGCTTACATCCAGGAGCTAAACCAGCACATTCGACGTCATGAGAACCAGATGTCCGCAGACATGCTGGATTTGAAGAAGGAGAAAACTAAGATCATCGAATTGGAGGAAGAACTCAAGTCTACCCGCGATGGATATGAGGAAGAAATCAAGATACTACTGGAGAAGAACGATGACCTAGTCAAGAAGATTGGAGTTTTCATGGGAGGACCAGCACCCAAGGAAGAGGAGCAAGAAGAGGAAGAAGACCCCGCTTGTCCAGACAACTACATCATTATCGCATTTACACGGACTCAGATCCGAGTGATGATGACTATGAAGACGAAGTCGAGCAGACATCATGGAGTCTTCCACCCATCAAAATTTCTAGATGACCACCAAATATTAGTAGTATTTTCCCCATGTAACTAATAGTAGTTGAGCACTTATGCGATAGTCCTAGACCGCTTTTGTATGCCCTTGCTTGCTTGATTGAATGAATGTGTGTTTTCCCATCATGCATATGGGTAGTGTTTTCTCACTAGACCTCTTTCTATTTCTAATCTCTCCCTCTAAACCCTCAGATGCCTCGAGACGTGACCCCGGTTTTGCTTTCCCACCGGAGCTCACTCATTGATCCAACAAAGAATGCCTTGATGCAATTGCTAGTTCGTAACTGTGGCAATGCCAACAACAACAACAACAACAACCCGCCACCAAAGTGGACAATTTAGCCCGTTTTACGAGGTTACAACCGCCGGTGTTTTCCAAAGAGCACCGAGCCAATAGTTGCAGTATGACTGGTTACGCCCGTATTGGAAGGAGTTAACCACCGCAGGATGCACGGATCTTGAAAGAGTGCGCTTTGCCGCACATCAATTGGATGGACCAAAGACCGCATGGTGGGAGAATTACACAGCTACTTTTCCTATAGCCAATGTCACTTGGGACCAGTTCCAACAAGCTTTTCGACGCCCATGTTTCAACCGGAGCCATGCAGATAAAGAAGCGTGAGTTCCGCAACTTACGCCAGGGAACCGCATCAGTGGCCCAAAGACGTGGATGAGTTTAGCAAGTTATCACGCTATGCCCCCGATGATGTGGCCACGGATGCCGCGAAACAAGAGAAGTTTATGGAAGGACTGAATGATGAGATGAGTATGCACGGTGATGGTGGCAACTTTCAACAACTACCAGGAGTTGGTAGATAAGGCCCTAATGATTGAAGGAAAGCAGCAGCAAATTGAGAGTCGTAAGAGGAAGTATGGACAAGGGAAGTATAACTCAGGAGCTCACCAGAAACCTCGCCTAACCCCGAACTCGGGAGGACTAGTTCATAACCATGGAGGACATAACCATACTGGAGGAGGAACGCATAATGGTGCGAAGAATGGGAATGGAAATGCAGCCAACAATAATCAGAATCGCTCTAACCCAGCTACACCCGCTTAAGAGAGACCTGAACCAAGTTATTTGCTTTAAGTGCGGGAAGACAGGGCACTATGCCAACGACCGCTCAAGGAAAGAATGGAAACGGAAATGGGAGCGCTGGGAAGAAGCAAAATCCATTCAACAAAGGACAAGTGAACCACGTTAACGTGGAGGAAGTTGAAGAGCAGCCGGATGCGGTAATAGGTAAGTTTTTGGTTCACCATTTACCGCTATTGTTCTTTTCGACATCTGGTGCATCGCATTCATACATATCAAGGGGATTTGTGGATAAGTTTAAGTTACCAACCGGACCCTTAGAACCCCTCTTTTAGTGAGCTACCGAGCAGAGTATATGGCTAGCAGATGGTGCACCCAGATACCCCTAATCATTGGAACACATGTTTTTCCGTCTGACCTAATTATCTTGGAGTCGCAAGGATTGGATGTGATATTAGGTATGGATTGGATGTCGAAGTTCGCAGGAAGTATCGACTGTGCTAGCAAGTCAATCTATCTTACCACCCCAGAGGGAAAAAGGATTAAGTATGTATCTAGGCATGTGCCTAGGAGGAGCCAAGTGAATGCCCTCACGGGAGTTGTACAGGAGGAAGTACCTGAGTGAAGGATTATCCAGATGTTTTTCTGGAAGAGTTACCAGGCATGCCACCGGATCGAGACATCGAGTTTCTGATAGAACTAATACAGTGCACAGGGCCAATCTCAAAGAGACCCTATCGGATGCCCGCAAATGATCCGGAGGAAATTAAGAAACAGATCAAAGAGCTATTGGAGAAAGGTTACATTCAGAGAAGTTCATCACCTTGGGGAGCACCAAAGTACTTTTGGTGGAGAAGAAAGATAAATCCCTAAGGATGGTTGTTGATTACCGAGCTCAATGAAGTAACGATAAAGAACAAGTATCCCTTACCGATGATTAATGATCTGTTTGATCAGTTGCAAGGAGCTAAGGTGTTTTCTAAAATTGATCTACGATCAGGATACCATCGATTGAAGATCCGAGAGAAGGATATACCAAAGACAGCATTCACCACACGATATGGATTATATGAGTATACGGTCATGTCGCTTTGACCGACTAACGCCTCGCCTATTTCATGAGTATGATGAACAAAGTGTTCATGGAGTATTTGGACAAGTTTGTTGTGGTGTTTATCGATGATATTATGGTTTACTCGAAGAACGAAGAGGAGCACGCAGAACACCTACGCTTTGGTTCTTGAGAAACCTGTGGAACACCAGTTATATGCCAAATTCAGCAAGTGCGAGTTTTGGTTAAAGGAAGTTGGATTTCTTGGGCATGTTATATCAGGAGAAGGTATAGCAAGAGATCCCAAAAATTCAGTCGATCGAATGGTTGGCACCCACTTCACCAATGAGATTCACAGCTTCCTTGGATCAAGGTGATATTATCGGAGATTCATTGAGAATTTTTCCACGATTTCTAAACCAATGACAGAATTGCTAAAGAAGGATACCAAGTTCAAATGGACAGAGGATTGTGAGACAAGCTTCCAAGAGTTGAAGAAACGGTTGACTACAGCCCCAGTGCTGACATTGCCAGATATACATAAGGAGTTTCAAGTGTATTGTGATGCCTCTCGCTTGGGAATTGGATGTCTTCTTATGTAGGAAGGAAAAGTTGTTTCGTATGCCTCACGACAACTGAAGCCTCATGAGTTGAACTATGCCACGCATGATTTGGAGTTAGCAGCTGTAGTACATGCGTTGAAGACCTGGAGACATTATCTCATGGGAAACCGTTGTGATGTGTACACGGATCATAAGAGTTTAAAGTACATTTACACACAGAAGGAGTTAAACCTCAGATAGAGGAGATAGCTGGAACTTATAAAAGATTACGACATAAAGCTACACTATCATCCAGGAAAAGCCAACGTTGTAGCAGACGCTTTGAGTCGGAAGAGTTATGCCAATATCCTTGAAGGTAGAGGACTGCCAAAGGAGTTAGCAGAGGATGTTATGGAACTTCAGTTGGAGATTGTTCCAAGAGGTTTTCTTGCAACAATGGAGGTTCAGTCGACCTTGTTGGACAAGATTCGAGACGCTCAAAAGGAGGATAAAGAGATTGCTGAGATAAAGGAAAAGATAGGCAAAGGAAAAGCCAAAGGTTTTCGCGAGGATGAGCACGGTACCTTGTGGTTTGAGGATCGGATTTATGTGCCCAACAATTCGGAGATCAGGAAGTTAATACTTGAAGAGGCTCATGACTCACCATACTCGGTTCACCCCGGAAACACCAAGATGTATTTGGACTTGAAGGAACGCTTACGGTGGACTGGTATGAAGAAGGATATTGCCGAGTATGTAGCCGCTTATGGCGATGTATGTCGAGAGTGAAGGCAGAGCATCAAAAGCCGGCAGGATCATGCAGCCTATGCCAATACCGAATGGAAGTGGGACAAACTTGGCATGGATTTTATCACCGGATTACCCAAAACCAAAGCAGGATATGATTCAATATGGGTAGTAGTGGATCGGTTGACCAAAGTAGCTCACTTTATCCTGTGCTGAAAACAACTTATACAAGTGCAAAGTTGGCCAAGATATATATGACCAGGATCGTATGTTTGCATGGAGTTCCGAGGAGTATCGTATAGGATAGAGGAACACAGTTTACTTCAAAGTTTTGGCATCAGCTACACAAGACTTTGGGTACCAGATTGGAGTTTAGTACCGCGTTCCACCCACAGACGGACGGAAAGACAGAGAGAGTCAATCAGATTCTGGAGGACATGTTGAGAGCCTGTGCGCTAGATTATGGATCTAGTTGGGATGACAATTTGCCGTACGCAGAATTCTCATACAACAACAGCTACCAAAGGCTTTGAAGATGGCATCGCTCAAGCTCAGTATGGACGCAGATGCGTAACACCCTTGATGTGGGATGAGGTTGGAGACCGTCGGTTGTTTGGACCAGATTTGATCAAAGACTCAGAGGAGAAGGTTCAACTGATCGTAGACAGGCTAAAAATTGCTCGGTCTAGATGTAAGAGTTACGCAGATTCAAAACGCAAGGAAGTAACCTATGAAATTGGAGACAGAGTATATTCATGAGTATCACCCCGAGGGGAGTGAAACGTTTTGGAGTAAAGGGAAAGTTAGCCCCAAGATTTGTAGGACTGCATCGTATTTTGGAACGGATGGGAGAAGTTGCCTACAAGTCGGAGTTACGAAGGACTGTCGAGTGCATGATGTGTTTCACGTATCTGGCCCAAGAAGTGCCACTTGAGATGGCCGACATACCATTAAAGGATACAAGACTTCGGAGGCGATACAATTGGATAATTATTTGACCTATGAGGAGAAGCCAGTAAAGATTTTGGATTTCGATAGCCGAGTCACTTGCAACAAGGTGATCAAGTTTTGCAAAGTTCAGTGGAGCCATCACACCGAGGAGGAAGCCACCAGGGAGCGAGAAGAGGATATTCGCAAGGACCATCCACACCTATTTTCTAGCCAACCCGAATCTCGAGGGCGAGATTCATCTTAAGGGGGGTAGGTTTGTAACATCCCAAATTTTCAATTTGGCATGTTATACATAGGTCATTCTTGCATATCATATTTATTTGCATTCTCGTTTACCATCCTCGAAAATCCTAAGCAACTCAAGGACCCTCGGAGAGAGTTGGGGATTTTTCAATTTTCAAATTTGAATTTTGTCAAATAATGAAAGACAAGTATATTGGATTTTAATTATTTTCTCTCCGGAAAACTATTTCAATTTAATAAATAAATGAGGGGAGATAATATGACTTCTCCAAAATAATTGAAATAACGGAGGAAAAATGTTAAAATCATTTTTGGGATTTTATTTTATTTTATTTGAGATTTTAATTGCCCTAGAAAAATTTGCACGCTTTAAAAAGTTGCATTTTAGGGGCCAAGAAAAGTTCATCTAGTTCTAAATATTTTATTTAGACGGAGAAAACTTGTTTTGGAATTTTAGATTTTTCTTTATTTTTCTAGGAATTTTTCTTTCATGGAATGTTTAAAAAAGGATTCCATGACCGACCGGGTCAAGGCCCACCGAGCCAGCCGGCCATGAGCCGCCGCCTCCCACAAGGCCGTCAGGCGAGGCACGGACGCCGAGGGCGTGTCCGAGCCGGACTCCACCCCGGCGCCTCTTCCCAAGCCGGAGCCGCCTCACTATAAATACCGCCCGCCCGCCACACCACCACCCCGCCACCACCCGAGCCCTGGCCACGAACTCACGGAACTGGAGCCCGAGCCGCCGGAGCCCGATCCGCACCGTCGCCGCCCTCTCGCTGAGCCGCCGCCGCCGCCTCTCGCCGAGCCGCCGCCCGCCCCGACCCGCCGTTTGTTTTTTTAAGAAAACCCTTCGGTTTATTTTATAAAACCCTAGATCGTTTTATAGATCGGTTTATTTTCGTCGGTTTATTTACCTAGCGAACGTCCGTTAATCCATTCGTTCTAACGAACGCGTTCACTGTTTATTTTCTGTTAACGAACGTTCGTCCGTTTAGCAGTTCGTCGCTTTTCTTTTATCAGATTTATTTCGGTTATTACGATCGCGATTTCAACCGTTTTTCAAACCTGTTTATCTTTTCGCTCGTTTATTGGAATCGAGGCGATTCAAGCGCTCGGAGTTTCATCTCGAAACCCTCTTTCCGAATAATCAACTTAAACCAGTTTTTATCTCTGTAAAATTTGACTCTAGTTCAGATTAGTAAACGGACCTTGTTTTTCTCGCCGTTTGAGTTTCGTTGTTCCGTTTGGTTTGATTCTTTTTGCAAACTGGAGTTCTTAAGTTGAACTTTCCGGTTAACCTCTTTCAGTTGAAGTTTGGTTTGTGCATCTTTGCTTGTTTACTTATGTATGTATTGTTTGCTTGCGATAGAATTCCCGGAGTGCGAAGCGTGTTACTACGAGTCTCTAGGATTCACGGATCGTCAGCAAGGCAAGTAACACTTGATCATACCTTTTCATACCCAGTCTTTATGCATTAGCTCAACCCTCAAACATTGCATGATTAGGATGGCATTAATTTGTGGGTTGGGAAGTAGATGATGAGGTAGGAACCTATTGCCCTGTTACTTTCAAACCCTTGGGAGTTACTTCTACGTTATGCTTATATTGCCATGCTATGCCCGTAGACGTGGTTTGGGTTTGAGAGATATTCACGACAGATGTGAGGTTGTTAAATAATGGTTTACTTTAAGGTGTCAACGTAAATACACATCCTGGGTGGATTGAGGCACTGGGAACCCAGTGTTGTCTGCTTTATTTTGGAAATCCTGGGTACCCGTGGTGATCTTCCTATGGACCGCCACCTGTGCTCAAAGGGAATCGAGATTATTCATGCTAGAAACTTCCGTGTGCTGCCACAAGCTATTATGGGATCTAGCATAGTTGAGTAAGTTACGTGAAGCTCTCAAGAGGTAGATCAGCAGGTAGTGGGTTTTATAGGTTTGGTATGATCTATCCGAGTAGAGAGTTAATGTTTCGAAGATCGTGTCTCGGTCATCCATTTCTCAAACACCATGTAGTCACGAGAAACCAACGGAGGCGATCGAGTCTTGTGGGGAAAAGTGCGCAAACCTCTGCAGAGTGTACAAACTAATCATGGTTAGCCGTGTCCCCGGTTATGGACAATTCTGAGTATCTAGTACTTGAGTATTCACATGTGTCTCATCACTCTTAACTAATTTTGCTGGGTTGTTAATCACTTTAATTGGGATCATGGAGTTGGGGTTACACCTTCTCAATGATGTTTCAACCACCATGATAGTTAAATTAAATTTATTCCTTTGATGTAGGGAAAAATTGGCTTTTCGCAAAATTGTAACCATAGAGCTTTCCACCAGCCATATATGCATGTAGTATAGCTTATTCTTTCATTACTCTATGTGTTACATTGCCAAAGATATTCCATGTGCTGACCCGTTCTCGGGCTGCAACGTATTATGTTGCAGACTTTTCAGACGAGGAGTAAGGAGTGTAGGTCGTTGTCGTGCAGCTCAGTTATGCCGTTGGAGTTGATGGACTCACTTTATCTTCCAAGCCTTCCGCTATTATCGCATTAGATGGCCTTCATCCATATTATTGTAGTAAGTTCTCTTTTGAGACATTCGATGTAATAAGTGTGTGATTGCTACTCTGTTATAAATCCTTCGAGTACTGTGTGTGTCAGCATTACCGATCCAGGGATGACACAGAAGCACAGAGACTTGACCATCTGAGGTCGGGTCGCTACAACCTATTTGCTAGCCTTCACCTGTGCTAAGCGGGAATTCTGTTTATGCATCAAAAACCTAAAACCCATGTTATTCCAGATGAGTCCACCATACCTACCCATATGCGGTATTGTCGGTGTACTAGAGTAGGGGTACCCTAGTATCCCGTACTCGTGCACGGACAGTTGCAGCACCCCGCGGCAAGGTTTTGCCTCGTCACCGCCAAGGTCCTCCGTGGCTCCTTTGGAGCCATTCAAGAACAAAGTATTTGATTGAGAAGACAAGGCCCCGGCAAGAGGAGCTTGTCGGGAAGGCCACTCCAGGCATGCAGAAGACAAGGCCCCGGCAAGAGGAGCTTGCCGGGAAGGCTCGGAGCGCGACAAGCCTCCGGACGCGGCAAGGCGCTTGCCGCGGCAAGCAACCTCTCTCCATCTCCGCTCCAGCTCATCCAGCGACGTGTCGCCATGGGACCGTTCCTTGCGAGCGTGTCGAGAGGCTGTGCAGCCAGCGGAGAGCAGCAGCGATAAGCAGCGACAAGCTTGCCATCGTGGCGAAGCGGAGGCGCACTGACGGTCTCGCTGTAATCGCTTGGGCGACATCGAATTGCATTTATTGCTTTTGTCCCTTGCCGTCGAGTTAGGTATTTTGCACTGCATAATCGCTCGGTAGGTGTACCAACTCCTGTTTTACATTTGTACCCCGCCTATGTTGCCACCGTCGGAGACCCTTGAGCATATAAAAGGAGGCCCATGTGCAACGAGAGGGGTTCGGTTCTGCTCGACTCACTCGAGACCAGATACACTCACGCTTAGGTTTTGTAGCTCTCATCGCTCCCTAGCAAGAACGCAATACATCGACAAGCAGCAGAGGAGTTTTATCTCTCCGGAGAGCTCCGGTTGGGTAAACTGCTCGTGTGCCTCGCCTCGATCCGCTCTTCGTGCGATCTCCGCCCCCTCCGAACCACAAAGGGGCCTGGTCCGCCGCCCCATAGGTGTTCGTGGGTACGATCAGCCTCCCGACATCTTTGGCGCACTGTAGGGGCGTCGAGGCCGTGTGAATCTGATCCGGCGCTCACACGAGCAGCGCCCTCAACATCTTCCTCAACATGCCACCGAAGAAGAAGGCTTGGCGGCAGAGCCGTTCGCGTCGTACTCCACCCTCACCGCAGCAAACGGGTGGTGGGGCAGACGCTGGCGGAGGAACGGGCGCCGACGAAGGTGTTCGCGACGCTGCCAAGTCCAAGGACAAGGCCCCGCAAACCCGGCGTCCGCATCCCCCGCGCCCATCTCAGGATACGCGGGACCAACAACGTCATGGTGTTCACAATGCCATACGTTCGTTGGATCGAGACCCTCAAGACCAGCATGCGCGCCAACATGCTGGCACGAGTGAGATACGGTCGCCCGGACGGGGTGCTGCTCCTTCTAACGTAGTTAGAAGTCCGAGCGTGTCCCGCTCCTCGCACCGTTCTCCAATGCCACCCACTACTCCAGCAGAAGCTCTGGCGAGAGCTCAGCTGCTCCTCGACTACCCTCCAACGGCCGACAAGGTCGACAAGTGGAGGGCCACTATCGTAGCCTCATCGGCTTTGCCAACGGCGACGCTCCGCGGCAACCAACGCCATCGTTGTCGCGGCGAGACGACAAGGAACGAGCCGGTGGCGACGAGACTGTCGGAGGTGCAACCACTGTGCACTCTCCGCCACGAAGGCCAAGATCGCCTACTCACTGGATCCACCTCGACAGCGACTCCACCGCGTCGTCGGATCCGCGAGTTCGCCACGATCAGCGCCAAGTTCTTCACGAGCGACAACAAGAGGACGCTCGAACTCGCATCGAGCGCCGAAGAGAAGCGCGACGTCAGTCCGACAAGCGCTACTGGCCTTCTGTTGACATGCGCGCGCCCGAAGGAGCCAGCGACTTGTCAGACGCTGTAGGTTGCCCTGCGATCACTCTTGATCTGCGCCAAGTCCAGTGGCCCAGACAGAAAAACTTCAAACAAGACGTGCCTGAGAAGTATGATGGCAGGACGCATCCGTCTTATGTCCTCAGCATCTAAACAATCGCGGTGCATGCTGCGGGGACGGACGACAAGATCCTCGCCAACTACTTCCCGCCGTGCTCAAGCCCAACGCCGATCTTGGCTCATGCACTTGCCGGACAGCTCCATATCCTCTTGGGCAGATCTGTGCCATCGCTTTGTTGGCGCCTTCACGGTGGCCACAAGCCTCATGGCCAAGAGAGCGGCCTTCATCTCGCCGCCCGGAAGGAAGGAGAGTCCCCACGCAAGTTCATTCAGAGATTCAGCCGTGTGCATTACAACATCCTGTGACGCCCACCTGCCCGCGGTGAAAAGCGCATTTCATCAGAATGTGCGGAACCGCAGGATGAGGGAGGAGATGGCGATGTGCAAAGTCAAGGACGTCAGCGAGCTGTACGCCTTGGCCGACAAGTGTGCACGCGCTAAAGAAGGGAGGAGACTCCCAGGAGAGAATGCGGAAGCAGAATCTGACAGTGAGGACACCGCCCCGGCAAAGAAAGGCCGGCGACGAGGCAACAGGAGGAAGAAAGGTAGAGAAGTGCTAGCTGTTGAGCAGTCCGGCAATGGAGGTGGCGACAAGAACGCCAAGGCTGGTGGCTCCGGCAAGGAGGTTGCCGCTGACGCCAACCACCCGGTCGGTGGCGGCTAACGACAAGCAGGACCGCTCCGCAAGCAAGATCGCAAGATCCACCGCACCAAGGGCCACGACCTCAGAGTTGTAAGAAGGTCGAGCAGCTTGTCTAACAGCCAGAGAGCTGAGTACAAAGCGGTGCGACAAGGAGAAGGCCCAGAAGTTGCTGGGGAGCAAACAAGAAACGCCCGGCGGGGAGGACGCCAGCAAGGCCAAGCAGCGGCAAGGAGACAGACCTCCCCGCGGCGCGACAAGGATGAAGATGATGACGACGGCGAAGATATGGAAGACGCACGCCGATGAGCAGGAGTTTCAGAAAAGCCACAGAGGTCCTCTGCGTTGATGGAGGTAAGCTTCGCATACCTCCCACCGCCAACTCAAGCAATGGATGCGGGAGGTCAATGCAGCGGAACCATCCGTAGAGTCACGCAAGCCTCAAGTGGTCCAACATGCCTATCATTTTTGATATTGAGGACCACCCTGATCGCAGAATCGCTGCGGTCGGGTGCTTGCCGATGTTGGTCTCACCAACCATCCGCAACCTCAAGGTCACCAAAATGCTAGTTGACGGCGGGGCGGCTTGAATTGATCTCCTCGCGGTGCTCCAGAAACTTCAAATCCACGACAATGAGCTCGAAGAGACCGGCACTTTCAAGGAATCAATCCGGGAAGGAGCAAGTCAAGGGGAAGATTACGTTGCGGTAACATTTGGCGCCGAGCTGAACTTTAGGACTGAGAGGGTCACATTCGACGTTGCCGATTTCCGTTGCCTTACAATGGGATACTTGGCCGTCCGCACTCGCCAAGTTCATGGCAGCCTCTCACTACGCCTACAACCTACTCAAGATGCCAGGCCCGATAAGCGTCATCTCTGTCCATGGCGACAAGAAGGATGCCCTTATCTGTGCCGAGAAGATCTACCGGGATGCAGCAACCGCGACAGAATGCCAGACACTTGCCGCTGAAGCTCCCGGGGGGAAGAAGACGAAGTCCAAGTCCGGCAAGGGCTCTGATGCTTACTCCGGCAAGCGCACCTCTTCGGAGTGCTGCGCTACCGTCGAGGACGCACCATCGGGCTCCACCGCAAGTGCAAGAAGATGGTGGCTCCGCCAAAGACCAAGAAGGTGCCCGCCAAGGAGGACGGCACTGGTGGTACCTTTACCATCGGTGCCTCTCTCGACCCTAAATAGGAAGGCGGCGCTCGTTGCTTTCTGCGGGCGAATGTCGACGTGTTTGCATGGCAACCGTCGACATCCCCGGTGTTCCTGTGAAAGTGATTGAGCACCGCTGGCCGCTTGTCCTCATGCGCGCCCGTCAAGCAAAGAGTCAGGAAGCAAGCAGTGGAGCGCCAAGAATTCATAGCCGAAGAGATCAAGAAACTGGAAGCAGCAGGCCTTGTCAGAGGAGTGCTCCATCCTACGTGGTTGGTCAATCCTGTAATCGTGCGCAAAGCAAATGGAAAATGGAGACTTTGTATTGACTTCACGGATGTTAATAAAGCTTGTCCCAAAGATCCATTTCCCTTGCTGCGCATTGGCCAGATTGTCGACTCCACGGCTGGATGTGATTTGCTTTCGTTTCTTGATGCATACTCAGGATACCATCAGATCTTCATGGCTGAAGAAGATGAGGAGAAGACCGCATTCATCACACCATGTGGCACATACTGTTTCATACGGATGCCTTTCGGTTTGAAGAATGCTGGTTCAACATTTCCAAGGGTAGTCCATGACGCTTTTGAGCCGCAAATGCATGTAAATGTAGAAGCCTACATGGATGGCATAGTGGTCAAAAGCAAGGACAAAGCAACTCTGGTTCAAGATTTGACGAGACCTTTGCAAATCTGCGAAGATCAACCTCAACCTCAACCCCGAGAAGTGCGTGTTTGGAGTCCCTTCCGCAAGCTTCTCGGGTTCTTCGTGGTCTCAACGAGGGATTGAAGCTAATCCCGACAAGATCAAGGCCATTGAGCAGATTGAAGCACCAAAGCGCGTCAAGGATGTACGAAGACTTGCCGGTTGCGTAGCTGCTCTCGGCGAGTTTATTTCTAGGTTCTGCTGAGCGCCACCGCCATTTTTCAAAATTATGAAAAAGGCAGGTCCGATGAAATGGACTCCGAAAGCGGAGGCTGCGCTGCAGGACTTGAAGAGATACCTGTCCTCCACTCCAACACTTGTCGCACCTAAGCCACAAGAGAAGTTGCTGCTATATATAGCAGCAACCAATCAAGTGGTTAGTGCTGCGTTAGTAGCGGAGAGGGAGGCAGATGACGAGCCAGCAACCACGGCAAGCACATCCAGCGACAAGTGGAGCTTCACGACAAGCTCTGGTCCCGACAAGGACGAATCCAGCAGACACATGACCAGATGCGAGAAAAGGATGGTGCAGCGCCGATCTACTTTGTCGGTTCCCCCTGCAGGGGCTAGGTCAAGGTACTCGGGTGTGCAGAAATTGCTTTTCGGCCTCCTCATGGCCTCGAGAAAGCTGCGCCACTACTTCCAAGCACATGAGATCACAGTTGTCACTCGCTTTCCGCTGAAGAGGATACTGCAGAATCCAGAAGCAACGGGCAGGATTGTCGAGTGGGCATTGGAACTGTCAAGCTTTGGTCTTAAGTTTGAAAGCACATGAACTAGCCAAAGTAGAGCATTGGCAGAATTCATAGCAGAATGGACACCAACGCCAGATGAAGAGATTCCGGAGACGAGCATCCCCGTCAAGGAAGCAAGCAAAGAGTGGCTGATGTACTTTGATGGTGCCTTCTCGCTGCAAGGCGCCGGTGCCGGCGTCTTGCTTATCGCACCCACCGGAGAGCACCTCAAGCACGTAATCCGGATGCACTTTCCCAAGGAGCAAGCAACAAACAATACCGCAGAGTATGAAGGTTTGCTTGCCGGTCTCGAGATCGCATGATGGACCTTGGGATCAAAAAGCTTATTGTCAGGGGTGACTCGCAGCTTGTCGTCCGCCAAGTGAACAAAGATTACAAGAGTCCGTTGATGGAAGCCTACGTTGATGAAGTGAGGAAGCTAGAAGAGCACTTTGACGGCCTGCAAATGGAACATGTCCCAAGAGCTCAAAATGATATTGCTGACGGCCTGTCAAAGTCTTGCACTTAAGTTACACTGGAACCAGGGATTTTCGTGCTCAAGCTGACTCAGCCAACCGTAACACCATCAACTAAACAAGGCAAGAAGAGGAAGTTGATCTCTGGTGACTACTTTCTGGCAGAGCTTCCCGAAGCCGTCGTTGCGAAGGTTCCCAAGATCAACACCAACAATGCTGAGGGGCGATGCTCGACAGTGCCCTAGGGTTTGTTTACGTTGAAGCTGCACGCCTCGACAAGTTTTGCTCCGGTAAGCTTGCCGGGAGCGTTAAGCTCGGCTGTGGCCGCGAGTCCTTGCCGTGGAAGCCGATGTTCCCGCAGCAGCAGATGTGCCTTTAGTCCTTGTTGTCGAGCATAAGCTCCAAAGATGGGCGCAGCAGATTGTCCATTTCCTTGAGACGGAGAACTTCCGAAGAGCAAGAAGAAGCGGAAAGAGTAGCCCGACAGTCAAGTATGTACCAGTTTGTCGACAGCATACTGTACAGAAGAAGACTCAACGGTGTGAAATTGAAGTGTATTCCCAGGGAAGATGGACAGAAGCTGTTGGCAGAGATACACGAAGGCATATGTGGTCACCACATTGGCGCAAGAGCACTTGCCGGCAAAGCTTTCCGGCAAGGTTTCTTCTGGCCGACAGCCCTCCAGGATGCAACTGCACAAGTAACCAAGTGTGAAGCGTGCCAGTTCCATTCCAAACAGATACACCAGCCAGCTCAAGCTCTACAGACGATCCCTTTATCCTGGCCATTTTAGGTCTGGGGGCTCGACATCCTCGGCCCCTTCCCCCGAGCTATCGGGGGCTTTGAGTACTTGTACGTCGCCATCGACAAGTTCACAAAGTGGCCGGAAGTGGAAGCAGTGAGGAAGGTGACAAAGCCGCAGATCAAGTTCTTGGTCGATTGTTTGCCGTTTGGAATCCCTAATAGGATCATCACCGACAACGGCACACAATTTCTAAGTCGCACCTTCATGCAAGACGTCCAAGATCTTGGCGCCAAGGTCTGCTTTGCTTCCGTTGCTCACCCGAGAAGCAAAGGTCAAGCAGAGAGGGCAAATGCTGAAGTGCTGCGCGGGCTCAAGACCAGGACTTTCGACAGGCTCCACAAGTGCGGAAGAAACTGGATCGATGAGCTGCCGGTGGTTCTTTGGTCGATCAGAACGACGCCAAATCGAGCCACCGGCCAGACACCCTTTGCTCTAGTCTATGGAGCAGAGGCAGTTCTCCCCACGGAATTCGTATACGGATCGCCTCGAGTGCTCGCTTATGATGAGCTTGAGCAAGAGCAGCTACGACAAGATGACGCGCTGCTCCTTGAGGAGGATCGTCTTCAGTCATTGTCAGGCGAGCCGCCGCTACCAAAGAAGCTTTACGCCGCTACCATAGCCGCAGAGTTAGTGCCGAAGTCTCGAGGAAGGCGACCTTGTTCTTCGCTGCGTTCAGTCCGCCAAGAATTCAAACAAGTTGACGCCAAAGTGGGAAGGCCCTTATCGGGTGAAACGAGTCACTAGGCTCGGCGCTGTCCGCTTTGAGACCGAAGATGGCATTCGGTGAGCAACTCCTGGAACATTGAGCATCTTCGTAAGTTTTACCCATATAGGCGCGGTTGTTCGGAACCCGTTCCGGCAACCACCTTTTGTACAAGTCTTGCCGCTGTTGCATGTAATCCTTTGTACAAAGCCGGGCGCAGACCCCGTGCGTCAGTAAAGCTCATGTGTTGCGCACGACTTGTCAAATTCATGCTTTCATCATTTTATTGCATGTTTTGACTAACACTTTGTGCAGCAACCACACCCGGTAAGCAGAATCGAGCCGCTGGGTGGTGTCGCGGGTGAGCCTTTTCTGCTCGTCGGAGCGGATCGGCACTTCTTCCAAGTCGTCGAAGAACTGCTGCACGACCTCGTCGAGGGGCTCCTGCCAGGTTGGAATGATCCCATGGGAATCGCACAACGGCTTCATGGCGCGGATGCGGTCGAGCGCCGAGTTGTTGCACAACGGGACGACTTCGCGGCAACCTAAACCACTCAGTGGTGGTCGGGTCGTTCTTGAACAGCTCGAGCAGCATCGCGTCCAGCTCCAAGACGGTGAAGTTCCAGTTCAGGCCCGGCGCAACCTCATAATGTCCGCCGCATTTTGGAACTCCTGTGCAGGCCTCCTCCTTTCTCGCAAGGGAGCGATGCGGGCGACGAGGGAAATCTGCGCCAATCGCGCCACGGTTAACCCGGGAAGCCCGAGGCGCAAAATCCGGGTCATGACTATCTTGACCGCATCCTCCGGCGCCAAGTTGCTCCAATCTCTGCCGTGCACTATTGGAGTTTGGCGCACGGCAGTGAAGGGCTGCGGGTTCTCCTCTACGACCCAACACCAATTGGCTCTCCACTCCTCCCACTTGTTGAGGAACTCCCCTTCCAGGTAGGCTTCTTTCTTGCCGATCCTGGAGACCCAAGCTATCCCTCCGGCAAGTGGCTCTCCTCTCTCTACGCGGGGCACAAAGAAATGGCGGAAGAGTGCCACATTTGGGTGGACTCCGACAAAGTTTTCGCAAAGGTGCGCGAAAACTGCCATGGTCAAGACGGCGTTGGGGGTGCAAGGAGGCGGAGGCCAAACGTGTTCATGATGTCGCAGAAGAACTCGGAAAAGGGCGGGCAAAGCCCGCAATAGAAGAAAAGAGCGAAAAAGGGGTACCCTGTTGGGGCCAAATCAGAGGCGGAGGTGGGAAGTACCCTCGTGCGCAGATGCGCACGCGTCTCCGTCGACCAGAAGAGGTAGAAGACGTCCCGCAGCTCCCTTGCGCCGAGCTGTGGGGGGAAGATGGCCCGCTCCTTGCGCAACACCGCGAGCCGCTGCGCCTCGGCCGACTTGACGCCCTTTTCCTTGTCGGCTTTCGGAGCCATGGCGGGGGCGGCGGAGGAAGCCGACGGCGGTGAGCGCGCTTGTGTGGCGGGGGGGCAGGGCGCTGCTCTTCGCACCGGAGAAGAAGAGGGAGCGGCGGTGGTTTTCTTGACAAGATAGCGATGGCGAGTGGACGGCCTGCCCCTATTTCCTCCGCTTATAAAGAGGGGAGGCGGGCGTTCGCTTTCTAATAAAGAAACCCCCACGACCACGCCCACGATCTTCGCCTGACGACGCCACGTCCGGTGCGTGCCGTTAGTGGGGGTCGTGGTGGGTCCGGGCGAGTGGCGGCGTGGTCGAGGCCGCGTGTCTGCGTACCTTGTTTTGGGCCTGGCCCGACAGCGCTCGGCACGTGTATGGCCCAGGCCGGGGCTCTGTCGGTGTACTAGAGTAGGGTACCCTAGTATCCCGTGCACGTGCCGCAGACGATTGCAGCACCAGCGACAAGGTTTTGCCTCGTCACCGCCAAGGTCCTCCGTGGCTCCTTTGGAGCCATTCAAGAACAAAGTATTTGATTGAGAAGACAAGGCCCCGGCAAGAGGACCTTGTCGGGAAGGCCACTCAAGGCATGCAGAAGACAAGGCCCCGGCAAGAGGAGCTTGCCGGGACGGCTCGGAGCGCGACAAGCCTCGGACGCGGCAAGGATTCGGCCGCGGCAAAGGCGCTTGCCGCTGCAAGCAACCTCTCTCCATCTCCGCTCCAGCTCATCCAGCGGCGTGTCGCCATGGGACCGTTCCATGCGCGGCGTGTCGAGAGGTCATGCAGCCATGGAGAGCAGCGATCACGGCGCCGACAAGCTTGCCATCGTGGCGAAGCGGAGGCGCACTGACGGTCTCTATTGCACTGTTTGGGCGACACCGACGGGCATTTATTGCTTTTGTCCCTTGCCGTCGAGTTAGGTATTTTACCGCATACCTTTGTTCGAGTAGGTGTACCAACTCCTGTTTTTACATTTGTACCCCGCCTATGTTGCCACAGCCGGAGACCCCTTGAGCATATAAAAGGAGGCCCATGTGCAACGTAGAGGGGGTTCGGTTCGTTCGACTCACTCGAGACCAGATACACTCACGCTAGGTTTTGTAGCTCTCATCGCTCCCTAACAAGAACGCAATACATCAGACAAGCAGCAGTAGGAGTTTTATCTCTCCGGAGAGCTCCGAAGCTGGGTAAACTACTCGTGTGCCTCGCCTCGATCCGCTCTTCGTGCGATCTCCGCCCCCCTCCGAACCACAAAGGGGCCTGGTCCGCCGGCCCCATAGGTGTTCGTGGGTACGATCAGCCTCCTCGACAGGTATTACCCTACGTCCTAAGTAAATTTTATGTGCCACCTCTAAAAACTTCAAATAAATATCCTTTTTTTGTGTGCTTGGATTTTTCATAGAGGGACAGGAGGTAGTTAGTATCTTCCATGCTAAGCGGGTTATTCTCATGATGTGTGTTTATTCACTCGTCCTTGCACGAGAGGGGCAGTAATAGGGATTCCCAGTCCTGAATTCGAATTGCAAATAATTAAACAAAACTCCCCCATGACTGTTGTTGGTATGGACGGTACCGTTGTTTCAGACTAGCCTTGGAGTGTGATTGTTGGTGGACGGGGAGTAAACATTTACTTTTATCGCTTGGGAAACGCCACTAATGTGTTTAGCATGGAAGATACCGATAACTAATGGTCGCGAAGTAAACAAGAAGGGTGCATTTCTCGAAATTTGATTTACCTCTGTTTTAAAAGTTTGAGCTCTGGCACCGCTGCAAATCACTGCTTCCCTCTGCAAAGGGACAATCTATTTACTTTTATGTTGTGTCATCACCTTCTCAAATAAGCGCCAGAACTTGAGAGAACTATTGTCATCCTCATGCATTGTGTGTAGCTAATGTTGGGTGCATCATGACTGGATCTTTTCTACCATGAATTACAACGTTTAGTCGCTGCTTGAACTTTGGAGGTGCTCCGCATTTATGTTTTGCGGTCTTAGAAGGGCTCGTATATCATGGTTGTTTTTACAAAGTGTTGTCATTTGATATATCTTATTATTGCTCGCTCGTTGATTATGTCATTGATATGAGTTAATATAATTTTTAAGAGTTATTGTCGACATGGTTAGTTATAATCTTGGCTGAAAACTTGGGTGCTACTTAAGATTATTTATGTAAACAAGAGCAAAAGATTTCGTAAAAGTTTTTCTTTTCACTTTCAGTTTATCAACTGAATTGCTTGAGGACAAGCAAAGGTTTAAGCTTGGGCGAATTGATACATCTCTGTCGTATCTACTTTTCCTAATGCTTTTCCTCTTGTTTTGGACTCTAATTTGCATGATTTGAATGAAACTAACCCGGACTGAGGCTATTTTCAGTAGAACTACCATGGTGTTGTTTTTGTGCAAAAATAAAAGTTCTCAGATTAGAATGAAACTTTGCGAGGATTTTTATACAATAAAAAACAATTTCCGGAGCCAAGAACCACCGGAGGGGGCACCTGGGTGGGCAGAACCCACCAGGGCGCGTCCCCCCTCCAGGGGCGCCCAGGTGGGTTGTCCTCACCTGGTGGCCCTGCAGGCCATAACCCTGATACTATAAAATCACATTTTCGGAGGAAAAAATCAGGGAGGAAGAATTATCGCATTTCACGAGACAGAGCCGCCGCCACCTCATGTTCTTCATCGGGAGGACAGATCTGGAGTCCGTTTGGGGCTCCGGAGAAGGGGACGTTCGATCTTTGTCATCACCAACCCTTCTCCATCACCAATTCCACGATGCTCCCCATTGAGAGTGAGTAACTCCTTTGTAGGCTCGCTGGTCGGTGAGGAGTTGGATGATATTCATCGTTTAATTGAGTTAGTTTTGTTAGGGCTTGATCCCTAGTATCATTTATGTTCTGAGATTGATGTTGCTATGACTTTGCCATGCTTAATGCTTGTCACTTTGGGACTGAGTGCCATGATTTCATATCTGAACCGTTTATGTTATCACCATTATATCTATGTTCTAGATCTGATCTTGCAAGTTATTGTCACCTACTACGTGTTATGATCCGGCAAACCCAGAGTGACAGAAGTCGGGACACTTCCCGGTGATCACTGTAGATTGAGGAGTTCATGTATTCACCATGTGTTAATGCTTTGTTCCCGTTCTCTATTAAAAGGTGTCCTTAATATCCCTTAGTTTCCAATAGGATCCCGCTGCCATGGGAGGGTAGGACAAAATATGTCATGCAAGTTCTTTCCATAAGCACGTATGACTATTTACGGAATACATGCCTACATTATGTTTATGAACTAGAGCTAGTGCCGTATCACCCTAGGTTATGACTGTTGTATGATGAATATCATCCAACAAGTTCTCGGATCCAATGCCTACGAATTTCTCTTATATTGTTCCTACTAAGTTACTACTGCTACTGTTACTGTTGCACTTGCTACAAAATCATTGCTATCACTATTGCTGTTGCTACTACTATCAAAACTATCATACTACTTTGCTACTAATCACTTTGCTCAGATAAATAATCTCCAGGTGTGTTTGAATTGAAAACTCAGCTGCTAATACTTGCAAATATTCTTTGGCTCCCCTTGTGCCAAATCAATAAATTTGGGTCGAATACTCTACCCTCGAAAACTGTTGCGATCCCCTATACTTGTGGGTTATCAAGACCTTTTTCTGGTGTCGTTGCCGGGGAGCATAGCTATATTTTTTGAGTCACTTGGGATTATTATCAAATTATCACTACGAAAATTTGAAGGATGCTAAGACTTAGATTTTCCCCACTAAGACGAGGGAGGTAAGGAACTGCCATCTAGCTCTTCACTTGATTCACCTTCTGTTATAGTAAACTTGCAACACCACCACATGCTATTAATCCTCATATGTTGGAAGTTATTGATGATACTACTTCTGCTATGAATGATATTTATGATGATGCTAGTACCTTGCTTGATGATAATGTGCCACTAGGTGAATTTCTTGATGAACAACTTGCTAGAACTAAAGCTTTTGAGAGTGCTGAAACTGAAATTGTTGAAACTGATGAAGAGCTTGAAACTGAAAATCTTGAAACACCTATTAGAACTAGTTCTCCTAGATATGAATTGCCTAAGATACTGGAAGGTTATGATATGGATGAGGAGACAACTAGAGACTTTCTTGCTTGCAATGATAGAGATGGTCTTAAGAAATTATTATGCAAACTGAAAGAAAAATCTTTGAATGCTAGAATGAAATGTGATCCTAAGTTTGCTACTTCACCTATCTTTGTTGATGATAAGGATTATGAATTCTCTGTCGACCCAGAGTTAATTCCTTTGGTTGAATATAATCCTTTCCATGGTTATGAAACTGAAATTGTTGTGGCACATCTTACTAAGTTTAATGACATAGCCACCCTTTTTTCTCATGATGAGAAGATTCGCTATTATTATATTCTCAAAATATTTCCATTCTCATTAAAGGGTGATGCTAAGACTTGGTATAACACTCTTGCTCTTGGTTGTGTGCGTAGTCCTCAGGATATCATTTATTACTTCTTTGAGAAATATTTTCCTGCTCATAAGAAACAAGCTGCCTTACAGGAAATATTTAACTTTGCGCAAATTAAAGAAGAGAGTCTCCCACAAGCTTAGGGGAGGCTTCTCCAATTGCTTAATGCTTTGCCTGATCATCCTCTTAAGAAAAATGAAATACTTGATATCTTCTATAATAGACTAACCAATGCTTCTTGGGATTTCCTAGATAGTTGTGCTGGTTGTGTTTTCAGGGAACGAACTATTGGACAAGCTGAAGAATTATTGAACAACATATTCAAAAATAATGATGATTGGATCCTTCCTGAATCACCATTTAAACCTACTTCGAAGAAGATGATTATCTTATATCTCAGTCCTGAAAATATGCAAGAGGCAAAGAAATCTATGTAGGAAAAATTATTAAAGCAGAGGATGTTACAAATTTGCCACCTATCGAAGAAATACATGGGCTTGAAACACCACCACAACCTAACGTGGTAGAGGTAAATTCCTTACTTAAGTTTGATGAAGGTGATATTCCTTATAATAAACATCCTAGTGAATGCTTATATGAGTTCTATAATTACATTAGAAAGCAAGATCACTTCAATGCAAATGTTATGAAACAAATGAAATACAATTCTGATATGATTGCCCGCTTCAGTGACTTGTTATTTAGAATCTCAAATGATGTTAGAGGTGTAGGAAAGCATGCCTCTATGGATAAACTCAATTAGAACAAGTTGCTAAATCTCAAAGAGAGTTGCTTGATGAAATGAATAATAATATCAATGATCACGCTGTTAGAGTAATGACTAGAGGGGGTAGAATGACTCAGGAACCACTTTATCCTGAGGGACACCCAAAAAGAATTGAACAAGACTCTCAAAGAGTTAACACTGATGCACCTAGTCCTTCTAAAAAGAAAAGGAAGAAGAAAAACGATAGGACTTTGCACGCCTCTAGTGAACCCGAAGTAGAAAAACCTCATGATAATGATAATGAAGTCTGTATTTCTGATGCTGAAACTCGCTCTGGTAGTGAACACTCACCGTCTGATAATGAGAAAGATAATGACGAGGTTCATGAAGATACTCAAATAAATAATAAAGAACTAGATAATGATGTTGAAATAGAACCAGCTGTTGATCTTGATAACCCACAACCCAAGAATAAAAGATATGATAAAAGAAACTTTGTTGCTGGAAAACCCGGTAAGGAAAGAGAACCATGGGTTCAAAAACCTATGCCCTTTCCACCTAAATCAACTAAGAAGAAAGATGATGAAGAATTTGAACGCTTTGTGTAACATCCAAAATTTTCAATTTGGCATGTATACACAGGTCATCCATGCATATCATATTTTATTGCATTCTCATTTGCTATCCTCGAAATCCTAAGCAACTCAAGGACCCTCGGAGAGAGTTGGGGATTTTCCGATTTTCATATTTGAATTTTATCAAATAATGAAAGACGAGGATTTTGGGTTTTAGTATTTTTCTCTCCGGAAAATATTTCATGTTTAAAAATAAACGAGAGGAGATAATATGACTTCTCCAAAAATAACTGAAATACCGGAGGAAAAAACGTTAAAATAATTATTTGGATTTTATTTTAATTATTTGGAATTTTATTTGCCTAGAGAAAAATTTGCATATGTTTTAAAAATTGCATTTTAGGGGCCAAGAAAAGTTCATCTTGTTCTAAATATTTTATTTAGGCAAAGAAAACTTGTTTTGGCATTTTTAGATTTTCATTTATTTTTCTAGGATTTTTATAATTTTTTGGCGGAATGTTTAAAAAAAAAGGAACCCGTGGGCGGCCTGACCAGCAGGCCGGCCCGGCCCGGCCGCCGCCGCCTCCGCTGCAGCGCCCGCCTGGCCTTGGGACTGAGTCAGCTGGACTCCTCCCGCCGCCTTGCCCCTCCTCCAAGCCACCTCTCCTCCCCCCTCTTTATATACCGCCCCCCTCTCCCCACCGTAGCCACCACCACCACAGCCGCTGCCCGGAAACGGAGCCGAGCCCGAGCCCGAGCAGTCGCCGCCGCCGCCGCCCATGGCCCTCGCCGCTTTATGGCGACCCGACCGAATGGATCAAGTCTTCGTGCTTTCGTGTCATCCTCGGATCGGTATCTTGACACACACAAGATTACTCGAAGGATTTATAACAGAGGTAAATCACATGTATGAAATAATGTAAATACTATTACCTCAATCCAAATATAGCGGAAGCAACAAGGTTGTGGATTCCCATCAACACCAACGGCAAAGTAGAGTATAGGAAATCGTAACCCTAACGTATCACTTACTCGTAAATGCGAAAAGTCTGCAACATGAAAAGTTGCAGCCAAACGGGTCAGCACATGGAATATCTTGGCAATGTAACACATAGAGAGTAATGAAGGAATAAGCCTATACTACATGCATATATGGCTAGTGGAAAAGCTCTCTGATTCTGATTTTGCATAAAGCCAGTTTTCCCTCTTGCAAAAGGAATAAATTTATTTAACTATCATGGTGGTTGTTGAACATTGAGAATGGTTGACAACATCCTCAATCCCAATTAAAAGTACTCATTAAAAACCCAACAATATTAATTAGAGTAACATGATGAGATTCACATGATATTCAAGTACTAGATACTCAAGATGTCCATAACCGGGGACACGGCTAATCATGATTAGTTTATACACTCTTCAGAGGTTTGCGCACTTGTCAGGGAGGTTGATCGTACCCACGGACACCTATGGGGCCGGCGGAGCAGGCCCCTTGTGGTTCGGAGGGGGGCGGAGATCGCACGAAGAGCGGTTCGAGGCGAGGCACACGAGCAGTTTACCCAGCTTCGGAGCTCTCCGGAGAGATAAAACTCCTACTGCTGCTTGTTTGATCTATTGTGTTCTTGCTAGGGAGCAATGAGAGCTACAAAACCTAGCGTGAGTCTATCTGGTCTCGAGTGGGTCGAATGAACCGAACCAGCCGAACCTCGCGAACCTCGCGAACCTTGCGAACCCTTTCTACGTCGCACTCGGGCCTCCTTTTATATGCTCAAGGGGTCTCCGACAGGTGGCAACATAGGCGGGGGTACAAATGTAAAAACAGGAGTTGGTACACCTACTTGAACAAAGGTATGCAGTGCAAAATACCTAACTCGATGGCAAGGGACAAAAGCAATAAATGCCCGTCATTGTCACCCAAGCGATTAATGAGACCGTCAGTGCGCCTCCGCTTCGCCACGGGCGAAACTGTCAGCGCCGCTGCTTATCGCTGCTCTCCGCTGGCTGCACAACCGCCGACACGCGCCCATGGAATGGTCCCATGGCGACACGTCGCGAGGTGAGCTGGAGGGGACGGAGAGAGGTTGCATGCAGCGGCAAGCGCCTTGCCGTCGAATCCTTGTCGCGCTTGGGAGCTTGTCGCTTCACCAAGCCTTCCCGGCAAGCTCCTCTTGCCGGGCCTTGCTTCCTTCGTGCCTCAAGTGGCCTTCCGGCAAGCTCCTCTTGCCGGGCCTTCTTCGATGCCTAGAGGCCTTCGGCAAGCTCCTCTTGCCGGGGTCTTGTCTTCTGAAAGGCCGCAGAGGGTCTTGGCGGACGCCCGGCGAGGCTTGCCACGGGGACGCTGCGACTGCCCGTGCACAAGTTCGGGGTACTAAGGTACCCCTGCTTTAGTACACCGACATCACTTTTCCCCACAAGACTCGATCGCCTCTGTTTGGTTTCTCGCACTACATGGTGTTTGAGAGACGGATGACCGAGACATAGTCTTTCAGAAGTGTTTGCACCTTACGATGGGTAGACCGTACCACCTACAACCCCTACATCAGCTAGTCTACCACCGTAAGAGTTCACACGACTTAATCAACTATGCGAGCCCATAATGGCTTGTGGCTGCACACGGAAGTTACTAGCATGAATAATCTTATGATCCCTTTGAGCCTGGGTGGCGGTTCGAAGAAAAACAAGCAAGTCCTGATAGAAACCAGGTGCCTCAATCCACCCAGACGTGTGTTTAAGTTGCCACCTTAAATAACCATTAATTTAACAATCTCACATCTGTCATGGAATACACTCACCCAATCCACGTCTACTAGCATAGCATAGCATAATAAGCAAACGTAGAAGTAACTCCCAAGGTTTCATAAGTAAAACAGGTAATAGGTACTACCTCAATCTACTTCCCATCCCACCATTTAATTAGATCCTAATCATGCAAGTGTTTGAGGAATAGATCTAATGCATAAAACTGGGTAGTAGAGAAAATATGATCAAGTGTTACTTGCCTTGTTGATGATCCGCGAAACCTAGAGATTCGAAATAACAAGCGGCGCACTCCGGGTGATCTATCGCAGACAAACAACAAGCATACAATAAGTACTCATCTAATGCACGGGTAAATCTCGAATAAAAGATATAACTAGAAAGTTCAACTTAAGAACCCTGGTTGCAAAAAGAATCGAATCAAATAAAGCAACGAAAGTCAAACGACGAAAGAAAACAACTCGGTTCTAGCAAGTTGAAACTAAGTCAAATTTTACAGTAGCAAAACTTTGTTTAAGTTGATTAATCGGAACGGCGGTTTCGTGATGAAACTCAGGCGTTTGAATCACCTGATTCCGATAACCGAGCGAGAAGATAAACTAGAACGAAGATCGGATCTGAAATCGCTATCAGAAAAATAGCAGAATAAATCCGATGAGAAAGAAAACGACGAACGGTTGAATGAACGGACGTTCATTAACCGAAGCAAATCGGTGATCTCGTTCGTTAGGACGAACGGTCCGGCGAACGCTTGCTAAACAAAACCGGAAAGTAAAACCGGCAAAAAAACCGATCTAGGGTTTCGGAAAGAAAATCAAAGCGAAAAACCGATCTAGAAAACTGAACGAAACCGAACGATTCTGAAAAAAACCGAACCGAGGAAAAAAAAAAGGTGATGCGGCGGGGCTAGTACCTCAAGAAGCGAGGGCTCGGCGGCGGCGTAAAGCGGCGGGCGTGGCGGCGGGCGGTGTAGGCGGCGGCGGCGGCTATGGCGGCAGCGGCGTTAGACGGCGGCGTCTGCTCATGCGGAGGAGAGGAGAGGTGTTGGTTTGATGTGTTAGAGGGGTGCTTGGGTATTTATATTGGGGAGGGAGGGTTTTGCTTGGGGTAGGGGACAAGAAATAGACTAGGATTAGGAAACAAGAGAGAAATGATCTAGAAACAAATACGGAATAAACAGAAATAGGACAAGAGTCCTACTAGGATTGAAAAAGGAAGCGGCGGCTCCCTGGCTCGCGCGATGGATGGCCTTGGCCGGCCGGTGGCTTTGGCGGCTTGGGCCTTTGGCCCAAGGCGCTGTGGTTCTTTTTTTTTAAACAAAATTTCACAGAACTAAAATAAAAACAAAATAATTAAAACTTTTATATAGGCATATAATATATCAAAATTTGCAGAAAAATATTTCCTACAAGATGAACATTATTCTAATGTCGAATAAAATCCACACAAATTCAAATAAAGCAAAGAGTGCTTCTGCTCTAATAAAATCTAACCAAAATCATTTTAAAAAAATACCAAAATGACTTGAAATTAATTTCTCTCCAATTTTCTGATGTAGGGAATCATGTTACCCTATTTTCCATATATTTTATTTTTCGAGAAAAATAATTTGAATAAAACTCAAATAACTCCAAATTGAAATTAATTCAAAGGAACTTTGAATTTAATTCTTTGAAACTCCCAACTCATATTTCATATAATTTGAAGAAGTCATTTTATCTTCGCTCGTGAAAATCATTGAGTTGCATAAAGTTTTAATTGAAAATATTCTCAAATGAAATTCAAATATTTTCAACACCCCTTGCCATTTAAATAAATGGAAGAAGTCATGTCATCTTCTCTCCAGGGTTTTGTGATGAAAAGAATTTGAATTCCCGAAGATCATAAAAGCAAAATGAAAGTTTGGGAAAGTCCTTTTATTCCCTCTCATTTAACTTTCCAAAAGTCTCGAATTTCACTCAATCAATCACACAACAATCAAGCAACAATCATAACTATCTATTTGTTTATAACATTCCAAAATTTAGAATTTTGGGATGTTACAAACCTACCACCCTTAAAATGAATCTCGTCCTCGAGATTCGGAGAGGCTAGCAAGAAATAGGTTAGGGTAGGGGTCTTCAAAATCCATCGATCGTCTCCGGGGTCTCGGTGTTACCACCCTTAGAAGCATTGTTAAGGTTCCATCAAAACTCATATACTCCATCCTTATTCTTTGGCCGATTATCGGTCTTCTTAGATCTTAAGGATAATTCATTCTCTGGGCTCTACTGGTAGTGGCATAACCTTTACCTTAATTCCTACGTCATTTCCTCTTGGTAAGGTTATTCCGAAACTGGGACTTCATAGTCGACAGATGCAGGCGCCAATACTAAACAACTATCAATATCTCATGGTGGTCAACAATTTATGGTTTCTCCTGCAGAAAACGGGTCTGGGTTGAACCTCACCGTATATCCTACGGTTGGCAACAACTGCCTTGTACAAGGAAAAAAAATACCTATACCATTCTAAGGTTTAAACAAGGTTTTGATCGTCGTCTCTCTACTATAGGTAGGTCACTCAGATTTACCATCCCATATAGCAAAGCGAATAATAAGAGTAAGTCGGTATGGTGATCAATCCATCCCGCACCCAAATCATTACCTTGTACATGGTTTAGCGAATCTCGCATTCTAACACTCGGTCATCCTCACAAGCATTGCAGAATTTCTCTTGTCGACGAACCAAGTTCGAATAAATCCATTTATTCTGCAAGCCAAACAAACATCTATCTGTCCTTAACAACTCTCAGGTTTTGCTAAACTCCTATAAGATCGTCGATTGATAAAATCGTAACCTCTTCCAGGGTTTTTCCTTCAGCAAGAGTGTGCTTGCTTATTGGCAGATCCTGGGGCCTGTGGGTTATGGCCCATCTCCTCACTTATAATCCTTGAACACATCATCTGGGCAACTGATCATTATCCCAACATCCAACTTCCTGACATACTTAAATCCATCCAATTGTACTATCTCTTTTCCTTATATTGGCACCAAACTAGGACACGATTACTCAGAATCATCATGGAATTTCCATTGATCCATATTTCCAACATCACACCTCCTTTATATCCAATAGTAATTCATACCTTCATCCTCGTGGGATATCCCACATACCGAGATAAAAACTTATACTTATGAAGTCCATACTCCACTTCATGGAACATCATTATCCTTTCCAGGGTCAAGCGTCCTTACAAGAAAATATTGGCCATCTCTGCATGGCACTTCTTCAACTAGGAAACGTGAAACACATTATGAACTCCTGATAGTCCTTCGGGTGACTCCAACTTGTTAGCCACTTCTCCCATACGCTCCAAAACTCGGTATGGTCCTACAAATCTCGGGGATAACTTTCCCTTAACTCCAAATCGTTTAACTCCTCGCAGAGGGGACACACGAAGACATGCTCTATCTCCAATTTCATAGACTACCTCCTTGCGTTTTTGAGTATGCATAACTATTCTGCCTGGACTGAGCTACCTTCAGTTTATCTCGAATCAACTTAAAATTCTCTTCTGACATCCTTGATCACCTTGGTCCAAACAACTGACGGTCTCCAACTTTATCCCATATCAACGGTGTCTGGTTCCTTCTCCCATACAAAGCTTTAAAAGGGGCCATCTTCAAGCTAATTTGGAGTAGCATTGCTGTATGAGAACTCCCGTAGGGTAGATTATCATCACTACTAGATCCATAATCTTGCGCACAAGCTCTCAACATGTCCTCCGAGAATCTGATTTACTCTCTCGGTATGTCCATACATCTGCGGATGAAAGGTCATCTTGAACTCTAGCCTAGTACCCAAAGTCTGGTGCTGCCGATTCCAAAACTTTGAGGTAAACTGTGTTCCTCTACGATGGTCCTCGGAACTCCATGCAGACATACGATCCTTTCTCAAATATATATCTTGGCCAACTTCGCGCTTGTATAGGTGGTTTTCTCGGGGATAAAGTGAGCCACTTTGGTCAAGCGAATCAACTACTACCCAGATAGAATCATATCCCAATCGGGTTCTGGGAAATCCGGTAATGAAATCCATGCCAAGATTATCCTACTTCCATTCGGGTATCGGCATGGGCTGCAATTATCCTGCTGGCTTCTGATGCTCTGCTTTTACTTTCTCTAGCATACATCACTTACGACTACATACTCCGCAATATCCTTCTTCATACCAGTCCACCAGAAACACTCCTTCAAATCCAAATACATCTTGGTGTTTCCGGGGCGAATCGGGTATGGTGAGTCATGAGCCTCCTGAAGTATTTACTTCCTGATCTTTGCTTTATTAGGCACATGTACTCTATCCTCAAACCATAAGGTGGCGTGCTCATCCTTACGAAAACCTTCGGCCTTTCCTTTGCTCATCCTCTCTTTTACCTCAGCAATCTCTTTGTCATCCTTCTGAGCTTCACAGATCTCTCCCAGCAATGTAGACTGAACTTCCATTGCTACAACAAAACCTTTGGGAACAATCTCCAATCGAAGTTCCCTGAAAATCCTCGGCTAACTCCTTTGATAATCCTCCGATTATGAGGGTATTCGTCCTTGTGTTCTTATGGTTGTATCCTATTTCTCCATAAAGCTTGTATGCACAAGGTTTCTTCATATCCTTTCCTTAAGGCCTCAACTTCTGGGACACAAGCCGAGACTTTGGCAAGGTCAACTTAAATTCCTCCCAAGTGGTTACTCCTGGCCACATTGATGGTTTGGTACATCCTCCACCAGATAGCAGCACCTCTTTCAAAGAACGGAAGAGCATGCTGGGCCATATCCTTTCTGGCTATAGGATTATTCTCCGGGTGATCCTCCATGTTCTGAATCCATCGGTCTGTCTCCAATTGATTCATTGGTCCAGAAAGTACAAGCTCATCTCCATTCATCCTCTAATGGGTCCATGGGTTTTGGGGTGAGATAAGAGAGATCGAGAGGGATGCACACAATACAAACAACAGTTTTGAAAAGGGCATTTTAGTTGTGGCTGTCGGAAAACATCAAACAAAATGACAGCTCACAATCGTCGCATCTAACGCAGGTATGTAACAGGGGTTTGGTCTTCTAAAGGTCAATAAATCTTCAACGTCATCAAACTCTTCAAGTCTTGTTCAGATCTCCGATGGCTCCTTCTGATCATGCTTGTCCTTCTCAAGTCCTTTTTGGCAGCTCATCTCTGTTGACACGAAGTCTCTTGTGATGTCCTTTAATATTTCTGGAGTTACATTCCAAACTTCTGGTTTCAACTTCCTTGACATGAACCATGATCCTACTGTCCTTCAGTCCTGACGAATCTTTGATGTCTCAAGGTTCTGCTCCTCCAGCTTGACTACTTTCGACCGGGTCCCGAGTTCTTCACGAAACACTTCTTTGTCAAATACGACTTCTTTTAGGTCCATCTTAACTTCTTGATGTAACACTCCAGATCCTAGCGATGCACCAGTAATGTTAAAACTGCATCTTTTGCTGATAGGTGCTCCATCAGCCTTCTACCATCCAATCATTCCATGCATATGCATGCTTAACTCAGCACGGTGACAATAGCATAAGCGGGCGATAACATCATGGATAGCGTGTTTCTGCTCTTGTCATTTCCATGAGCTATTATTCCATAGTTGATACCTCCTGCCTTAGGGTTTTCCTTGACAAAACTTTGAGTTTCTAACTCTCCATGTTCCGGTCTTACTCCAATACACCTTGATCTCGGGTATTGATAACTTCCATAGTCTGTCAAATTCCATAAGCGTAATCTTCCTTGGTCATAAAGATCTGGAAATACTTTAGAGCCTTCAAAATCTCATAGTCTTCGGAGTCTTCAACAGTTGTGGTTTCCATTTACACGGTAAAATCCTCTTCATTCTAAATGGCCTTAGTTGTCCGATATCTTGTCTCCTTGGAGTGGTCTCATTGGTCGGATCTTTCAGAGGTCAAAAGGGAAAAGGGGTATGGTCTCACTAAAAGGGAATATTTGAATAAGCTCAGAAGAGAAGAGAGGTAAGAGATCTTTTTGAAAAGAAAGTTGTAGAGAAAAATCTTTCCTATGGGCTTGTCAGTTTCTAGGGTCACGTCCTACAGTCAACATGTGCTCTGATACCAATATGTAGCGACCCGACCTGAATGGATCAAGTCTCTGTGCTTAAGTGTCATCCTGGATCGGTATCTTGACACACCACGATTCGAAGGATTTATAACAGAGGTAAATCACATGTATGAAATAACGTAAATACTATTACCTCAATCCAAATATAAGCGGAAGCAACAAGGTTGTGGATTCCCATCAACACCAACGGCAAAGTTGAGTATAGGAAATCATAACCCTAACGTATCACTTACTAAATAAATGCGAAAAGTGCATAGCGTGAAAAGTTGCAGCCAAAACGGGTCAACACATGGAATATGCTCGCAATGTAACACATAGAGAGTAATGAAGGAATAAGCCTATACTACATGCATATATGGCTGGTGGAAAAGCTCTCTGATTACAGCTTTTGCATAAAGCCAGTTTTTCCCTACTGCAAAGGAATAAATTTGTTTAACTATCATGGTGGTTGTTGAACATTGAGAATGGTTGACAGCATCCTCAATCACAATTAAAAGTACTCATTAAAAACCTAACAATATTAATTAGAGTAACATGATGAGATTCACATGATATTCAAGTACTAGATACTCAAGATGTCCATAACCGGGGACACGGCTAATCATGATTAGTTTATACACTCTGCAGAGGTTTGCGCACTTTTCCCCATAAGACTCGATCGCCTCCGTTTGGTTTCTCGCACTACATGGTGTTTGAGAGACGGATGACCGAGACATAGTCTTTCAGAAGTGTTTGCACCTTACGATGGGTAGACCGTACCACCTACAACCCCTACATCAGCTAGTCTACCACCGTAAGAGTTCACACGACTTAATCAACTATGCGAGCCCATAATGGCTTGTGGCTGCACAATCGAAGTTACTAGCATGAATAATCTTATGATCCCTTTGAGCCCGGGTGGCGGTCCGAAGAAAACAGGCAAGTCTGATAGAAACCAGGTGCCTCAATCCACCCAGATGTGTGTTTAAGTTGCCACCTTAAATAACCATTAATTTAACAATCTCACATCTGTCATGGAATACACTCACCCAATCCACGTCTACTAGCATAGCATAGCATAATAAGCAAACGTAGAAGTAACTCCCAAGGTTTCATAAGTAAAACAGGTAATAGGTACTACCTCAATCTACTTCCCATCCCACCATTTAATTAGATCCTAATCATGCAAGTGTTTGAGGAATAGATCTAATGCATAAAACTGGGTAGTAGAGAAAATATGATCAAGTGTTACTTGCCTTGTTGATGATCCGCGAAACCTAGAGATTCAAAATAACAAGCGGCGCACTCTGGGTGATCTATCGCAGACAATCAACAAGCATACAATAAGTACTCATCTAATGCACGGGTAAATCTCGAATAAAAGATCTAACCAGAAAGTTCAACTTAAGAACCCTGGTTGCAAAAAGAATCGAATCAAATAAAGCAACGAAAGTCAAACGGCGAAAGAAAACAACTCGGTTCTAGCAAGTTGAAACTAAGTCAAATTTTACAGTAGCAAAACTTTGTTTAAGTTGATTAATCGGAACGGCGGTTTCGTGATGAAACTCAGGCGTTTGAATCACCTGATTCCGATAAGCGGCGAGAAGATAAACTAGAACGAAGATCGGATCTGAAATCGCTATCGGAAAAATAGCGGAATAAATCCGATGAGAAAGAAAACGATTTAACGGTTGAACGAACGGACGTTCATTAACCGAAGCAAACGGTGATCTCGTTCGTTAGGACGAACGGTCCATGAACGCTTGCTAAACAAAACCGGAAAGTAAAACCGCAAAAAAACCGATCTAGGGTTTGGAAAGAAAAGCGAAACGAAAAACCGATCTAGAAAACCGGAGCAAACGGAACGATTCTGAAAAAACCGAACCGAGGAAAAAAGGTGATGCGGCGGGGCTAGTACCTCGAAGAAGCGAGGGGCTCCGTGGCGGCGGCGTAGAAAGCGGCGGCAGTGGCGGCGGGCGGTGTAGGGCGGCGGCGGCTATGGCGGCCAGCGGCGTTAGACGGCCGTCTTTGCTGCTGCGGAGGAGAGGAGAGGTGTTGGTTTGATGTGTTAGAGGGGGTGCTTGGGTATTTATATTGGGGAGGGAGGGTTTTGCTTGGGGTAGGGGACAAGAAATAGACTAGGATTAGGAAACAAGAGAGAAAAGATCTAGAAACAAATACGGAATAAACGGAAATAGGACAAGAGTCCTACTAGGATTGAAAAAGGAAGCGGCGGCTCCCTGGCTCGCGCGATGGATGGCCTTGGCCGGCCGGTGGCTTTGGCGGCTTGGGCCTTTGGCCCAAGGCGCTGTGGTTTTTTTTAAACAAAATTTCACAGAACAAAATAATTAAAACTTTTATATAGGCATATAATATATCAAAATTTGCAGAAAAATATTTCCTACAAGATGAACATTATTCTAATGTCAAATAAAATCCACACAAATTCAAATAAAGCAAAGAGTGCTTCTGCTCTAATAAAATCTAACCAAAATCATTTTAAAAAAATACCAAAATGACTTCAAATTAATTTCTCTTCAATTTTCTGATGTAGGGAATCATGTTACCCTATTTTCCATATATTTTATTTTTGGAGAAAAATAATTTGAATAAAACTCAAATAACTCCAAATTGAAAATAATTCAAAGGGACTTTGAATTTAATTCTTTGAAACTCCCAACTCATATTTCATATAATTTGAAGAAGTCATTTTATCTTCGCTCGTGAAAATCATTGAGTTGCATAAAGTTTCAGAATTGAAAATATTCTCAAATGAAATTCAAATATTTTCAACACCCCTTGTCATTTAAATAAATGGAAGAAGTCATGTCATCTTCTCTCCAGGGTTTTGTGATGAAACGAATGTGAATTCCCGAAGATCACAAAAGCAAAATGAAAGTTTGGGAAAGTCCTTTTATTCCCTCTCATTTAACTTTCAAAAAGTCTCGAATTTCACTCAATCAATCACACAACAATCAAGCAACAATCATAACTATCTATTTGTTTATAACATTCCAAAATTTAGAATTTTGGGATGTTACAGCCGCCTCCCGCGCAGTCGCCCCCTCGCCGAGCCGCCGCCCCTAGCCGCCCTCGCCACACCTCGTCGGACCCCGCCGGAGCAGCCGCCCGCCCCGCCGGACGACCTCGCCGGAGGTAGCCCTCGTCGCCGTTTTTTCAAATAACCCTTCGGTTTTTTTTTGAAAAACCCTAGCCCGTTTTTTATATTAGATCGGTTTTATTTCCCGGTTTATTTATTTTAAGAACGTTCACCCGTTCGTTCGTTTTTACGAACCGTTCGTCGTTTAGTTTACGCTAACGAACGCTCGCTCGTTTAGCCGTTAAATCGTTTTACATTATCAGTTTTATTCCGCGATTGTTCCGATCGCGATTTCTGAACCAATGTTCAAATTAGTATAACTTTTCGCTCGTTTATCGGAATCAGGCAATTCAAGCGCCTGGAGTTTCATCTCGAAACCCTCTTTCTGAATAGCCAACTTAAAACAGATTTTGCCTTTGTAAAATTTGACTCTAGTTCAGATTAGTAAACGGATCTTGTTTCTCTCGCCGTTTGAGTTTCGTTGTTTCATTTGGTTTGATTCTTTTCGCAAACCGAAGTTCTTAAGTTGAACTCTCCGGTCAACCTCTTTTAGTTGAAGTTTTGTTGTGCATCGTTGTTTGTTGCTTATGTATGTATTGTTTGCTTGCGATAGAATTCCCGGAGTGCGTGTTACTCTGAGTCTCTAGGATTCACGGATTGTCAGCAAGGCAAGTAACACTTGATCATACCTTTTCATACCCAGTTTTTGTGCATTAGCTCAATCCTCAAACATTGCATTATTAGGATGTCATTAATTTGTGGGTTGGGAAGTAGATGATGAGGTAGGAACCTATCGCCCTGTTACTATCAAACCCTTGGGAGTTACTTCTACGTGTTGCTTATATTGCTATGCTATGCTCGTAGACGTGGTTTGGGTTTGAGAGATATTCACGACAGATGTGAGATTGTTAATTAATGGTTTACTTTAAGGTGGCAACTTAAATACACATCTGGGTGGATTGAGGCAGCTGTGGAACCCAGTGTTGTATGTTCTATTTTGGAAATCTGGGGTACCCGTGTGATCTTCCTAAGGACCGCCACCACGGCTCAAAGGGGCTGAGACTATTCATGCTAGAAACTTCCGTGTGCAGCCACAAGCTATTATGGGCTCTAGCATAGTTGAGTAAGTTACGTGAAGCTCTCGAAGAGGTAGATCAACAGGTAGTGTGTTTTATAGGTTTGGTATGATCTATCTGGAGTAGAGAGTTAATGTTTCTGAAAGAATATGTCTCGGTCATCCGTTTCTCAAACACCATGTAGTGCGAGAAACCAACGGAGGCGATCGAGTCTTGTGGGGAAAAGTGCGCAAACCTCTGCAGAGTGTACAATCTAATCATGGTTAGCCGTGTCCCCGGTTATGGACAATTCTGAGTATCTAGTACTTGAGTATTCACATGTATCTCATCACTCTAAATTAATATTGCTGGGTTGTTAATCACTTTAATTGGGATTGAGTTAGGGTTATACCTTCTCAATGATGTTTCAACCACCATGATAGTTAAAATAAAATTTATTCCTTTGATATAGGGAAAAATTGGCTTTTTGCAAAACTGTGACCATAGAGCTTTATCACCACCCATATATGCATGTAGTATAGCTTATTATTTCATTACTCTCTATGTGTTATATTGCCAGCATATTCCATGTGCTGACCCGTTCTCGGGCTGCAACATATTATGTTGCAGACTTTTTAGACGAGGAGTAAGGATCAGTAGGTCGTTGCCGTGCAGCTCAGTTATGCCGTTGGAGTTGATGGACTCACTTTGTCTTCCAAGCCTTCCGCTGTTATCGCATTAGATGGCCTTAAGCCATATTATTGTAATAAGTTCTCTTTTGAGACATTCGATGTAATAAGTGTGTGATTGCTACTCTGTTATAAATCCTTCGAGTCTTGTGTGTCAAGCATTACCGATCCAGGGATGACACGAAGCACGTAGACTTGACCATCGAGGTCGGGTCGCTACAAGATGGTATCGAGCACGTGCTAAATGTAGGACACGGCCACTAAGATAAAACCATAGGTCACTCCTCTCTACTCATTTCTGACCCTCTCCATTTTCCACTCTTTAGGATGCGGAGATGAAGTACAAGTTTGCACAACCGGATGAAGACACACCTTTTGGACGCCACTTGAAGGAAGTCACTAGGTACCTGAATATTGGAATACCAAGCTTCACCAGACGCATAACGCCACCTTACCGTAAGAAGAAGAATGCTTTGGAAGATTCAAGCTCTAGTTCCGGAAGGACGTTTGCGCCAAGCACGGAGCCCATAGTATGTGTTTTCAATGCACCAACATGGAGTTTGGGAAAGAGTATGGCAGCTCACATTACCATGGGACGCATTGGAGAAGTCTACAATAAGGAGCTTAAAGACACCATATACCAAATATGTGGGCGCCGAGACGAGCAATGGGAAGTAATCAGCACCAAGAAGGATAGATCCATTGCAGCCTACATCCAGGAGCTAAACCAGCACATTCGACGTCAAGAGAACCAGATGTGCGCAGACATGATGGATTTGAAGAAGGAGAAAACTCAGATCATCGAACTGGAGGAAGAACTCAAGTCTACACGCGATGGATATGAGGAAGAAATCAAAATACTCTCGGAGAAGAACGACGACCTAGTCAAGAAGATCGGAGTCTTCATGGGAGGACCAGCACCCAAGGAAGAGGAGCAAGAAGAGGAAGAAGATCCCGCTTGTCCAGACAACTACATCATCATCGACGACACCAACTCAGATCCAAGTGATGATGACTATGAAGACGAAGCTGGAGCAGACATCATGGAGTCTTCCACCGATCAAAATTTCTAGATGACCACCATATAATAGTAGTATTTCCCCCATGTAACTAGTAGTAGTTGACAACTTATGCGATAGTCCTAGATCGTTTTGTATGCCCTTGCTTGCTTGATTGAATGAATGTGTGTTTGCCTCATGTGCATATGGGTAGTGTTTTCTCACTAGACCTCTTTCTATTCTAATCTCTCCCATCTAAACCTTCAGATGCCTCCGAGACGAGACCCGGTTTTGTTTTCCCACGGAGCTCACTCGATTGATCCAACAAAGAATGCCTTGATGCAATTGCTAGTTCGAGAACTGTGGCAATGCCAACAACAACAACAACAACAACCCGCTGCCGGTGGACAATTTAGCCCGTTTTCTAAGGTTACAACCGCGGTGTTTTCCAAAGAGCACCGAGCCAATAGTTGCGTATGACTGGTTACGCCCGTATTGGAAGGAGTTAACCACCGCGGGATGCACGGATCTTTGAAAAGAGTGCGCTTTGCCGCACATCAATTGGATGGACCAGCAGCCGCATGGTGGGAGAATTACACGACTACTTTTCCTATAGCCAATGTCACTTGGGACCAGTTCCAACAAGCTTTTCGCACGACCCATGTTTCAACTGGAGCCATGCAGATAAAGAAGCGTGAGTTCCGCAACTTACGCCAGGGAACCGTCTTGTGGCTCGATGCGTGGATGAGTTTAGCAAGATATCACGCTATGCCCCGATGATGTGGCCACAGATGCATGAAGCAAGAGAAGTTTATGGAAGGGCTGAATGATGAGATGAGTATGCACGGTGATGGTGGCAACTTTCAACAACTACCAGGAGTTGGTAGATAAGGCCCTAATGATTGAAGGAAGCAAAGACAAATTGAGAGTCGTAAGAGGAAGTATGGACAAGGGAAGTATAACTCAGGAGCTCACCAGAAGGCTCGCTTAACCCCGAACTCGGGAGGACTAGTTCATAACCATGGAGGACATAACCATACTGGAGGATGATCGCATCATGGTGCGAAGAATGGGAATGGAAATGTAGCCAACAATAATCAAAATCGGTCAAACCCAGCTACACCCGCCAAGAGAGACTTGAGCCAAGTTATTTGCTTTAAGTGCGGGAAGACAGGGCACTATGCCAACGACGCCTCAAGGAAAGAATGGAAACGGAAATGGGAGCACTAGGAAGAAGCCCAATCCATTCAAAGAAAGGACAAGTGAACCACGTTAACGTGGAGGAAGTTGAAGAGCAGCGGACGCGGTAATAGGTAAGTTTTTGGTTCAGTCATTTACCGCTATTGTTCTTTTCGATATTGGTGCATCGCATTCATACATATCAAGGGGATTTGTGGATAAGTTTAAGTTACCAACCCAGACCCTTAGGACCCCTCTTTTAGTGAGCTACTTTGGAGCAGTACATGGCTAGCAAGTTGTGCACCCAGATACCCCTAATCATTGGCACGCATGTTTTTCCATCTGACCTAATTATCTTGGAGTCGCAAGGATTGGATGTGATATTAGGTATGGATTGGATGTCAAAGTTTGGAGGAAGTATTGACTATGCTAGCAAGTCAATTTATCTTACCACCGGAGGAAAAAGGATTAAGTATGTATCTAGGCATGTGCCTAGGAGGAGCCAAGTGAATACCCTCACGGGAGTTGTACAAGAGGAAGTACACTGTAGTCAAGGATTATACAGATGTTTTTCCGGAAGAGTTACCGGGCATGCCACGGATCGAGACATCGAGTTTACGATAGAACTAATGCAGTGCAGGGCCAATATCAAAGAGACCCTATCGGATGCCCGCAAATGATCTGGAGGAAATTAAGAAGCAGATCAAGGAGCTATTGGAGAAAGGTTACATTCGTAGAAGTTCATCACCTTGGGGAGCCCCAGTACTTTTGGTGGAGAAGAAGGATAAATCCCTAAGAATGGTTGTTGATTACCGAGCTCTGAATGAACTAACGATAAAGAACAAGTATCCCTTACCGATGATTAATGATCTGTTTGATCAGTTGCAAGGAGCTAAGGTGTTTTCCAAGATTGATCTACAATCAGGATACCATCAGTTGAAGATCCGAGAGAAGGATATACCAAAGACAACATTCACCACACGATATGGATTATATGAGTATACGGTCATGTCATTTGATGACTAACGCCCCTGCTTATTTTATGAGTATGATGAACAAAGTGTTCATGGAGTATTTGGACAAGTTTGTTGTGGTGTTTATCGATGATATTATGATTTACTCGAAGAACGAAGAGGAGCACGTAGAACACCTACGTTTGGTTCTTGAGAAACTCAGGGAACACCAGTTATACGCCAAATTCAGCAAGTGCGAGTTTTGGTTGAAGGAAGTTGGATTTCTTGGGCATGTTATATCGGGAGAGGGTATAGCGGTAGATCCCAAAGAAAATTGATCGATCCGAATGGTTGGCACCCACTTCAGTCGTGAGATTCGCAGTTTCCTTGGTGGCAGGATATTATCGGAGATTCATTGAGAATTTTTCCAAGATTGCTAAACCAATGACAGAATTGCTAAAGAAGGATACCAAGTTCAAATGGATGAGAGGATTGTGAGACAAGCTTCCAAGAGTTGAAGAAGCGGTTGACTACAGCCCAGTCTTGACATTGCGAAATACATAAGGAGTTTCAAGTGTATTGTGATGCCTCTCGCTTGGGACTTGGATGTGTTCTTATGCAGACGGAAAAGTTGTTTCAGTATGCCTCACGACAAGCTGAAGCCTCATGAGTTGAACTATGCCACGCATGATTTGGAGTTAGCAGCTGTAGTACATGCGTTGAAGACTGGAGACATTATCTCATGGGAAACCGTTGTGATGTGTACACGGATCATAAGAGTTTGAAGTACATTTTCACACAGAAGGAATTAAACCTCAGACAGAGGAGATGGCTGGAACTTATAAAGGATTACGACATGAAGCTACACTATCATCCCGGAAAGGCCAACATCGTAGCTGACGCTTTGAGTCGGAAGAGTTATGCCAATATCCTTGAAAGTAGAGGACTGCCAAAGGAGTTAGCAGAGGATATTATGGAACCTCGGTTGGAGATTGTTCCAAGAGGTTTTCTTGCAACAATGGAGGTTCAGTCGACCTTGTTAGACAAGATTCGAGACACTCAGAAGGAGGATAAAGAGATTGCTGAGATAAAAGAAAAGATGGGCAAAGGAAAAGCCAAAGGTTTTCGTGAGGATGAGCACGATACCTTCTGGTTTGAGGACCGGATTTATGTGCCCAACAACTCGGAGATCGGAAGATAATACTTCAAGAGGCCCATGACTCACCATACTCGATTCACCCCGGAAACACCAAGATGTATTTGGACCTGAAGGAATGTTTCTGGTGGACTGGTATGAAGAAGGATATTGCCGAGTATGTAGCCATTTGCGATGTATGTCAGAGAGTGAAGGTAGAGCATCAAAAGCCAGCAGGACTGTTGCAGCCTATGCCAATACCCGAATGGAAGTGGGACAAACTTGGCATGGATTTTATCACTGGATTACCCAGAACTAAAGCAGGATATGATTCAATATGGGTAGTTGTGGATCGTTTGACCAAAGTAGCTCACTTCATCCCACTGAAAACAACTTATACAAGTGCCAAGTTGGCCAAGATATATATGACCAGGATCGTATGTTTGCACGGAGTTCCAAGGAGCATCGTATCAGATAGAGGAACACAGTTTACTTCAAAGTTTTGGCATCAACTACACGGACTTTGGGTACCAGTTGGAATTGAAGATCGCGTTCCACCCACGGATGGATGGACAGAGAGAGTTAACCAGATCCTGGAGGATATGTTAAGAGCATGTGCGCTAGATTATGGATCTAGTTGGGATGACAATTTGCCGTACGCAGAATTCTCATATAACGACAGCTACCAGGCCAATTTGAAGATGGCACCGTTCGAAGCTCTGTATGGACGAAGATGTAGAACACCCTTGATGTGGGATGAGGTCGGAGACCGTCAGTTGTTTGGACCAGATTTGATCAAAACTTCGAGAGGAGAAGGTTAAACTGATCGAGATGACTAAAGATTGCTCGGTCTAGACGGAAGAGTTACGCAGATTCAAAAAGCAAGGAATTAACCTATGAAATTGGAGACAGAGCCTATCTGCAGTATCACCCACGAGGGTGAAACGTTTTGGAGTAAAGGAAAGTTAGCCCCAAGAATTGTAGGACCGTATCGTGTTTTGGAGCGAATGGGAGAAGTTGCTTACAAGCTGGAGTTACCCAAGGACTGTTAGGAGTTCACGATGTGTTTCACGTATCTGGCGAAGAAGTGCCGAGCTGAGATGGCCGACATACCGTTAAAGGATGCTGATTGCCCCTAGAGGCGTCTGATTGGATAGTAATTTGACTTATGAGGAGAAGCCAAGAAGATTTTGGATTTGACGGCGAGTCACTCATGACAAAGTTATCAAGTTTTGTAAAGTTCGGTGGAGTCACCATACCGAGGAGGAAGCCACACAGGAGCGAGAAGATGATATTCGCAAGGACCATCCGCACCTATTTTCTAGCCAACCCGAATCTCGAGGGCGAGATTCATCTTAAGGGGGGTAGGTTTGTAACATCCCAAATTTTCAATTTGGCATGTATACACAGGTCATCCATGCATATCATATTTTATTGCATTCTCATTTGCTATCCTCGAAATCCTAAGCAACTCAAGGACCCTCGGAGAGAGTTGGGGATTTTCCGATCTTCATATTTGAATTTTATCAAATAATGAAAGACGAGGATTTTGGGTTTTAGTATTTTTCTCTCCGGAAAATATTTCATGTTTAAAAATAAACGAGAGGAGATAATATGACATCTCCAAAAATAACTGAAATACCGGAGGAAAAAACGTTAAAATAATTATTTGGATTTTATTTTAATTATTTGGAATTTTATTTGCCTAGAGAAAAATTTGCATATGTTTTGAAAATTGCATTTTAGGGGCCAAGAAAAGTTCATCTTGTTCTAAATATTTTATTTAGGCAAAGAAAACTTGTTTTCGCATTTTTAGATTTTCATTTATTTTTCTAGGATTTTTATAATTTTCGGCGGAATGTTTTTTAATAAAAAGAACCGCCCGAGTGGGCTAATAGCAGCCCGGCCAAAGCGAGCCGACCAGCCACCGCGCCGCCTCCGCTTCTTGGCCGCCGCCCTTGGCGCCGGACACTGAGTCCGAGCGGACTTCCCTCCCGCCGCCTTGCCCCTCCTCCAAGCCACCTCTCCTCCCCTTCTTTATATACCCCCCCTCTCCTCCTTAGCCACCACCATCACCGGCTGCCGGACCCGGAGCCGAGCCCGAGCCCGAGCAGTCGCCGCCGCCGCCGCCCTTGGTCGTCACCGCCGCTTCCCGTCGGAGCAGCCGCCCGCCCCGCCGGACGACCTCGCCGGAGGTAGCCCTCGTCACCGGTTTTTTTTAAATAACCCTTCGGTTTTTTTTGAAAAACCCTAGCCCTTTTTTTATATTAGATCGGTTTTATTTCCCGGTTTATTTATTTTAAGAACGTTCACCCATTCGTTCGTTTTTACGAACCGTTCGCCGTTCAGTTTCCGCTAATGAACGTTCGGTCGTTTAGCCATTCGTCGTTTTCTGTTATCGGTTTTATTCCGCGATTATTCCGATCGCGATTTATGAACCGATGTTCAAATTAGTATAACTGTTCGCTCGTTTATCGGAATCAGGCAATTCAAGCGCCTGGAGTTTCATCTCGAAACCCTCTTTCCGAATAGCCAACTTAAAACAGATTTTCCCTTTGTAAAATTTGACTCTAGTTCAGATTAGTAAACGGATCTTGTTTCTCTCGCCGTTTGAGTTTCGTTGTTTCGTTTGGTTTGATTCTTTTCGCAAACCGGAGTTCTTAAGTTGAACTCTCCGGTCAACCTCTTTTAGTTGAAGTTTTGTTGTGCATCGTTGTTTGTTGCTTATGTATGTATTGTTTGCTTGCTAGAATTCCCGGAGTGAAGCGTGTTACTCTGAGTCTCTAGAATTCACGGATCGTCGACAAGGCAAGTAACACTTGATCATACCTTTTCATACCCAGTTTTTGTGCATTAGCTCAATCCTCAAACATTGCATGATTAGGATGTCATTAATTTGTGGGTTGGGAAGTAGATGATGAGGTAGGAACCTATCGCCATACTGTTACTATCAAACCCTTGGGAGTTACTTCTACGTGTTGCTTATATTGCTATGCTATGCTCGTAGACGTGGTTTGGGTTTGAGAGATATTCACGACAGATGTGAGATTGTTAATTAATGGTTTACTTTAAGGTGGCAACTTAAATACACATCTGGGTGGATTGAGGTACCTGGGGAACCCAGTGTTGTCTGTTTTATTTTTGGAAATCCCGGGATACCCGTGTGATCTTCCTAAGGACCGCCACACAGGCTCAAAGGGAACTGAGACTATTCATGCTAGAAACTTTCGTGTGCAGCCACAAGCTATTATGGGCTCTAACATAGTTGAGTAAGTTACGTGAAGCTCTCGAAGAGGTAGATCAGCAGGTAGTGGGTTTTATAGGTTTGGTATGATCTATCCGGAGTAGAGAGTTAATGTTTACGAAAAGCGTGTCTCGGTCATCCGCTTTCTCAAACACCATGTAGTGCGAGAAACCAACGGAGGCGATCGAGTCTTGTGGGGAAAAGTGCGCAAACCTCTGCAGAGTGTACAATCTAATCATGGTTAGCCGTGTCCCCGGTTATGGACAATTACGAGTATCTAGTACTTGAGTATTCACATGTATCTCATCACTCTAAATTAATATTGCTGGGTTGTTAATCACTTTAATTGGGATTGAGTTGGGGTTATACCTTCTCAATGATGTTTCAACCACCATGATAGTTAAAATAAAATTTATTCCTTTGATATAGGAAAAAATTGGCTTTTTGCAAAACTGTAACCATAGAGCTTTTCCACCAGCCATATATGCATGTAGTATAGCTTATTCTATCATTACTCTCTATGTGTTACATTGCGGACATTCCATGTCTTGACCGTTCTCGGGCTGCAACATATTATGTTGCGGACTTTTCGAACGAGGAGTAAGGATTGGTAGGTCGTTGTTGCAGCTCTGTTATGCCGTTGGAGTTGATGGACTCACTTTATCTTCCAAGCCTTCATTGTTATCGCATTAGATGGCCTTAAGCCATATTATTGTAATAAGTTCTCTTTTGAGACATTCGATGTAATAAGTGTGTGATTGCTACTCTGTTATAAATCCTTCGAGTACTGTGTGTGTCAGCATTACCGATCCAGGGATGACACAGAAGCACAGAGACTTGACCATCTAAGGTCGGGTCGCTACACTCTGCTGAAATGCTGAGGCCAGTCTTTTTGCGTACTCGCTTGACTGATATCTTAAAAATGCCTACTTATGCAAAATACATGAAAGACATCATCACCAATAAGAGAAAAATACCGGAAGCTAAAATCTCCACCATGATTGCTAATTATACTTTTAAGGGTGGAGTACCTAAAAAACTTGGAGATCCGGGAATACCAACCATACCTTGCTCCATCAAAAGAAATTATGTGAAAACTGCTTTATGTGATTTAGGAGCTAGTGTTAGTGTTATGCCTTTCTCTTTATATAAAATACTTGATTTGAATAAACTCATACCTACTAAAATATCTTTGCAAATGGCTGGCAAATCAACTGCTATACCTATCGGTGTTTGTGAGGATGTGCCCGTTGTTGTTGCTTATGTTACTATCTTAACTGAGTTTGTTATACTAGAGATGCCCGAGGATGACAACATGTCGATTATCCTTGGTAGACCCTTTTTGAATACTGGAGGGGCTGTTATTGATTGTAATAAAAGTAAGGTCACTTTTCATATCAATGGTAATGAGCATGTGGTGCACTTTCCGAAGAAACAATTCCAAGTGAGTGGTACTAATGTTATTGAAAAATCTCTGACAATCACTATTGGAAGTTTTGAACTACCTCTACCTACTGCCAAAAAGAAATATGAAATGCTTATTGTTGGGGACATTCATATCCACGTTTGGGTAATTTAGTGTTTTATGAAAGTTCTTCATGAAAACATAATAGGTTCATATCTGAAATCATGGCACTCGGGCCCTTGTGACAAGCATTAAGCATAGCAAAGTCATAGCAACATCAATCTCAGAACATAGTGGATACTAGGGATCAAACCCTAACAAAACTAACTCGATTACATGATAAATCTCATCCAACCCATCACCGTCCAGCAAGCCTACAATGGAATTACTCACGCACGGCGGCGGGCATCATGAAATTGGTGATGGGGGAAGGTTGACGATGATGATGGCGGCGGATCGCCCACTCTAGACCCCCAAACGGACTCCAGATCAGCCCTCCCAATGAAGAACAGGAGTCGGTGGCAGCTCCATATCGTAAAACATGATGAATCCTTCTCTCTGATTTTTTCTACACGAATGTGAATATATAGAGTTGGCGTTAGGGTCAGAGGACGTCCACGGGACCCACAAGAGAGGGGGCACGCCTAGGGGGGTAGGGCGTGCCCCCCACCCTTGTGGTCACCTGGTGGGTCCCCTCTGGTTGATTCTTTCGCCAATACTTTTTATGTATTCCAAAAATCACTACAAAAAAATACACTTCCGTGATGGTTTGTCACAGAAGGTCACGTTTTCTGACATGCATGTACATCCATTATGATTTTATGACAGAATCAAGATAGGCATACTTGTGCTGTCGTAGAAGTGTTCACTTACATGACGATAAATGGCGCGTCATGGAAGTTCTTTTGACAAGGGTAACCGACATGTGGCATCCACCGTAAGGGGTCGTCGTTAAGCTATCAGGTCCGTTTTTGGATCCAATAACCCGTTAACAGCCCGGACCACGTGTAAAATTCTCATTGGCCGAAGGAAACACGTGTCAGCTCGTCATTGGGTCAGATAGGCGCCTATGATATGTCGACATGTCCGACGGCCCAACACTGGCCCATTTAGCTTACAAAGGTCAGCCCGTTTGACTTGGTGAAAAGCTAGCGGTGCGCCCCATGAAAAGCCTGTTAACGGTCTGTTCGCGTATAACCCATTTTACGGACAGGTCACTGGTGCGCGTCGGTCCTAAACAAACGGTTGAAAACCCCTTTTCGTGACGGCATTTGGAACCGTCGCCAAGTGAGTGTGGGCGATAGGGGAGTCCTTCCCACACGACCCAGAAACCATCGGGGATAGGGCCCCTACAATACTCCTACTCGTTTCTGCTTGCATTGCCATCGTGGTCGGTATTATGTGGTGCTACATTTACAATGCACGTCCCATCACAAACGGTTCACTATTATAGAACGTGTATGATGAACGGCCCATCACAAACGGTTCACCGTTAAGAAGATTAGCTAATCGTCGTACGAGTGTCGGACAGGATTACGAAACGTCAGACCGTCGTAACATCGTCGTACATGACAACTATTGCACACGCTATTATGTGGTGCAACGTTTATGATGCATACTTCATCAGAAACAGTTCATGGTTGCGAATCGTGTACGATAAGGCAACTAACACAAACGTTTAGTTTGCTTGCACCGTTTGTGATATTGTCTGACATCGCACGCTTTGGTAAGCGGCAATCGTGTGCATGCTTGCACACGTTTCCTCTCTATGAACCGTCTCCGATTATGGTGCATATCGCATACGTTTGTGTTTTACCAACCGTGTATGCCATAACAACCTGGAGAGTATAATTTCACCATAATTTAATTGCTGCTTTTCCAAATTGTACCCGATTTGGATTTGAATTTGAATGTATGCTATAGATTTATTCATATCCATCAGGTTCAAACAACCAATGCATTATTCGATTCATAGGTACATATGTTCAAGAATTACATAAGAACCAAATAAAGAATGATGAACCACAGTTGTATACTTGTACTATTAAAGACGATAAGAAAGAGGCGAAATATATTCTGGTTGTTGAGCAAGGTGAAGAGGAATGCCCATATCGTGCCCTCCGCCATGTAGAAGGCATGCACGACTCTAGTCCAACCCCTTGTGATGGCCAACCGCCCATCCTTCACGATCTTCATGAAAACATCTAGATAATCATCGTGTTCTGGTAGAAATACTTTAACCTTTGCATGCCCACCAATCATGTAGTTTGAGAGGTAATCTTGAGTAAACTGCTTTGGCAACCACTACAAAGGAAAAAAGATTCAGACATTGTCATCTAACACAACTCATTATGGGCAGTAAAAAGAAGGTTGCAGAGTTCTTACTTACCATCCTGCAGTTCGCTGTTATCTTGGATAAAGTGTAAACAAATAGTTTAATTGCCATCTTTGGACCCATTTTATTAACAACCTTTATCAGCTTCCTCACTTGATGCTGGTTCATCGATATCTCATTGCCCCATACGCAGAAAGGGTCGAAACACAGATCTTTACCAATGACATATGTACCTAAAAGCACCAAGTTAATATTAGAAGCTAAACAGCAATTGCACAATGATGTAGTACAACACACTTTTATAATATGTCTATATACATCCGTATGTGGTAGTCCATTTGAAATCTCTAAAAAGACAAATATTTAGGAACGGAGGGAGTATCTTATAACATCCAATATACTCACATATTAGATGAATTAACATCTTATATTATATGGGCTGGAAGGAGTTTAGTTCATTCTTACAAATTTTCTGCTGCTGTGTCCATGGGTTACAGTTAGTTTGAGCTAGTTCGGGCACAAATAGCCCACCCAAAAAAACTAGTTTGAGCTAGTTGCATCTATAACCCACCCAAAAAAACTAGTATCCAACCCAAGAGGTTCTAATTGGAGCTAGTTCTCCTAGTGCATTTATTGTCAATCTAACCCTGCCATCCAAACAACTCTTTGGATGGAGTTAGTTCAGGGTTAGTAATGAGCTAGAAACTAACTCTAACCTCTAGCTAAGTTGAGTATCCAAAGAGGGTTGTGTTGTTGTTGTTGCTGCTCTTCTACGTATATCTAGACATCATTAGAACATTAATGTAACACTCTTCCTTGTTGCTATGTAGCCTAGGATTGCATATTCGGACATTAAGTACAGTGCATGTTGCTATGTAGCCTTAGATATATTACATATGGCCCTAGTTAACCTAAGGAAAAATGGGTTGCAGATATATTCAGTTAAAAGTCCGATTCACCAATTAGTCCCTTGTCAGTCGCCGGCCTATATGGTACCAGCTACCGATATCCTGAACAGTGAGCAGATATAAGCCATGGGATGAAACTAACCTCGATGGAAAACATCAGTAGTTCCCAAAATTGTCCTATGTAGGTACATCAAGAAGCATATTAAGCACAACAGGCTAAACATCAACCAAAATTACACATGGCAGACGAAATAATCTCCAGAAGATAGCTTTAGTGTGCAGGTTTAAGCATCCTAGTAAAGCAAAACAAGTGGAAAGGTGTGCTAAATGCAACAGGCCAAACATTTAACAACAAGAAAACATCGTCATTCAAACTGGTATTGTGCCGGTCTAAGTACACTGATTATGGTTAAATAAAAATGGAAAGGCGTGTCATAGTGGTATTGTTGAAACTGGTACTGATGAAATTGAACTGCACAGTTCATACTTGCACATATAGAACATCACGTTGTGAATAACTGGAATAAACAAGGCATACTACAAACAACTAAAGATAGCATTTGAAATTGAACATATGCTAACTACAAACAACTGAACAATCAAAAAACTTTAAAAGAGGCATATGCAAGCTACAACAGGCTTAACAACAAGCAAATATATGCATTCCTATCGGTATGTTTAAAACTGGATTGATGAAATGTACTGCACAGTAAATAATTGCACATATAGAGCATCACATTGTGAACAACTGAAATAAACAAGGCATACTGCAAACAACTAGATATAGCAATTAAAACTGGACATATTCTCACTACACTACAAAAGGGACTCGACAAAACAAATCATGGGTTTCCCCTGTGAAGAGGCACGGCAAAACAAATCATGGGTTTCCTCACTTGTCATGGATGGGCTCGTTCCCGTGGGAAGAGCACGAACCCTGGATGCCCTCCATGTTGTCGCAGATGGGCCCGTTCCCCTTTGAAGAGCACGGACCCTGGATGCCCTCCATGTTGTCGCAGATGGGCTCGTTCCCATTTTTGTTGTTTTTAAACTATATGAAATCACTCAACAGAAATAAATGACTCTCTAAAACTTCCGGGTTGTCTCCCTGGCAGCGCTTTCTTTAAAGCCATTAAGCTAGGCATATAGTGCTCAAGTAGTGAATCCACCCGGATCCCAAGGTATATCAAAGCCAATTTTACTTAGCAATGATTTATAATTTAGTAGTGAGCACAAAGTAACATATATCATGTAATGACAAAGTCTAACTCTCTTCCTATGCATCGGCATGTCATAAAAGAACAATTCATGCACACAAAGTAAAGGCCAATGCATAGTATAAATAGTTTCTTGCAATTTTATCGTGTTGGAAACATAGAGAGGTGGAGATATAGTTCCTCTCTCATAATAATTGCAAGTAGGAGAAGCAAGCACATGCATATTATATCTATCAAAATCATCATGTGCAATGGTAAAAGGCAACCCATCAATGTAATCCTTAATAAGTGCAAACTTCTCCGATATAGTGTAGTTGGGAGAATTCAAAAATATAATTGGACTATCATGCGTGGGTGCAATAGCAACAATTTCATGTTTAATATAAGGAACTATAGCAAGTTCATCTCCATAATCATAATTCATATTGGCATTTTGGCCACAAGCATAGTAAGCATCATCAAAAAGGGATATTTCAAGAGAATCAATGGGATCATAACAATCATCATAGCATTCATCCTTTGGTAAGCACGAAGGGAAATTAAACAATGTATTATTTGAAGAGTTACTCTCATCAGAAGGTGGGCACGGGTAGCTAATCCGCTCTTCCTCCTTTTGTTCTTCGCTCTCCTCCTCATCTTTTTCATTCAATGGCTCACAGTTTCATCAATTTCTTATTCCATAGACTCCTGCAAAATATTAGTCTCTTTTTGGACAACGGAGTATTCCTCAATATATAGTTTAACATAGGCATTAGAAGCATAATTATCATAACAATATTTAAGTATGGCAAAATTTTCAGATTTGTAAAGAGTAGCACCATACTTTTCAATCAAAGAAGCAATTTCATAAGCACCCTTAAAAGCAACAAATTCTTCAATTTATTGAACATCATAGTAACTATAAACACCTTTAGCATACGAAGATACGATTCCATTATCACTAAACTCACATTGGTAGGGAAGGTGTTTCTTAGGGTTTTCAGAACAACAAGTAAAATCATAAATTTCACATAAATTCCAAGCATAGCATTGCAAACGATGAATTTGATCCAGTAAACGTTTCCCTTTTTCAGATATACTGTGTCGCACATAGCAAGCATGCTCATCTAAAGATTTGCCCTCAATTAAGCTAGTTGGGGTTTCAGCACGAGCACATAGGGATCGAAGATGATCCAAGTAATAAGGTTCAACAGTGTGATAGATTTTGAGTGGTTCTTCAACCATTGGTTCAAGAGGGTACAACTAATTTTTTTGGTATTTTATGCTTTCCTACCCATAACTAAAGATAGAAAATAACTAAGAACATAAAATAAAATTACTTAATGATAAAGAAAATAAGCACACACGAGAATATTCACCCCACGCTATTGCCCCCCGGCAACGGTGCCAGAAAAGGTCTTGATAACCCACAAGTATAGGGGATCAGTTGTAGCCTCTTTCATAAGTAGAGTGTCGAACCCAACGAGGAGCTAAAGGTAGAACAAATATTCCCTCAAGTTCTATCGACCACCGATACAACTCTACGCACGCTTGACGTTCGCTTTACCTAGAACAAGTATGAAACTAGAAGTACTTTGTAGGTGTTTTCGGAAAGGCTAGAAAGAAAATAAAGAGCGATTAAATAAATACTAGGGGCTGATTAGATAAACAAGCAATAAAGTAAATATAGCGAGTGTTGAAAAGTGGTGATAGGAGTTATGGAATTGTCCCTAAGCAATTGACTACGTTACTAGACCGGTAATCACTATTGCAATTCTATTTGAGGGAGAGGCATAAGCTAACATATCATCCCTTACTTGGAATTCTATGCACTTATGATTGGAACTCTAGCAAGCATCCGCAACTACTGAAGATTCATTTAAACCTATAAGGTTCCGGGACAACTCGTGCCCACGAAGCTCCCCCGATGTCATGCATTCCTTGCCGTTCGATTGTCTGGTCTTTAACTTTTAAAGACGTTGGATGTTCAATTGTATTGCTGCTCATTTTTACCGCACGATGACTTGGCATGGCCAATGATCGATGGGCTCTTGCAGCGCACACGTTGGCTGGGCAAACTGATTCGAGGTGCAGGTTCGTCCTCTCCCCACCCGCCACGTGCGCGTCGTGCAGTCTGCGGGAGCGTGGGGCAGGCCTCTCCCAATCCCCTCGCCCGCACGCCCGCACCCCTCCCTCCCTGCTCTATCCCTCTCCCTGTTCAGCCATCATTTGTGGAAAACCCTAGCCCAGTCTCCCAATCAACACAGCCGCCGCACCTCTTCCTCCTCCCTCCCTCACCTCAGCCGTGACCCAAGGGCTCCGCTGTCCCTTTTAATGAGATACACCGCCTCTCGAGGTCCTCATCTGCCCCGGGTTGCTAGGAAGCTCCAGGAGGAGGAGAGACCTCATCGCGAGGAAGGTGCGAAGGAGGAGCTCAACCAAGGCGTCGTCGCTCGAAGGAGGGGAGCAGCGGATGCGAGCCAGGAGTCGGATTGGCTCAGTCCAGCCATGGAGCTGCCGCTGTGGACTCCCTGCCGGCCTTCTCCGTCTTCATGTCTTCTACTCCCTGCCCATTTCGTGTTCTTCTTTTAGTTTCCTTCATTCATACGCAGGTTGATTATCTTGTCCTCCTCTCCTGCGTCCGCCGATGCACCGTTCTGCCTTTGGCAATTAATTGAGGTGACACCCTGCTCCATTTTCTTGCCTGCAAGATGTTTGATGAAATGCGTATTTTCTAACCTTTCTTTTTTTCATTCAGTTCATTTTGCTTGATGTCGTATCATCCATCTTTCCTGCTTTCCTAGCCCGCTTCTCCTTTTTAGGTCGGGTAAATGGACTCTTTTGCTTACCTATCTATACACCGTTCCACATGTTGCCTTTGCTCGGACTACTTCATCTACGTTTATTTAGCAGGTTCTAGGATCCCCTGTGTTGCTGCATCTTGATCTACTGCTTTGATGTAACTCTGTTCTGCTGCTTGAGTTTTGCTTCCTTTCTTTCTAGCTACATGCATGTTTTCCTTTTGCTGAAGGAAATAGTTTGGTTATATTGATCAGTAGTATCTCTATGTTTATAAATACATACTAGGAACGTTCTTCTTTAGTGTGGCTTTCTCTTTTTTATGCAAGAAGTGTGCCTTATCTAATCTGACAATCATCTTATTTGTTGTTCTAAATAATTGCTGCAGGATGGAGCAGCAGGCATAGAAGAAATCTACAGCCAATTTCTCTTGGTTGTAGCATCTTCCGCGGACAGTAACTCTACGCAACAGCCTTCTAAGGAAGATTCTTGCAAAAAAAAAACATAAGTCTTGCATCATTCAGGAAAAAATATATGGTCAATTTCCTTTATAAATGTTATGCTTAAAAATACCTTAGTTAAGTCCATCTACCGTGAGTTGTGTTTTACAAACATACTTAGGAAAATGCCCTTCGGTGTGGCACTCTATCAGGTTACCTCCTTCTTTATCATTGGTTTTTCTATTTTCAGTCCTATGGCCTGTATTTTTGTAGTGAGCGTCTTTTACGCTTAGTTACCGAACTTAATCAATTAGCATGCCTATTTCTCCGCATTGGACAACCTTTCTTATAACTGTAAAAAATATAGTTTGAGGATAATCTGCCAATACTTCTATCTTGGATATAAAATAATTAGGCAATTCTACATTGTCTTAAATTTCCCTGAACTGAAAAAAGAACTGATCTACTTCCTACCTGTGCTACTAAACGTAAAACTGAAAAACCTTTTACTGCCATTTTGTTGGTACTTTCCAGTTTCCATAATGAACTTGGTTTCTGTTTACACACATGTACTGCTACATTATCCTATACATGTCTGAAATAAGTGAGAGGATATTGACATTTTGTCTCCTCGTCAGTTAGGATGGATGCTTATAGGCTTAGATAATTTCTTAATCTTGCACTGGTTCTCACCAGTGAGATTGCAGATGTAGTATATTCTATATTGAGAATACCAGTGTGATTTACTGGTCCAAAAGCTCCATTTCTTAATATTTTTCTGGAGAACCAGTAATGTGTTTCTTCTGCTTAGTCTATCTCACTGTAGAAAATGTATGACATGCCTGTCAGACATATCTATCAGATATGCTTTTGGACCTGAACTTTTCCCAGTCTGTAGTTCTATTTTTTCTAGCTCAACATCATGTTTATTGTTCTACCAATTTAGTTGTGAAGAACATGTGTTAGCCCCAAAGCATCAATAAGCTGTGCACATTGTGGTACATTGACAGTGCGATGGACCATTGTACATATGGTCATGGTACAGCTAAAGAAAAAGATATTTAAACTTTTTTGGGAGTCATATATGAAAAGTACATTTGTTTCCATCGAGCTTATTTACTAAGAAAAGGTTACCACTATTTCCTTACTAATAAACCTCTTACATATTCTTAAAGTTCGGTCTCTTGCTCTCTTTGCATATGAATCAGACACTTTCCCTTTCTTTAGTACTTCCACAGTTCCACTTGGCTTTGACCTCATCCTTTGATGGTGTGTGTAGGTAGGTAAGAGTGATGATAATGTTACTTAAAGGAGACCTCAACTTGCACCAAATATATGGGCATGTGCAACTGCAAGTTATGTAGGTGAGTAGGTATTTATGCTTAGGTGTGTATGTAGGTGAGTAGGTATTTATGGGCATGTGCAATGGCAACTTATATATGGGTTAAGAAGTAAAGCTTCTGTCTTGTTTCTGTTAAAAAACAGTCCTATTCAATACAATTTCACAACGAGATTTACAACTACCAATACCCAGCAATGCTTCAACCTTATTTCTATGCCCCTATATGTTTACATCTTAATTTCTTTTACCATTTAGTTATTATGATGACATCCTTGGTTTTAGATTGTCTACTTACAGTAAGGAGAATAGAAGCATTTGCATCCACCTAATACTTTTGCCTGTCATGCTTAGCAATAATTCAAAATAGCGACCTTTGGATACGAATTGCATGTATATCTTACATATTTACATTGCAACAAATGATTTCGATATAGTACTTCGCTACTGCCTACATGTGATTCCATTTGATTTCACTTCGATTTTGTTTTTCCGTAGATCCATGCAAGGATGGCACATAGTTCACGAGAGGGAAAAGACCGAACTACGGTAACCAAATCAAACAGATGAGAAGGTACAAATTTCTGAAGCATACACATCAGAATACAGAGGAGAATTACGCCTTTCTTTGGACACCTTGTGCTTTGGTTGTCAGATTACCGTTGTTTGTGATCTGGTAATAGTTTTCCTGGTGTTACTTAATTATCCCCTGGTATATTCTGTTGTCTCCATACATGTTAATCTGATAACATATACAAAGGCTGTGTAGGTAATGGCATAGCAGAGTTTAGTTTCACGATCTTACTTAAATGTAGTTCTGGCAGGCCCAGTTGTCGTTGCCTTCACTTGCTTTGTCGTTTACCGATCTGTTAGCTCGCCGGTTCCCCGACTTGCTATCAAGGTTTGTGTTCTGTGCCTCCATTTTCTGTTTTCTTTCTGTTTGTTTCTTTATGTTACTTACTGTTTTATTCTACTACCTGACCTGGTGTTGCGTGCGTGCTTTATTTGTTTGTTTCGGTTTCTTATGCTCTGCTTATTCATTTATATTGCTTCATGTGCTAAGATGTGCCTTGCTATGTCTTTTGTGATCCCAATTTCTGAGACCCTGGCGGCGCAGTTTTGTTTGCACGCTCTTTCATGCGTGTGTGAGATTATTGACGATGGGGTTGTGCTCATTGGGGGGTGGAGCCAAAGCTGTGTCTCCCTGCCACCAGATAGGAGGTTCTTCTAGGCAACTGGCGGTACGGGGGCACTGTCCGCCTATGAACAGGCTGCTTTGCAGGCTGTAAAATTCTTACAGGGATGATGTAAATCATGTTGATGTTGATTAAGACGATTCATATACAACTTGGGTCTATATTTTTACTAGCCTGATTAGGCGAGAGAGAGGGAGGCGGGGAGGTGCCTAGGACGAGTAGGAAGGCTTTGGGCAAAATTTTGCCGATCCTGTGTATGTTCTGTTTTGCCAAGTTAAACGTGTACACTTCATGTCATATAGCATAATAATATAAGATGATATACTATCGTTGTCATATTATTGAACTTGGTATCCTGTTTAAACTAGACAAATAATTTTGACAAGATTTTATCCTGGCGTAAACATGATGTCATAGTGTCAACATAATAATAATAGAAAAATCTTTTCAAGATTCAACATTATATAATATAAAACTAGACAAAGTTATCTCCTTAAAGTTATCACATTTCCCTATCCTCAGCTCCTCGCCATGGTAGCTGTTGTAAGTTCTAATCTCATGTTGAACCCATGGTCCTCAACTTTTCTTCTCCTTTTTATCTTAGAAACATAAATAGTGATACTCTTTGTAATTTTAAAAGGTTGGAAAGGTTGAAAATTTCTATTTTGAGGAATGGTGACACCAATTTCTGAGTGGGACTATTTGTTGTATGCTTACAATTAAATATCATATTAGATTTTTGTTTTTCTTGGAACTATTGACATATAGTGGAGGCTACATTGATTTGTTGGTGTGTTAAGCACATAAATAATTGGTTTCGCCTTTTTCACAAACCAAGCTTAGGCACATAACTAACTTAAGTGTATCCCTCGGTGCACATGGGTCGCTCTTTATCCTTTTTAGCGTAGAGAAGTATGGCAATTATACTTGAGATTGTGGCTCCACTGCAGATATGCCCATTGCCATTGATCCTTTCCATCTATATGTTTCTAGAGTATTTCATTTTTGTACTATATGCTCGACAAAATGATTTCCTTATAAGCTGCGATAAGGTGTTTGTAGTTGGTATTTGTACTACAAGCTCAATTTTTTGGTTCATCTCATCGCTGGTTATTTTTTATTTTTTGTATTTATGTAGCATATTATCATTAGCTTATAAAACCTCTTGTGTTTCTTGTTTCCAACCATTACACTTTAGCAAGGAAGACTATATTATAACACTAAGATTATCAGGAAAAGATTCAGAGCTTTTGCTGAACCCAGATTGCCACACACAATTAACAACCAGGACATTGAAATATGGATGACAATGTTTATTATGTGCTAGAAATCAAATATGAAAAGGAGAAGATAATGTTTGCGAAAGTGTGTATACTGAACAAGCATCCTGATTGATGTGTTTTTCTGTTTTCCTTGATGTGCCCTTATGCAGCTGTGCCCATATATACTGATTGTTATACTTGTTGTGTGAGTTGCAGGAGAGGGGAGAGACATATGTATTTGGATTCTGGGTCTTTACTTAATTTGTTGCAGAAAATGCTCAATAGATCTCATTTTTGGATGAGGTAGTGGCGGTAGTTTTCAGGTGCAGTCTCTTATCTTGATAAAGCCTTCTATCAGGGCACATTAGAGGCTGAAGAATAGAAAACATTTGGGGTTTCTGTGGCGTTGAACATTCAGCGTTTATGTACTGTGTATATGCACGGCCATGCACGATCAGTTCAGTAACTTGATGGCCTTTTCTACTGTACTGGTTCTGCTACTTTTCACATGCTAGCTTCTTTGAAAAGTGCCAATAGTGTGTGTCACATGTAAGTAGTCCATGTTACAAAGAACAGAACCATAAGTGTGGGGATGATGTATTAATGGTCGACCAGGGAATTCAGTCTCGATGAGCTTAACTAATGACATATGTTAGTTGATCCTGAGGTCATTTTCAAAGTAACAGAAGTATTTTACTTTCCTTTTATGTCGGTGGTTGATGGAACTTATATGTTTTATCAGATTATCAGAGGACAACAATCATATAAAAGTTATAAACAATAAAAACACTTCTATGAAGCATGTAGTAGACAAATAGTGCTACTCACAGTGGATTTTTTTTCAAAGCACAAATGGTGTTTAGTGGGTCTCTGATGGCGCAACAGGAGTTTACTCTCAACACAACGTGGTCTTCAATGGGATTCTATACTAGCAAATTTAAATGAGTAGGTACCTGCTTGCCCACAACTAAACCAACTAAAATCCATCTCTGATGGCGCAATAGGAGATTACTCGAAAATACACATATTTTCAACACGGCATGGTCTTCATTAGGATTCTATACTACCAAATTAAAATATGTAGGACCTGCTTGCCCACAATGGAATCAACTAAACCATGTTTTCTTTCGAAGGCACATATGGATTCAAGGGCCATAGCTAAACCAACTAAATATAGGTTTAATTTCATATAGGACTGTCGGGGAGGCTGATCGGACCCATGAACACCTATGGGGCCGGCGGACCAGGCCCCTTCTGGTTCGGAGGGGGGCGGAGATCGCACGAAGAGCGGATCGAGGTGAAGCACACGAGCAGTTTTACCCAGCTTCGGAGCTCTCCGGAGATAATACTCCTACCGCTGCTTGTGCGATTGTATTGTGATCTTGCTAAGGAGCGATGAGAGCTACAAAACCTAGCGTGAACGTCTCTGGTCTCGAGTGAGTCGAGCGGACCGAACCCCCTCTCGTTGCGCATGGGCCTCCTTTATATGCTCAAGGGGTTTCCGACGGTGGCAGCGTAGATGAGGGTACAAATGGAAAAACAGTAGTTGGTACACCTACTTGAACAGTGTACAAGGTAATATACCTAACCACGACGGCAAGGGACAAAGCATTAAATGCCCGCCCTCGCCGCCTAAAAAGTGCAACAGGGACCGTCAGAGCGCCACCGCTTGCCACGATGGTAGGCTTGTCGCCGCTTATCGCTGCTCCTCACCGGCTGCACAGACCTCTTGACACGCTGCGCATGGAATGGTCCCATGGCGACACGTTGATGGATGAGCCGGAGCGGAGATGAAGAGGTTACTGCCGCGGCAAGTGCCTTGCCGCGGCTGAATCCTTGTCGCGCCGGAGGCTTGTCGCTCCGAGCCTTCCCGCAAGCTCCTCTTGCCGGGTCTTGTCTTCTGTGTGCCTTGAGTGGCCTTCCCGGCAAGCTCCTCTTGCCGGGGCCTTGTCTTCTTGGTCAAATACTTTGTTCTTGAATGGCTCCAGGGGAACCACGGAGGATCTTGGCGGCGACCAGGTAGGCCTTGCCGCTGGTGTCTGAATCGCCTGCGCACGAGTACGGGATACTAGGGTACCCCTACTCTAGTACACCGACAGGAGCCCCCGGGCCTGGGCCGCACACGGTGCCGAGCGCTATCGGGCCAGGCCCAAAACAGTGCACGGTCACACGCGGCCTTGATCACGCCGTAACTCACCCCGGACCCACCACGTCCCCCACTAACGGCACGCACCGAACGTGGCGTCGCGCGAGAGATCGTGGGCGTGGTCGTGGGGGTTTCTTTATTAGGAAAAGTGGAACGTACGCCCCCTCCCCCTCCTTATAAACAGGGGAAACAGAGGCAGGTCGCCCACCTCGCCATTGCTGTCTTGTCTTGAAAACCACCGCCGCTCCCCCCTTCTTCTCTAGTGCGAAGAGAGCAGCGCTCCGCCCCCTTTCGCCACAAGCACACTCAACGCCGTCGACCTCCTCCACCGCATCTGCCATGGCTCCGAAGGCCGACAAGGGGAAGGGCGTGAAATCGGCCCGGCAGCGGCTCGCTGCAACTGCGAAAGGAGCGGGCCATCTTCTCCCCAGCTCGACGCTTAAAGGAGCTGAGGGAGGGCTTCTACCTTTTCGTCGACGGAGACGCGTGCGCATCCGCGCACGAAGGTACTCCCCGCCACCGCTTCGGAATTAGCCCCAACTGGGTATCCTTTCTTTGCCCTTTTCTTCTATTGCAGGCTCTGCCCGCCCTTCTCTGAGTTCTTTTGCGACATTATGAACACATACGGGTTCCGCCTCCTTGATTTCACCCCCAACGCCATTCTGACCATGGCAATTTTCGCACACCTTTGCGAAAACTTTGTCGGGATGTATCCCAACATAGCCCTCTTCCGCCACTTCTTCATGCCCCGCGTTGAGAGAGGGGAGCCGCTTGCCGGAGGAATTGCTTGGGTCTCCAGGGTCGGCAAGAAAGAGGCCTATCTGGAAGGAGAGTTCCGTAGCAAGTGGGAGGAGTGGAGAGCCAATTGGTGTTGGATCGTAGAGGAGAACCCGCAGCCCTTCGATCGTCAGGCGCCAAACCCCAATAGTGCGCTGCAACGATTGGAGTAGCTTACGCCGGAGGATGCTAGGTTGAAGATAGCTGTGACTCGGATTTTGCGCCTCGGGCTTGCCGGACTCACCGTGAGGCGCGGTTGGCGCAGATTTCCTTCGCCGCCAGACGCTTCCCTTTGCAGGAGAGGAGGAGGCCTGCTTGGGAGTTCCAAAATGCAGCGGACATCATGAGGCTGCGCCTGGTCTGAATCGGAATTTCACCGTCTTGGAGTTGGATGCGATGCTGCTAGAGCTGTTCAAGAACGACCCGATCACCCCGAGTGGTTTAGGTTGCCGAGGGGGTCGTCCCCATTGTGCAACAACTTCTGCGCCGACCGCATCCGGGCCATGATGCCGCCAGCGATTCCCATGGGATCGTTCCAACCTGGCAAGAGCCTTCCGGACGACATCGCAGCAGTTCTTCGACAACATGGAAGAAGTGCCGATCCGCGCGACGAAAGCGAAGAGGCTCACCCGCGACACCACCGACGAAGAGATGGTGCGCATTCCACCAGTTGGAGGAGGCGGCAGATCTGCCGCCGGGCGTCTTCGGTACACCGTGGAGGAGGCGGATGCAGCAGAGGCGGCAAGCCTTGCCGAGCGAAGGGAGTTCGCCGGTGAGGAAGAGCTTGCCAAACCCGAGGCCGAGTCGGGCGAACCAGCCGAGGGCGCTGCTTCCCCACCACACAGCGGCTTGCCGCAAACGGAGCCCCCGGCTCCGCCAAAGAGGCGTCTCCGCAAGGCTGGAGACGAGATGGGGCGGCAGACGGGCCCTCAGCCGCAGCGCCACATGACACGCTCTATCAAGCAAGCGATGTTGCTGGAGCACCCCACACCGCTGCGACAAGCTGGGCGGGATCCTCCTGTGCCACCGCCGACACCTCCGCCAAGCGGCCAAGAGAGCCTACTCCTCCGCCTCGTCAGCTGGGAGGCGAGCCGAGTTTGATTTCTCAGCCAGCTCCAAGGAGGAAGAAGAAGAGTAAGCTTCAATATTGTGCTTGTATTTCTTCAATTTTGTTGCTTCATCTTGAATCTGATTTGCCTTGTTCTGAACTCTTTCCTTTTCAGGACGCTGGCCCAGAGAGCGTCGAAGAGAGCCAAGACCCCGGCGGTAGTCGTTGAGGACGATCCACCCGTGGCAACAGGAGGCGCGTCTGAGACCCCCTTGCCGGACCCGGCAACCCTTCCTCATAGCAGCCCCCAGCACAGCCCCCAGAGTAAGTATGCGGTTTTCTTCTTACTGTTAGGTGTGCTTGGGTGCTCCTTCTTCATTGATATCTCATCGTTGGTTTGTGTAGGTGCAGAGCAGCCTCATCGGGAGGGGCCCGAGGCCGCCTCAAATTCTGTCTCGCCGACTACGCCGCCAAGGGAGGCTTCTCCGGCAAGGGAGCGTCCTCCGGCAAGGGAGGCTACTCCGGCAAGGGACAGCGCCAGTGATCCTCCAGTGGTCGAGACCATGGCCGCATATCCCATTGCAGGTAATCCTCTTGCGCGAAAATTTCCCTTGGGCTTGTTTTCTTCTGTTTTTCTTTGAATATTTGCTTGACTGTTCTTTCTTTGTCTGACGCAGAGCCGATGGAGACCGAGGTCGCCCGCGAGGAGGACGCGCGCGGCAACACTGACGAAGCCGCCGTCGTGGAAGAAGAGGCCGGCGCTGACGAGCCCATCGACGAAGAGGCTACCGAGGCTACCGCCGCAGAAGCTGGCGAGGGGTCTGGCGATCGCACTGACGGCCCTGGGGCCGCAGGAGCGCCAGGCGCTACACCGACCGCCGACTTCTGCCGCTGTTGCAGCTGCCAGTTCGACGAGCCCCAGCCAGCGCCTTACTTGAAGGCCGGGCGACGGCATCTTCATCAAGCTCCCATGGGAATCGAGCTCAGAGCGCCGGTCGAAGGAGAGACCTTCGACGGAGAGCTGCTCGCCTCATTGGCCGACGCTGTGGTGGGCCAAGCAGCAGAAAGCGGCGAGTCTGAGGAGGAGCAGCATCTTGAAGAAGTCTTTGTCGCTCTACCGCGCCCGACAAGCCAAGTTGGAGTCCCGGGAAGCACTTGTCGCGAGGGCGGGAGCAGATATGGAGAAACGCGCAGAAGAGCTCCGGGGCGCCAACCAAGAAACTCTCGGAACATAGCAGAAGAGCGGGAGCAGCTCGCCGAGGAGCGCACGGCCTTCATCCTCGAGAAGGCCGCGGCTGAGGAGGAGCAGCGGCTTGCCACCGAGAAGTTGTCCGTGCAGGAAAGCGAGCTGGCGCAGCGGAAGGTCAACCTGGATAGCCACGAGGAAGAGCTTGTCGCGCGCGAGGAGTCACTTGGCGGGGCGCTTAAGGAAGCGAAGGATGCTGCCGCAGCCGCCGAGGCCGCCAAGAAGGAGTTGGAAGCGAAAGTGACGCAGCTGGAGGCCAGTGTCCAGAAGAGCGGCGAGGAGCTTGCCGCGCTCAAGCACGAGCGCGAGAAGGATGCCTACACTCTTGGCAAGCTGCAGGGCCTTCTCGCCGACAGGAGCAAGGAGCTCGACGCCGCCAAGGATTCCAAGGCAGATCTTCAGCTGAAGCTGACCACTCTGACGCAGACGCTGGACGGCGCCAAGCACCTCAAGGCCAAGGAGGAGCTGCTGGCGAATGTTGTTGACACCCAGAGCGCCTTGAGGGAGAGTGTGGAGCACTGGACCGAAGGTCTCGTGGACACTGCTGCCGCCATCCACAACGAGCTGATGGAGCTGGGGATGGTGGATCTTGGATACTCCACCGACGAGCACCTCCAACCCAGCGCCAAGCTTAGCCTATTCTTCAAGGGCGTGGTGACGGGCCTCCAGCGACTCCGGGAAGAGGTCCCAAAGCAGCTGGCCGAGGAATCACGCCAGATTTGTGCAGGAGCCCTCCAGAAGGTGTTGATGAAGGTGGCCTTCCGCAATCCAGGCCTCAACCTCAACGGCGTCCTCAGATCCTTGCCGCCGGATTCCGCCGTGGAGGCGCTCAAAGCCCTTGTCGCACCCATTGTGGACAAGGTGAACAAGATCAAGCGGGTTGATGGCGACCGCGTAGACTAGGCCGTAATTTTATCTTTCCCTTGTCGCTGCTGATCATGTTTAGAACAACTTATTAGATCAGCGACAAGCTATTTTGTAATATACTCTATCTTAGGCGATGATTGCAATGTTATTTCCTTTACTTGATTCCTTCCTTTGTACGTTTTTACCCTACGCTTTTAGGGAACTTGTCGGTGCAGGCACCTTTGCCACGAGCGCTGAGTGCGGAACGTTAGCAGCCTGCTGGCGACGCCGCCTCCGACAAGCAACCTTGTCGCAACTAGCTGCAGCTCACTTAAGTTGTTGAGCGGACTCGAAACAAAGTAAGGGCGCGACTAGTCATGAGTTGGTTCCTCTCACATGTGTTTTCCATACAAAGTACTATCGTTCGAGGAAGATAACTTAAAAATTTAAAAACTGATTGCTCAAACTTTGGCAACTTAGCTTTTCTGTCGTTTGCTTCTCGATAAGGCGAAACTTCCTCGAGCAACTCTTGGTCCATAGTATTATCTTCTCCTTCCCCCCTGGTTAACTTGTGCGCGAGGGAACCTTCCTTTCTTTGAGAAAGAGAAAGAAGAGAAAGTAAAGTTATGGAGCCTAGTGGCTCGATATTGCTTACCGGGTGTGGGTGATGCACAAAGTGTTAGCCAAAACATGCAATAAAATGATGAAAGCATGAATTTGACAAGTTGTGCACAACACATGAGCTTTATCGATGCATCGGGTCTCATACCGCTTTGTACAAAGGATTACATGCAACATGGCAAGACTTGTACAAAGGTGGTTGCGAAACAGGTTCCGCAACCGCGCCTCTGAGTAATACTTACGAAGATGCTCAATGTTCCAGGAGTTGCTCACCGGAATGCCATCTTCGGTCTCAAGGCGGACATCGCCAAAGCCTAGTGACTCGTTTCACCCGATAAGGGCCTTCCCACTTTGGCGTCAACTTGTTTGAATTCTTGGCAGAATGAACGCGCCAAAGAACAAGGTCGCCCTCCTCGAGGCTTCTGGCACTAACTTTGCGGCTATGGTAGCGACGCAAAGCTTGCTGGTAACGAGCAGCTCGTACAGCGGCCTGAAGACGATCCTCCTCAAGGAGCAATGCGTCATCTTGTCACAGCTGCTCTTGCTCAAGCTCATCATAAGCGAGCACTCGAGGCGATCCGTGATCTGAAGTTCCGTGGGGAGAACTGCCTCTGCTCCATAGACTAGAGCAAAAGGTGTCCGCCGTTGGCTCGATTTGGTGTCGCCACGATCGACCAAAGAACCACCGGCAGCTCCTCGATCCAGCTTTCTTCCGCACTTGTGCAGCCGGTCAAAAGTTCTGGTCTTGAGCCCGCGCAGCACTTCAAAGATTTGCCCTCTCTCGCTGACCGTTGCTTCTCGGATGAGCAATGTATAAAGCAGACCTTGGCGCCAAGATCTTGGACGTCTTGCATGAAGGTGCGATCAGAATTGTGTGCCGTTGTCGGTGATGATCCTGTTAGGGATTCAAAGCGGCAAACAATCGACCGAAAGAACTTGATCACGACCGTTTTGTCACCTTCCTCACCGCTTCCACTTCCGCCACTTTGTGAACTTTTCGATGGCAACGTACAAGTACTCAAAGCCCCGATAACTCGGGAAAGGGGCCGAGGATGTCGAGCCCCTGCACCGAAAATGGCCAGGATAAAGGGATCGCCCGGACAGCTTGAGCTGGCTGGTGTATCTGCTTTGAAATGGAACTGCACGCTTCACACTTGGTTACTTGTGCAGTTGCATCCCGGAGGGTTGTCGGCCAAAGAAACCTTGCCGAACGCTTTGCCGGCAAGTGCTCGCGCCAATGTGGTGACCACATATGCCTCCATGTATCTTCGCCAACACTTTTGTCCGTCTTCGGCAAATACACTTCAATTTCACACCGTTGAGTCTCATACATGCAGGTGTCTTTGTCGACAAACTGGTACATACTTGACTGCCGGGCTACTCTTTCCGCTTCTTCTTGCTCTTCGGAAGTTCTCATGTACGAAGGAAATGGACAATCTGCTTTGCGCCCATGCCGGAGCTTGTGGCTCGATAACAAGGACTAAAGGCACATCTGCTGCCGCGGGAACATCAGCTTCCACGGCAAGAACCTGCGGCTCGATCGAAGCTTGACGTTCCCGGCAAGCTTGCCGGAGCAAACTTGCCGGAGCGCCTGCTTCAACGAAACAAACCACAGGGCTTGTCGGAGCAGCATCGCCCCTCAGCATTCTCGGTGTTGATCCTGGGGACCTTCGTGGCGGCGGCTTCGGGAAGCTCTGCCGGAAAGTAGTCACCAGAGATCAACTTCCTCTTCTTGCTCTGTCCAGTTGACGGTGTTACGGTTGGTTGAGTTAGCTTGAGCACAAAAATCCCTGGTTCCACAGGCAACTTAAGTGCAGCGCACTTTGACAGGCCATCAGCAATATCATTCCGAGCTCTTGGAACATGTTCCATTTGTAGGCCGTCAAAGTGTTCTTCTAGCTTCCTCACTTCATCAACATAAGCTTCCATCAATGGACTCTGATAGTCTTTGTTCACTTGGCGGACGACAAGTTGTGAGTCACCCCTGACAATGAGCTTCTTGATCCCAAGGTCTACCGCGATCCTGAGACCGGTAAGCAAACCTTCATACTCTGCAGTATTGGTTGTTGCTTGCTCCTTGGGAAAGTGCATCTGGACTACGTACTTGAGGTGCTCTCCGGTGGGTGCGACAAGCGACGCAAGACCGGCGCCTTGCAGCGAGAAGGCACCATCAAAGTACATCAGCCACTCTTTGCTTGCTTCCTTGACGGGGATGCTCGTCTCTGGAATTTCTTCATCTGGTGTTGGCGTCCATTCTGCTATGAACTCCGCCAATGCTCTGCTTTGGATAGTTGAAGTGCTTTCAATCTTGAGGCCAAAGCTTGACAGTTCCAGTGCCCACTCGACAATCCTGCCTGTCACTTCTGGATTCTGCAGTATCCTCTTCAGCGGAAAGCGAGTGACAACTGTGATCTCATGTGCCTGAAAGTAATGGCGCAGCTTTCTCGAGGCCATGAGGAGGCCGAAAAGCAATTTCTGCACACCGTGAGTACCTTGATCTAGCCCCGCAGAAGGGAACCGACAAAGTAAACTGGGCGCTGCACCATCCTTTTCTACATCTGTTTGTGTCTGCGCAGATCCGTCCTTGTCGGGACGAGCTTGCCGGCGAAGCCTCGCTTGTCGCTGGATGTGTACGCCATGGTCGCCGGCTCATCGTCGCCTCCCTCTCCGCTATTAACGCAGCACTAACCACTTGATTGGTTGCCGCTATATATAGCAGCAACTTCTCTTGTGGCTTAGGTGCGACAAGTATTGGAGTGGAGGACAGTACCTTCAAGTCTGCGGCGCAGCCTCCGCTTCGAGTCCATTTCATTGGACCTGCCTTTTTCAAGATTTTGAAAAATGGCAGGCGCGTTCAGCAGAACCTAGAGATAAACCTTTGAGAGCAGCCACGCAACCGGCACGACTTCGTCCATCCATGACGCGCTTTGGTGCTTCAATCAGCTCAATGGCCTTGATCTTGTCGGGATTGGCTTCAATTCCCGCTGAGACACGAAGAACCCGAGAAGCTTGCCGGAAGGGACTCCAAATACGCACTTCTCGGGGTTGAGCTTGAGGTTGATCTTGCGCAGATTTGCAAAGGTCTCATCCAAATCTTGAACCAGAGTGGCTTTGTCCTTTCTTTTGACCACTATGTCATCCATGTAGGCTTCTACATTTCTGTGCATTTGCGGCTCAAAAGCGTCATGGACTACTCTTGCAAATGTTGAACCAGCATTCTTCAAACCGAAAGGCATCCGTATGAAACAGTATGTGCCACATGGAGTAATGAATGCGGTCTTCTCCTCATCTTCTTCTGCCATGAAGATCCGATGATATCTCGAGTATGCATCAAGAAATGAAAGCAAATCACATCCAGCCGTGGAGTCAACAATCTGGTCGATGCGCGGCAAGGGAAATGGATCTTTGGGACAAGCTTTATTGACATCCGTGAAGTCAATACAAAGTCTCCATTTTCCATTTGCCTTGCGCACGACTACAGGATTGGCCAACCACATAGGATGGAGCACTCCTCTGACAAGGCCTCGCCGCTTCCGGTTTCTTGATCTCTTCTGCGATGAACTCTTGACGCCCAACGCTTGCTTCACGACTTTACGCTGGCGGGCCGCGCAAGATGAGGACAAGCGGCAAGACGGTGCTCAATTACTTTCTGGAACACCGGGGATGTCGACGGTTGCCATGCAAACACGCCGACATTCGCCCGCAGGAAAGCAACGAGCACGCCTTCCTATTTGGGTCGAGAGGCAATCGATGGTGAAGGTACCACCGTGCCGTCCTCCTTGGCGGACACCCTCTTGGTCTTTGGCGGAGCTGCCATCGTCTTCTTGCACTTGCCGGTGGAGCTCGATGGTGCGTCCTCGATGGTAGCGCAGCACTCCGAAGAGGTGCTCTTGCCGGAGTGGGCATCAGAGCTCTTGCCGGACTTGGACTTGGTCTTCTTCCCTCCGGGAGCTTCAGCGGCAAGTGTTTTACTTTCTGTTGCAGCTGCTGCTTCCCGGTAGATCTTGTCGGCACAGATAAGAGCATCCGTCTTGTCGCCATGGACAGAGATGATGCTTATCGGGCCTGGCATCTTGAGTAAGTTGTAGGCATAGTGAGAGGCTGCCATGAACTTGGCGAGTGCTGGACGGCCAAGTATCCCATTGTAAGGCAATGGAAAATCAGCAACGTCGAATGTGACCCTCTCAGTCCTAAAGTTCAGCTAGCTGCCAAATGTTACCGGCAACATGATCTTCCCCTTCGGCTTGCTCCTTCCCGGATTGATTCCTTGGAAAGTGCCAGTCTCTTCGAGCTCGCTGTCAGGGATTTGAAGCTTCTGGAGCACCGCGGAGGAGATCAGATTCAAGCCGGCCCCGCCGTCAACTAGCATCTTGGTGATCTTGAGGTTGCGGATGGTTTGTGAGACCAACATCGGCAAGCACCCGACCGCATTTATGCGATCAGGGTGATCCTCAATATCAAAGACGATAGGCGTGCTGGACCACTTCGGAGGCTTGCGTGACTCTACGGATGGTTCCGCTGCATTGACCTCCCGCATCCACTGCTTGAGTTGGCGGTGGGAAGTATGCAGGGAAGCACCTCCGTCAACGCAGAGAACCTCTGTGGCTTTCTGAAACTCCTGCTCATCGGCATCGTCATCGTCCATGTCTTCATCGTCGTCTTCGTCTTCATCCTTGTCGCAGCCGCGGGGAGGTCTGTCTCCTTGCCGCTGCTTGGCCTTTGCTGGCGTCCCCCGGCGGGGCGTTTCTTCTTGGCTCCTCCAAAGCACCTTCCTGGCCTTCTCCTTGTCGCGCGCTTCGTACTCAGCCTTCGCTGTTCAACAAGCTGCTCTACCTTCTTGCAGCTCTGGAGGTCATGGCCCTTGGTGCGGTGGATCTTGCAAGATCGCTTGCTTGCGGAGCCGTCCAGCTTGTCGTGACGCCCACAGACTGGTGGTTGGCATCGCCGCAACCTCCTTGCCGGAGCCACCAGCCTTGGCGTTCTTGTCGCCACCTCCGTTGCCGGACTGCTCAACAGCTAGCACTTCTCCGCCTTTCTTCTTCCTGTTGCCCCGCCGGCTCTTCTTTGCCGGGCGGTCTCCTCACCGCCGATCCTGCTTCGCATTCTCTCCTCGAGTCTCCTCCCTTCCTCAAAGACGTGCACACTTGTCGGCCAAGGCGCACAGCTCATCGACGTCCTTGACTTTGCACATCGCCATCTCCTCCCTCATCCTGCGGTTCCGCATGTTACGATGAAACGCTACCGATCACCACGGCGGGGTGGACATACAGGATGTTGTAGTGCACACGGCTGAATCTCTGAATGAACTTGCGCAGGGACTCTCCTTCCTTCTGGGCGAGAAGATGAAGGTCACTTTCTTGGCCATGAGGCTTGTGGCCGCCTGTGAAGGCGCCAACAAACTGATGGCATAGATCTGCCCAAGAGGATATGGAACTGTCCGGCAAGTGCATGAGCCAGGATCAGACGTTGGGCTTGAGCACGAGCGGGAAGTAGTTGGCGAGGATCTTGTCGTCCCGTCCCCGCAGCCTGCACCGCGATGGTGTAGATGCCGAGGAACTCCGACGGGTGCGTCCTGCCATCATACTTCTCCGCCACGTCTGGTTTGAAGTTTTTTCGCTGGGCCATTTGGACTTGCCGCAGCTCACGAGTGAACCTGTGGCAACCTACCGCGACGGCAAGTCGCTGGCCCCTCCGGAGCGTGCATGTCAGCAGAAGGCCCAGCGTGCTTGTCGGATCGACGTCGCGCTTCTCTTCGGGCGCCGATGCGAGTTCGGCGTCCTCTTGTTGTCGCTCATGAAGAACTTGGCGCTGATCGCGGCGAAGCTCATGGATCCGGACGACGCGGTGGAGTCGCTGTCGAGGTGGATCCAATGAGTCGGCGATCTTGGCCTTCTTGGCGGAGAGAGTGCACGGTGGTTGCACCTCCGACAGTCTCGTCGCCACCGGCTCGTGTTTTGTCGTCTCGCCGCCGCGCAACAATGGCGTTAGTTGCCGCGGGCGTCATGTTGGCAAAGCCGATGAGGCTCTGGATAGTGGCCCTCCACTCGTCGACCTTGTCGGCCGTTGGAGGGTAGTCGAGGAGCAGTTGAGCTCTCGCCAGAGCTTCTGCTGGAGTAGTGGGCGGCATTGGAGAACGGTGCGAGGAGCGGGACACGCTCGGACTTCTAACTACGTTAGAAGGAGCAGCGCCCCGTCCGGGCGACCGTATCTCACTAGTGCCAGCATGTTGGCGCGCATGCTGGTCTTGAGGGTCTCGATCCAACGAACGTATGGCGTTGTGAACGCCATGACGTTGTTGGTCCCGCGTCTCCTGAGACGGGCGCGGGGGATGCGCGGACGCCGAGGTCTGCGGTGCCTTGTCCTTGGACTTGGCAACGTCGCGAACACCTTCGTTGGCGCCCGCTCCTCCGCCAGCGTCTGCCCCACCACCCGTTCGCTGTGGTGAGGGTGGGTACGACGCGGACGGCTCTGCTGCCGCCGAAGCCTTCTTCTTCGGTGGCATGTTGAGGAAGATGTTGATGACGCTGCCCACGTGAACGCCGGATCGGATTCACACGGCCTCGACGCCCCCTACCTGGCGCGCCAGAGATGTCGGGGAGGCTGATCGCATTCCACGGACACCTATGGGGCGGCGGAGCGGGCCTTGTGGTTCGGAGGGGCGGAGGTCGCCTGAAGAGCGGATCGAGGCGATGCACGCGGGCGGTTTACCCAGCTTCGGAGCTCTCCGGAGAGATAAAACTCCTACTGCTTCTTGTTTGATCTATTGTGTTCTTGCTAGGGAGCAATCCGAGCTACAAAACCTAGCGTGAGCGTGTATCGTCTACGGCCCGTCGAATGAATCGAACCCCACGGAACCGAACCGAACCTAACCCCTTTTCTATGTTGCACTCGGGCCTCCTTTTATATGCTCAAGGGGTCTCCGACAGGTGGCAACATAGGCGGGGGTACAAATGTAAAAACAGGGGTTGGTACACCTACTTGAGCGATTATGCGGTGCAAAATACCTAACTCTGACGACAAGGGACAAAAGCAATAAATGCCCGTCGTTGTCGCCCAAACAGTGCAACAGAGACCGTCAGGTGCGCCTCCGCTCGCCACGATGGGTGTCAGCGCCGCTTATCGCTGCTCTCCGCTGGCTGCACAGCCGCTCGACACGCGCCCATGGAGCGGTCCCATGGCGACACATCGCTAGGTGAGCTGGAGCGGAGACGGAGAGAGGTTGCATGCCGCGGCAAGCGCCTTGCCGCGGCCGAATCCTTGTCGCGCTCGGGGACTTGTCGCGCCCCGAGCCAGCTTGCCGGGGCCTTGTCTTCTGCGTGCTTGGAACGGCCTTCCCGACAAGCTCCTCTTGTCGGGGCCTTGTCTTCTCAATCTAATACTTTGTTCTTGAATGGCTTCAAGGAAGCCACGGAGGATGTTGGTGGTGACGAGGCAAACCTTGCCGCGGGGTGCTGCAACTGTCCGTGCACGAGTACGGGATACTAGGGTACCCCTACCCTAGTACACCGACAACGAGTGATTCAAAGCAATAGTCTATCATTTGACATTCAAGACAATAATACTTCGAGCATACCAACCAAGCAATTATGTCTTATTGAAATAACATAGCCAAAGAAGCTCATCCCTACAAAATCGTATAGTCTGGCTATGCTCCATCTTCACCACACAAAACATTCACATCATGCACAACCCTGATGAAAAGCCAAGCAATTGTTTCATACTTTTGACGTTTCTCAAACCTTCTCAACTTTCACGCAATACATGAGCGTGAGCATTGGATATAGCACTATAGGTGGAATAGAATATGATGATGGAGGTTATGTGGAGAAGACAAAAAGGAGAAAGTCTCACATCGACACGGCTAATCAACGGGCTATGGAGATGCCCATCAATTGATGTCAATGCGAGGAGTAGGGATTGCCATGCAACGGATGCACTAAGAGCTATAAGTGTATGAAAGCTCAACAAAAGAAACTAAGTGGGTGTGCATCCAACTTGCTTTCTCATGAAGACCTAGGGCATTTGAGGAAGCCCATCGTTGGAATATACAAGCCAAGTTCTATAATGAAAATTCCCACTAGTAAATGAAAGTGACAACATAGGAGACAATGTATATGAAGAACATGGTGCTACTTTGAAGCACAAGATATGAGACTCACTACATGAAGAACATGGTGCTACTTTGAAGCACAAGTGTGGAAAAAGAGATAGTAACATTGCCCCTTTTTATTTATTTTCTTTTTTTTTGCGGGCTTCTTTGGCCCCATTTTTTTATTTAGGCTTCTTTTGCCTCTCTTTTTTTGGATGGGACAATGCTCTGATAATGATGATCATCACACTTTTATTTACTTACAACTCGATATTACAACTCGATACTAGAACAAAGATATGACTCTATATGAATGCCTCCAGCGGTGTACCGGGATGTGCAATGATCTAGCGTAGCAATGACATCAAAAAATGGACAAGCCATGAAAACATCATGCTAGCTATCTTACGATCATGCAAAGCAATATGACAATCAATGCTCAAGTCATGAATATGATGATGATGAAAGTTGCATGGCAATATATCTCGGAATGGCTATGGAAATGCCATGATAGGTAGGTATGTGTGAAAGAGCGTATCGTATCACGGGGTTTGGATGCACCGGCGAAGTTTGCGCCAACTCTCGAGGTGAGAAAGGGCAATGCACGGTACCGAAGAGGCTAGCAATGATGGAAGGGTGAGAGTGCGTATAATCCATGGACTCAACATTAGTCATAAAGAACTCACATACTTATTGCAAAAATCTATTAGTCATCAAAAAAAGTACTACGCGCATGCTCCTAGGGGGATAGATTGGTAGGAAAAGACCATCGCTTGTCCCCGACCGCCACTCATAAGGAAGGCAATCAATAAACACCTCATGCAACGACTTCGTTACATAACGGTTCACCATACGTGCATGCTACGGGACTTGCAAACCTCAACACAAGTATTTCTCAATTTCACAATTACTCAATTAGCACGACTCTAATATCACCACCTTTATATCGCAGAACTATTGCAAGGAATCAAACATATCATATTCAGTGATCTACAAGTTTTATGTAGGATTTTATGACTAACCATGTGAATGACCAGTTCCTGTCATCTCTCTAAATAGATATAAGTGAATCACGAGAGTTTAATTCTTTCTACAAAAGATATGACCATGCTCTAACAAATATAAGTGAAGCAAAAGAGCATTCTAAAAATGGCGGTTGTGTATGTAAAGAGAAACAGGCAATCCAACTTCAAATGATATAAGTGAAGCACATGAAGCATTCTATAGAGCCATACTCAAAAGATATAAGTGAAGTGCAATGAGTATTCTATAAATCAACCAAGGACCATCTCATACCAGCATGGTGCATAAAAGAAAAGTGAAAACTAAAAGAAAAAGACGCTCCAAGATTGCACATATCGCATGAACGAAACGAATCCGAAAACATACCGATACTAGTTGAAGAAAGAGGGGATGCCTTCCCAGCATCCCCAAGCTTAGACGCTTGAGTCTCCTTGAATATTTACTTGGTGTGCCTCGGGCATCCCCAAGCTTGAGCTCTTGCCTCTCTTCCTTCTTCTCACATCGATACCTTCTCGATCATCGAACACTTCAACCACACAAAACTTCAACAAAAAACTCGGTAAGATCCGTTAGTATGATAAAGCAAATCACTACTCTAAGTACTGTTGCAAACCAATTCATATTTTGTTTTTGCACTGTGTATACTGTAGCATAACTTTTCCATGGCTTAATCCACTGATATAAATTGATAGTTTCATCTAAACAAGCAAACTATGCATCAAAAACAGAATCTGTCTAAAACAGAACAGTCTGTAATAATCTGAACATTCATCATACTTCTGATACTTGAAAAATTCTGCCAAAATTAGGAAAAAATAAAAAAATTGTACAGCAAGGCAGTGCAAAAAGAATCAGAACCATTTGGCGTTCCAGTAAAAAATTACAATTCGCACACTACAGCCAAAGTTTCTGTCCTGCATCGCACAAACCAACAAGCATTGTAAATATCCTAAAGGGAAACCTTGGCACATTATTTTTATAATACAATGGAATTGTACAAGGGGATAATTATTTTTATTGAAAAGTTTCTATAATCAAGATTCACAAAGTTTTCGTGGGCATGAACAAAGTTCAAGGCTAGCTCCCACTTCAACAATGCTTGTCTTTCTCACTGTCGCTTTTCTTTTTGAAAAAGTTTTGGGTTCCCCTCTTTATTTTTGTTGTTTTTAAACTATATGAAAGCACTCAACAGAAATAAATGACTCTCTAAAACTTCCGGGTTGTCTCCCTGACAGCGCTTTCTTTAAAGCCATTAAGCTAGGCATATAGTGCTCATGTAGTGAATCCACCCGGATCCCAAGGTATATCAAAGCCAATTTTAATTAGCAATGATTTATAATTTAGTAGTGAGCACAAAGTAACATATATCATGTAATGACGAAGTCTAACTCTCTTCCTATGCATCGGCATGTCATAAAAGAACAATTCATGCACACAAAGTAAAGGCCAATGCATAGTATAAATAGTTTCTTGCAATTTTATCGTGTTGGAAACATAGAGAGGTGGAGATATAGTTCCTCTCTCATAATAATTGCAAGTAGGAGCAGCAAGCACATGCATATTGTATCTATCAAAATCATCACGTGCAATGGTAAAAGGAAACCCATCAATGTAATCCTTAATAAGTGCAAACTTCTCCGATATAGTGTAGTTGGGAGAATTCAAAAATATAATAGGACTATCATGCGTGGGTGCAATAGCAACAATTTCATGTTTAATATAAGGAACTATAGCAAGTTCATCTCCATAATCATAATTCATATTGGCATCTTGGCCACAAGCATAGTAAGCATCATCAAAAAGGGATATTTCAAGAGAATCAATGGGATCATAATAGTCATCATAGCATTCATCCTTCGGTAAGCATGAAGGGAAATTAAATAGTGTATGAGTTGAAGAGTTACTCTCATCAGAAGGTGGGCACGGGTAGCTAATCCGCTCTTCCTCCTTTTGTTCTTCGCTCTCCTCCTCATCTTTTTCATCCAATGGCTCACAGTTTCATCAATTTCTTATTCCATAGACTCCTGCAAAATATTATTCTCTTCTTGGACAGCGGAGTATTCCTCAATATATAGTTTAACATAGGCATTAGAAGCATAATTATCAAAACAATATTTAAGTATGGCAAAAATTTTATATTTGTAAAGAGTAGCACCATACTTTTCAATCAAAGAAGCAATTTCATAAGCACCCTTAAAAGCAACAAATTCTTCAATTTGTTGAACATCATAGTAACTATAAACACCTTTAGCATACGAAGATATGATTCCATTATCACTAAACTCACATTGGTAGGGAAGGTGTTTCTTAGGGTTTTCAGAACAACAAGTAAAATCATAAATTTCACATAAATTCCAAGCATAGCATTGCAAATGATGAATTTGATCCAGTAAACGTTTCCCTTTTTCAGATATACGGTGTCGCACATAACAAGCATGCTCATCTAAAGATTTTTCCCTCAATTAAGCTAGTTGGGGTTTCAACACGAGCACATAGGGATCGAAGATGATCCAAGTAATAAGCTTCAACAGTGTGATAGATTTTGAGTGGTTCTTCAACCATGGGTTCAGTAGGTACAACTAATTTTTTGGTATTTTATGCTTCCTACCCATAACTAAAGATAGAAAACAACTAAGAACATCAAATAAAAATTACTTAGCGATAAAGCAAACAAGCACACACGAGAATATTCACCCCACGCTTATTACTCGCAACGGCGCCAGAAAAAGGTCTTGATAACCCACAAGTATAGGGGATCAATTGTAGCCTCTTTCGATAAGTAAGAGTGTCGAACCCAACGAGGAGCTAAAGGTAGAATAAATATTCCCTCAAGTTCTATCGACCACCGATACAACTCTACGCACGCTTGACGTTCGCTTTACCTAGAACAAGTATGAAACTAGAAGTACTTTGTAGGTGTTTTCGGAAAGGCTAGCAAGAAAATAAAGAGCGATTAAATAAATACTAGGGGCTGATTAGATAAAGAAGCAATAAAGTAAATATAGCGAGTGTGGAAAAGTGGTGATAGGAGTTATGGAATTGTCCCTAAGCAATTGACTATGTTACTACACCGGTAATCACTATTGCAATTCTATTTGAGGGAGAGGCATAAGCTAACATATCATCCCTTACTTGGAATTCTATGCACTTATGATTGGAACTCTAGCAAGCATCCGCAACTACTAAAGATTCATTAAGGTAAAACCCAACCATAGCATTAAAGCATCAAGTCCCCTTTTATCCCATATGCAAACAACCTACTTACTCGGGTTTGTGTTTCACCACTCACGCAACCCACCATAAGCAAATCATAAACATATTGCAAACCCTACAACGGGAATCCCTCACGCTTGCGCGACACGGAGGGCACCATAGGACATCACCAATAATAAAACATGCAACTCAAACCAACGATAGCAATTCATCAATCACCGATAGGACAACGGAAATCTACTCAGACATCATAAGATGGCAACACATCATTGGATAATAATATGAAGCATAAAGTACCATGTTCAAGTAGAGGGTACAACGGGTTGCGGGAGAGTGGACTGCTGAATATAGAAGGGGGAAGGTGATGGAGATGTTGGTGGAGATGACGACAGTGTTGGTGAAGATTGCAGTGATGATGATGGCCCCTGGCAGCACTCCGGCGCCATCGGAAGCAAGGGGGAGAGAGGCCCCCTTCTTCTTCTTCTTCCTTGACCTCCTCCCTAGATGGGAGAAGGGTTTCCCCTCTGGTCCTTGGCTCCCATGGCTTGGGAGGGGCGAGAGCCCCTCCGAGATTGGATCTATCTCTCTGGTTCTGCGTTACGCTCGCCTGCTTCACTATTTCGTGTATATATGGAGACCCGTAACTCTGATTGGCCTGAAACCTTCGCCGTGATTTTTTTCAGAATATTAGCTTTCTTGCGGCAAAAGAAGAGCATCAACCGCCTTACGGTGGGCTCACGAAAGTAGGGGGCGCGCCCAGGGGGGGCAGGCGCGCCCCCCTGCCTCGTGACCACCTCGGGCACTGGTTCGCGTTGATTTTCCTTCCAATTTTTTCATATTTTCCAAAAATAAGCTCCGTCCGTTTTTATCCCGTTTGGACTCCGTTTGATATGGATATTCTGCGAAACCAAAAACATGCAATAGGCAGGGACTGGCACTGGGCACTGGATCAATATGTTAGTCCCAAAAATAATATAAAAAGTTGCCAAAAAGTATATGAAAGTTAAATAATATTGGCATGGAACAATAAAAAAGTTATAGATACGACCGGAGACGTATCAGTGGGCCACTTAACCAGTGACACAGCCTGCCGCAGGGCATCGCTGTCGATGACCTCGATGTCATAGCCGGTGGACGAGACATGCCCGCATACTCTAGCCCGTTGCTTGAGTGCCTTCCGCCAGTAATGTTCGTCAGCTTCCTCGGCGACGTCAGGCGAAGAGACGGCTATACACCTCTTTTGGGCCAGTCGCTCCTCGAGCTCCACGGGAAGCATAGCCGGGCTTAGACTGCAATGCTCTGGAGTGGGGATGGCGATGGGGATCTGTGGGAAAGGGGGCGTTTGGCAAGTGTCATCTAAGAAACTCAGGGCGGCTTGGGTATGGAGATCGGTGGGTAAGCTGCACGGGCAAACCGACAGATGTTGACAATGTAGGCCTTGCGGCGGCGGCGGCAGGGGCGGCGGGGACTTTGCTAGGGTTTCGAGCAAGGGTGTGTGTGTGTGCCTACGCCGGAGGAGGTTTTGGTGTGTGTGTGTGTGTGTGTGTGTGTGTGTGTGTGTGTGTTGAGGGGGCGCGGGGTGTTTGAGGAAATGACGCGGGTACTGAAAATTTTACTACGCGGGCGTGGGAGTCAATGGCGGGAGTGAAATGCTGGGCTATTGGAAATTTTGATGATAGTGCATCGCACACGGTATGGAGATAACAACCGTGTGTTATGAAACAGAAAAACCCTCGAGGCGGGCAGATATTTTGTAGGGATGCAGGCGGGATTGGGAACAATAAACATCACACACGGTCCGGAGATAACAGCCGTGTGTTATGAAATAGAAAAACCCTCGAGGCAGGCAGATATTTTTGAGAGGGGGAGCCTCGTGGAGCCCAATGTACTGTGCGGATATGTAAAAGGCCACAGGTGCAGCGTGGCACACGGTTAGTTTGAGTGAACCCGTGTACATTGGCGTCATCCGACTTGTCTAATGTTCATATATTTGGCAAAAAATGACACGGGAGATGGTCAGAACACGAACACACTTGCATCTGGACCAAATTTATGTATCAAAAGGGTGGTTTGATTTTCAAATACCAAATGCAACTTCGATGTGGCACCTCTCTCGCCAAGCGCATGGTATTGCTTGCCCCCACCCCCCTCGTGTCGGCACGAAGGGAATCCTAAGCTATGAATGCATTCCCACTCCCCCTCAACCGAGGTTCACCTATCAAAGTGCGAAGTAGCTAGCAGCCCCCCTCCTCCCTCGTGTTGGCACGAAGGGAATCCTAAGCTACGAATACATGCCCCCCAACCGAGGTTCACTGTAGCAAAGTGCGAAGTAGCTAGCAGCCCCCTCCCTCGTGTCGGCACGAAGGGAATCGTAAGCTATGAATGCATGCCCCCCAACCAATGTTTACCTAGCAAAGTGTGAAGTAGAGCTAGCAGCCTCCCTCCCTCGTGTCGGCACGAAGGGATTCCTAAGCTATGAATGCATGCCCCCAACCGAGGTTCACCTAGCAAATTACGAAGTAGCTAGCAGCCCCCCTCCCTCGTGTCTGCACAAAGGGAATCCTATCTAAGCTATGAATGCATGCCCTCCCCCCCAACCGAGGTTCACCCTAGCAAAGTGCAAAGGAGCTAGCAGCCACCCCTCCCTCGTGTCAGCACAAAGGGAATCCTAAGATATGAATGCACATGCCCCCCCGCAACTGAGGTTCACCTAGCAAAGTGCGAAGTAGCTAGCACATCCACTCCCTCGTGTCGGGACGACGGGGATACTAAGCTATGAATGCATGCCCTGCCCCCCAACCGAGGTTCACCCTAGCAAAGTGCTTGAAGTAGCTAGCAGCCACCCCTCCCTCGTGTAGCACGAAGGGAATCCTAAGCTATGAATGCACATGCCCCCAACCGAGGTTCACCTAGCAAAGTCTTGAGTAGCTAGCAGCCCCCTCGTGTCGGCACGAAGGGAATCTTAAGCTATGAGCATGCCCTCCCCCAACCGAGGTTCACCTAGCAAAGTCTTGAAGTAGCTAGCAGCCCCACCCCTCGTGGTCGCCATGAAGGGAATCCTAACTAAGCTATGAATGCATGCCCCCAACCAAGGTTCACCTAGCAAAGTGCGATGTAGCACCCCCCACACACACACACTTTCAGTCGGCGGGCCAGAGAGGCATATATATCACCAAGATGGATCGTAAAACGGACCAAGAATAATCCACCTTGGTCGTACAACCTCTCTCTTATTGTTGGTCAAAGTGATGGCTGTCCATGCGACCCCGGAGATGGGATAGCTCGCCAATAATCACGCAAGTAGCTAGTCCCCAAAGACAACCACTGCATGCGTGTGGCCCAAACATATGTATGGAGAGGTGTAGCGACCCGACCCAAAATCGGTCAAGTCTCTGTGTAGCTGTGCCATCCCAAGATCATGCTGGCACACACAGTACATTGATGAAAAGATTCAAAGTTCAATCACACCTGAATTTATTACACGATTCTCATATCGAGTCTTTATTACAATAGAATAAATTCGCCAAAGGCCAACTCATGAGAAATAAACTAAATAAAGCTGCAGGCGTGAGACGAATAGCGAGTCCATCCGACTCCACAGGGCAATCGCCAAGCGTGGATCGTAGCCTCACTCCTAATCGGAAAACTCCTCTGCAACATAAGACGTTGCAGCTGTGTAGGTCAGCATTTTGAATATGCCGGCAAGTCAAGGAGAGAACAACAATAAAATTACTAACACTATATGAAATTTGGCTGTGGGGCTCTAAGTTTCATTGTTTTGCAAAAAAGCTAGTTTTTCCCTACAACAAGGACTTGTTTGCAAATACTACAAAATGTTGGTAGTTATTGAGATGGTTCCGCCAACCAATGTCTCATTCCCAATTATTAAATAACCCCCTCAATTAGTTTATTATGTTCGGTGTTGAGATATCCGAAATACTCCAAGTTCCAAAGGCTCAAATTGTCCGTAACCGGGGACACGGCTAACCGATTAGATCTTCACTCTGTAGAGGTTTGCGCACTTTACCCGCAAGAATCGTTCCCTCCTTTAAGTCTTCGCACTTCACGGTGTTTGAAGACGGACGAACGTAAACAGGGTCTTAGAAGAGTTCCTCCGGGCCACTGCCGGTGCCCATCCAATCCTACCGTTCTTCTACATCTCATAGCACCGTCCGGCCAGAGTCACACCTAGGGTCGACCAAGCGAGAGCCCATAATGGCTTGCGGCTGCCTGAGTAAGCTTACGGTCAATGGGGCATCCATCCGTCTCTTCGTGGCTGGGTGAAGCTTTCCGCAAGATGTCATGGCGCTTCTCCATGCATCCCGGCCACCGCTGGTTTCTCCAGGTGCCCGTCAACCGTCCTCCACCCAAAGAGTGAATTTTGAAGTCCATCTTGAGCTTGAAGTCATGGGGTTGTCATCATCTTGACTCTCACATCTCCCTTATGAATCACTCAACCAACCCCGTCTACGAGCATAGCAAAATAAACTACTTCGTCCCGGGCCATGGTAACAAGGGGAAATGGTTTCATCCTACCTCATGATACTACTCAAGAACATAACTTAAAAATTCTCCTACTGCATGCAAGGGGAGGTATCATTCTAATGCAATAAAATCATAGGTATTGTAAAACAAATCATGATCAAATGACTTGCCTGGCTGACAGTCTTCGAAAGCTAGGGACTCGTGATAGCAGGCTTCGCACTCCGGAAATTCTACCGAAACAAACAATCATCATATAAGCATAAAAACATACAATCACTTAACATAACAGCATGCTAACATAAAACACACAAAACAATCGAACCAAAAACCAAGGAAAACTTGAAGAAACCCAAGCCAACAACTAACAAGGAAATAAAATAAACTTTTTATTTTCTGTAAATAAAAGTTCATGTTCTAAAACTACAGAAACTAATCTAAAATAAACTATAACGTAGGTAAAATAAAATTATTTACTAAATAGAACAATGTAAAATAGTAGCTAGTTAAATAAACAAGAAACACATGATTTTGACTAAAACTATTTTTTTATTAAATATAAAATACCCAAATAAATTCCTACTACTAGGCAAGGTCAAAACAAAGCAGTGACAAAAGAATCACTAAAATAAAATAATCCTAACTCATTTTATAGCAGAAATACTAATCTGTCTAAAACTAAAATAAAACAATATCTAATAATTTAAACATGGCTAAACATATTTTCTACAGAAACTATAGGAAATTTGCAAACTAACAAAAAAAAGAATCAACTAAAAATATTAAATAACCTAAGAGATATGGATTTTACAAAACTGGAACTATTCTGTTAAAAACAGAAACGAAAATATAACTAAAAAGAAAACTAGCGCTCACGGGCCTATCTAACGGTCAGCGATATATAACTAATGCGTGCCAGTAACAGAAAAATAAACCGATCGGGCCGGTCCAACTAAACCGCTAACTAAACCAAAAAACCGTAACTAAACCGGCCTTTTTAAAATAAACGTACCCTTCGTGTGATCTAATCTAGGCCGTAGGTTCTAGATCAGACGGTGGAGAATGGCTCGGCGACTTCATCATGGTGGCGACGACGGCTGACGGACGACGGGGTCGGCGGCAACGGTGCAGCGGCTCCGGTGGTCGAAGCGACGGCGAAGCGTCGGTAGTCTGGCGGCTCGAGGGGAGGTCGGGGGTGGAGTCGGTGAAGCTCGGGGACGTCAGAAGAGGACGGCGGTGAGGTTGATGCGGCGGTGGCGTTCGGGCGCCGGCGGATGACGGTGCTCCGGTGGGTTTCGGGCTCGGGCGAGGGCACGGGGAGATGCTGACGAGCGAGGGGAGTCCGGAGGTGGTCTCTGGGGCGGCGAGGGGGTCGAAGTTGCTCGGTGGGGCGGCAATGGCGCGGCGGGGGCACTCGGCTCCGGCGAGCAATGGCGGCGAGCGGAGAGGGTTTTGGGGGTCGGGAAGGGGCGGAACGGGGTGAGGGGAGAGGTATTTATAGGGGCGGGGTCGACTTGGAGGAGGGGGCGAATCGGGGAGATGATCCCGAGATCTCCGGGATTCCGGCGGCGGCTCGGTGGTTCTGGCATGGGGGGGGGGGAAGAAGAGAAGGGGTGGGGCCGGCGCGTCGGAGAGAGCGGGGGAGACGAGAGCGACCGGGCGACCGAGGGAGAGGGGATTGGCGCGGCTCGGGGCAAGCCGCTCAAAGGCTGGGCTGGTGGCCTGCCCGGCTGGTGGGATGCCTCACTGGCCGGGATTGGCTTTTGGCCGGGCGCTGGTGTTTTTATTTTTCCCTTTTTTTGAATTATAGAGAGGGGGAAATATATACAATATATATTTTTTTATATAGGACATATATATATCAAAATTATCAAGGAATTTACCCTACAACTCGGACATTTTTCCGGGGCAAAACTCAAACTTCAAAAAAACATTTTCTAGAAATCCCAAATAAAATCAAATTTGAATTCAATCTTTTGGCAAAACTTTTCTTGACATTTTTGGAGTGTCATGTTTACTTCTCTCATACTTTTTCTCAAGTATTTGTCGGGCATTGTTTTGAAGTAAATTCACCGCCAATTTGAATTCAAATTCCAACAAACCCAAAAGCCTCTGAAATAATTCAAATGTCAGTCAATTCAAAAAATAATGCATAGATGCTTAGCTATAATTGTAAAACATTCCAAATGGGAAATTTGGGATGTTACAAACCTACCCACCTTAAGATGAATCTCGCCCTCGAGATTCGGGTTAACTAGCAAATAGGTGCGGGTGGTCTCGGCGGAGGTCTTCTTCTCGCTCCCGGTGGCTTCCTCCTCGGAATGATGACTCCACAGCACCTTGCAAAACTTGATGATCTTGCTTGTGGGTGACTCTGTTACTTGATCTCGAGAATTCGGATGGGTTTCTCTTCATAAGTCGAGATCCTTTGTCGAGCTGTATGGCCTCTAGGGGCACTGTGTCTCTCAACGGAATATCGGCCATCTTGGCATGGAATTTCTTCAGCTGAGAAACATGGAAGACATCATGAACTCCGGACAATCCTTCCGGCAATTCCAACTTGTAAGCAACTTCTCCACGATGTTGGAGGATTTTGTAGGGGCCAATGAACCGAGGTGCTAACTTTCCTTTAACACCGAACCTCTTGATTCCACGAAGTGGGGACACACGAAGATATGCCAGGTCTCCCGCTTCGTATGTTACTTCCTTGAGTTTACTGTCGGCATAACTCTTCTGCCTCGACTGAGCTACCTTGAGCCTATCTCGAATCAGCTTGACTTTCTCTTCTGAATCTCTGATAAGATCGGGACCGAAAAGTTTTCGATCTCCAACACCATCCCACAGCAATGGTGTTCTGCACCTCCTTCCGTATAGGGCTTCGAAAGGGGCCATCTTTAGACTGGTCTGATAACTGTTATTGTATGAGAACTCCGCGTATGGCAAATTATCATCCCAGCTAGATCCATAGTCTAGCGCACAAGCTCTCAACATGTCCTCCAGGATCTGGTTGACTCTCTCGGTCTGTCCATCTATCTGCGGATGAAAAGCTGTACTGAACTCCAGCCTCGTACCCAAAGTTTCATGCAACTGATTCCAAAACTTTGAGGTAAATTGTGTTCCTCTATCTGACACGATACTCCTCGGAACTCCATGCAGACATACGATCCTGGTCATGTATATCTTGGCTAACTTAGCGCTGGTATAGGTAGTCTTCACGGGAATGAAATGAGCTACCTTGGTCAATCGATCAACCACTACCCAGATGGAATCATAACCTGAACGGGTCTTGGGTAATCCTGTGATAAAATCCATTCCAAGTTTTTCCCATTTCCACTCGGGGAATCGGCAAGGGTTGAAGTAACCTGCTGGCTTCGATGTTCCGCCTTTACTCATTGGCAAACATCGCATATTGCTACGATACTCAGCAATATCCTTCTTCATACCTTTCCACGAAACTTTCCTTCAAATCCAGGATACATCTTGGTGTTACCGGGTGAATCGAGTACGGTGAATCATGAGCCTCCTGAAGAATTAGCTTCACGAGTTCGGGATCATTGGGCACATAAATACGGTCCTCGTACCATATAGCTCCGTATTCATCCTTACAAAACCCTTTAGCTTTTCCTTCATTCATCCTTTTCTTTATCTCATCAATTTCCTTGTCCGACTTACGGGCTTCACGAATTCTTTTCGGCCAAAGTGGACTGAACTTCCAGAGCTGCAACATATCCTCTCGGAACTATCTCCACTGGAGATCTACGAGGTCATCGACTAACTCCTGGGGTAATCCTCCGCTATAAGAGTATTCACATAACTCTTACGGCTCAAGGCATCTGCTACAACATTAGCCTTTCACAGGTGGTAATGCAATCTCATGTCATAGTCCTTGATTAACTCTAGCCATCTCCTCTGCACGAGGTTCAACTCTTTTTGCGTGAAAATATACTTCAAGCTCTTATGATGCATGTAAACATCACATCTGTTTCCGATAAGGAAATGCCGCCAGGTCTTGAGTGCATGCACTACGGCTGCTAACTCCAAATCATGTGTGGCGTAATTCATCTCGTGAGGTCGTAGCTGTCTGGAGGTATAAGCTACAACTTTTCCTTCCTGCATGAGTACTCCTCCGAGTCCACTGGCGAGAAGCGTCACAATATATCCGGTAATCCTTGTGTATGTCCGCAAAATCAGTCTTGGGGCTGTAACCAAACGTTTCTTCAATTCTGAAGCGGCTTCACAATCCTCGGTCCAAATATACTTGGCGTCCTTCTTCAACAGCTCAGGTCATGGGCTTGGCAATCTTCGAGAAATTCTCAATAAACCTCGATAATATCCTCTGAGTCCGAGAAAACTGCGGATCTCCTTGATCGAGGTGGGTGACTGCCAATCGATGGATCGATACAACCTTGGTGGGGTCAATCGCTATTCCTTCTCCTGAAATAACATGTCCGAGGAATCTGACTTCCTTCAGCCAAAATTCACATTTGCTGAACTTGGCATACAATCGATGTTCTCGGAGTTTCTCGTAACTAGACGCAAATGTTCCTTATGCTCTTCCTCACTCTTGGAGAAAATCAGTATATCATCGATGAACACCACGACAAACTTGTCCAGATATTCCATAAATACCTTGTTCATCAAATTCATGAAGTATGCAGGGGCATTAGTCAATCCGAATGACATGACGGTATACTCATATAAACCATACCTGGTGGTAAATGCTGTTTTGGGTATATCCTTTTCGCGGATCTTCAACTGATGATACCCTGATCAAAGATCGATCTTGGAGAATACCTTGGCTCCAACTAGCTGATCAAATAGATCATTAATCATTGGCAGAGGGTACTTGTTCTAGATGGTCACGTCGTTCAACGAACGATAATCCACAACCATTCTCGTGGTTCCATCCTTCTTCTCTACCAAAAGAACTGGGGCTCCCCAAGGTGTCGAGCTTGGCGAATATATCCCTTCTCCAATAGCTCATTAATTTGCTTTTGATCTCTTCCAATTCGTTCGGGGCATCCGATAGGGTCTCTTGGATATTGGGGCTGTGCCCGACAATAACTCAATCAGAAATTCAATGTCTCCGTCGTCGGTGGCATTCACGGTAATTCCTCCGGAAACACATCGGGAAAATCTTGCACTCTGGCACTTCCTCTGAACAACTCCGTGAGGGAATTCACTGATTCTTCATCGGGATACGTGCGGATACATACTTGATCCTCTTACGCTCCGGAGTGGTGAGCAGAATCGTCTTATGGCACACGATCTATGTTTCCTTCAAACTTCGTCAACCAATCCATGCCTAGGATTACATCCAAGGTGCAGGTTTCCAATACTATGAGGTCTGCGGAAATTTATGGTTCCCGATGTTAAGGGTTGCATGACAGCCTAAGCTCGCCATCATTTCTCCTCCTGCGGGCCAGCGTGAAGAAGGCTTCTAAGGGTTCTAGTGGGCAACCCGTACTTTTCCACAACTACCCTTGATATAAATGAATGCGTTGCACCGTAATCAAAGAGTACCAATCTCGACGTGAATTTAATAAAACTTACCAACCACGTTGTATACGGCTGATCATAGACGTCCTCCACGTCAATGTGGTTCACCTGAGCACGAGGAAAAGGGTTGGGCTTCTTTGCTGAGCTTCCATTGCCGTTTCCATTCCTCCGCTTGGCCTCCGGGCAGTCGGTGGCATAGTGCCCTGTTTTCTGGCACTTGAAACATGTGATGTGACTCAGATCCTTCTGAGCCGGGGCAGGACGATGCCGGTTGCCATTGCCGTTTCCATTACCCGACTTGTTGTCGTGGTTGCGGTTGTTCCCATTCCCTCCATGGTTATGTCCTCCATGGGTGTGATGGGTATGCCCTCCAGTATGGGGCATAACGGGGCTTCTGAGCTCGAGTTGTACTTCCCTGGCCATACTTCCGCTTGCGGCTATCAATCTGGCTGTTGCTTGCCTTCGAGTATGGTGGCCTTGTCTACCAGCTCACGGTAGTTGTTGAAGGTAGCCACCATTAGCTGCATTCCCAGCTCGTCGTTGAGTCCCTCGAGAAACTTTTCCTGCTTTGCGGCATCTGTGGCCACATCATCCGGGGCATAGCAAGCTAACTTGCTGAACTCATCCACGTACTGCCCCACAGTACGGTTCCCCTGGCGTAAGTTGCGGAACTCACGCTTCTTCAGACTCATGGCTCCAGCTGAGACATGAGCGGTGCGGAAAGCCTGCTGGAACTGATCCCACGTGATGGTGGCGATGGGATAAGTGGCGGTGTAGTTCTCCCACCAAGAGGCTGCAGCTCCATCAAGCGATGTGCGGCAAAGCGCACCTTCTCTCGCATCTGTGCATCCAGTGGCTAACTCCCTTCCGACCTTGCGGAGCCAATCGCCGGCCACAATCGGCTCGGTCTTTGCTAGAGAACAACTGGCGGATTCAGCCTTAGAAAGCGGGTCAAGTTGTCAACAGGGGTGGGTGGCGGTGGATCGTTGTTGTTGTTGTTGTTGTTACGGTTACGGATGAGCATCCGCATGAGGGCATTCTCGCTGCTGGATCACCTGGGTGAGCTCCGTGGAAAGTTGAAACCGGGTCACGTCTCGGAGGCATCCGGTGTTTTGGAGTGGATGAGAAAATTAGAATAGAATAAGGGTCTAATGAGAAAATATCACTACCCATATGAATGCACAATCATAATCACACCAATCATTTATTCAATCATCTCAAACATGGTTCAATCTCGGATTACAAATTCTCACGACTAATCGAAAATACCGGCCTAAGCGATCGACGGAAAAATAAAATAACATGGCGGTCGACTAAATGTCTTCATCAATTATCCTTGCGTCCTGCAGTGCGGCGTCCTCCGGTCTGGCGTCCTGCAGTGCGGCGCCTCCTCTTGCGGCTTTCTTCGGTGGAGCTCTCTTCATAATCCTGGTCATTGCTCACGAGGGGTCCGTCATCTCCACTCGGAAAAAGGTCTTCTCCTAGGTCCATCTTCTCCTCTAATGCGGCAACATCCATCTTCAACTTGTCGACTCTCTCCATGAAATCCTTGATTTCTTCTTCATGGTCAAGGAAGTCCGTGTGTGCTTTCTCCTCCAGTTCCAGTTCACGGAACAACAGCCTCCGGTGTACCTTCGAGTTACGGCGAGTCTGGATTTCCTGTTTCCTGAGGAGACTCTCCAAGTCTTGGACATAAGAGAGAATGGAGTCGTCCTCTACGGTATGGATGATATCTCCATTCCTAGCTCTGCGAGAAATCATGGGGAGGTCTGATGGGTCGAGCTCGGCCCTGTACTCTTCTCGGAGATGTCCAAGTGCACGATAAATCGCCATGTCTCTTCCGAGGATCCAACTGAAATCGGTAAACTCAAAGTCAATGGGCTCTGAATGTCCTCCGAAGGTCCTCCTGGAATGTGCACCTTAATCACATGGCGGGTATCCATCGGGAGTGCATTGGTAGGCTTCCGGTGATTGAGGGCAGAGCAATCTTCAGCTTCTTCACGATTTGAACCAGCTTCTTGCCGAGAGGCATCGTCTCATCTGGCTGGCAAAACTCCGGTAGCAGAACTGGGGTGAACTTCGTGACCATCTAGAATGTTGAAAATCGGAGAGAAGTCGAGAAATGAATAGGGAGAATTACGGAATGATAAGGACATAAAATAAATAGTCTCTTCCTATGGCTTTCCGATCCTAGGGGTTACGTCCCACGGTCAGCGTGTGCTCGATACCATCTCTGTAGCGACTGACCCAAAATCGGTCAAGTCTACGTGTAGCTGTACCATCCCAAGATCATCTTTGGCACACAGTACATTGATGAAAAGATTCAAAGTTCAATCACACCTGAATTTATTACACAATTCTCATATCGAGTCTTTATTACAATAGAATAAATTCAGCCGAAGGCCAACTCATGAGAAATAAACTAAATAAAGCTGCGGAAGCGTAGACGAATAGCGAGTCCATCCGACTCCATAGGGCAATCGCCAAGCGTGGATCGTAGCCTCACTCCTGATCGGAAAACTCCTCTGCAACATAAGGCGTTGCAGCCGTGTAGGTCGACATTTTGAATATGCCCGGCAAGTCAAGGAGAGAACAACAATAAAATTACTAACACTATATGCAATTTGGCTGTGGGGCTCTAAGTTTCATTGTTTTGCGAAAAAGCCGGTTTTCCCTACAACAAGGACTTGTTTGCAAATACTACAAAATGTTGGTAGTTATCGAGATGGTTCCGCCAACCAATGTCTCATTCCCAATTATTAAATAACCCCTCAATTAATTTATTAAGTTCGGTGTTGAGATATCCGAAATACTCCAAGTTCCAGAGGCTCAAATTGTCCGTAATCGGGACACGGCTAACCGATTAGATCTGCACTCTGCAGAGGTTTGCATGACTTTACCCGCAAGAATCGTTCCTCCTTTAAGTCTTCGCACTTCACGGTGTTTGAAGACGGGCCAGATGAAACAGGTCTTCCGAAGAGTTCCTCTAGGCCACTGCCGGTGCCCATCCAATCCTACCGTTCTTCTACATCTCGTAGCACCGTCCGGATAGAGTCACACCTAGGGTCGACCAAGCCAGAGACCATAATGGCTTGCGGCTGCACAGGTAAGCTTACGGTCAATGGGGCATCCATCCGTCTCTTCGTGGCTGGGTGAAGCTTTCCGCAAGATGTCATGGCGCTTCTCCATGCATCCCGGCCAGCCGCTGGTTTCTCCAGGGTGCCCGTCAACCGTCCTCCACCCAAAGAGTGAATTTTGAAGTCCATCTTGAGCTTGAAGTCATGGGGTTGTCATCATCTTGACTCTCACATCTCCCTTATGAATCACTCAACCAACCCGTCTCTGAGCATAGCAAAATAAACTACTTCGTCCCGGGCCATGGTAACAAGGGGAAATGGTTTCATCCTACCTCATGATACTACTCAAGAACATAACTTAAAAATTCTCCTACTGCATGCAAGGGGAGGTATCATTCTAATGCAATAAAATCATAGGTATTGTAAAAGAAATCATGATCAAATGACTTGCCTGGCTGATGGTCTTCGAAAGCTAGGGACTCATGATAGCAGGCTTCGCACTCCGGAAATTCTACCGAAACAAACAACCATCATATAAGCATAAAAACATACAATCACTTAACATAACAGCATTGTAACATAAAACACACAAAACAATCGAACCAAAAACCAAGGAAAACTCGAAGAAACCCAAGCCAACAACTAACAAGAAAATAAAATAAACTTTTTATTTTCTGTAAATAAAAGTTCATGTTCTAAAACTACAGAAACTAATCTAAAATAAACTATAACATAGGTAAAATAAAATTATTTACTAAATAGAACAATAGTAAAACAGTAGCTAGTTAAATAAACAATAAACACATGATTTTGACTAAAACTATTTTTTTATTAAATCTAAAATACCAAAATAAATTCCTACTACTAGGCAAGGTCAAAACAAAGGAGTGACAAAAAGAATCACTAAAATAAAATAATCCTAACTCATTTTATAGCAGAAATACTAATCTGTCTAAAACTAAAATAAAACAATTTCTACTAATTTAAACATGGCTAAACATATTTTCCACAGAAACTACAACAAATTTGCAAACTAACAAAAAAAAGAATCAACTAAAAATATTAAATAACCTAAGAGATATGGAATTTACAAAACTGGAACTATTCTGTTAAAAACAGAAACGAAAATATAACTAAAAAGAAAACTAAGCTAACGGGCCTATCTAACACTCAAGCGATATATAACTAATGCGTGCCCTTGATTAACAGAAAATAAACCGATCGGGCGGTCCAACTAAACCGCTAACTAAACCAAAAACCGTAACTAAACCGGCCTTTTTAAAATAAACGTACTTCGTGGTGATCTAATCTAGGCCGTAGGTTCTAGATCGGACGGTGGAGAATAGCTCCGGCGACTTACATGATGGCGGCAGACGACAGGCAGCTGACTCGGCGGCAACAGCCTGGCAACTCCGGTGGTCAGGCGGCAATGAGGCGTCGGTAGTCTTGGCTCGAGGGGAGGTCGGGGGTGGAGTCGGTGAAGCTCGGGGACGTCAGAGGAGGACGGCGGTGAGGTTGATGCGGCGGTGGCATTCGGGCGTCGGCGGATGAGGTGCTCCGGTGGGTTTCGGGCTCGGGCGAGGCCACGGGGAGATGCAGACGAGTGAGGGGAGTCCGGAGGTGGTCTCTGGGGCGGCGAGGGGGTCGGAGTAGCTCGGTGGGGGCGGCAATGGCGCGGCGGGGGCACTCGGCTCCGACGAGCAATGGCGGCGAGCGGAGAGGGTTTTGGGGGTCGTGAAGGGGCGGAACGGGGTGAAGGGCGAGGTCTGTATAGGCGCGGGGTCGACTTGGAGGAGGGGGCGAATCGGGGAGATGATCCCGAGATCTCCGGGATTCAGCGGCTCGGTGGTTACAGGCGTGGGGGGAGAAGAGAAGGTGGGGCAGTGGCGTCGGTGAGAGAGGGGAGAGGAGAGCGGGCGACCGAGGGAGAGGGATTCGGCGCGGCATGCTCGGTGCAGCCGGCTTGGGCTACTGGACGGTTGGCTATTTGGGCGCTGGGGTTTTTTCTTTTTCCCTTTTTTTTGAATTAGGGAGAGGAGGGAATATATAAATATATATATTTTTATATAGGGCATATATATATCAATATTATCAGGGGAATTTACCCTACAACTCGGACATTTTTCCAGGGGCAAAACTCAAACTTCAAAAAAAAACATTTTCTAGAAATCCCAAATAAAATCAAATTTGAATTCAATCTTTTTGGCAAAACTTTTCTTCTGACATTTTTGGAGTGTCATGTTTACTTTTTCTCAAGTATTTGTCAGGCATTGTTTTGAAGTAAATTCAACTGCCAATTTGAATTCAAATTCCAACAAACCCAAAAGCCTCTGAAATAATTCAAATGTCACTCAATTCAAACAATAATGCATAGATGCTTAGCTATAATTGTAAAACATTCCAAATGGGAAATTTGGGATGTTACAAGAGGTGTGTTTTTGAGTAACAATGGAACAACTTTGATGTGGCACCGTGATTTTGAACTAGAAATCCCCACACTGAGTGACGGTTAGGTTGACGATGCATATGTATGTTACACCACACTTCAAGCCAACGATGGGGATTCATATATGCATGCATGCGTTCATAGTATATGCGCTCAAACTTAATTAGGTCTGAATCTCACCATGACCTATACTATGATTGAAGGAAATATGCCCTAGAGGCAATAATAAAGTTATTATTTATTTCCTTATATCATGATAAATGTTTATTATTCATGCTAGAATTGTATTAACCGGAAACATAATACATGTGTGAATATATAGACAAACAGTATGTCACTAGTATGCCTCTACTTGACTAGCTTGTTAATCAAAGATGGTTATGTTTCCTAACCATGAACAAGGAGTTGTTATTTGATTAACAAGGTCACATCATTAGTAGAATGATCTGATTGACATGACCCATTCCGTTAGCTTAACACTTGATCGGTTAGTATGTTAATGCTTTCTTCATGACCCATACATGTTCCTGTAACTATGAGATTATGCAACTCCGTTTACGGAGGAACACTTTGGGTGCTACCAAACGTCACAACGTAATCGGGTGATTATAAAGGAGCACTACAGGTGTCTCAAAAGCTACTTGTTGTGTTTGCGAAATTCGAGATTAGGTTATGTCACTCCGATTGTCGGAGAGGTATCTCCAGGCCTTCTCGGTAATGCACATCCAAAAAGCCTTGCAATCATTACAACTAATTAGTTGGTAGTGAGATGATGTATTCTTAAACGAGTAAAGAGACTTACGATAACGAGATTGAACTAGGTATTGGATACCGACGATCGAATCTCGGGTAAGTAACATACCGATGACAAAGGGAACAACGTATGTCGTTATGCGGTTTGACCGATAAAGATCTTCAGAGAATATGTAGGAACCAATATGGGCATCCAGGTTCCGCTATTGGTTATTGACCGAGAATGGTTCTAGGTCATGTCTACATAGTTCTCGAACCCGTAGGGTCCGCACGCTTAACGCTTCGATGACAGTTCATAATGAGTTTATAAGTATTGATGCACGAAGGTTGTTCGAGTCCCGGATGTGATCACGGACATGACGAGGAGTCTCGAAATGGTCGAGACATAAAGATTGATATATTGGAAGCCTATGTTTGGACTTGGAATGGTTCCGAGTGAAAACAGGATGTTCTGGGAACACCGGGGTTACGGAACCCCGGGGTATATGGGCCCTCATGGGCCTTGAGGAAGAAGGAGAAGGGCCGGCCAGGTGGGCTGCGCGCCCCTCCCCTTCCGGTCCGAATAGGACAAGGAGAGGGGCGGCGCCTTCCCCTTTTCCCCTCCCCAATCCTACTCCAACTAGGAGAAGGGGGAGTCCTACTCCAGTGGGAGTAGGACTCCTCCTTAGTGCGCCTCCTATAGGGCCGGCCACCTCCCCCTTGGCTCCTTTATATACGGGGGCAGGGAGCACCCCAAAACACACAAGTTGATCTACGGATCTTTCCTTAGCCGTGTGCGGTGCCCCCTTCCACCATATTCCACTTCGGTCATATCGTCGTAGAGCTTAGGCGAAGCCCTGCGGCGGAGAAGTCATATCGTCGCGGAGCTTAGGCGAAGCCCTGCGTCGGTGGAGCATCATCATCGTCACCACGCCGTCGTGCTGACGGAACTCATCCCCGACACTTTGCTGGATCGGAGTCCGGGGATCGTCATCAAGCTGAACGTGTGCAGAACTCGGAGGTGCCGGACGTTCGGTGCTTGGATCGGTCGGATCGTGTCGACGTACGACTACATCAACCGCGTTGTTATAACGCTTCGCTTTCGGTCTCACGAGTGCGTGGACGGACACTCTCCCCTCTCGTTGCTATGCCATCACCATGGTCTTGCGTGATCGTAGGAAAATTTTGAAATTACCGCTGCTCCCCAACAAAGGGCATCCGAGCCTGGTTTTATGCGTAGATGTCATATGCACGAGTAGAACACAAGTGAGTTGTGGACGATACAAGTCATACTGCCTACCAGCATGTCATACTTTGGTTCAGCGGTATTGTTGGGCGAGACGATCCGGACCAACCTTACGCCAGACGCTTACGCTGAGACCGGTTCCCTCGACGTGCTTTGCACATAGATGGCTTGCGGAAGACCTGTCTCTCCAACTTTAGTTGAACCGAGTGTAGCTACGCCCGGTCCTTGAGAAGGTTAAACGGAGTCTATTTGACAAACTATCGTTGTGGTTTTGATGCGTAGGTAAGAACGGTTCTTGCTCAGCCCGTAGCAGCCACGTAAAACTTGCAACAACAAAGTAGAGGACGTCTAACTTGTTTTGCAGGGCATGTTGTGATGTGATATGGTCAAGACGTGATGCTATATTGTATGAGATGATCATGTTTTGTAACCGAAGTTATCGGCAATCGGCAGGAGCCATATGGTTGTCGCTTTATTGTATGCAATGCAATCGCGATGTAATGCTTTACTTTATTACTAAGCGGTAGTGATAGTCGTGGAAGCATAAGATTGGCGAGGCGACAACGATGCTACGATGGAGATCAAGGTGTCGCGCGGTGACGATGGTGATCATGGCGGTGCTTCGGCGATGGAGATCACAAGCACAAGATGATGATGACCATATCATATCACTTATATTGATTGCATGTGATGTTTATCCTTTATGCATCTTATCTTGCTTTGATTGACGGTAGCATTATAAGATGATCTCTCACTAAAAATTATCAAGAAGTGTTCTCCCCGAGTATGCACCGCTATGAAAGTTCTTCGTCTTTGAGACACCACGTGATGATCGGGTGTGATAGGCTCTACGCTCAAATACAACGGGTGCAAAACAGTTGCGCACGCGGAATACTCGAGTTAAACTTGACGAGCCTAGCATATAACAGATATGGCCTCGGAACACGGAGACCGAAAGGTCGAACGTGAATCATATAGTAGATATGATCAACATAGTGATGTTCACCATTGAAACTACTCCATCTCACGTGATGATCGGACATGGTTTAGTTGATTTGGATCACGTGATCACTTAGATGACTAGAGAGATGTCTGTCTAAGTGGGAGGTTTTTAATATGATTAATCAAACTTAAATTTATCATGAACTTAGTACACGATAGTATTTTGCTTGTCTATGTTTGATGTAGATAGATGGCTCGTCAGTTGTTCCGTTGAATTTTAATGCGTTCCTTGAGAAAGCAAAGTTGAAAGATGATGGTAGCAATTACGGACTGGGTCCGTAATTTGAGGATTATCCTCATTGCTGCATGTAAAATTACGTCTGGAAGCACCGCTAGGTGACAGCTGCTGCAGATGCTTGAGCGAAGTTATGAACGTCCGCAAAGCAGAGCTGATGACTACTCTATAGTTCAGTGTGCCATGCTTTACGGCTTAGAACCGGGTCTTCAACGACGTTTTGAACGTCATGGAGCATATGAGATGTTCCAGGAGTTGAAGTTAATATTTCAAGCAAATGCCCGGATTGAGAGATATGAAGTCTCCAACAAGTTCTATAGCTGCAAGATGGAGGAGAATAGTTATGTCAGTGAGCACATACTCAAAATGTCTGGGTATAACAATCACTTAATTCAGCTGGGAGTTAATCTTCCGGATGATAGTGTCATTGATGTAATTCTCCAATCATCGCCACCAAGCTACAAGAGCTTCGTGATGAACTATAATATGCAAGGGATGACTAAGACAATTCCTGAGCTATTCGCGAGGCTGACAGCCGAGGCGGTAGATATCAAGAAAGAGCATCAAGTGTTGATGGTCAGAAAGACCACTAGTTTCAAGACAAAGTGCAAAGGGAAGAAGAAGGGAAACTTCAAAAAGAACAGCAAGAAAGTTCTTGATCAAGAGAAGAAACCCAAGTCTGGACCTAAGCCCTAAATCGAGTGTTTTTACCGCAAGCAGACCGGACATCGGAAGCGGAACTGCCCCAAGTATTTGGCGGATAAAAGGATGGCAAGGTGAACAAAGGTATATGTGATATACATGTTATTGATGTGTACCTTACTAATACTCGCATGATAGTACAGGTATTTGATCTGGTTACATTGCTAATATTTGCAACTCGAAGCAGGAACTACGGATTGCGAAGATTGGCTAAGGACGAGGTGACGATGCGCGTTGGAAATGGTTCCAAAGTCGATGTGATCGCAATGGCACGCTACCTCTACATCTACCTTCGGATTAGTTTTAGACCTAAATAATTGTTATTTGGTGCCAGCGTTGAGCATGAACATTATATCTGGATCTTGTTTATTGTAGACGGTTATTCGCTTAAATCAGAGAATAATGGTTGTTCTATTTATATGAGTAATATCTTTTATGGTCATGCACCCTTGAAGAATGGTCTATTCTTGTTGAATCTCGACAGTAGTGATACACATATTCATAATGTTGAAGCCAAAAGATGCAGAGTTGATAATGATAGTGCAACTTATTTGTGGCACTGCCGTTTAGGTCATATCGGTGTAAAACGCATGAAGAAACTCCATACTGATGGGCTTCTGGAATCACTTGATTATGAATCACTTGATACTTGCGAACCATGCCTCATGGGCAAGATGACAAAAACGCCGTTCTCCGGAACTATGGAGCGTGCAACTGATTTGTTGGAAATCATACATACTGATGTTTGTGGTCCAATGAATGTTGAGGCCTTGTGGCGGGTATCGTTATTTTCTCACCTTCACAGATGATTTGAGCAGATATGGGTATATCTACTTAATGAAACACAAATCTGAAACATTTGAAAAGTTCAAAGAATTTCAGAGTGAAGTGAAAATCATCGTAACAAGAAAATAAAGTTTCTACGATCTGATCGTGGAGGAGAATATTTGAGTTCCGTGTTTTGTTTAAATTTGAAACAATGTGGAATTGTTTCACTTCTCACGACACCCGGAACACGACAGAGAAATGGTGTGTCCGAACGTCGTGTCGTGCTTTACTAGATATGGTGCGATCTATGATGTCGATTTCCGATTTACCGCTATCGCTTTTGGGGTTATGCTTTAGAGACGGCCGCATTCACGTTGAATAGGACACCGTCAAAATCCGTTGAGACGACACCTTATGAACTATGGTTTGGCAAGAAACCAAAGTTGTCGTTTCTTAAAGTTTGGGGCTGCGATGCTTATGTAAAGAAACTTCAACCGGATAAGCTCGAACCCAAATCGGAAAAATGTGTCTTCATAGGATACCCAAAGGAGACTGTTGGGTACACCTTCTATCACAGATCTGAAGGCAAGATTTTCGTTGCTAAATTCGGGTCCTTTCTAGAGAAGGAGTTTCTCTCGAAAGAAGTGAGTGGGAGGAAAGTAGAACTTGATAATCTGTATCCGCTCCCTTATTGGAAAGTAGATCATCACAAGAAATGGTTCTGTGACAACTACACCAATTAGTGAGGAAACTAATGGCGATGATCATGAAGTTTCAGATCAAGTTACTACTGAACCTCGTGGGTCAACCAGAGTAAAATACGCACCAGAGTGGTACGGTAATCCTATTCGGAAGTCATGTTACTTGACCATGGCGAACCTACAAACTATGAAGAAGCGATGGTGAGCCCAGATTCCATAAAATGGCTGGAAGCCATGAAATCTGAGATGGGATCCATGTATGAGAACAAAGTATGGACTTTGGTTGACTTGCTCGATGATCGGCAAGCCATTGAAAATAAATGGATCTTTAAGAAGAAGACCGACGCCGATGGTAATGTAACCGTCTACAAAGCTCGACTTGTTGCGAAAGGTTTTCGACAAGTTCAAGGGGTTGACTACGATGAGACTTTCTCACCCGTAGCGATGCTTAAGTCTGTCCGAATCATGTTAGCAATTGCCGCATTTTATGATTATGAAATTTGGCAAATGGATGTAAAAACCGCATTCTTGAATGGATTTCTAGAAGAAGAGTTGTATATGATGCAACCAGAAGGTTTTGTCGATCCAAAGGGTGCTAACAAAGTGTGCAAGCTCCAACGATCAATTTATGGTGTGGTGCAAGCATCTCGGAGTTGGAATAAACGATTTGATAGTGTGATCTAAGCTTATGGGTTTATTCAGACTTTTGGAGAAGCCTGTATTTACTAGAAAGTGAGTGGGAGCTCAGTAGCATTTACGATATTATATGTGGACGACATATTATTAATTGGAAATGATATAGAATTTCTGGATGGCATAAAAGGATACTTGAATAAAAGTTTTTCAATGAAAGACCTCGGTGAAGCTACTTACATATTGGGCATCAAGATCTATAGAGATAGATCAAGACGCTTAATTGGACTTTCACAAAGCACATACCTTGATAAAATTTTGAAAAAGTTCAAAATGGATCAAGCAAAGAAAGGTTTTTACTGTGTTGCAAGGTGTAAGATTGAGTAAGACTCAATGCCCGACCACAGCAGAAGATAGAGAGAAAATGAAAGATGTTCCTATGCTTCAGCCATAGGCTCTATCATGTATGCAATGTCTGTGTACCAGACTGACGTATGCTTAGCTATAAGCTTGGCAGGAAGGTACCAAAGTAATCCAGGAGTGGATCACTTGGACAGCGGTCAAGAACATCCTGAAATACGAAAAGGACTAAGGATATGTTTCTCGTATATGGAGGTGACAAAGAGCTAGTCGTAAATGGTTACGTCGACGCAAGCTTTGACAATCGATCCGACGATTCTAAGTCGCAAACCGGATACGTGTTTTTATTAAGCGGTGGAGCTGTCGGTTAGTGCAGTTCTAAACAAAGCGTCGTGGCGGGATCTACATGTGAAGCGGAGTACATAGCTGCTTCGGAAGCAGCAAATGAAGGAGTCTGGATGAAAGAGTTCATTTCCGATCGAGGTGTTATACCTAGTGCATCGGGACCGATGAAGATCTTCTGTGATAATACTGGTGCAATTGCCTTGGCAAAGGAATCCAGATTTCACAAGAGGACCAAGCACATCAAGAGACGCTTCAATTCCATTCGGGACCAAGTCCAAGTGGGAGACATAGAGATTTGCAAAATACATACGGATCTGAATGTTGCAGACCCGTTAACTAAGCCTCTTCCACGAGCAAAACATGATCAGCACCAAGACTCCATGGGTGTTAGGATCATTACTTTGTAATCTAGATTATTGACTCTAGTGCAAGTGGGAGACTGAAGGAAATATGCCCTAGAGGCAATAATAAAGTTATTATTTATTTCCTTATATCATGATAAATGTTTATTATTCATGCTAGAATTGTATTAACCGGAAACATAATACATGTGTGAATATATAGACAAACAGGTATGTCACTAGTATGCCTCTACTTGACTAGCTTGTTAATCAAAGATGGTTATGTTTCCTAACCATGAACAAGGAGTTGTTATTTGATTAACAAGGTCACATCATTAGTAGAATGATCTGATTGACATGACCCATTCCGTTAGCTTAACACTTGATCGCTTAGTATGTTAATGCTTTCTTCATGACCCATACATGTTCACGTAACTATGAGATTATGCAACTCCCGTTTACGGAGGAACACTTTGGGTGCTACCAAACGTCACAACGTGAATCGGGTGATTATAAAGGAGCACTACAGTGTCTCCAAAGGTACTTGTTTGGTTGGCGATTTCGAGATTAGGTTTTGTCACTCCGATTATGGGAGAGGTATCTCCGTGCCTTCTCGGTAATGCACATCACTTAAGCCTTGCAAGCATTACAACTAATGAGTTAGTTGTGAGATGATGTATTATGAAACGAGTAAAGAGACTTACCGGTAACGAGATTGAACTAGGTATTGGATACCGACGATCGAATCTCGGGTAAGTAACATACCGATGACAAAGGGAACAACGTATGTCGTTATGCGGTTTGACCGATAAAGATCTTCGTAGAATATGTAGGAACCAATATGGGCATCCAGGTTCCGCTATTGGTTATTGACCGAGAATGGTTCTAGGTCATGTCTACATAGTTCTCGAACCCGTAGGGTCCGCACGCTTAACGCTTCGATGGCGAGTTCATAATGAGTTTATAAGTATTGATGCACCGAAGGTTGTTCGGAGTCCCGGATGTGATCACGGACATGACGAGGAGTCTCGAAATGGTCGAGACATAAAGATTGATATATTGGAAGCCTATGTTTGGACTTGAATGGTTCCGAGTGAAAACAGGATGTTATGAACAGGGGGTTACTGGAACCCCGGGGTATATGGGCCCTCATGGGCCTTGAGGAAGAAGGAAAAGGGCCGGCCAGGTGGGCTGCGCGCCCCCCTCCCCCTTCCAGTCCGAATAGGACAAGGAGAGGGGGGGCGGCGCCCCTTCCCCCTTTTCCCCTCCCCAATCCTACTCCAACTAGGAGAAGGGGGGGGGAGTCCTACTCCCGGTGGGAGTAGGACTCCTCCTTGGTGCGCCTCCTATAGGGCCGGCCACCACCCCCATGTCTCCTTTATATAAGGGGGCAGGGGGCACCCCAAGACACACAAGTTGATCTACGGATATTTACTTAGCCGTGTGCGGTGCCCCTTCCACCATATTCCACTTCGGTCATATCATCGTAGAGCTTAGGCGAAGCCTGCGCCGGAGAAGTCATATCGTCATGGAGCTTAGGCGAAGCCCCTGCGTCGGTGGAGCATCATCATCGCCACCACGCCGTCGTCTTGTGGAACTCATCCCGACACTTTGCTGGATCGGAGTCCGGGATCGCCATCGAGCTGAACGTGTGCGTAACTCGGAGGTGCCAGACGTTCGGTGCTTGGATCGGTCGGATCGTGAAGACGCATTTACTACATCAACCGCGTTGTTATAACGCTTACGCTTTCGGTCTACGAGGGTACGTGGACGGACACTCTCCCCTCTCGTTGCTATGCCATCACCATGGTCTTGCGTGATCGTAGGAAAATTTTGAAATTACTGCGTTCCCCAACAATGATAACACGAACCAAATGACGAATCCGCCATGGTAACCTATCTTGTTGTTGGTCAAGGTGATCATGGATGTCCACGCGGGCCCACAAATATATAGGCTTGTCGCCGATAACCACGCGAGGGAGTGTATCGTTCGAAGGCAACCACTACATGCATATGTATGGAGGTGATGCGTGCATGCATGTTTGAATACACAACATTGATCTGGCGCATGTGTCAAAAATCGTACACTAGCTCCCCACACAGAGCGAGATCGGTTCATGATGGTGTCGTTGTACTAGCCACTTTGACTCGATGGGAGGGATTCATGCGTACACATGCATGTGTGTGTGCTCAAAGTGTATCATGCATGTCATACCAGAGCAAAAATAATAATCCCCTCCTAAGTCAAATTAACCTCTCTTGTTGTCAGGCAAAAGAAGTGATGGACCAAGCGGGCCCACAGATGGAAAGCATCGATATCATCGATAACAGCTTAAGTGGGTGCGAGAGGACAACCACCACCGCTTTGCATGTGGGCCAAACATATATATGTTGAATACCCAAAATGCACAACTTTGATGTGCCACATGCCTCAAAAACCGTAAACCATGCACCCACACAGAGCGAGGTTCATATCAAGCGTACTACATATGATGGTCCCCTTTCCCCCTCTTCACCAGATAGTATATGCTCCTGCTGTAATATATGTACAACCCAAAAGATTCCTCATCGATGGTGAAATTAATTAACCTCTCCTGATGTAGGTCAAAGTGATGCATGCATGCATGCATCGACGATGGCCTCGTGGGCCCATAGATGGAAGCGTCACACGTGAGTGTCCTAGCTAGGATATATATGCATCTGTCCCAAAAAGGTGTTGTGTGATGTTTGAATAACCAATTTCACAATTTTGATGTGGCACGTGCCTCGGTAACCAAAAAGTCCCGACATTGGGTGAGGTGTACTTGTTCACGGACGCATACGTATAGTATATATGCTAGTCCCCTCCCACCTCTTCGATGCATACTATATACCACCATAACACAAACAAAAAAGATTCTACCTTGCTTGTCAAATTAACCTCACTGCCGGCTGTTCGTCAAAGTGATGGACGACGACCTCGCGGGCCCACAGAAAGCGTCACACGCGAGTATCGAGTGTCGTGTAGGACAACCATCAACTGCATGTGGCCAAAACATTTATGTATGAAAGGGTTGTGTAATGTTTTAAATAACAATTTCATGACTCTGATGTGGCACCAGCCTACCTAACAAAATGGCCAACCCACACGGTGGCTCACAACTCGTAGTGTAATGCGAACCACCCGCCACCCCCAGACGCACACACCCACCCACACACCGTGAATCCACCGTAACTACGATGCATGTTAAATTAATTATCCCGTGGTGAACATACATGTTACCAAAGGAGGGACGTTTTAATTTAAAAAAATCACAGAGATCATTAAGACGTTTTAGTACATTGATTGATTGATTTTCTATGGGTATAATGTGCAAAAATCAAATTTGAGCTACATGCACACGTGACATTGCACCTAAATGGATTGCAAAAACACATGTGTCTCACTGGGTGCATGTTTACTCCCCGTGCAACAAATTTCAAACATTGAGAATCTTGATTTTTAAATTCTAGTACATCCAAAACTTATTTGAAGTTCATGGAACTTGTTGTGTTGTCATATGGACACCAATACAAAGTGGCATTGTACTTTTTTGTCAAATATGAGACCAGTTTTGATGTCATCTTTATCTAATTACAGACGGGAGATTATTAATAATTGGTCCCAAACGGATTATTTATTCGAACGGTGAGCGTTAGACCAACAATGGATACGTGCCATGCTTCGGTTAAGCAATAAAGCGGCAGAATTAATCATCCAAATAGAAAAACAATATATGTGCCGCCGCGCGACCTGTGTGGCGTTCAAGCAGGTGTGAGTTGATGAGACGCATGTGAGCAGTCTGCCGTGCAGGTAGACGGGGAGGCGTGCGTGCAGGTGTGTGAATTGACGGAGGCGTGCTCGCTGCGCAGTGTCACCGGGAGGCGTGCGAGTAGCTGTGTCAAACTTTGGTAGGCTTGCCCGAGTCCGGTCGCGAGCTCACGGGAGGCGAGCCATCGGTTTGACCGCCGCCCGCCTCTCTCCCACAACTCCCACTACTCCATATTTATGGTGCGCCCGAGCGGCCGCACCCCCCATCCTCGCTACACACACACAATCCTCTCTCTCCGCTTGCATCCGCGACGCCGCTCTCAGTCCTCAAAGCCGTCAGTGTATGAGGATGCTGCCGAAGCGCCCCATCGGAGGGAGTGTCGACGCCGGGGCTGCTAAAGCACCAGAGCACGGCATGGAGATGGAGACAGAGGTTGCCGTCACCGCCGGCGAGTTATCGCTGCACCCTGACGTCGTCGAGCTTCCACAGCCGGAGGCGGAGTTCCACACCGTCCGACGACCACTCCGGTGACGACTCCGACGACCACTCCGGCGATGACTCCGACGACGACGGACAGCTGGTTAGTCATCTATACCCATTTATGTGTCAAATAGATCATATGGTTTCTCTGGTTACTCCCACCTCGCCCTTTTTGGAATAGAAATCCTGTGGTTATGTTCTCCCAATCCATGAAATCTGAGTAAGTTTCATTAGATCAGTGTAGTGTGTTGATTGTTTGAATGGTACAGGTGATAAGTGATTAGTTGTTTCAACTATGCAAATGATTTCTGCTAGTAATCCGACTAGGGTTAGTGTTTGTGCAAATAATTCCTAGCCAGGACTTGAAAATTGATTTTGAATGACCTACCTATGTTTGTGCCATTATTTTCTTCAAGATTGGTCTGTACATAGACGATTGTGCTTAGAAATTGAACCACAATCTCTGGATATGTATAAATAAATAGCCATAGACTCCTAATCCTACTTCATGGCATGTAATCAGTGATTTGATGCCAAATTTGTTTTACTATTTGTATAGGTGCTGTCTGACGATGTGGACAGCGAGGATGAAGATGCCCAGAGGAGGTACGATAGGCGAATCCTGAGGGAGCTTTATGCGGGAATGCATAACAGGCATATTAGGACTTGGAACGATGGCTATGGATGCCCATTTTGCAACCACAAGATTCATGATGCATATCTAAGTGTTCTAGCGCATGCAAGAGGACAGGCCGTTTTCTGCTTCAAGCAGAAGTATTCTCGCAGGGTGGCGCATGGCGCGCACGCCGAGTACCTGGAGAAGCTTCAGGATCATGCCGGCCGCATGTGAGATGAGATGTGGGATGGATCGAACTATGTACGCTTGAGTATGCTTAATGACGGTTGAACTATGTACTTATGGTTGAACTATGCTTATGTACGTGTACGCATATTATCTATGTCTGGGTATGTTAAATATTTCGCCAAATTTTGGTAAAAATTACAACGGGGGACCAATAAACTAGGACGAAGGTAGTACGTCAATCACACACGGTTCCAAAAATTGGAACCGTGTGCAATGACTTTCATTTTGCCTGCTACGTCAATCACACACGGTTCACTCTAGCAAACCGTCGCCCCCAAAATTCTCTGTGGGACAGAAAACCCTCATCACCCAATTCAGAAAAGGAAAAAAGAAAACACTCACCATCCCCATGTCACAAACACCCTCACCCCGCCCGCCACCCCCTCAGACCCTCCGGTACATTCCCAATTCACACCTGCACAAGCTCCTCCGCGTCTATGCCATGGCACCTCCTATCACGGTGGCAAAGCCCACCGCATTTCGCCACTTCGGCTTGCCGCCGCCTATCACCATTGACTTTCTCAACTCTGCTCACGGTCGACCCAACTCCGCTCGGTTGGGGAATCTGCCGTACTGAGGGTTCTTTCTCATGGATGACAAGGTAACTAATTTAACGAGATATTATCCCATCTCTTATCATAGTTCATCTACCTCCTTTAATCACCCGACGGAAATCGCCGTGAATTCATTTTTATTCGAGATGATTTGAGGGTTTTACAGTGCGCCGACACTTCAGGACTTGGCGACCGCCGCCAGAGATTCCATCTCATCGTACCAGATAACTTGAGGATGTGCGCGGTATGTTCAATCTCACCCTAAATTGGTTGGCATGGCCTACTTTCATGAACATATTCTAAATATTGCTACATTTGGGTAAAAGGTGCCACATGCACCATATACATCAAAGGGGATTTCCCCCCTCTTCTTTCTATATTAGGCAAATTAATGATGTATTGTTCTTTCGATTACTCTCATATTACCATGACATCATGTTTACCCTATGTGTTAAATTATAGACTTTTGTCCTTCGATTTCAACTACTGTACAGTTCTTTCAATTTGGGCCCATATTTGCATGTTACCATATTTTCTTTAACAATCATACCATTTTCTGTAGGACATCCCTCGCTATGCAACAGATTATGTAGTGCACAATTTTTCCCTTTACATACATCAAGGGTCCATGAATGTCATACTGCACACAAACCATGGATTTACAATTGTTGCTACTATAAGACTTGATGAACGTGGTGACTCCTATTTTGCTTGGCTTTTGGAATGAAATTGCAAAGTTTTATGTACTGAAAGCTCGCACTAAAATTGCACTGCACATTGAAGGGCCTAGTCATGAGATATATGATACCTTCCCCGACAAAATCATCCCTCCAGACTTTGTTCGAAGTAAGCTTTCTTTTCAACTATCTGCATATGTTGACTTACCCATCAATGTCAAATGATTTGTGTAGTATTTAAGCAACCAATTGTTATTCTCTTTTCTTACTATATCCCTACCTTATAACTTATAGTTACCAATACACTTTTCTATTGCCCTATTTTAACTAAATATTCACTGTACTCCCATTTCTATCAAAAAGCGCTGCTGTTAAGGAGACTCCCGAGGTGGAGAACGAGGCTGCCAACAAGCGGAGGCGGGGCGATCTAGAACCGCAAGTGACTCCAGTAGGCCTAGACTTCATCAGCAGCCTCCCCGATGATATGTTGAGAGTCATCATCTCCCTCCTCCCAATCAAATATGGGGTGCGCTCCTTTCCCGGTGGTGGCGCCCCCTATGGAACTCCAGCCCTCTCGACCTCATTGACACCCACGAGCTCTGCCATGGCTATCGCAAAATCTTGGATGCGTTCTCCAAGATCCTTGGTAGTCACCTTGGCCCAACCAAATGCCTTAGAATGGGCATGTTTCGTTCCAACGGCAAGGACCGAGCCAAGCTTGACGACTGGTTCCGATCCCCCGCCCTAGATCAGCTCGAGGAGCTCACTTTTGATGATGGGCATAAGCGGCCGCTGTCAACGTCCGCACTCCGCCTTGCGCCCACACTACACATCGCCAAGTTCAGGAACTGCCATTTCCCTCCCCTTAACGACGCGCCCGCTCTTATTCTACCATGACTGAAGCACCTCGAGCTCATCGCCGTCTGCCTCTCAAAGGGTGACATGGAGCGCCTGCTCCGTGGCTGTACTGCACTCGAGTACCTTCGTCTTCAAGCGATCAATGGGTTGAGTACCTTCCACATCACCTCCATGACTCTCCGGAATTTATGTGTGTTGTTGGTGCGGCAAGAAGACATCACAAAAGGTGGACCACGGTATGGTCATCCAGGACACATCTGCACTTGAGAGATTACTTGTAGTTGATCAAGAAGGTCCAACAAGAATCAATGTCATTTCTGCTTGAAATTGGCGGTGGTGGGCTACTCGTCTGACAAATACTCCGAACTTGTTATCAGATCCACACCCATTCAGGTACAACAGCCGTCTTCTACCTCTCCTTCTACAAATTAACATTATTTCTAATTTTGAAGATGTTTGTTTGTCTGTCATTCAGAAAATGACTCCGACAAACTTGACCCTGAAACTGTGCACAGTGAAGGTCTTGGCACTAGAATCTATTGGGCCCGACCTGGAGCAAGTTGTCAGTTTCCTGAGATGCTTTCCGTGCCTGGAGAAGCTATATATCGAGGTGATGTTCCTTTCCTGTTAAATGTTAACCATAAGGGAGTTCAATTTGTGATACCTTTTTCCATGTTTACAATGACAATGTAATTCGATTTCTGAAGGTTCTTTTGGAGGATTTCAGTACATACAAGCCGCCCCCCCATATTGGTTGCTTGATCCTTATGGTTACAATCAATAAGCATTTCTCCTTTCGATTCATCTGTACTAGTTTTCTTAGGGAACTTTTCATCCACTCCAACCTCTTGTGAAGAAGGCTACATTTTTCTAGAATGTAATCAAATGCCCATGTTAATCATGTCAGATCGAAGATGGCATGTTAGTGCATTTTACAAATCCTACAAACCAAATAGCTAGGCCTGTAGTAATGTTCAAAACTGCATGTAGGCACTAACACGTTCTCTTCTTTTGCAGATAAGATTAGGCCTAGTGGTGGATAATGTGATACAATATGACAATCACGTCGAATGCCTAGATCTGCATATCTCAGAAATTACTTTTAACTCCTACCGAGGGACCTTACCGGAGATTATAGTCGCCAGGTATTTGTTCTCAGAGTAAGGGTGCTGAAGGAAATGAGGTTTGCCCTACATTTATTTCACAAAAATGAATGGTACATTGATCAGCGCGACCTTGGCATAATGGAGTAGGCTCCAAAAATGCTGGATTTCATTTTGGAACTTCAGATGACAGAGTAATCGGAAGTCATCGGGTCAACCCCATACATGACTTATCAGTGGTTGACCCCTTTGCAAAAATTGTGAGGTTTCGATGCCAGACTTAGAAGCGGTGATATTAGTTTGAACCTCTCTGATATCCATGTTCAGCGCATCAACATGACGTTCTGGTGATGAGCTGAATTTCATTTCTAATATCAGTTTGAACCTTGTAATCTTCGAATTTGAGCCATATAACTCTGGAATTTGAACCTTGTAACATTTCGAGTTTTTGTGGTACAATCATTGAAATGGCATCGTATGAGAATCATATATTGCTAGCACAATTTTGACCTTAATATGCAATGGTCTTAGATTTTATTAACCATTCTTGAATTAGTTTACCTTGTCGATCTCAGAGCGCACAATTTGTATAGCTAACTCGACTGCGATCTTCGATAATATTGCACACAGTTGGTTTCTTCCACCTTGTGCACTGTAGAGCGCAGAATTAATTATCGCACTCGAGTGTCCATCATCACCCTTCTGTGTAACTTTGACCTCATCACCCAAGGGTAAACTTATGACCGAAGTCATTCCACACACTTCATTTTTACAAAGCTTTTTGCCAATAAACGTCCATGATTTGTCCCTCTTCTAGCCGGCGTGTGGCCAAACTAGCCGGGCGGGAAGCTTGCGCAGTAAACAACGCGGTAGCAAGGGAACAGGCTCTTCGAGCCCACGCCTGGGGTGCGGTGTTGTCAAGCGTGCACTGGATTCTGGAATCCTCCGCTATGAACGCCCTGACAAGACGTGACGATTACAGGCCGGCCGGCCCCCATTTATTACAGCGGCCATTTACCCTACCCTTTGTGTCTCTTCAACCTTTCGATCGTGACCCACCATTGCAAGAAGCATACCCACCACGAGAAATTCTTAGAGGGTATCCTGCGTGGCTCCAATGGCGCTCCGAGCGGCTACCGACGACGAGCAGCAGTTCACCATGTGTGCCATGGTGGACTCCCACAGAAGGTTCATGGACCTCTCGGTGGTGTACACCAACGACCCGGTATGGGCGGAGCACTCCATCCACATCATGGAGCTGTTGCTTGCTGAGGAGAAGTACAAGGTGGACTGTTTTTGCGTACTATTGGTGCCGTGATTGATATGAAAGAAGGCATTAAATTTCAATCACGAGGGCATCTTATGGGTCTAGGAATAAAGATGACAACACTTAGATCTTTGCATTATGCCTAGCTAGGGGCATAAAATGATAACGCTTGTTCGGAGGCAACCCAATGAATAAAATTTATTTTTGTATTTTTCTTTCTGTTCTTGAGTGTTTGCACAATTATGTGCCCATGGATCCTATTATGATTGTGTTTTTCATGTTTTAATTAGTATTTGTGCCAAGCAAAGCCTTTGGGATCATGTTGGGTGATAATTGCTTTGGTCTTGTTGGAAAACAGAAACTTTTGCGTCCAATAAAATAATTTTTGAAAATCACAGAAATGATGAATGTCGTGGGAAACCACAGCCACCTATGGGACCAGGAGGTCCCTTGCTTCTTCGGCGGGGGGACGACGTGTTGCACAAAGAGCATACGAGCGTGGGGCAGCGTGAAGGAGATCAACCAGGTAGTTTACCCAGGTTCAGGCCACCGTGAGGCGTAAAACCCTACTCCTACTTTGGTGGATTGATGGTGGAAAAGGTGGTGGCAAGCGTAGTACACCTTCCCGGCAGGGGTTGCCTTGGGGCAGCAGTGACTACGCGCGTATGGGGGTGTGAGTTATCCAACCTTCAAACCCTTTCTAGAGTTGCCATGGGCCTCCTTTTATAGATCAAGGGGTAACCACAATGGCAAAGTAGTCATTACCCACTGATATGAGAGCAAACAGTGCTATCATACCTAACTGCGGGCTGACAGGGCGCATTAAATGCACCGCTTAACGTCACTTTGCTGCTTGCCCTGCAAGGCTTGCCGGGCTATCTCGAAAGCTCCACGCCTGTTCTCTTCACACGTCGCAGGACGGGTGTCATCCGTGGGTTACTCATGTGGGAAATGGCTGCCATGTGGTAAATGGCTGCCACTTAATCACCTTGCGGCTCGCGCACTGATCGACAACGTGGGTCATGGTGGAGTGGTTGGTGAGGTGGTTTTTCCTCCATGAGCCCCGGCAGGCCTTGCCGGGTGTCTTGGTTGTCTGATTCTGGAGGTGGCCTTGCCCCTTGCCGGGCTTACCTGCCCGGCAAGGGAGGCTCTTCTTCTTGGCGATATCCTACTTCCTTGGCTCATCCTTGGTCCCTCTGATCTGCATGTTGATCCTTCAAGTTTCTTGGGTCCTTGTACTCTGACTTGGGCTGGTGCTTCGATCTTGTTCTCGTGCCTGTGCACAGTCTGGGCAACAGACCCAGGGTTTGTTGCACCGACAGAAGCCCTCGGCCTGCCCGAGCAACGTTCTTGGCGTCGTCGGGGTAGGGCCTAATAAGTGCACATGCAAAGGTTGTTGAAGAGGCTGGTTTCTTGAAGTCTTCTTCATTTCTTCATTAGCCTTGATTCCGGGCCAGTTTCCGGTTTCTCCGCGCGCCGTGTAAAGCCAATAGTGGTGGGTGATACGTCTCCAACGTATCTATAATTTTTTATTGTTCCATACTGTTATATTATCAATCTTGGATGTTTTATAATCATTTTGTAGTCACTTTATATCATTTTTTGGTACTAACCTATTGACATAGTGCCAAGTGCCAGTTGATGTTTTCTGCATGTTTTTTACATCGCAGGAAATCAATACCAAACGGAGTCCAAATGCAACGAAACTTCACGGAGATTTTTTATGGACCAGAAGACACCTAATGGGCCAAGGCTGTGCCTGGGGTGCTCCGAGGAGAGCACAACCCACCAGGGCGCGCCATGAGGCCCAGGCGCGCCCTGGTGGGTCGTGCCCACCTCGGGTGCCCCCCGTACCGCCTCTTTGCTCTATAAATACCCCAATATTCCAAAAACCCTATAAGAGTCGTAGAAAATCAAATCCATCCACCGTATACTCCAGAACCACCAGATCCAATCTAGACACCATCTAGGATGGGGTTCACCACCTCCATTGGTGCCTCTCCGATGATGTGTGAGTAGTTCTTTGTAGACCTTCGGGTTCATAGTTAGTAGCTCGATGGCTTCCGCTCTCTCGTTTTATTCTCAATACAATGGTCTCTTGGATATCCATATGATGTAACTCTTTTTGCGGTGTGTTTGTTGGGATCAGATGAACTTTGAGTTTATGGTCAGATCTATCTTTTTATATCCATGAAAGTATTTGAGTTTCTTTGATCTCTTTTATGCGTGATTTCTTATAGCCTCGTATTTCTTCTCCAATATTTGGGTTTTGTTTGGCAAATTTGATCTATTTATCTTGCAATGGGAAGAGGTGCTTTGTAGTGGGTTCGATCTTCTGATTGCTTGATCCCGATGTGAGAAGGGGAACCGACACGTATGTATCGTTGTTACTAAGGATACAATGATGGGGTCTATCTCTACATAGATAGATCTTATCTACATCATGTCATCGTTCTTATTGCATTACTCCGTTTCTCCATGAACTTAATACACTAGATGCATGCTGGATAGTGGTCGATGTGAGGAGTAATAGTAGTAGATGCAGGCAGGTTCGGTCTACTAATCTTGGATGTGATGCCTATGTAATGATCACTGCCTGGATATCGTCATGATTATTTGAAGTTCTATCAATTTCCCAACAGTAATTTGTTTACCCAGCATTTGCTATTTTTCTCGAGAGAAGCCACTAGTGAAACCTACGGCCCCCGGGTCTCTTTCTCATATTATTTGCCTTTGCGATCTATTTTTATTTGCATTTATTTTCAGATCTATTAAACTAAAAATACAAATATACCTTGCTATGTTTTATTATTATTTATTTTATTTGGTGTTCGATCTATCAATCTACTACAATTTTATCTCATGTCCGTTTATCTTGAGGCGCCGCTACCCGAAAGGGATTGACAACCCCTTTTACACGTCGGGTTGCGAGTAGTTGTTATTTGTGTGCAGGTGTTGTTTATGTTGTGTTGCTTGGTTCTCCTACTGGTTCGATAACCTTGATCTCATAACTGAGGGAGATACCTACCGCCGTTGTGCTGCATCATCTCTTCCTCTTTAGGTAAATATCGACGTAGCTTCAAGCCGCATCAAAAGAATTTCTGGCGTCGTTGCCGGGGAGGATCTTCAACATATACCAGGTTCCTAATCACAAATCTCATCTCCTCGCAATTTACTTTATTTGCCATTTGCCTCTCACTTTCCTCTCGCACACTTCACAAAAATTTGCCGTTTTATTCGCCCCTCTTTTTCGTTCGCCGTTTTCTTGCCGGATTTTTTTTGAGTGCAATATTGTTGTGTAGTCATCATGACTAAAGAGAACATCAAGTTATGTGATTTCTCAGATACCAACAACAATGATTTTATCGGCACTCCGATTGCTCCTCCCGCCACTAGTGCGGAGTCTTGTGATATTAATACTGCTTTGTTGAATCTTGTTATGAAAGATCAATTTTCCGATACTCCTAATGAGGATGCCGCGTCCCATCTTAATACCTTCGTGGAATTATGCGATATGAAAAATAAAAAAGATATGGACAATGATGTTGTGAAGATGAAATTATTTCTGTTTTCTTTGCATGATTCTACAAAAATTTGGTTCTCTTCTTTGCCTCGCAATAGTATCAATTCTTGGAATAAGTGCAAAGATGCACTACGAAAAAATACACTTCTGTGATGATACGTGTTTGTCACAGTAGGTCACGATTTTTTTCATGCATGTACATCCATGACAATTTTATGACAGAATCAAGATAGTCATACCTATGTTGTCGTAGAAGTGTTCCATGACATTACCAAAATTATCATCACGGAAGTGTCCACTTCCATGACGATAAATCACGCATCACAGAAGTGCTTTCGTCAAGGGTGACCGACATGTGGCATCCACCATAACGGAACACCGTTAAGCAACCGGGTCCGGTTTTGGATCCGATAACCCGCTAACAGCCCCGACCAATGGGGATTTTCCACGTGTAAAATCATCATTGGCTGGAGGAAACACGTGTCGGCTCACCGTTGGGACAGATGTCATCTACTCATTGGACTGAAGGCGCCTATGATACGTTGACATGTGGCATGGCCGAACAGAGGCCCATTCCTGTGAAAAGTTAGGCCCGTTTGACTTGGTCAAATGGTGGCGGGCCGGCCCATGGAAAGCCTGTTAACGGCCTGTTCGGATATAGCCCATTTACAGCCCGCTAACTCAGGGCCCGTTATGACCTATCCAAATTAGGCCCAGTAGCGTCATCTGGGCCGTCCAATATGATTCCAGCCCGTTTTAAGTTCTGGCCCATGTATGGCCCATGACGTCTTTCGGCCCATATGAGGCCCTTTGTAACTCTTGGCCCATTAACGACCCGTGGTGAAACTGGCCCATAATGAACAGTGTATCACTTTATACCGTTAACGGCCCATTAATCCATTGGGCCATTTGCAGCCTATGTTATCTTTCGGCCTTCTCAGAGCCCATTTATTCTTGGGCTCATTTCCAGCATTCGGTTACTTACGGCCCGTTACTGCCATTTTCTGCTTGTGGGCCAAATTCAGCCCGTGGTTACAGTCGGCCCGTTTGTGGCCCGTTAATACGTTGGGCCGTTTTCATATCGTCATAAAATATGGCCTATTAACAACGGCCCGTTATGGTCGGCCCATGAACGGGCGAATCCAACTCTAGCCCGTTTACGGCCATAATGCACTCTGTTTTTGGCCCATGTTTGGCCAATCGATATACGACCCGTCTAAGGCCCATTGATGATACGGCTCGTAGAAGGTCCATTGTTTCTACGGCCCGTAGAAGGCCCATTGTTTCTACGAACCGTAGAAGGCTGTAACATCCCAAAATTCTAAATTTTGGAATGTTATAATAATTAAAATATACGATTGTTTGATTGATTGTTGAGTGATTGATTGAGTGAAATTGATTGGAATTTTACAACTTTCGAAGCTTTGAATGAGAGGGAATAAAAGGACTTTCCAAAAAAATGTTTCCATTTGAAAATATTTGAATTTGGAAATATTTCAACTTCATGCCACTCAATGATCCTCATGATTTCTTCAATGAAAGAGGGTGGGAAGTAAAGAAATATTTCATTTGAATTTGTCATTTAAATTTTTTTTAACTCAAAGTGGAATTTGAATTTTATTCAAAAAAAACTTATCTGACAAAGAACACTTGAAACAAAAGTGTTGAGAGGGAGTAACAGGACACCCCAAAAATGTTGGAATGTTTTTTTCATAGAGTTTTGAAAGTCATTTGGATTTTTGTTTGAATTTAAAAAAATGATTTTTTCAAAAAGTATTTTATTTGCACGTGGAAAATATCCCATTAAATTGGGCTTATTTTTTTGATCGTTTTGATATATAATACTCCTATATTTTATTTTTATTTTTATTTTTAAAATGATTTTTATTCACGGATTCTTTTTAAAAAGGAACGGTATTTTTGTTTTGGGCCAAATCCGGCCCAATCGCGCCAGATCATCTCCTTCCTCACGAACAGGATTTTGTTCCGGAGCACAGCCGCGCCGGCCATCGCCGGATATCGCGGGATTCGCGAAATCCCTTGCCCCCTCCTCCAAACAGACCTTCCCCCTCTATAAATGGCGACGTCCCGAACCCATTCCCGCCCCTAGAACCGCCTCTCCTCGCCCAACACTACCGCGCCACCTCGCCGGAGTTCGCCGGACCACCGCCGCCATTGCCACCCCGCCCCACCACCTCCGGCCCTCCCTGCCACCCTCCGCCGCCACAAGACGCTCCGCCCCTCTCCACCCCGCTCCGCTGCCCCCGCCCGTCCCCTCGCCTCGCCCGGAGGACCACCGGAGCCACGCCACGAGCCCTCGCGGGGCGATTCTGATAACCCCGACCAGCTTTTTTTTTCTCGTTCTGTTTTTAAAACAGAATAATTTCAATCTTGTAAAATCCGCAGTTAATTATCTACGAGGTATTTTTGAGTGATTCCAAATGCCTTGGATCAAAAATTTTATGAAGTTTCTGTTAGTTCAATTGTATTTCATATTTTAGGAGTTTAAATTTGTATTTGTATGAATTTTCTCAAATCACTAGATTTGAGCTATTTTGAGTTAGGAATATTATTTTTGACCGATTCTTTTTGCTAATGGTTAATTATTAGACTAGCTACGCAGTAGTGTTTAGTTTCTATGTTAGTGAGTTAGTTATATTAGCTTTTTATTGTAAAAAGTATTCTTTACTCTGTTTTTAGTACTGTTTGTAGTTTAATTATTATTAATTAGTTTTAAATAGTTTCTTTTGCTAGTTTTCGCTAGTGTGTCATATATTCTATTGTTTAACAGTAGGTAATTTCTAGGATTTATTAGACTTAGTATTCTTGAGGTTCTAGGTGTTGTTTGTTGTATGACTAGTTTCTAGCAATAGAAATAGTGTTAGCGGTTCTAGGTACTATTAGAATTTTATTATAGGAAAAATACTTTATGTTACTTAGTGAATAATTATTTTTACCTTGTGTTAAGTTTTTTTTTGTTTTAGGATTTTTACTTGTTGTTAAGTAGAGTTGTTGTGGTCTAGATTAGCCCTATAGGTTTATTTGAGTGATTTGGATTTTTATTTGGTTTTTTTACCTTCGATCCTATTTCTATTTCGTTGTTATTTTGAGTGTTAGTATTGCTTGATATAATGATTGCTTATGTGAATGCTATGTTTGACTTGTATAGATTTTCTTCGGAGAGTGACGAATAGTTCTATCAAATTTTGTGAGAGCGTTGTTATCTTCTTAAACGTACCAGGCAAGTTCACTTTGACCATGTTTTTCATACCTATGTTTTTATTGCAGCTAGTGTCATCTTTGCAACAATCCCTCCAGTAGTGATATTTAATCCTTGTAGTTGACTAGTATGCATGAGGTAGGAACCCATCACCCTATTACCAAGCCCGGGACGTTATTTATTTTAACGCTACTCTATAGTAGACGAGGTTTGGTATGAGTGCACGAGAGTGGTGTGAAGAAGGAGGACTCTGCGTCAATGATGACAACTCCATGATGGCATCTGCAATGCCTGCATCTTCAAGGCCTCAAGACTTCAAGACTCGAGACAAGAACTCAATACACACTACTGGGTGAAGGACGGTTGACGGGCACCCTGGAGCAACCAGTGGATGGCCGGGATGCATGGAGAAGCGCCATGACATCTTGCGGAAAGCTTCACCCAGGCTCAAAGAGACGGAAGAATACTTCATGACTGGAAGCTTACCTGTGCAACCGCAAGTCACTATGGGCTCTGGCTTGGTTGACCTTAGTTGTGGCTCTGGCTGGGACGGTGCTAGAAGATGTAGAACTACGGTAGGATTGGATGAGCACCGGACAGTGGTCAGGGGAACTCTTCGGAAGACCATGTTTCGGTCATCTTGTTCTCAAACACCCTGAAGTGCGAGAACGTAAAGAGAGGGATCGAATCTTGCGGGTAAAGTGTACAAACCTCTGCAGAGGGTTAAAACCTAATCGATTAGCCATGTCCCCGGTTACGGACAATTTGAGCACCTGGACTTGGATCTATCTCGGAACTCTCAACACCGGATTGATAACTTAATTGTGCGCAACTTATGATGATTTTGGGCTATGAGACATCGGTTGGCAGAACCATGTCATGACAGAAAACTCCATAGTACAGACTTCATTTATTCCTTTGATGCAGGGAAAATAAATCATCTTTTACGCAAACAAAACTCAAACACAGAGCCACAAAGCCATATTGCATATAGTATAGTTTTATCATCTGTTTTCTCATGTTGTGATCTTGCCGGTACATTCAATGTACTGACCTACACGGCTGCAACGTATCATGTTGCGTATACTTTCTTCCGACGAGTAAAATGCAGTGCAGGGTTATGGTCTACACTCAACCTGCCGATGACGTTGATGGGACTCCACACCCGACTATTTGTTTCCGCTGTAACTTATGAGGTATATAACAGTTTTACGTTATTTATACATGTGATTGCACTTTGATATATACATTGATGTACTGTGTGTGCCAAAGACATCGATCGAGGATGGCATGTAAAACACAGAGGCTTGACCGTCTGAGGTCGGGTCACTACAGATATGGTATCAGAGCACATGTTGACTATAGGACGTGACCCTAGAAATCGGAAAGCCCCTAGGACAGGATATCTCTAAAACTTTGTTTTCAAAAAGACCCTTATTTCACATCTTTTCTGATTTTATCAAATAGTCCCTCTTACCACAAATAGTTAGAATATACCCCTTTTCCGTTTTGATCACACGACAAATCAACTAAAGCCACTCCAAGAAGGACAAGATATCGGATAACTGATGGACTCCTAAGAGTAAAGAGGATTTCCCCATGCATTAGAAGAGTTGAAGCTACAACAGTTGAAGACTCTGAAGACTTGAAAAATCTGAAGAATTATTTGACCTTTAGAAGATCTGTGGCGCCCCCGATTCAATCGTACACTAATCATACACGCAAACATGTACGATCAAGATCAGGGACTCACGGGAAGATATCACAACACAACTCTAAAAATAAAATAAGTCATACAAGCATCATAATACAAGCCAAGGGCCTCGAGGGCTCGAATACAAGTGCTCGATCATAGACGAGTCAGCAGAAGCAACAATATCTCGCATGAGACATAAGTTAAACAAGTTTGCCTTAAGAAGGCTAGCACAAACTGGGATACAGATCGAAAGAGGCGCAGGCCTCCTACCTGGGATCCTCCTAACTACTCCTGGTCGTCGTCAGCGGCCTGCACGTAGTAGTACGCACCTCCAGTGAAGTAGAAGTCGTCGTTGAAGGTGGCGGCTGGCTCCTGGGCTCCATCGTCTGGTCGCAGCAATCGGGTAAAGAAAGGGGGAAAAGGGGGAACAAGGCAACCGTGAGTACTCATCCAAAGTACTCGCAAGCAAGGAGCTACACTACATATGCATGGGTATATGTGTAAAGGGCCATATCAGTGGATTGAACTGCAGAATGCCATAATAAGGGGGGATAGCTAGTCTTATCGAAGACTACGCTTCTGGGAGCCTCCGTCTTGCAGCATGTAGAAGACAGTAGACTGAAGTCCCCCAAGTAGCATCGCATAGCATAATCCTACCCGGCGATCCCCCCTCGTTGCCCTGTTAGAGAGCGATCACCGGGTTATATCTGGCACTTGGAAGGGTGTGTTTTATTAAGTATCCGGTTCTAGTTGTCATAAGGTCAAGGTACAACTCCAAGTCGTCACATATCAAGATCACGGCTATTCGAATAGATTAACTTCCTGCAGGGTGCACCACATAACCCAACACGCTTGATCCCATTTGGCGGACACACTTTCACAGGTCATGCCCGGCCTCGGAAGATCAACACGCCGCAGCCCAGCCTAGGCTAACAGAGAGGTCAAGACGCCGGTCTAAACCTAAGCGCACAAGTGGGTCCGGGCCCATCGCCTCTTAGCACAGCCTGCATGTTGCGACGCTGTCAAGCAAGAGCTAGCCTAGCAGGCTGCTCCAGTCCAATCCGCGTACGCCCACTCGGGCCGGCCGACGTAACGAAGGCTTCGGCTGATACCACGACGTCGAGTGCCCATAATTGTTCCCGCGTAGCTTGTTAGTGCGTATAGACCAAATGGCCAGACTCAGATCAAATACCAAGATCTCGTTAAGCATGTTAAGTATCCGCGAACACCGACCAGGGCCAGGCCCACCTCTCTCCTAGGTGGTCTCAACCTGCCCTGTCGCTCCGCCATAAAGTAACGATCGGGGCCGTCGGGATCCTGTGCCCACCTCTACCGGGATGGAGCCACCGCCCCTTCAGCCCCCATCTCCGAACAGTATCATAAGTAATGTAACGGTATAAAGTATATTGTGTATGCCCGTGATCACCTCCCGAGTGATCACGGCCCAGTAGTATAGCATGGCAGACGGACAAGAGTATAGGGCCACTGATGGAACACTAGCATCCTATACTAAGCAGTAGGATAGCAGGTAAGGGTAACAACTGTAGCAACAATGACAGGCTATGCAGCAGAATAGGATTAACCGAAAGCAATAACATGCTACAGTACTCTAATGCAAGCAGTATAGAGAAGGAGTAAGCGATATCTGGTGATCAAGGGGGGGGGGGGTTGCCTGATTGCTCTGGCAAGAAGGAGGGGTCATCAACACCGTAGTCGTACTGGGTAGCAGCGGCGTCGGTCTCGGTGTCTAGCGAGAGAAGAGGGGGAAGAAACAATAAATACAATGCAAACAAATGCATGACGATGCATGACATGACAAAGCGAGATGCTAGGGGTGCCCAATCGTGGTAGTAGGTGATACCGACGAAGGGGGGGGGGGACATCCGGGAAAGGATTCCCGGTGTTTCGCGTTTTCGGACAGATGAACCGGATGGGGAAAGTTGCGAGTTCGATAGGTTAGGGATGTGTGGCGGACGAACGGGCTGCGTATCCAGATTCGTCTCGTCGTTCTGAGCAACTTTCATGTTGAAAATAATTTAATCCGAGTTATGGATTAAAATATATGATTTTCTAAAGATTTACTAATTTCTGGAATTTAATTAATCATTTAATTTAATTCGAAATTGGATTAATGACATCAGCATGATGTCATGTTGACATCAGCAGTCAACGGGGATTGACTAAGTCAAACTGACATGTGGGCCCAGTGGGACCCACCTGTCATACACTGTTTAGTTAATTAGGGTTAGGTTAACTAATTACTGCTTAGTTAGACTAACAGGTCAATTTAGACTAATTAAGTAGGATTAATTAACTTAATTAATTTAGTTAATTAATTAATTAATTTAATAATAATTATTATTATTAATTTTTTTAATAAAACGTTCTAGGGTGGGGCCTGCTTGTCATAGGGCCAATGGCCTTAGCGGGCATGGGAGCTAACGGGCGCTGGGCGTAGGGCGCCGCCCGAATGTAGGGGCGCCGATGTGCGGGAGGCCGCCGTGGGCGACGGCCGGTGGCAGCGTCAGGAGGCGGAGCCAGGAGGGCCACTAGGCGACGTCGTGGCCTCTCGGGGCACTGGCAGCGGCAGAGAGGCCGGTCTTGATGCGCGGCACGGTGCGAGGCACCGCGGCAGTGGGAGTGGGGCGGGGCGGCGGTCTGGCCAGCAGGCGACGATGGCGCGGACGGCCAGCGCGCAGTGGAGGTCAAGGCGCGGCTTAGTCGGTAGCGTGGGTGATAGCCTGACGGGCGCAGGAGCATAGACGGGCGGATGGCGACGGAGAGTACGCAGGACGAGGAGAGAGGAGGCCGGGCCTCACCGCTGGTCTCAGAGGGCACGGGCGTGGGGTCGAGGAGGAGGCGGAGACGAGCGACGCAGGGGAGGAGATCCGGCGAGGAAGCAGTCCGGCGAGGTCTTCGGGTGGCGGCGAAGTCGAGATCCGGCGAGGGAGTCCGAGGAACGGCGGGGTCCAGGTGGGACGAGGCGGCGATGGTGCTGGCGTCGGTGGGGAGGACGGCAGCGGCGCACGATCGAGGTTGGGCCCCTCCCCGATCCAGATGGGATCGAGCGGAGCGGGGGAGAGGGAGAGGGGGAGAGGGAGAGGCGAGCGAGTGGGGGGAGTCGGGGTGCTGGGTGTCAGCTAGGGTTTGGGCAGGGGGTGTATAGGGGGTGGGGTGGGCCGGTTGGGTCGGCTGGCTGGGCCTTGGCGCAGTTGGCCAGGGGGAGGGGGGTTGTTTCCTTTTCTCTTTAGTTTTGTTAGGGTTTTTTTATTTGTTGCTTTTATTAATTAATTTATTTTAGCTTTTGTAAAATATAATTTCAACACCTAAATTAGTATTTAGAATTACAACACTGCCACATTAATTTGGACAGCTAAATAAAATAGATTAATATTTTATTAATTCGAAAAAGGTATTTCATTAATTGCTTTAGTGCAATCGAATACTTTACAGAAGTGTGGTTTCTTCTCCATAATTACCTACACATTATTTGGCACAACCCGAACATTTTAGTTTTAATATTTGAAAACTTTTATTGTTTGCTTGATTTTGAATTTGAATTCGAACCGGTTCCGAACTATCGAGAGTTTATCAACAGTAAGCGAGGTGACGTGGCATCGTTAACATGGGATTACTGTAGCCTGATTATCCGGGCGTCACAATTCTCCTGCACTACAAGAAATCTCGTCCCGAGATTTAAGCGGTGGAGTAAGGGAGAAAGGTGTTGGTAGCAAAAAAAACCTAACGAGTCTTCTCGGTCTTGGCTGCCCTTTCGAAGAGGTTGATCCCTTTCGTTGATGTCTTCATTTCCCTGCTTCAAGTCACCATGATCAATTCGTCATCCTTTCTTCGGGATCTTCATCGTCCCTCTTAACGCGACCAAGGGAAAAACTACGAAGAACGCATCTCCACAAAGCTGGGCATCTGTCGGTGAACTCAATGGGAAATACACAAGGTACCCCACTAGTTGTATTTCAGTGAATTCGTTGAGTGCAATATACGATGGTACCTAAGTTTCAAATGGGTAGGCAATCATTCGATGACTAGACAGAAGCCGGAATGGGGGTTTGAACAACGAGAATAACATGGTGTTTGATTCCAGGATGAATAATGGTATAGCATTCAACTCGTGAATCACATACGAAGCCAGGTGCAAAGGATACATTAGAATCCGGGTTTAAAAAAATCAGGTTTCGATCCAGTGGACCTGTGGGTTATGGGCCCACCATGTGGGTTAATAGTAGGAAGAGGGTTGACGTCTTGCACGATCATATAAGCAAGGCATGTCGAGAATAACCGGTCGATTATGTTGACAACATCGTTGGTACCAAGGGCGAGGGATGAAGAGAACCATTTTCCTGCTTGTTGAACGAGGCGGACCAATAGGCAAAGTTCTCGTCCATCGGTGGCTACCAGAATGTCATCAACAATAGTAACAGGGTCTTGCTGACAGAATTGTACAACGAGGGTGTTTTCATAAGCAACGAACATTACTGCTTAGATCATTTAAACCACGAGAAAGGTTAAACAAGACAATGGAAAGGAAAAGTGATTACCAGGTCTAATCAGAACAATGGGGAGGAAAATGTGTATACATACATATTTCAGGGGTATATCCTTCCCAAGGACAAGCGAGGCATGATATCCATGACAGGATAGAAAGTAGAGAACCGTTGAGGTAAAGGGAGAGGAATTTCATGACGTTACCCATACAACGGTGTTTGGATAATTGATAAAGAGAATTTAGCATTGTGCTTCAAATGTTCTTGTTGATGAACGGAGTACCACAGACATGCTTCAGGTAGCAATGATATGGTGTTTCAATCAAGGTCCAGACTTTGGATACACAAATGATCCATCAGGAGTAACTTATAAAATAAGTCCTACAATTTCCTCATGGAAGAATGGTTAACCTTGCCAAAATGGAACTATAACAATAGGTCCTTCGGCCAGGTGTGCTAGGCATGACATCATCTTACCATGTCATATAAAGACCAATGTTATAACTCTTGGAAATATGTCCCAATCATCATATCTAACCGAGATTCAGATCTGATTGGTGCCAGGATGACTTGGACTCAGGATGCCTGAGAAGAAAAGGTGCAACACAAGTTGACGAGATGTCATTGTAAGATTCTCGGGAAATGAACTATGGAAGCGAGTTCCAAAACAAGAGTTCATCATTTAACCAAGGAGAGGACGAGCAGGTGGCTGATGGACTCAGCGACAAGTCCTCAAGATTTCCAAAAGGATGGATTTCCACGACTATGTGAATAAGGAGATAACATTTGTCAGGTCAGATGACATAATGAGGTATGCTCGAGGAAAACATACACAATTAAACATTGGTTGAAAGGTGCACCCGAAATATGGGGTTAGGTAGCATGATCAATGTTAGAATGGTGATTCCATAACCAATAGTCTAAGAATGAACTATCGACCATTAAATCCAAAGCAATAGGGTTGCTAGAAGTTTTGACAAAGGAGATGGTAATACTCCAAGGTAATTAAGAACAAAGGCTGGATAGCAAGGAACTCAAGGTATAACACGGAACACGAACAAGTTTGTGTTGGAGGGGAGGCATTAAAGTGGTCGATGACAACACAAATCATCGAGGGAAAGGATGGTATTTCTCATCATGAATTCAATTGATATCCAGGAAGAACTCAGAATGTTGGTGATGATCATGACAAATTTTGTCGAGAGGTTTCATGGAGATGTAATCGGTCGGCGATGACATCAAGTCACAGGAATGATGAAGCGAAAGGTTAATGGAACCGAGGGTACGACACAAACTCCAAAGCAAGCTTGCTGTCCAAAGCGAAATGATATGATGAGGAAAGATCGACGTAAGCTTAGCTCATCGTCAAAAAATTGTGCTCTGGGAAGAAGGACCAGGTAGCACAGTTAAAATCGGTATGACAAGGATATAGCCAAACAGGCTAGGGATGACATGATTGAGTTCAAACTCGTAAGTAATGAAGGTTACCAAGAGTTGCTTAATCGCGATGCAGACTCGAGTCAGTTATCGGTGTCTTTGAGTGTTTAATAACTCAAAGCCCGTGAAAAATTGGAATCAATGAGAATATAGCACTCGATGAAGAACTCATAAGAAGTTATGCAGTTCCGTGATAATCTTGAGATACCATGGGGTAATACTCGACGGCAAATCAAAGTAGAGGTTGGACTGGTTATTACTCTACAGAAGACAAGTGCTTAAACTTGCACGAGAAATGGTATTTAAAGGAGAACATGGTCGAAAACCACGATCATAAATGATCGAACCACGGATACAAGATGAACTTATAACAAGGGGGTAACTATTTTTATGAGCAGCTTCCATGATAAGTTGTACATCGTGTCCATGGGCATGAACGCAAGGTTCAAGGTCGACTCCCACTTCTTCAATGTATAACCTTCCATTCACTTCTCGCTTTGATAAAGGTATTAGTGTTGAAAGTTTTACGGTGAAATACCAGATGAGTATGACTCGTGAAAACTCGAGTTCACACATATAAAGGAAGGCATAGGTTCAACCCGCCAGGGTATCGTGGAAACATATACCACAAGCTTCAATAGTAAATACCACCAGCTCGAAAGCAGAGCATGGTTGGCCAAGCAGATGATACAATTTACCAAAGGCACTATGTATCAGGGGAAGAACTCACAAGGTGATTGAACATGAAGGACACTGTCGGATAACAATCCAACAATGGATCGGGTGATCCACAACGGAGCTGATGTGAGTATCGGTACTCAATCAGAGGAAGAAAGAATGCACGGGCATCATATTATAAAACATCTGAATAATTCGATGATTAGATAACAAAGGAATTATGATTTCCAAAACAAAGGATCAGAAGCAAATGCTCTGATCAAGGATAGATAAGTTGGATAGACCAAAGGCACAATTGACGACAAATAGTTTGTCGAGAACCAGCTCATGTTCAAAATGACGTCTGAGCCGGAAAGATAATGTAGAAGGGTCGATTGATGATTGTGAGCATTCGCACACCTGTTGAATCAATAGGATCAAAATGACGGTGTCAAAAGATACTAGTGAATATTGCTAGTGATATGGGAGCATCCATAATGTAAGCATACAATTATTTGCGAGCAATAGTTTGAAGAGGATGCTCGGAAGGTCGGATAGTATTTGAGTATCTTATGAAGCATACGAACAAGCTGGGATGAACAGATACTCAATAAGTGCGAGGAATTTTCAATAGGGGTATTCATGTGGTAAAGAACTGCAAGGCAGTAAGCTTAAAGGATTTTCGGAACAACGGAGAGAAATTTAGGGCATCTTGTAATAACAAGAGCAACTGAGGATGAAGGTATGAACGACAATTGTAGGTAGTTATCCATAAGGGTATATCGGTGGTAGGGGATTCTAAAGTCGGTGGGCTCAAGGGTCTCGGGAAAACCTCGGAGAGTATCTTCAGAATAATCTGGTGCAGCAAGCGATCATTTGGAGTGAGTGGCTCTCCGGGAGAAAGTCTTTCGAGAACCTAAAGTTACTCTTTTTTTAGCAAAATCATTTAACCCGAATAGGGGAGAGATTAGAGTCCCAGAGTAACGATCGAGGAGTAAAAGATCCTAATACCACCCAATGGCGACGTGGGCCCGTAAGACTCACAACCATGTTAGTAAAAGTTTTGTAGTGACTAGACTCGACTTCGGCCAAGGAGTGTGGAAGGGGGATTCCTACACGCAGTCGGATCTGATACCAACTTGTGACGCCCGATTCAATCAGACACTAATCATACACGCATAAGCGTGTAATGCGATCAAGATCGTGGACTCACGGGAAGATATCACAACACAACTCTAAAAATAAAATAAGTCATACAAGCATCATAATACAAGCCAGGGGCCTCGAGGGCTCGAATACAAGTGCTCGATCATAGACGAGTTAGCGGAAGCAACAATATCTGAGTACAGACATAAGAAAAACAAGTTTGCCTTAAGAAGGCTAGCACAAACTGGGATACAGATCGAAAGAGGCGCATGCCTCCTGCCTGGGATCCTCCTAACTACTCCTGGTCATCGTCAGTGGCCTGCACGTAGTAGTAGGCACCTCCAGTGTAGTAGGAGTCGTCGTCGAAGGTGGCGTCTGGCTCCTGGGCTCCATCGTCTGGTCGCAACAATCAGGTAAAGAAAGGGGGAAAAGGGGGAACAAGGCAACCGTGAGTACTCATCCAAAGTACTCGCAAGGAAGGAGCTACACTACATATGCATGGGTATATGTGTAAAGGGCCATATCAGTGGACTGAACTGCAGAATGCTAGAATAAGGGGGGATAGCTAGTCTTATCGAAGACTACGCTTCTGGGAGCCTCCGTCTTGCAGCATGTAGAAGAGAGTAGATTGAAGTCCTCCAAGTAGAATCACATAGCATAATCCTACCCGGCGATCCCCCGTCGTTGCCCTGTTAGAGAGCGATCACTGGGTTATATCTGGCACTTGGAAGGGTGTGTTTTATTAAGTATCCGGTTCTAGTTGTCATAAGGTTAAGGTACAACTCCAAGTCGTCCTGTTACCGAAGATCACGGCTATTCGAATAGATTAACTTCCCTGCAGGGGTGCACCACATAACCCAACACGCTTGATCCCATTTATCCGGACACACTTTCCTGGGTCATGCCCGGCCTCGGAAAATCAACACGTCGCAGCCCCACCTAGGCCAACAGAGAGGTCAGCACGCCGGTCTAAACCTAAGCGCCAGGGTGCAGGCCCATCGCCTTAGCACACTTGCATCGCTATGTGACGCGTGGCCGGAAGCAGACCTAGCCTAGCAGGCGTTCCAGTCCAATCCGGCGTGCGCCACTCAGTCGCTGACGTAACGAAGGCTTCGGCTGATAGCACGACGTCGAGTGCCCATAACTGTTCCCACGTAGCTGGTTAGTGCGTATAGACCAAATGGCCAGACTCAGATCAAATACCAAGATATCGTTAAGCGTGTTAAGTAACCGCGAACGCCGACCAGGGCCAGGCCCACCTCTCTCCTAGGTGGTCTCAACCTGCCTTGTCGCTCCGCCACAAAGTAACAAATGGGGGGCCGGAACCTGTGCCCACCTCTACCGGGATGGAGCCACTTGCCCCTTCAGCCCCCATGTCCGAACAGTATCATAAGTAATGTAACAGTATAAAGTATATAGTGTATGCCCGTGATCACCTCCCGAGAGATCACGACCCAGTAGTATAGCATGGCAGACGGACAAGAGTGTAGGGCCACTGATGGAACACTAGCATCCTATACTAAGCAGTAGGATAGCAGGTAAGGGTAACAACTGTAGCAACAATGACATACTATTCATCAGAATAGGATTAACCGAAAGCAATAACATGCTACACTACTCTAATGCAAGCAGTATAGAGAAGGAGTAGGCGATATCTGGTGATCAGGGGGGGCTTGCCTGATTGCTCTGGCAAGAAGGAGGGGTCATCAACACTGTAGCCGTACTGGGTAGCAGCGGCGTCGGTCTCGCTGTCTAGCGAGAGAAGAGGGGGAAGAAACAATAAATACAATGCAAACAAATGCATGACGATGCATGACATGACAAAGCGAGATGCTAGGGGTGCCCAGTCGCGGTAGTAGGTGATACCGGCGAAGGGGGGGAAACATCCGGGAAAGGATTCCCGGCGTTTCGCGTTTTCGGACAAATGAACCGGATGGGGAAAGTTGCGAGTTCGATAGGTTAGGGATGTGTGGCGGACGAACGGGCTGCGAATCCAGATTCGTCTCGTTGTTCTGAGCAACTTTCATGTTGAAAATAATTTAATCCGAGTTACGGATTAAAATATATGATTTTCTAAAGATTTACTAATTTCTGGAATTTAATTAATCATTTAATTTAATTCGAAATTGGATTAATGACATCAGCATGATGTCATGTTGACATCAGCAGTCAACGGGGATTGACTAAGTCAAACTGACATGTGGGACCCACCTGTCATACACTGTTTAGTAAATTAGGGTTAGGTTAACTAATTACTGCTTAGTTAGACTAACAGGTCAATTTAGACTAATTAAGTAGGATTAATTAACTTAATTAATTTAGTTAATTAATTAATTATTGTTATTAATTTTTTAATATTTTTTTATTAAAACGTTTTGGGGTGGGGCCTGCTTGTCATAGGGCCAATGGCCTTAGTGGGCATGGGTGCTAACGGGCGCTGGGCACAGGGCGCCACCCGAATGCAGGGGCGCCGATGTGCGGGCGGCCATTGGTGACGGTGGCGGCGGGAGACGGAGCCGGGGCACTAGGCGACGTCGTGGCCTCATGGCACCGGCCATGGCAGCAGAGGCCGGTGCGGCAGTGCCGTGCGAGGCACCGTGGCGAGCGAGCAGGAACACGGGCGAGGCAGTCTGAGCACGCCACGATGGCGCTGACGCGGCCGGGCAGCGGCGGTGGAGGTCAAGGCGGGCTTGGTCGACGCGAAAAGCGCTGCTGTGGCGCTGCGTATGGCGGCTATGGCGGGGCGCAGGAGCAGAGACGGGCGGACGGGCGACGGAGAGTACGCAGGACGAGGAGAGAGGAGGACGGGCCTCACCGCGGGTCTCAGAGGGCACGGGCAGCGGGGGTCGAGGAGGAGGCGGAGACGAGCGACGCAGGGGAGGAGATCCGGCGAGGAAGCAGTCCGGCGAGGTCTTCGGGTGGCGGCGAAGTCGAGATCCGGCGAGGGAGTCCGAGGAACGGCGGGGTCCAGGCGGGACGAGGCGGCGATGGTGTGCGGCGTCGGTTCGCGGGGAGGACGGGCAGCGCGGTCGGCGCATCGAGGTTGGGCCCCTCCCCGATCCAGATGGGATCGAGCGGAGAGGGGGAGAGGGAGAGGCGAGCGAGTGGGGGGAGTCGGGGTGCTGGGTGTCGGTTAGGGTTTGGGCAGGGGGTGTATAGGGAGTGGGGTTGGCCGGTTGGGTCGGACGGCTGGGCCTTGGCCCAGTTAGCCAGGGGGAGGGGGGGGGGTTGTTTCCTTTTGTCTTTAGTTTTGTTAGGTTTTTTATCTGTTCCTTTTATTAATTTATTTATTTTAGCTTTTGTAAAATATAATTTCAACACCTAAATTAGTATTTAGAATTACAACACTGCCACATTAATTTAGACAGCTAAATAAAATAGTTTAATATTTTATTAATTTGAAAAAGGTATTTAATTAAATGTTTTGCTGCTGTTTTAATTGCTTTAGTACAATCGAATACTTTACAGAAGTGTGGTTTCTTCTCCATAATTACCTACCCATTATTTGGCACAACCCGACCATTTTAGTTTTAATATTTGAAAACTTTTATTGTTTGCTTGATTTTGAATTTGAATTCGAACCGATTCCGAATTATCGAGAGTTTATCAACAGTAAGCGAGGTGACGTGGCATCGATAACGTGGGATTACTGTAGCCTGATTATCCGGGCGTCACAAGACCAAACCCCTGTTATACACTTACGTTAGATACAACGATTTGTGTGTTGTCATTTGTTTGGTGTTTTCCAACAGCCACAAAGTAAAACCCGTTTCTTCAAAACTATTGTTTGTATTGTGTGTATCCCTTCCCACCTCTCTCATATCTCATCGCAAAACTTTTGGACCCCATAGATGATGAATGAAGTCGTATTCTCTGGACCAATGACTCAGCCGGAGGCAGAGCTATGGATTCAGAACATGGAGAATCACTTCGGGAGCAATTTGGATTCAAGGAAGAATGAAGTATCGTACGCTCTTCAGTACTTTGAAGGAAGTGCTGCAACATGGTGGCAGATGCATCAAGCCATACAGGGATGGAATGGAGAAAATACTTGGGAAGAATTCAAGAAGACTTTGACAAGATCCCGTCTTATCCGGAAGCACCATGATACACCAAGAAGTAAACCTTGTGCCTGCAAAATTTGCGGAGAAATAGGACACACCCAGGAGGAACACAAGGATGGATGCCCTAATTGTGAGGAGAAACACCCAGCTGAGGAATGCCCAACTAGTCAGGTGACTTGTTTCTTGTGTGAAGGAACCACCCACTACCCGACTCAGTGTCACATTTACCCCACAGTGCAACAAACTATTGAGGAGCAGGAAGAAGGAATGAAAGAATCCCTCCGAGAAGTTATGAAAGAACCTGTGATGAAGGAATGTGTTGAAGACCCTGATGGAGAAGGCCTCAACAGATTTTACTCCAATGCCTGCTATTCATATGGAGAAGAAGGACATTTTCACAGTATTGCACCAAGGAAAGAAAAGAGTGTCTGGGATACTTCCCGACGGAAGCAATAGAGTTTGATCCACAGGGAATAGAAGGTTTGATCAGAATGAAGAAACCGAGGAAGAGAAAACAAAGACACCCTCGGAACAACCCAATTTCTACAGAGAAGGACATGAGTAATATCACTTGTTACAAGTGCAAGGATTTAGGTCACTATGCTGATAAATGTCCGTAAAAGAAGCTAAAAATCCAAGGAGCTTACATAATCACAAATAAGCCCCGAGACATGTCGGAAGTTATTTGTTTTCGTTGCAAGGAAGCAGGACATTTTGCTCGGGAATGTTCAGATTAGGAGAAAGCTGGAGCTGAGTAGTGGAGATGTTGATATCAATAATAAATGTAGTATGGAAAACACTTTTATTTTCATGAGAATGCGGAGTTAAGTTATGTAATAGATTACTCAGAGATTATAATAAATTCATGACTCAATAAAGTTGATATGTCATGTGCTTGTAGGTTTTAAGGAGTTGTTATGTTTTATCTTGGAAATTAATATTTTGGGTGAACATGGAAGTAAATGAGTTGTGATGCATAAACTGGATGTTGGAAATTGAGTTTGAAGTTTTGTTTGGATGATATGAATGTGTACCCAAGGAGATATGTACCTTATTCTGAGTACCACATTTTTTTTACAACTGCAGATGACGACCCTTTATGAGTCTTTCCTCAAGGGCCCGGAAACGATCATGACCCTGACAAGAGATCATGATTACCCAAAAATCCTGAAGGACATGATGAAGCATATTCACCTTGAAGGAGATGCAGTCTACAAAGGCTACCCCTTCATGCAAAAGGGAGTGGAACTTTGGTATGTGGAGGAACACCTCCACCGCATGAAAGGAGTTTGCCCAGAGATGATGGGGCAGTACTTTTTCATCTCACGTGTACCACAAGAAACTTTCTTCGACGCTGTTCGTGAAGTAGCTATGGAAGCCATACGCCAGATCGGATAAATACTTGAAGCAAGACTACGTTATACTCAGGAATACCTAAGAGAAGTGCATGCAGAGATGATGGATATGAAGCTCAAGGACACCATGATGAAACAGAAGATTGAAGATCTCAAGGAGCATGTCGCACAATTCCAGTGGGACTGAAGGATCCTCAAGGAGGAAAAATGAATAAAGTGGGAAGTAATGCTTGACCATACCAAACCATGTGGATGGCAGCATTTGTAATAAAGTACTTTTTGGAATTTGGATTCATGAAAAATGGTTAAGGATGTAATAAAAGATTTGTTATGAAAATAATATAATTTATGGATGAACTAGTGCATTTCATTTTAAGTGTGGTAGTACTTCATAAAGCCACATGATCAATGAAGAAAAAAAAGGCGCTGTTCATGACGGTCCATAGAAAGGAGCCGGCCGAAATAAGTTGGAGTTTGATTATGATGGTTACCCAAGAGTATGACAAAATGAAGTACGATTGGATTTAAAAGAGGTATACTATGGGAATATGGAACAATAATCCTTGGAAGTATGATTTAAAGGTGTACTAGTGTTGATGTGGGTTATAACCCATAGGCCCAGGAATTTATAAGGAATCAAGGACTCCCTGGAGGAAGAAATTCCATCAGCAGATGTTTCATAGGAGGTTACGCAAAAACCCGAGAGTGGTGAAGAAATGAAAGATGTCATGTTCAGCTTGCAGAACCAATGGATTTTCCCGAACCCTGCTCAAGGACAAAAGAAATTCTGCAATGCTTGTGAGGATGCCCGAGTGTTAGAAATACGAGATTCGCTAAACCTTATACAGGGTAATGATCTGGGTGCGGAACGGATTGATCACCATACCGACTTACTCTTATCATTCGCTCTTGATATTTGGAATGGTAAATCTGAGAGACTTACCCATAGTAAAGTGACGACGCTTGTTGAAGCCTTGCTTAAGCCTTAGAAAGGTATGTTGATAAACCCATGTACATGTCAGCTGTTGCCAATCGTAGACCACCATGAGTATTTTGATAGTTGTCTAGAATGGACACAGACCTATCAGCAAAGATCCAGTCTCGGGCGAACTTCATCTTTGACGAAGCGACCCAAGATTTTGAGGAAAACGCTATGCTTCTGACATAAGAGCGTTAATGAAGGAGCTAATGTAAGATATGTGAAGAGACAGATATTGTCGGCACTCCAAAGGAAGTATCTGAGTTTATTGGAACTGTAACCTTGCTTTTAAGTGTGGTAGCACCCCTGACCTTTTCGACCAAAAGATTTGCTAGAAGACCCCCAAATTCTAACATTTTCTTGTTAGTTCGCTCAATCTCGAGGACGAGATTCATTTTAAGTGTAGAAGTTTGTAACATCCCAACATTCTAAATTTTGGAATGTTATAATAATTAAAATATACGATTGTTTGATTGATTGCTGAGTGATTGATTGAGTGAAATTGATTGGAATTTTACAACTTTTGAAGCTTTGAATGAGAGGGAATAAAAGGACTTTCCAAAAAAATGTTTCTGTTTGAAAATATTTGAATTTGGAAATATTTCAAACTTCATGCCACTCAATGATCCTCATGATTTCTTCAATGAAAGAGGGTGGGAAGTAGAAATATTTCATTTGAATTTGTCATTTAAATTTTGTTTTTAACTCAAAGTGGCATTTGAATTTTATTCAAAAAAAACTTATCTGACAAAGAAACTTGAAACAAAAGTGTTGAGAGGGAGTAACATGACACCCCAAAAATGTTGGAATGTTTTTTTCATACAATTTTGAAAGTCATTTGGATTTTTGTTAGAATTTTAAAAAAATGATTTTTTTCAAAAAGTATTTTATTTGCCCCTGGAAAATATCCCATTATATTGGGCTTATTTTTCTGATCTTTTTGATATATAATACTCCTATATTTTATTTTTATTTTTATTTTTAAAATGATTTTTATTCGCGAATTCTTTTTAAAAAGGAAATGTATTTTTGTTTTGGGCCAACCGCCCAATCGGCATGAATCATCTCCTTCCTCAAGAACATGATTTTGTTAGAACCTGACCAGCGTCGGCCATCGCCGGAGATCGCGGAGATTCACGAAATCCTTGCCCTCCTCCAAACCGACCTGCCCCCTCTATAAATGGCCACCTCCCGCACCCATTCCCGCCCCTAGAACCGCCTCTCCTCGCCCAACACTACCGCGCCACCTCGCCGGAGTTCGCCGGACCACCGCCATTGCCACCCCGCCCCACCACCTCCGGCCCTCCCTGCCACCCTCCGCCGCCACCAGACGCTCCGCCCCGCTCCGCTGCCCCCGCCCGTCCCCTTGCCTCGCCTGGAGGACCACCGGAGCCACGCCACGAGCCTCGCCGAACAGCGATTCTGATAACCCGACCAGCTTTTTTTTTCTCGTTCTGTTTTTAAAACAGAATAGTTTCAATCTTGTAAAATCCGCAGTTAATTATCTACGAGGTATTTTTGAGTGATTTCAACTTCCTTGGATCACAAATTTTAATAATTTTCTGTTAGTTCAATTGTATTTCATATTTGAGCAGTTTAAATTTGTGTTTTTATGAATTTTCTCAAATCACTAGATTTGAGCTATTTTGAGTTAGGAATATTATTTTTGACCGATTCTTTTTGCTAATGGTTACTTATTAGACTAGATATGCAGTGGTGTTTAGTTTGCATGTTAGTGATTTAGTTATATTAGCTTTTTATTGTAAACAGTACTCTTTACTCGGTTTTTAGTACTGTTTGTAGTTTAATTATTATTAATTAGTTTTAAATAGTTTCTTTTGCTAGTTCTCGCCAGTGTGTCATATATTCTATTGTTTAACAGTAGGTAATTTCTAGGATTTATTAGACTTAGTATTCTTGAGGTTCTAGGTTGTTTGTTGTATGACTAGTTGCTAGCAATAGAAATAGTGTTAGAGGTTCTAGGTACTATTAGAATTTTATTATAGGAAAAATACTTTATGTTACTTTGTGAATAATTATTTTTACCTTGTGTTAAGTATTTTTTTGTTTTAGGCTTTTTACTTGTTGTTAAGTAGAGTTGTTGTGGTGTGGATTAGCCCTATAAGTTTATTTGAGTGATTTGGATTTTTATTTGGTTTTTTACCTTCGATCCTATTTCGATTTCGTTGTTATTTTGAGTGTTAGTATTGCTTGCTAGAATGATTGCTTATGTGAATACTATGTTTGACTTGTATAGATTTTCTTCGAAGAGTGACGAATAGTTCTATCAAATTTTGTGAGAGCGTTGTTATCTTGATCAACGTACCAGGCAAGTTCACTTTGACCATATTTTTCATACCTATGTTTTTATTGCATCTAGTGTCATCTTTGCAACAATCCCTCCAGTAGTGATATTGAATCCTTGTAGTTGAGTAGTATGCATGAGGTAGGAACCCATCACCCTATTACCAAGCCCGGGACGTTATTTATTTTAACGCTACTCTATAGTATACGGTTTTGGTATGAGTGCACGAGAGTGGTGTGAAGAAGGAGGACTCTACGTCAATGACGACAACTCCATGATGGCATCTGCAAAGACTACATCTTCAAGGCCTCAAGACTTCAAGACTCGAGATAAGAACTCAATACACACTACTGGGTGAAGGACGGTTGACGGGCACCCTGGAGCAACCAGTGGATGGCCGAGATGCATGGAGAAGCGCCATGACATCTTGCGGAAAGCTTCACCCAGGCTCAAAGAGACGGAAGAATAATTCATGACCGGAAGCTTACCTGTGAAACCGCAAGTCACTATGGGCTCTGGCTTGGTTGACCTTAGTTTTGACTCTGGCTGGGACGGTGCTAGAACATGTAGAACTATGGTAGGATTGGATGAGCACCGGACAGTGGTCAGGGGAACTCTTCGGAAGACCATGTTTCGGTCATCTTGTTCTCAACACCCTGAAGTGCGAGAACATAAAGAGAGGGATCGAATCTTGCGTGTAAAGTGTACAAACCTCTGCCGAGGGTTAAAACCTAATCGATTAGCCGTGTCCCCGGTTACGGACAATTTGAGCCTCTGGACTTGGATCTATCTCGGAACTCTCAACACCGGATTGATAACTTATTTGTGGGAAACTTATGATGATTTTGGGCTATGAGACATCGGTTGGCGGAACCATGTCATGATTGAAAACTCCATAGTACAGACTTCACTTATTCCTTTGATGTAGGGAAAATAAATCAGCTTTTACGCAAACAAAACTGAGACCTGAGCCACAAAGCCATATTGCATATAGTATAGTTTTATCATCTGTTTTCTCATGTTGTGATTTTGCTGGTACATTCAATGTACTGACCTACACGGCTGCAACGTATCATGTTGCAGATACTTTCTTCCGACGAGTAAGAGTACTGTACAGGGTTACGGTCAATACTCAACCTGCCGATGGCGTTGATGGGACTCCACAGCCGACTATTTGTGCCCGCTGTAACTTATGAGGTGTATATCAGTTTTACGTTATTTATACATGTGATTGCACTTTGATATATACATTGATGTACTATGTGTGCGACATCTGGTCCGAGGATGGCATGAAACACGTAGGTTTGACCGTCTGAGGTCGGGTCGCTACAAAGGCCCATTGTTTCTATGGCCCGTAGGAAGCCCACTGTCACTACAGTAAATATGTAGCCCATGGCCTGTTAAAGGCGGGAAACTACTATAGGTTTAGACCAGCTAATGGCCCAAGATGATTGTAGGTCCACGTTTTGGCCCATATGAGTAACGGGCCGGCCTGAAGACCGACAACACTGAGATCCACTGAACCTTCCACCCTAAATTACAGCATACCAACCAAAGAATAGACCTAGACTATACAATAAAGAAATTACGGCATATTACATCCACTAGGAATCAAAGTTTTCTACCGGTGATAATAAAGCGCAACATAACCGCGGATTACATAAACTAGGCATCAAAGGTCGCCACCAGTGCATATAAACGCGCCGACAAAAGAATATACAAAACTGAGAGCACTTCAGAAGGCACTAGACCTGGCAACCTTGGGCCCTGCAAGCAGCCGAACAAGCTGATGAGACCTCAGTTGTGTCAACGATAGATGCTTCATCCCTAGATGTATGGCACCATAGTGCGCAAGGCAGTCCCCTGACATCTCCATTACATCTTTGACTTCAAGTCGGAGCTGAGCTGAAGCAAGCCTTTCCGCTTTAAGTTGAGACTGAAGAAGTCGAACTGATTGAGGCAACGACTGCACAGAGGTTGTCTCACACCTGCTGGTGAGTAGCTTCAACTCACTGTCTTCATCAAGACAGGACCTTGGGGTCATCTCGCTATTCTCAAGATGGTTTGGCTCACTATCTTCTCTAAAGTTCTGCCTGGCATAAGAGTTACGACTCTGAAAGAGAAACAAGGAGACACGTAACAGGTTTCACAATTATATAAGCAAATAAATGGACCTGTTCTGCATAAGGAACATGTTTTTACAACTACAATTTAAAACTGGTAGTTGTTGCAAACATCCAATCAGATGTAAACAACAGTGGAAGAAATGATGCCTATCGAAATCTATACTAGAACAAAGTTTGAAGGCTTGAGAAGGATGAACTTACATTACATGTTAACACGGGCTGGACAAAGCCCTTCTCCATGTTGATGGAAAGATAATTCAATAAATTCCCCAAAGAAAATTCTTTATAAGCATTTCCATTATTCTACATTTTGCAAAGAGTAAATATAGATCAAATAATATTGGAAGAAATAGAGGATAATGAAGCTCAGGTGCAGACTGATGATACATACTCAAATAGCAATTAATTAAGTACGGCGTTACAAGGCAAAAGGTACTGACAAGAGGAATGCAGACATCAACGTGTGCAGTGGCATTGGCTTTATTCAACATTTTGGTAAGAGTAAATGTAGATATGATAATTTGGAGAAAGTGGAGGGCAGGGTAGAAAAGATGCACGATCGCTAGACAATCAACTATCTCGCGATGCATGTACAGTAATACCACCACCGTCCGTTATTAGTTGTCGCTCAAATGGATGTATCTAGCACTATTAAGTTCTAAATACATCCAATTGATCAACAATTAATTCGATACAGAGGGAGTACATCACAACAGGTACTTACATGAGCTATCCAAAACATCATAACCATTGTGTTAATTCTACATTTATCTAAGAGTAAATATAGATATTATAATTTCAAGAAAAGGGAGGATAAAGAAGCGGACATTTACAGTGATGCTACATAATCAAACAGCAATGAGTGTAAGTATACTAACAAAGGGCAAGAGGTACTGACAAGAGCAATGCAGAGCCCAGTATTGTCGTGAGATCCTATGATCCTTTGAGAAAGGAGATTCATCTGAAATTAGTTTTCATACAAGAGAGAAGGTAAGGCACATGCATAAATTTAGGAGTTCAAATTTTCAATTGATATCATAGACAAGACTGACACTGGGCTGTCGGCCAGATTCTAATAGGGGTTTGGCCACTAGAGTAGGGGTAAAGTCTGTTACAGTTGGGCCTGTGTTTTCTGTGGCTGCTGATCTATCTGATTTAACAAGTATCACTACCTTTTCCAAATAACTAGTTTGTACTCCTTGAAGATCTGCACTCACTGTCGGATGTGGGGTTCCGGCAAACCCTTAAGGTTCGAACACTGGGGTGCGCGTGAAGTCTTTCCCTCCTACCGATCTACGCCCAAGCTCGCTAAGATCTCGCGGACGAACTCGACAAACTCGCAACACAAAGATACACGAGATTTATACTGGTTCGGGCCACCGTTGTGCTGTAATACCCTACTCCAGTGTGGTGGTGGATGGATTGCCTCTTGGGCTGATGTTCAACAGTACAGAGGGAAGAACAGCCTCCTGAGGTTGAGGTGTTCTTGCGCTTGGTGGCTTAGCGGGTGAGAGCTGGGTGAACTGCTCGATGCCCCTACTGTGGTGGCTAGTTCTACTTATATAGGCCCTGGTCCTCTTCCCAAATGTTGAGCGGGAAGGGAGCCAACAACGGCGGGCAAATTTGAAGGGGGACAACTAGTACAAGCTATCCTGACAAAAGTGGTCTTCGCCTGCGAAAGGCTCTGGTGGTGACGCCGTCTTGGGATCCACGATGACCTCCGTCTTGCCGTCCTCCTGGTCTTGGTCTCGTTTCACCGATATAGCAACCTTTGCCTGATGACTCGGTACTCCTCGCCTGCGCTGGACTCCTTGCACCAAAGAGGAAATAAGGATGCTGCGCGCGCTGGCGCCCGCCTGGCACCCGCCTGGCACCGATCGTCATGACTCACGTCATGAGAGCCTCGTGAGGTTTGCCCCGCCTTGATATCTCCGCTCCTCGTGAGCCTGCCTGACCAGGCCACTCCTGAGGAGGTATTGCGTCGCCCGCCTCGTGAGGCTTCGCCCCTCGCGAGGGTCTTGGATGCCTTGTTGATGAATAAGGGTTGTACGACCTGCTGACTTAGCCACGCCATGGGCCGCAGGCAGGAAAGTCTGGGGACCCCCATACCAAGAACTCCGACAGTAGCCCCCGGGCCCAAGGTGCGCTCGGGCTTGGCTTCGCGGCGAAACCAATGGTCAAGTACGGAGAACCGCGGCCCCCCAAAGCCTGCGGCCTCGACTGACGTGTGGCGGTTGATTGGACGTGGGCGTCTCCGCTTCCCCGCGCTGCCTCGGCAACTGCACGACTTAACAAGTCCCTGCGACATGCAAGGAAAACAATCATTACCTGCGATCATGGGAGGCGCTGGTTGGCCTTCTCTTGCTATAAATGGGGAGGGGGGTGGAGCCCCCGTTGCCCATCTCTTCCTCGCTTGCTTGTTTCTTCCTCCTTGCTCCGCTGCTAACAACAATGGCGCCTATCAGAAGGTTCTCAGCCGAAGAGAAGGGAAAGCCCCCCGCGATGATACGGGGCCACTTCCGCCGAAGAAGAGGTCGATCCATCATCGTGATGAAGCGGCGATGCAGGTGGTGGCGAGGCCTTGGTGCGAGCGGCCTCCTCCAGGGTATCCGCTACCCTTGTACGCCCGAGTTGAGGGCTCGGGAGGACGGAGCAACGAGCAGCGTCGCCCATGCCGCGCCCGGGGTCACCGCGCCACAGCGACGCGCGCCGTCGCCCCGGAATCTATGCCGCGGACTCCCCGCACGAGCTGGTGTTGTGGGCGCTGATGCGTCCAAGCTCCTGGATCCGCTTCCGCGGTTCTTCTCCGACGTGATGCCGCCGAGAGGGCCTCTCAAGATCTGGTTGCAGCACGCCGACTACAGCGCTCCGGCAACCGGAGTAGAGATCGAAGCGGTCCCCACTGGCAAGATCTTTATGACTCGCGGCTGGGGCGAGATTGCGCGGGTCTGCCATGAGAGGGGCGCCCTCGCGATCCACCTTGAGTACGACGGCGCCTCCATGCTCTTCTTCAAGGTCTTAGACTCCGAGGGCCGCTGCCTGGAATGCTGCTCCGGAGAGGAGCGCCAAGCTGACGCGCGCCCCGCTCGCGGCCACTCCAGCAGGAGCAGTACTTGGGAGTCCAGCAACTCTCCTGAGCTCTATGAGACTCTGGAGACGAGCGATGACAGCTACGTGCCCCCGAGCTCTCGCCGCGCTCGGGACAGAGCCGCGGAGTTTGGCCGTCGCCACCGCTGATCTGGATGGGGTCGGCGCCGGCCTCCCATGGCCCACTGTTGATGATGGCGTCTGCCACGGGAGGGTGTAGATAGGATTCCACTTAGTTTTAGCTTTTGTTCCCTGCGAAGAATCATGAATTACCCCGTGGGGGCGTGTAAGGGTCTGTAATGTCTTTTGTGCTTATCTTCCCTGTTATGAAAATTTGGCGAACGCATGTCCCGTTAAGGGCCGGTCTCCCCTTTCTTTCCTTGCGATAGCTTGTTGCTCTACGCTAACAGGTCCCGGTCCCCAGGCAGGCTACAGCCGTCGCTGGTATGCCAGGTCGCGTGCCGTGGTCAAGGCCAGGAGGTGTGCGGCCCGAGGTCCAGTCAGAGTCCCTGAGGCGCGATGCTCAGGAGGTCCCCCTTAGCGCTCAAGCAACCATAGTAAGGCTAGAAAGGGAGTCGACGTGGTTGCAATGGCGTTGCGGCAAGGCGTGGGTGACCATTAGGCCCCAACATTTAGCTGATCCGAGAGCGGGACTTATCTTGTTGACTTTGCGGCGATTCCTGATGGTGCGCTAGGCTTGCGAGCCAACTTGTGCGGCATAGCCAGGCCGGCCCATACGAGTTTCCCTCCTCCCATGCTCTCCTTAATGCTCTAAGTCCTCAGGTCCCGGCCCTCGAGCAAGCTCAATCGCCGCTGGTATGCCAGGTCGCGATGTCGTGGTCAAGGCCAGGGGGTGAGGGCCGGAGAGACATTAAGAGCTCCCGAGTCGCGATGCTCAGGAGCCCCCCTTTTAACGCGCAAGCGAATTGCACGAGAGAAAAGGAGACTCGCGGTGCCGCCTGCTATCCTCCCCGTGGAATCCCTGTGAACAGGCACAAGAAGAAACACAGTTTGCCGTTATAGCTGCCAGCCTACCGCTGGTTGGTCTGGATGAAGTGAAGGCACTGAGGGCCTGGTGAAGTGACGTGCACGGGGCGTGCCGCGAGCCAGAGTTCGACCGCTCAGATTTGTCGACGTGGCAGGGACAGACCCGTGCACCAGCGCCGTGCCTGTTAGAAGGCCCCGTGGGAGGCGGTGATTGAGCAGGTGATGGCCATAGGCAGGTTAAGCATGGAAAGCAAATCAACTTGGGTAAATGCATAAAGATACATGCCACTAGGTCCGGCCCGAGCGGCTTGGGGATGATGCATCCCAAGGGGCGCCCCCAGCGAGGTAAGCTAAAGACATAAGCAAAAGGGGTACATGCCGCAGGAACGGACCCACGCGGCCTGGGAATAATGCAGCCCGAGGGGCACCCTGATGACCCACAAGTATAGGGGATCTATCTTAGTCCTTTCGATAGGTAAGAGTGTGAACCCAACGAGGAGCAGAAGGAAATGATAAGCAATTTTCAGCAAGGTATTCTCTGCAAATACTGAAATAAGTGGTAACAGATAGTTATTGATAAGGTAAATTGTAACGAGCAACAAGTAACAAGAGTAAATAAAGTGCAGCAAGGTGGCCCAATACTTTTTGTAGCAAAGGACAAGCCTGGACAAACTCTTATAATAGGAAAAGCGCTCCCGAGGACACATGGGAATATCATCAAGCTAGTTTTCATCACGTTCATATGATTCGCATTCGGTACTTTGATAATTTGATATGTGGGTGGACCGGTGCTTGGGTGTTGTTCTTACTTGAACAAGCATCCCTCTTATGATTAATATCTATTGCAAGCATCCACAACTACAACAAAATTATTAAGGTAAACCTAACCATAGCATGAAACATATGGATCCAAAACAGCCCCTTACGAAGCAACGCATAAACTAGGGTTTAAGCTTACATCACTCTAGCAACCCATCATCTACTTATTACTTCCCAATGCCTTCCTCTAGGCCCAAATAATGGTGAAGTGTTATGTAGTCGACGTTCACATAACACCACTAGAGGCTAGACAACATACATCTCATCAAAATATCGAACGAATACTAAATTCACATGACTACTAATAGCTAGACTTCTCCCTTGTCCTCAGGAACAAACATAACTACTCACAAAGCATATTCATGTTCATAATCAGAGGGTTAATAATATGCATAAAGGATCTGAACATATGATCTTCCACCAACTAAACCAACTAGCATCAACTACAAGTAGTAATTAACACTAGTAGCAACCTACTAGCACCAATCCCGGACTTGGAGACAAGAATTGGATACAAGAGATGAACTAGGGTTTGGAGATGAGATGGTGCTAGTGAAGATGTTGATGGAGATTGCCCTCTCCCGATGAGAGGAGCTTTGGTGATGATGATGGCGATGATTTCCCCCTCCCGAAGGGAAGTGTCCCCAGTAACAAAGACCGGCCGGAGCCCTAGATTGGTTCCGCCTCGTGGCGGCGGAGTCTCGTCCCGAAAGGTTGCTTAATGTTTTTTTCTCATCGAAAGACTTCATATAGGAGAAGATGGGAATCGGAGAGCCACCAGGGGGCCCACGCGGTAGGGGGCGTGCCCCCACCCTCGTGAGCAGGGTGTGGGCCCCCTGGCCTTCATCTTTGGCGACGATTTTTCTTTATTTATTTTAAGATATTCCGTGGAGTTTCAGGACTTTTGGAGTTGCACAGAATAGGTCTCCAATATTTGCTCCTTTTCCAGCCCAGAATTCCAGTTGCCGGCATTCTCCCTCTTCATGTAAACCTTGTAAAATAAGAGAGAATAGCCATAAGTATTGTGACATAACGTGAAATAACAGCCCATAATGCGATAAATATCGATATAAAGGCATGATGCAAAATGGACGTATCAACTCCCCCAAGCTTAGACCTTGCTTGTCCTCAAGCGAAAAGCCGAAAACAATAAATATGTCCTCATGTTTAGAGGTAGAGGCGTCGGCAAAAAATAAAATACGGACATGAAGGCATCATGATTATTCTCAAAACAACAACATATATAGGTTTTGTCATATGATTACTTATGTTCAAGTGATGATCTTTTCACAATACAAAAGTATGAATCAGAAACCTTATTGGGCACCAACAAATTATAACCTCAGTCATTGAACCAACTGCAATTTATTATAACATCAAAAAGAGTCTATGTCAGAGCTTAAAAGCAAGTCCACATACTCAACTATCATTTAGTCCTTCATAATTGCTAACACTCACGCAATACTTGTGGTTACGGAGTTTTAGTTGGACACAGAGAAAGATAGGGGCTTATAGTTTTGCCCCACAACTTTTTACGTCAAGGGTAATGTCAACAATAATAATTCATGCTCCCCTACATCCAATTAGATATATATATATATATATATATATATATCATGTTCTTTCCAACATGCTGGGCTTGCTAAAGGATAAAATGAAAAAGGAAAGGTGAAGATCACCATGACTCTTGCATAAGGTAGAAGATAATAATAAAAGATAGGCCCTTCGCAGAGGGAAGCAGAGGTTGCCATGCACTTTTATGGTTGGATGCACAAAATCTTAATGCAAAAGAACGTCACTTTATATTGACCCTTGTATGTGGAACTTTATTATGCAGTCCGTCGCTTTTATTACTTCCACAACAAGTTCGTACAAATCTTATTTTCTCTGCACTAATAAGTCATGCATATTTAGAGAGCAATTTTTATTGCTTGCACCGATGACAACTTACTTGAAGGACCTTACTCAATCCATAGGTAGATATGGTGGACTCTCATGGCTAAACTGGTTTAGGGGTATTTGGAAGCACAAGTAGTATCTCTACTTAGTGCTGAGAATTTGGCTAGCATGAGGGGGAAAGGCAAGCTCAACATGTTAGAGGATCCATGAAAACATACTTTATCTCAGATACAATAAAACATAAGTCATTATGTTGTCTTCCTTGTCCAACATCAACTCTTTAGCATGTTGTATTTTAATGAGTGCTCCCAGTCATAAAAGATGTCAATGATAATATATCTATATGTGGAACCTCTCTTTCTTTATTACTTCCTATTAATTGCATCGATGACCAAAGCTATATTTGCCAACTCCCAACAACTTTTAATCATCATACTCTTCATATGTGAAGTCATTACTCTCAATAAGATCAATATGAACTCTTTGTTTCTTTTTATTCTTTTTCTTTTATTCACCCAAGATCATGGCAAAATAATCAAGCCTTTGACTCAACACTAATCTTTATTATATATAGCTCACAAACTCGATTACATAGAGGGATCATAAAGCAAAACTCAAAACTAGATCATGCCATAACCTTTATTCTACTAGATCAAGATACTACTAATAGGATCGAACTAAGAAAAACGGTAAAAATAGGAGTTGTGATGGTGATACGATACCAGGGCACCTCCCCCAAGCTTGGCAGTTGCCAAGGGGAGTGCCCATACCCATGTGATTTTATCTCCTTCTTTGTTGTTGGTGTAATATTCTTGGCGATGATTCCCCTCAAGATACGGTTCTCCTCCTCGAGCTTATTGACTTGCTGCTTGAGGTCCATTATTTCCTTGCGAAGCTTTCCTGTAACGGCTAAAGCTCCTTGCACCCAAGGGTGTTGCATAGCTGCGGGAGAACAAGAGACAATCCTCCTCATATTTTCATAAGAAATAAATCTAACATTGGAAGGGATAACCGAGTTTGGAATAGTTGAGCTCTGTATTTCCCCCATCGTAAACCCAGCTCGGAGGCGAGAGGTGACTTCTTGATCCTCCATGGCATCTACCCTCATCAAGTCGGCCTCCATCTCTTCCTCTGTTGCTGGCCCAAAGTGGTCAGCATCGCTGTGTGCCCTTGGTTCCGGTGCCGGATTAGATACCCGGCTCTCCCCGACCGACTCTTGAGAAGACATCTTGCTCTAATCTGCAGCAGCAATAATTCAAAACAAGAATAGAGGATATTTGCTTGATACGGGAGTAAAAACCTTCGGGAGAATATATAATGAATTTTTACCGACCAAAATACGTATCGTGCAAGAAAACGGAGTCCGGAGGGCACACGAGGTGCTCACGAGGTAGGGGGCGCGCCCAGGGGGGTAGGGCACGCCCTCCACCCTCGTGAAGGCCTCATGTCCTTCCCGGACTGCTACTTACTTTATTTTTTTCAAAATATTCCAAAACGGAGAAATATTGCCTTAAAAATTGTTTTGGAGTCGGTTTACTTACCGTACCACATACCTATTCCTTTTTGGAGTCTGAAACGGTCTGGAAAGTGTCCCTTATGTATTCCTTCGGGGTTACGGTTTCAATAATATTGGTTTCAACATTTATGGGATTACCTGAGATATAATGTTTGATTCCTTGACCGTTTACCACCTTCGGATTTGTGCCTTCGAAGTTGTTGATTTTTATGGCACCGGAACGGTAGACCTCCTCGATAACGTAGGGACCTTCCCATTTAGAGAGAAGTTTTCCTGCAAAAATTCTTAGACGAGAGTTGTATAGCAATACATAATCACCTACATTAAACTCACGCTTTTGTATCCTTTTGTCATGCCATCTTTTAACTTTTTCTTTAAATAACTTGGCTTTTTCATAAGCTTGGGTTCTCCATTCATCAAGTGAGCTAATACCAAATAACCTCTTCTCACTGGCAAGTTTGAAATCATAGTTGAGCTCTTTAATAGCCCAATATGCTTATGTTCTAGTTCGAGAGGTAAGTGACATGCTTTTCCATAAACCATTTTATACGGAGACATACCCATAGGATTCTTATATGCAGTTCTATAAGCCCATAATGCATCATCAAGTTTCTTGGACCAATTCTTTCTAGACCTATTAATGCCTTTTGCAAAATAAATTTGAGCTCTCTATTACTCAATTCTACTTGACCACTAGACTGTGGGTGATAAGGAGATGCAATTCTATGATTAACGTCATATTTAGCAAGCATTTTACGGAAAGCACCATGAATAAAGTGTGAACCACCATCAGTCATTAAATATCTAGGGACTCCAAACCTTGGAAAAATAACTTCCTTAAGCATTTTAATAGAGGTGTTATGATCAGCACTACTAGTTGGAATAGCTTCTACCCACTTAGTAACGTAATCAACAACAACTAAAATATGTGTATATCCATTAGAGGCAGGAAAAGGTCCCATATAATCAAAGCCCCAAACATCAAATGGTTCAATAACAAGTGAATAATTCATAGGCATTTCTTGACGTCTACTAATATTACCAATTCTTTGACATTCATCACAAGACAAAACAAACTTACGGGCATCCTTGAAGAGAGTAGGCCAATAAAAACCGGACTGCAATACCTTATGTGCAGTTCTATCTCCAGCGTGGTGCCCTCCATAAGCTTCAGAGTGACACTTGCGTAGGATCTGTTCCTGTTCATGCTCAGGCACACTACGTCTAATAACACCATCTACTCCTTCTTTATAAAAATGTGGGTCATCCCAAAAGTAATGTCGCACATCATAAAAGAACTTTTTCTTTTGTTGGTATGTGAAGCTAGGTGGTATAAATTTAGCAACAATATAATTAGCATAATCAGCATACCATGGAGTGCTACGAGAAGTGCTTATGACATTTAATTGTTCATCGGAAAACTATCATCAATAGGTAGTGGGTCATCAAGAACATTCTCTAACCTAGATAAGTTATCTGCAACGGGGTTCTCAGCTCCTTTTCTATCAATAATATGCAAATCAAATTCTTGCAGCAAGAGAACCCATCTAATAAGTCTAGGTTTAGCATCTTTATTTTCCATAAGATATTTAATAGCAGCATGATCAGTGTGAATAGTTACTTTAGAATCAACAATATAGGGTCTGAATTTATCACAAGCAAAGACAACTGCTAAAAGTTCCTTTTCGGTAGTAGCATAATTTCTTTGAGCATTATCTAGAGTCTTACTAGCATAATGGATAACAATTAATTTCTTATCAACTCTTTGCCCTAGAAAAGCACCTACAGCATAATCACTAGCATCACACATAATTTCAAAGGGTAAATTCCAATCAGGTGGCTTAACAACAGGTGCAGAGACTAATGCTTTCTTAAGTATTTCAAATGCTTCTACACAATCATCATCAAAGACAAATGGTACATCTTTTGTAATAAATTAGTCGAGAGGTCGAGAAATTTTGAGAAGTCCTTAATGAACCTCCTATAAAATCCGCGTGACCAAGGAAACTTCTTATACCTTTGATGTCCTTGGGACATGGCATCTTTTCAATAGCATCAACCTTGGCTTTATCAACTTCAATACCTCTTCCGTAAACTTTGTGCCCCAAGACAATACCTTCATTAACCATAAAGTGGCACTTTTCCCAATTCAAGACAAGATTAGTTTCTTCACATCTCTGCAAAACTCGATCAAGATTGCTCAAGAAATCATCAAAAGAGGAACCATAGACGGAAAAGTCGTCCATGAAAACCTCACAAATCTTTTCACAAAAGTCAGAGAATATAGCCATCATGCATCTTTGAAAAGTAGCAGGTGCATTACATAAACCAAAAGGCATACGTCTATAAGCAAAAGTACCACAAGGGCATGTAAAAGTAGTCTTTAATTGATCTTTAGCCGACACAGGTATTTGAGAGAAACCAGAATAACCATCTAGAAAGCAATAATGTGTATGTTTGCATAATCTTTCTAGCATTTGATCAATAAAAGGTAAGGGGTAATGATCTTTCTTAGTGACTTTATTTAATTTGCGGAAATCAATTACCATCCTATAACCCGTGATAATTATTTGTGGAATCAATTCATCTTTATCATTAGGGACAACAGTAATACCTCCCTTCTTAGGGACACAATGGACAGGACTTACCGACTGACTATCAGCAACGGGATAAATTATACCTGCCTCCAGAAGCTTGAGTATTTCTTTTCTTACAACTTCTTTCATTTTAGGATTCAAACATCGTTGCGGATCACGAACTGGTTTGGCATCCGCTTCCAAATTTATTTTATGCTGACATAGAATGGGACTAATGCCCTTAAGATCATCAAGAGTATATCCAATAGCGGCACGGTGCTTCTTCAGAGTTTTCAATAATCTTTCTTCTTCATGCTCTGAAAGGTTAGCACTAATAATAACAAGATATATTTTCTTTTCATCAAGATAAGCATATTTAAGATTATCAGGCAACGGTTTAAGCTCAAAAATGGGATCACTCTTGGGTGGAGGAGGATCCCCTAGGATTTCAACAGGAAAATTGTGTTGCAGAATAGGTTCATGTTTAAAGAATACTTCATCTATTTCCCTTCTTTCATTCATGAACATCTCATTTTCATGGTCTAGCAAATAGTGTTCTAAAGGATCACTAGGAGGTACGGCAATAGAAGCAAGACCAATAATTTCATCCTTACTAGGTAATTCTTCCTCACGATGTTGTTTACTAAATTTAGAGAAATTAAACTCATGAACCATATCATCCAAGCCAATAGTAACCACATTCTTTTTGCAATCTATCCTAGCATTAACAGTATTCAAGAAGGGTCTACCAAATATAATGGGACAAAAGCTATCTTGTGGAGAACCAAGAACAAGAAAATTAGCGGGATATTTGGATTTTCCACACAAGACTTCAACATCTCTAACAATTCCCATTGCAGATATAGTATCTCTATTGGCAAGTTTAATTGTAACATCAATATCTTCTAACTCAGCAGGTGCAATATCATGCATAATTTCTTTATATAAGTCAATGGGTATAACACTAGCACTCGCACCCATATCACATAAGCCATGATAACAATGATCTCCTATTTTGACAGAAATAACAGGCACGCCTACCACGGGTCTATGTTTATCTTTAGCACAAGGTTTAGCAATTCTAGCAGTTTCACCACAGAATTGAATAACATGACCATCAATATTATCTGACAAGAGATCTTTAACAATAGCAATATTAGGTTCTACTTTGACTTGCTCGGAAGGTGTATAAGTTCTAATATTGCTTTTACGAACAACAGTTGAAGCTTTAGCATGATCCTTTACTTTAACAGGGAAAGGTGGTTTTTCAACATAAGAGGTAGGAACAATAGGATCATTATAAGTGACAGTCTTTTCTTAAACTTTAATAGGTGCAGCTACTTTTACTTCTATGGGAGGATGATATTTGAACCACTTCTCCTAAGGGAGGTCAACATAAGTAGCAAAAGATTCACAGAAAGAAGCTACTATCTCAGAGTCAAGTCCATATTTAGTGCTAAACTTACGGAAAATATCGGTATCCATAAAAGATTTAACACAATCAAACTTAGGCATCATACCTGACTCCTTACCTTCGTCGAGGTCCCAATCTTCAGAGTTGCGTTTAATTCTATCCAATAAATTCCATTTAAAATCCAATAGTCTTCATCATAAAAGAGCAAGCACAAGAAGTATCGAGCATGGTGCGATTCTTATTAGAAAGCCGAGCATACAAATTTTGAATAATTGTCACTCTTGAGAGCTCATGATTGGGGCATGAATATAACATTGATTTAAGCCTCCCCCAAGCTTGAGCGATGCTTTCTCCTTCGCGAGGCCAAAAATTATATATATAATTGCGATCACGGTGAACAAGATGCATAGGGTAATACTTTTGATGAAATTCCAATTTCAATCTTTTATAGTTCCATGATCTCGTATCATCACATAGCCTATACCATGTCAATGGGTCTTCCTTCAAAGATAAAGGGAAGACCTTCTTCTTAACAACATCATCGGGTATACCTGCAAGCTTAAATAATCCACAAACTTCATCCACAGAGAGTAGATGTTCATCAGGATGCTTTGTTCCATCTCCTGTAAAAGTATTAGCTAGCAGTTTTTCCATCATACCCGAAGGAACTTCAAAAAGGATTTTCATTTTCAATAGGTTCAGTAGGTTGAGGAGCAACTCTTTGCTCTACTGGACGGGGTGAAGATACCCCGAACAAGCCCCTCAGAGAATTACTTTCCATAGTAACAAGTGACAGAAAATTTCAGCACACTATATAAATTTTTCCTTACCAAATTCCACTTACCAAAGGCGCTACACTCCCCGGCAATGGCGCCAGAAAAGAGTCTTGATGATCCACAAGTATAGGGGATCTATCGTAGTCCTTTCGATAAGTAAGAGTGTCGAACCCAACGAGGAGCAGAAGGAAATGATAAGTAGTTTTCAGCAAGGTATTCTCTGCAAGTACTGAAATAAGTGGTAACAGATAGTTTTGTGATAAGGTAAATTGTAGCAAGCAACAAGTAACAATAGTAAATAAAGTGAAGCAAGGTGGCCCAATCCTTTTTGTAGCAAAGGACAAGCCTGGACAAACTCTTATAATAGGAAAAGCGCTCCCGAGGACACATGGGAATATCATCAAGCTAGTTTTCATCACGTTCATATGATTCGCGTTTGGTACCTTGATAATTTGATATGTGGGTGGACCGGTGCTTGGGTGCTGTTCTTACTTGAACAAGCATCCCACTTATGATTAATCTCTATTGCAAGCATCCGCAACTACAACAAAAGTATGAAGGTAAACCTAACCATAGCATGAAACATATGGATCCAAAATAGCCCCTTACGAAGCAACGCATAAACTAGGGTTTAAGCTTCCGTCACTCTAGCAACCCATCATCTACTTATTACTTCCCAATGCCTTCCTCTAGGCCCAAATAATGGTGAAGTGTTATGTAGTCGACGTTCACATAACACCACTAGAGGCTAGACAACACACATCTCATCAAAATATCGAGCGAATACCAAATTCACATGACTACTAATAGCAAGACTTCTCCCTTGTCCTCAGGAACAAACGTAACTACTCACAAAGCATATTCATGTTCATAATCGGAGGGGTAATAATATGCATAAAGGATCTGAACATATGATCTTCCACCAAGTAAACCAACTAGCATCAACTACAAGGAGTAATCAACACTACTAGCAACATACTAGCACCGATCCCGGACTTGGAGACAAGAATTGGATACAAGAGATGAACTAGGGTTTGGAGATGAGATGATGCTGGTGAATATGTTGATGATGATTGCCCTCTACCGATGAGAGGAGCGTTGGTGATGATGATGGCGATGATTTCCCCCTCCCGGAGGGAAGTGTCCCCGGCATAACAGCTCCGCCGGAGCCCTAGATTGGTTCCGCCTCGTGGCGGCGGAGTCTCGTCCCGAAAGGTTGCTTAATGTTTTTTTTCTCATCGAAAGACTTCATATAGGAGAAGATGGGCATCGGAGAGCCACCAGGGGGCCCACGAGGTAGGGGGGCGCGCCACCCACCCTCGTGAGCAGGGTGTGCCCCCCCTGGCCTTCATCTTCGGCGATGATTTTTCTTTATTTATTTTAAGACATTCCGTGGAGTTTCAGGACTTTTGGAGTTGCATGAATAGGTCTCCAATATTTGCTCCTTTTCCAGTATTCCAAATTCCGCCCGGCATTCTCCTCTTCATGTAAACCTTGTAAAATAAGAGAGAATAGCCGTAAGTATTGTGACATAACGTGAAATAACAGCCCATAATGCGATAAATATCGATATAAAAGCATGATGCAAAATGGACGTATCACGCCCCCAGCTAAACGAGCTTGGAAGATGTCACCTGGTTCTGTAGACGAAGTAGAGTTGGTGCAGCTGAAGGCGTACGTCGAAGAAATGACTCCTCATGAGCCACCGAAGCCCTGAGCCTCGGGAGGCTCTGGGGGCTCGGGAGGTTCCCTGAAGACCGTCTCCATTTCCTCCAGGACGGCGTGGTACCTGGCCTCCTGAGCCGCCAGGACACGCCGCATGTTGCGCTGATAGGCTGATGCCACACTCGACAAGCAGAAGGGCATGCGAACGTAGCTGTGTGGCTGGCCCTCGCAGCGGCCCACACGTGAAGGCCAGAAGCGCTCCTGAGATGCAGCCTTGTTGAGCCCTGGGACGTTGATGCAGACACACATCCCAACATCCTCGCCAGGATGAGGAGCCGCGCCTCGTGAGCGGCTGTCGCCGCACATGGCTCTTGCGTCTTGCAGTTCCTGGGTGGTCTTGGCGATGAACTCCTGAGTGGTGGGCACTCCTTGCCCTGTGTTCTCCTGAGGGAAACGTGCCGCGAAACACGCCTCCAAGTGGTGCCCAAGCACCTCCCTCGTGAGGTTGGCAAGATTTGAGGCCCTCCAGAAGAGAGCCCCCGTGCCCTGCCCGAGGAGGGCTCCGGGCGCGCCTTCCTATGCGATGGAGGGAGGCGCCCCTGGGATGGACGCTGATCCTAATGAGGCTCCTGCCGTGACGCCATCCTCCTGAGGTCCTGCGCGGCGCAGCTACTTCTTCTTGGGGATGGTCTCCGAAGGGCCCTCGCTTCTGCTGTCGAGGTCGCCGATTGCTGCAGCTTGGGACGCGCGCTCGAGGGAGCACAGCGCATCTCTCTCTTCACATGGGACCGTAATGATTCCGCCACTTCCCGGCATCTTGAGGACATTGTAGCCGTGGTGGGTGACCGCCATGAACTTGGCGAAGGCCAGATACCCGAGGATGGCGTTGTACGGCAGGCGGATGTGCACGACATCAAAGTCGATGAGCTCGGTGCGGTAGTTCTTGTGTTCTCCGAAGGTGACAGGCAGGCGGACTTGCCCTATCGGTGTGGTGGAACCATCGGTCACTCCTGAGAAAGGTTTGGTAGGCTGGAGCTGCTCGTATGGCACTTGGAGGTTGTCGAACGTGTCGACGGACAAGACGTTGAGCCTCGTGCCACCGTCGATGAGGGTCTTGGTAACCTGCACATTGCTGATGACTGGGGAGTACAACATCGGGAGGGCGCCGGCCGATGGCCGCGCACTTGAGATGATCTGCCGAGTTGAAAGTGATGGCGCACTGGGACCACTTTAGCGGGCGTGTGGCCTCGAGCTTGGGGAGCACCTCGTTCACCTCGTGAGCGAACTGTTTGAAGATGCGCTGAGAGGCTGGGGCTTGGGCGCCGCCCAAGATGCAGGCGATTGCGCGCGGCTCCTGGAAGCCCCCAGCCCCCTCGTCCTGATGGTGGTCGTCGTTCCTCCTTGGTGGCGGTAGTGGGGGAAGACCGGTGTTGCTTTGAGGGCGATCCTCACGAGGCTGGTCTCTCCAGGCCCCCTCGCGAGGATGGTCCTGCCAGTGGTCCTCGTGAGGCCTGTCGCGCCATTCCTGGCATGGGCTACGGTCGTCCCAGCGTCCGCCTCCATGTCCTCCTCCTCGGCCATAGCCCCGGTCGCTGTGCTCGGGGTGTCGACCGAAGCGTCCTTCTCATATGGCTCTGAGCTCTTGACAGTCACTGGTGTTGTGGGTGTTCAAGTTGTGGAAGGCACAAAATGGTCTGCCGTTCTTGGACGACTCGGGCTGATCTTTGCCTCGCTTGGTGTCGGGCTCCGCTGCTAGCACTGCTGCTTCCTTGCGCTTCACGTCCTTGGCCTTGGCTTTCTTCTCCTCTGCGCCCGCGGCTGGTAGCTCAAGGAGAGAGAGGCGCCCCTCCTTAGCTCTTGCACACTTGGTCGCCATGTTGAACAGCTCCTGAGATGTGTAGAGCTCCTCGTGGATAGCGAGCTCTTCCTTCATCTTGACGTCACGGACGCCGTCTGAGAACGTGGAGATGATGGCCTCGTCCTTGACCTTGGGGATCTTGAGGCGGGTGTTGTTGAAGCGCTGGATGTACTTCTGGAGGGTCTCTCCTGGTTGTTGCTTGATGCGGCACAATTCACCCGCGGCCGGCGGGCGGTCGCGAGTGCCCTGGAAGTTGGCGACAAAGCGGTCGCGCATCTCATCCCAAGAGGATATCGAGCCGTGCTGCAAGTTCAGGAGCCAGGAGCGGGCTCCGTCCTTGAGAGCCATGGGAAACCAGTTCGCCATGACTTTCTCATCGCCGTTGGCTGCCTCAATGCTCAGCTCATTGAGCTGCAGGAACTCCGCGGGGTCGGTGGTGCTGTCGTAGCAAGGAGGCAGATCCGGCTTGAACTTGCCTGGCCAGGCGACGCTACGCAGCTCGGGGGTGAAGGCGCAGCAGCCGGCCATGGTTGCCGGGGCCCTCTTCGGAGGTGGAGCTTGGTCTTCACGAGGTCCGCGCGGCGCCGCTGCGGGCGGTGCGTGGTCTTGACGAGGCGGTGCGGGAAGCGCGGGTGCAGCTTCTCGCGGCTGAGGGATTTCCTGGCAGCTTCTTTCTTCGCGCGCGGGCACCGGGCGTGGTGGATCATGCTGCGGGGCCGCGTGCCTTGGTGCCAAGGCACCGTCTTGAGGTAGAGGTGGTGGAGGCGCGCCATGAGCCTCATCGCCCGTAGCTGGCTGAGGGTGAGGTAGAGAGAGGGACGACGCCAGAGAGCCCCCTACAGCACGGACGAGCTCGGCGACGCGGTCGAGCCATTCCTCGTAGAGGTCGTCGACCGAGCGGTAGCGCAGGAGTTCGTTTGCGGCGAGGAGTGTGACCCGTGCCTCCATGGGAGCGCGACGAGCGTGAGACGAGGAACCGGCCGGGGTCAGCGATGGAGTAGCGGTGCAGCCGTCCTGCCCCACCAAAGGATGCAGCGAGGACGCCTGCTGCTCGTTACCCACCGGGATGGTGGCAGCGTTGGCGGCGGGAGACGAAGAATGATGAGGTGGCCCTCTGATACGTCTCCAACGTATCTATAATTTTTGATTGCTCCATGCTATATTATCTACTGTTTTGGACAATATTGGGCTTTATTATCCACCTTTATGTTATTTTTGGGACTAACCTATTAACCGGAGGCCCAACCCAGATTTGCTGTTTTTTTGCCTATTTCATTGTTTTGAAGAAAAGGAATATCAAACGGAGTCAAAACGGAACGAAATCAACTGGAGAAGTTATTTTTGGAAGGAAAGCTACCGGATGGACTTGGACCCCACGTCAAGAGAGAAGGGATGTGCTCACCACGATGGGGGGTGCGCCCCGTGCCTCGTGGGGCCCCGAAGCTCCACCGACGTACTTCCTGCACCCATATATACTCACGTACCCTAAAACTTCCAGAACGAAGAATAGATCGGGAGTTCCGCCGCCGCAAGCCTCTATAGCCACCAAAAGTCAATCGGGACCCTGTTCCGGCACCCTGCTAGAGGGGGGAACCCTCACCGGTGGCCATCTTCATCATCCCAGCGCTCTCCATGACGAGGAGGGAGTAGTTCAACATTGGGGCTAAGGGTATGTACCAGTAGCTATGTGTTTGATCTCTCTCTCTCTCTCTCTCTCTCGTGTTCTTGATTTGGCACGATCTTGATGTATCGCGAGCTTTCCTATTATAGTTGGATCTTATGTTTCTTCTCCCCCTCTCTCTCTTGTAATGGATTGAGTTTTCCCTTTGAAGTTATCTTATCGGATTGAGTCTTTAATGATTTGAGAACACTTTCGATGTATGTCTTGCCGATGCGTGTCTGTGGTGACAATGGGATATCACGTGATTCACTTGATGTATGTTTTGGTGATCAACTTGCGGGTTCCGCCCATGAACCTATGCATAGGGGTTGGCTACGTTTTCGTCGTGATTCTTCGGTAGAAACTTTGGGGCACTCTTTGAGGTTCTATGTGTTGGTTGAATAGATGAATCTGAGATTGTGTGATGCATATCGTATAATCATACCCACGGATACTTGAGGTGACATTGGAGTATCTAGGTGACATTAGGGTTTTGGTTGATTTGTGTCTTAAGGTGTTATTCTAGTACGAACTCTAGGGCTGTTTGTGGCACTCATAGGAATAGCCCAACGGATTGGTTGGAAAGAATAACTTTGAGGTGGTTTCATACCCTACCATAATCTCTTTGTTTGTTCTCCGCTATTAGTGACTTTGGAGTAACTCTTTTGTTGCATGTTGAGGGATAGTTATATGATCCAACTATGTTATTATTGTTGAGAGAACTTGCACTAGTGAAAGTATGAACCCTATGCCTTGTTTCCTAGCATTGCAATACTGTTTACGCTCACTTTTACCACTTGTTACCTTGCTGTCTTTTATATTTTCAGATTACAAAAACCTATATCTACCATCCATATTGCACTTGTATCACCATCTCTTCGCCGAACTAGTGCACCTATACAATTTACCATTGTATTGGGTGTGTTGGGAACACAAGAGACTCTTTGTTATTTGGTTGCAGGGTTGTTTGAGAGAGACCATCTTCATCCTACACCTCCTACGGATTGATAAACCTTAGGTCATCCACTTGAGGGAAATTTGCTACTGTCCTACAAACCTCTACACTTGGAGGCCCAACAACGTCTACAAGGAGAAGGTTGAGTAGTAGATATCAAGCTCTTTTCTGGCGCCGTTGCCGGGAGGTGAGTGCTTGAAGTTATATCTTTAGATCTTGCAATCGAATCTTTTTGTTTCTTGTTTTAGCACTAGTTGAGTTTATAAAAGAAAACTACAAAAAAATGGAATTGATTCGTGAGTATGATGGAAATGAAAATTGTGCCAAAGTGTTAGAAGAAGAATGCATTAAAATGTTTGGCACCAAATCTTTGAATGATGAGCATGATTGCAATGTTGTTAGTATGAACTCCTTGAATATCCATGGTACTAATGATGATTGCACTAGTTATGATGAAAATGTCTCCTATAAACATGTCAATTTTTGTGGAGTACATTGGGTTTGCAAGTACACACCAAATAGGGAAGATAGATATTGCAAGAGGCATAAGTACTTAGAAACCAAATTGTTGCAAGAAGAGCTAGATGAATGTGCTGAAAATTTATTTTTTCTTAGCCATACTTGTGAACTTTGCAATGAACGTGATCATTTTAGTACCCAATGCAAATTGTTTCATGATCGTATCATGTCCAAAAATTGTGATGACTTGATTTCCTTGCACATCATAATGAAGTTAGTTTGCTCTTGGGTTATGAAGAAATTAAACGTATAACTAAGGATATTCCAAAATTTGTCCTTGATAAAGTTCTTCATTTTGATCTAGAGAAAATTTATATGTATTGTGCGGTGAATTGTATTGAAAATCCTTATATTGCCAATTACATAAAGAAAAGAAAACTAATAGAAGATGAAGAGAATACTAATGAAAGGGAAGATACTTCCCTATATCCTCCTATTATTTGTTATGTTGAATCACGTAACGAGGAGGAGCCTTCTATCCAACCAATCTCATTAATAAGGAGCTCCAAAAAGAGGATTGAACCCACACATGAGGTGAAGAAGAAGAAAAGAAAAAGGAAGAGAGGTAAAAAGATATCTCTCCCAAATAAGGTTGCTCCTATTATTCTTGTGCCTCATGAAAATGAATCAAAAATAATTGTGGAAGATGATGCACTTGATGATAATCTCGTTATGCCTATTGCTTGTTGTGATGATTATAATTGGGAAGATAGTGATACTTCTTATGATCTTGAAAATCTTTTTGGCACTTGCTTGGAAGAATATGATAATTGCTATACTATTGGTGCTATCCATACTATTAATGATGAGAATGATTATGCTTATGATATGAAAAGGCCCGAGCTTGAGGAAGCTATGTTTGATGAGGATGACATATTTGAGAATATATTTTCTGCAATTAATGTTTGTCCCAAGCTTGGGGATGCTATGTTTAATGAAGATGATATTTAGCCTCTCAAGTTTTGATATGCAAAGTTGTTATGATGATAACATGCCTTTTACCTATGATGATTATATTTATGAAAGTGGATTTGGAAGAGTGTCAACTTTAGGAAGTAGTGATCCCACTATTTTGGAGTATGTTGAATCTTATAATATTTATGAAAGTGGATTTGGAGAGGTCATTACTTTATTTAGTGATGTATGCACTATCTTGGAAGAGGTTTCAATCGATTATGATGAGAACAAAGTTGCTACTTATGATGATTATTGTGATAAAACTTATGCTATAAAGAGTAGTGATGATTATATTTATAAAACTTGTCATGATTATGAGTACCCTTTCTCTGAACATTACTCTTTTAATGTGGAAACAATTTATAGTATTCAAGTCTCTTATGGTACTCCCACTATTCCGAATGAGAAGAATTTTGCTTATGTGGGGAGTAATAAAATTTCTATGCTAGTAGATCATGAAAAGTATGATTTAGGAGCTGGTTATATTTTTGAATTCATTAATTATGCTACTGAAAATTATTATGAGGGAGGAATATATGCTTGTAGGAATTGCAATAATATCAAGTTTCCTCTCTATGTGCTTAAAGTTTAGAAGTTATGCTTGTTTTACCTTCCTATGCAAGTTGATTCTTGTTCCCATAAGTTGTTTGCTCAAAAAATTCCTATGCATAGGAAGTGGGTTAGACTTAAATGTGCTAGTCCTACTCTTCATGATGCTCTCTTTATGTTTCAATTCTTATCTTTTATGTGAGCATCATTGAAATCATCATGCCTAGCTAGGGGCGTTAAACGTTAGCGCTTGTTGGGAGGCAACCCAATTTTATTTTAGTTTCTTGTTTTTTGGTTCTGTTTAGGAATAAATAATCCATCTAGCTTCTGTTTAGATGTGGTTTTGTGTTTTAATGAGTGTTTGTGCCAAGTAGAACCTTTGGGAAGACTTGGGTGAAGTCTTTATGATCATGCTGTAAAAAACAGAAACTTTAGCGCTCACGAGATTAGCTAGAACTTTTTACTGGAAAGTGCTATTTAGTTGATTCTTTTTGCAGATGATTACTAGACAAATTCCTCATGTCCACAAATTTATTTTATAATTTTTGGAGTTCCAGAAGTTTGCGTTAGTTACAGATTACTACAGACTGTTCTGTTTTTGACAGATTCTGTTTTTCGTGTGTTGTTTGCTTATTTTGATGAATCTATAGCTAGTAAAATACTCCCTCTGTAAAGAAATATAAGAGAGTTTAGATCACTACTTTAGTTATCTAAACGCTCTTATATTTATTTACGGAGGTTGTAGTTTATAAACCATAGATAAGTTGGAATACAGTAGGTTTAACACCAATATAAATAAAGAATGAGTTCATTACAGTACCATGAAGTGGTGTTTTGTTTTCTTTCGCTAACGGAGCTCACAAGTTTTCTGTTAAGTTTTGTGTTGTGAAGTTTTAAAGTTTTGGGTAAAGATTCGATGGACTATGGAATAAGGAGTGGAAAGAGCCTAAGCTTGGGGATGCCCAAGGCACCCCAAGGTAATATTCAAGGATAACCAAGCGTCTAAGCTTGGGGATGCCCCGGAAGGCATCCCCTCTTTCGTCTACGTTCATTGGTAACTATACTTGGAGCTATATTTTTATTCACCACATGATATGTGTTTTGCTTGGAGCGTCATTTTATTTTCTTTAGCTTTGCTTGCTGTTAGAATAAAGTATCAAGATCTGAAATTCTTAAAATGGGAGAGTCTTCACATAGTTGCATAATTATTCGACTACTCATTGATCTTCACTTATATATTTCGGAGTAGTTTGTCGTTTGCTCTAGTGCTTCACTTATATCTTTTAGAGCATGACGATAGTTTTATTTTGAAGAAATAGATGAACTCTCATGCTTCACTTGGATTATTTTGAGAGTCTTAAATAGCATGGTAATTTGCTTAAATAATCCTAATATGCTAAGCATACAAGATTTGTAAGAATTCTTATGAGTGTGTTGTATACTAAGAAAAGTTTGATGCTTGATAATTGTTTTGAGATATGAAGATGGTGATATTAGAGTCATGCTAGTTGAGTAGTTGTGAATTTGAGAAATACTTGTGTTAAAGTTTGTGATTCCCGTAGCATGCACGTATGGTGAATCATTATGTGATGAAGTCGGAGCATGATTTATTTATTGATTGTCTTCCTTATGAGTGGCGGTCGGGGAATGACGATGGTCTTTTCCTACCAATCTATCCCCCTAGGAGCATGCGCGTACTACTTTGCTTTGATAACTTGTAGATTTTTGCAATAAGTATATGAGTTCTTTATGACTAATGTTGAGCCCATGGATTATACGCATTTTCCATCCTTCCACCATTTCTAGCCTCTCTAATACCGCACACTTTTTGCCGGTATCATACACCCACCATATACCTTCCTCAAAACAGCCACCATACCTACCTATATTGTCATTTCCATAGCCATTCCGAGATATATTGCCATGCAACTTTCCACCATTCCGTTTATTATGACACGCTTCATCATTGTCATATTGCTTTGCATGATCATGTAGTTGACATCGTATTTGTGGCAAAGCCACCGTTCATAATTCTTTCATACATGTCACTCATGAGTCATTGCACATCTCGGTACACCGCCGGAGGCATTCATATAGAGTCATATTTTGTTCTAAGTATCGAGTTGTAATTGTTGAGTTGTAAGAAAAATAAAAGTATGATGATCATCATTATTAGAGCAGTGTCCCAAGTGAGGAAAAGGATGATGGAGACTATGATTCCCCCACAAGTCGGGATGAGACTCCGGATGAAAAATAAAACAAAAAGAGAAAAAAAGAGGCCATAAAAAAAGAGAAAAGGCCCAAAAAATAAAAAAAATGAGAGAAAAAGAGAGAAGGGACAATGTTACTATCCTTTTACCACACTTGTGCTTCAAAGTAGCACCATGATCTTCATATAGAGAGTCTCTCATTTTGTCACTTTCATATACTAGTGGGAATTTTACGTTATAGAACTTGGCTTGTATATTCCAATGATGGGCTTCATCAAAATGCCCTAGGTCTTCGTGGGCAAGCGAGTTGGATGCACACCCACTTAGTTTCTTTTGTTGAGCTTTCATATACTTATAGCTCTAGTGCATCCGTTGCATGGCAATCCCTACTCACTCACATTGATATCTATTGATGGGCATCTCCATAGCCCATTGATACGCCTAGTTGATGTGAGACTATCTTTCCCTCTTTTTGTTTTCTCCACAACCACCATTCTATTCCACATATAGTGCTATATCCATGGCTCACGCTCATGTATTGCGTGAAGATTGAAAAAGTTTTGAGAATGTCAAAAATATGAAACAATTGCTTGGCTTTTCATCGGTTGTGCATGATTTAAATACTTTGTGTGGTGAAGATAGAGCATAGACAGACTATATGATTTTGTAGGGATAACTTTTTTTGGCCATGTTATTTTGAGAAGACATAATTGCTTAGTTAGTATGCTTGAAGTATTATTGTTTTTATGTCAATATGAACTTTTGTCTTGAATCTTTCGGATCTGAATATTCATATCACGATTAAGAAGAATTACAATGAAATTATGCCAACTAGCATTCCACATCAAAAATTATATTTTTTATCATTTACCTACACGAGGACGAGCAGGAATTAAGCTTGGGGATGCTTCATACGTCTCCAACGTATCTATAATTTTTTATTGCTCCATGCTATATTATCTACTGTTTTGGACAATATTGGGCTTTATTATCCACTTTTATATTATTTTTGAGACTAACCTATTAACCGGAGGCCCAACCTAGATTTGCTGTTTTTTTTTGCCTATTTCAGTGTTTCGAACAAAAGGAATATCAAACGGAGTCGAAACGGAACGAAATCAACTGGAGAAGTTATTTTTGGAAGGAAAGCTACCGGATGGACTTGGACCCCACGTCAGGAGAGAAGGGAGGTGCTCACGAGGGTGGGGCGCCCCCTAGGGCGCGCCCCCTGCCTCGTGGGGCCCCCTAAGCTCCACCGACGTACTTCCTGCACCCATATATACTTACGTACCCTAAACCTTCCAGAACGAAGAATAGATCGGGAGTTCCGCCGCCGCAAGCCTCTGTAGCCACCAAAAGTCAATCGGGACCTGTTACGGCACCTATGGGAGGGGGAACCCTCACCGTGGCCATCTTCATCATCCGGCGCTCTCCATGATGAGGAGGGAGTCGTTCACCCTCGGGGCTCTGGGGAGGGCCCAGTCGCTCTGTGTTTGATCTCTCTCGCTCTCTCTCTCTCTCTCTCTCTCTCTCTCGTGTTCTTGATTTGGCACGATCTTGACGTATCGCGAGCTTTGCTATTATAGTTGGATATTATGTTTCTTCTCCCCCTCTACTCTCTTGTAATGGATTGAGTTTTCGCTTTGAAGTTGTCTTATCGGATTGAGTCTTTAATGATTTGAGAACACTTGATGTATGTCTTGCCATGCGTATCTGTGGTGACAATGGGATATCACGTGATTCACTTGATGTATGTTTTGGTGATCAACTTGCGGGTTCCTCCCATGAACCTATGCATAGGGGTTGGCACATGTTTTCGTTGTGATTCTCCGGTATAAACTTTGGGGCACTATTTGAGGTTCTATGTGTTGGTTGAATAGATGAATCTGAGATTGTGTGATGCATATGGTATAATCATACCCACGGATACTTGAGGTGACATTGGAGTATCTAGGTGACATTAGGGTTTTGGTTGATTTGTGTCTTAAGGTGTTATTCTAGTACGAACTCTAGGGCTGTTTGTGACACTTATAGGAATAGCCCAATGGATTGATTGGAAAGAATAACTTTGAGGTGGTTTCATACCCTACCATAATCTCTTCGTTTGCTCTCCGCTATTAGTGACTTTGGAGTGACTCTTTGTTGCATGCTGAGGGATAGTTATATGATCCAACTATGTTGTTATTGTTGAGAGAACTTGCACTAGTGAAAGTATGAACCCTAGGCCTTGTTTCCTAGCATTGCAATACCGTTTACGCTCACTTTTACCACTTGTTACCTTGCTGTTTTTGTATTTTCAGATTACAAAAACCTATATCTACCATCCATATTGCACTTGTATCACCATCTCTTGGCGAACTAGTGCACCTATACAATTTACCATTGTATTGGGTGTGTTGGGGACACAAGAGACTCTTTGTTATTTGCTTGCAGGGTTGTTTGAGAGAGACCATCTTCATCCTACGCCTCCTACGGATTGATAAACCTTAGGTCATCCACTTGAGGGAAATTTGCTACTGTCCTACAAACCTCTGCACTTGGAGGCCCAACAACATCTACAAGGAGAAGGTTGAGTAGTAGACATCACCCTCCGACAGGGGCCGTCTGAGCAACGCGGGCGGTGAGGGCAGCCTGAGGCTCAGCCCGAGCACAGCGAGCGTCCACCATGGAGACGATGGAGCGACGGAGCGACGAACTGATGGAAGGGAAGCTACAGCGCACCCCTACCTGGCGCGCCAAATGTCGGATGTGGGGTTCCGGTAAACCCTTAAGGTTCGAACACTGGGGTGCGCGCGAAGTATTTCCCTCCTACCGATCTACACCCTAGCTCGCTAAGATCTCGCGGACGAACTCGCAACACAAAGAGACACGAGAATTATACTGGTTCGGGCCACCCTTGTAGTGTAATACCCTACTCCATTGTGGTGGTGGATGGATTGCCTCTTGGGCTGATGTTGAACAGTACAGAGGGAAGAACAACCTCCTGAGGTTGAGGTGTTCTTGCGCTTGGTGGCTTAGCGGGTGAGAGCTGGGTGAACTGCTCGATGCCCCTACTGTGGTGGCTAGTTCTACTTATATAGGCCCTGGTCCTCTTCCCAAATGTTGAGCGGGAAGGGAGCCAACAACGACGGGCAAATTTGAAGGGGGACAGCTAGTAGAAGCTATCCTGACAAAAGTGGTCTTCGCCTGCGAAAGGCTCTGGTGGTGACGCCGTCTTGGGCTCCACGATGACCTCCATCTTGTCGTCCTCCTGGTCTTGGTCTCATTGCACCGATATAGCAACCTTTGCCTGATGCCTTGGTACTCCTCGCCTACGCTGGCGTCCTTGCACCAAAGAGGAAACAAGGACGCTGAGCGCGCTAGCGCCCGCCTGGCACCCGCCTGGCCCCGATCGTCATGACTCACGTCATCAGAGCCTCGTGAGGTTTGCCCCGTCTTGATATCTCCACTCCTCGTGAGCCTGCCTGACCAGGCCACTCCTGAGGAGGTCTTGCGTCACCCGCCTCGCGAGGCTTGGCCCCTCGCGAGGGTCTTGGATGCCTTGTTGATGAATATGGGATGTACGGCCTGCTGACTTAGCCACGCCGTGGGCCGCAGGCAGGCAAGTCTGGGGACCCCAGTTCCCAGAACGTCGACACTCACCCTCTTCCTTTTGGACATCTATTACGAAAGAACAACATTTGACTGGAAAAACATAGTATGATGACACATGGAATAGATACAGAAAATGGATAGGTATGGCATATACTCATATATGATGCTTAAACTAAGTAGATGGTGTAACAAAGTAGAAGTAATGCAAGAGGTCAGATGCAAAATATGTGCGACCAATACAACCTTGCCAAGTTAGAGCATGCACCTTGATGGGTGAATAAGATAGGCCATCCTCCACCATGCGAAGTTTGTTAGCCAGTGGATTATTCCGCAATATTCCTCTCGTGCGCCCATTCTCATATTCATTTTGATAATGTTAAATACCTGACTTGCATGAAAACATTAAAACAAGTGAGATTATCTTTGTAATGCAGAAGTGGTTCTAATCCAATACTTCCTCCCTGTAAACCCCTTTGTGTTATCTCTGCAATTATTCTAAGAGGTGCCATGCATGCTGTAATTTGGTGTGTGCATTAATATAATGTGGCCTACTACTCAAAATATGAGAGCTCCAGAAGTGATGATACTTCGCAGATGACACCTTCAACATATAGTAAAGAAGAACAAGTCGACCTGACCTGACAGATTCAAAATATACTAAGGGAGAATAACTCTAACTCGACCTCACCAGTCGACCGCAAGAGAAGAGGATCATCTTAAAGAAGAGCAGAAGAGCAAGCGGATTGAAGATATTACAAGTCTTTCTATACAATGTCGGTTGGCCACCCATGATGAACCAGAGCGCACAGAGAAATACTATTTCTTCCGGTCTCTCCATATGTGGCTCACATACATTTCGAAACTAAAGTAGGAACATTTAGCTGACCAATTAAACATCTCTCAGTTTTACTAATATCAGCATAATATCAGATTTGAATTTGTACAACTAAGATTGTTTAGCTCGATGGGTGGAGCAGTGCTATTACGACACGAACCACGTAGGATAATCATGGTCATCATAAAATGGGGAAACCATAAGCATGATGAGTATAGTGTTGGCCGTGGCAGTGGGATGGCAGATCTGAAGCTGCAAACTGCGCAAAGAGTAGTTAGCAACCGATATTTGCTTTGAAATTACAACTAAGATTTGGTATGGACAAGAAAGTACAGTCAACAAGTGACAAAGAAATGCAATTCTGCTGTCTCTCCATATGTCGCAACATGCATTTGGAAACACAAGTGGGACCTTTAGCTAACCAATTAAATGTGTCTGTTAACTAATATCAGTATCATATCACAATCATATTTGAACAACTAAGCTTTGGAATTTTGAGTGTTGTGTTGTTTAGCTTGAAGGGTGGTGTAATGCTAGTATGACAGAGAGCACCTACGCAGATCATAGTAGAGTAGATAAAAGGGGAAAACCCTAAGCATCAAGAGTAAAATCAGGAAAATGGAACTAGCTGAAGCAGTGGGTGGTGCACATGCTTTTCGAAACGAATATAGGAACATTAGGACCAATTAAACATTCTCTGTTTTAGTAATATGAGCATCATATCAGATTCGTATTTCAACATGTAAGCTTTGGAATTATGAGTGGCATGTTGTTTCGCTTGATGGGTTGAGGTCTTGAGGAGCAGTGCTAGCACGACATGAAGCAGTGAAGCACCTACGATGATGGTAGTGAATATAAAGGGGGAAACCATAAGATTTACGAGTATAGTGACCATGACATGGAGGATCTGAAGGTGCAAACCAGACAAAGCTACTTCGCAACCAATGTTTGCATTCAACTAGCCACTACGATTTGGTACGGACAAGAAAAGTACAGTAAACAATTTAAGATCTATTTTCTGGGTGAGATCAATAACTTAAGCACATATGGAAGAGTACCACCTCTCTTGCGGCGCCGTGTAGGCCCTAACGATACGTTGAGGGTGCTGCGGGTGCGATGGCTGTCGGCGGCGGGGAAGAAGACTTTAGATGGTAGACGGCCGGGTCAGGGGATAAATACTGTTGCCGTGGACGAGGCGGTCGTTGAAGCGGCAACGGCAAAGTGGACGATGACACCGATGAAGCGAGACGATGCGATGAAAGGATCCTGGTCCGGCACCGTGGATGAGAGACGTCCATCTCTTGCAGTGGACGACGGGGTAGGGGTAGCGGCTCCGGCAAGGTGGAGGATGGGGTGGCAGACGGAGGAGGCTAGCCGCAGTGGGGAGGTTGTCGTGGCACCGATGGTGTATGAATGGGGAAATGGAGGGAGGGGGATCTCAAACTTTGGGGCGTGCTTATGCGAAATGTGGGAAAGTTACGAACTTATCCCCCGTTTAAAATTTCAGACATCATGTCGGTTGGGGATAGGACGGTAATCTCGCATCTCCCAAATATTTGCCGGTAACGATTTCGGGTGAGGAGAGGGTGTTTTGCCGCCCATGATGTATGAACGGGGCTGACAGGTAGGGCGGTTGTGTCACGTTTGAGGGAAGTTACACATCTGCCCCTATTTAAAATATTAGCTTACATCGATTTCGAACGAGGAGAGTTTGTTTTGCCGCCCACCATGGATGAACGGGGAAATGGAGGGAGAGACACATGTCTTTCGGACGAGCTTGAATCAAATGTGTTTTGCCGCCCACGTTTGTCGCCCACCGTGTCTGAATGGGCTCAGAGGCCGTCGTGTCATGTCTGATTGAAGTTAATAGTCTACCCCTATCGACAGCAGTGTAAATCCGGTCGATAAGGATGTCAAGTGTTAGGGGTAGACAGTAATTTCCATCTCGCAAAACCTTGGTTCGGGCAGCCCACAAATGATAGTGGGTGTTTAGCCGCTTCGTTCAAAACTTGGGAGAATTAGCATTCACGTTTGCCCTGGGCCCTGGCAACTAAATCCAAATCCAATTTTTATTCGGTTACGAATATCCACAGATAATTCTACGTTTTGTTATTTATTTCTTCAAAACCACAATAAAGATTTATTCCACCTTTATATATGATTATGATTTAGAAATGCCGTGATCTTCGAATTCAGTAGGTTAGATACACTTTGAGTCAAACAATTATTTCATCCAATACAATATGCTCACACGAAAAAAAGTTCACCTTATGTCAATCATACAAGTACTGAGGATTACCTCGCCTAAAAATTTTGGATCATTACAACACATGGACAACATAGAGGGTCTTACAACATAATCCATTCAGAGACATGACACAACATGCAAGTACAATAATGTAATGACAATTGCAACTACTATCTAAAGAAGAACTGGGATTTCCCTGGGCTTCAGATAGCAGAAGTAGCAGGACCTCCTCCGTCTTCAAATGCAACATTATTACTTCCTCCAATTCTTGGGTTGCTTGCATAATGTGTGCAGCTAATTGCATAATTGCTAGCTTCAAGATCGAGATCACCTCATTCATGGCAGCCACACCATCTCTTTCTGCCTCTAGTAGAGCCTCAAGAACTACAATATCTGTGCTCAGACTGCTCTCCGGCGGTGTTTCCTCTGAACTGCTACCATCTGGTAACATGGATGGGCACTGCTTTCACTAATAGATTCTGGAGTTTTACATTGTGTCCTAGTGTGAACGGCATCCTGAAAGGTTTCCGCTGGACATAAGTAAGAGATAGTTATCGCATGATCCAGGCAGTAAGCTTACATGGTAAACGACAAATGAATTATTGCTGAGCATGGCAATCTATATTTAAATGGTTCGAAGCAGCATCAGTCGAAAACAAATTAAAATGGTAAGATGAAACTAGGGATGTAAGTGGCAAATAAACGACATCCTCTAGTCCCATCTAGTTAGATTTTGCTAGCTCCCAGGTTCATTTTCCTCAAAAAACAAAAACTCTTTTGAACTATCATACCACAAGTGGACTTTAATCGGGATTAAACGGGACCCAGTTGACATCCCTAGTTGAAAGGGAGTGTACCACCGCTATATTTAAGTTGCCAAGGCATCTAAGCAGTTGAAATAATCTGAGAAAGCACTTAACAGTGTGGCCTCATATAAACTACGAAGACAGTCTTGTGATGAAGTTCAGATGAAAAGTTAAGGACTCAAATGAACTAGGCATGCATTTCTTTATGATAGTACTGATGAGGCACTGGCGACATATTGGGCAACTTAGGTATAGCGTAACAAGTAACAAACAAGCATTCGAATCAAGCAATACAACAAAGCAGACAACTGAACTATTTGTTATTCTGTAGGATTACAGGTTGAGGGCACAAGCCAAGAAAGCAGCCCACACGCATTACATTTCACATGTACTAAAACACAATGGCTTACCATATGTTGCTGTGAAGCCTCGCTGCTGTTGCAATGTTCTTTGAAGATATCGTCAGCATCCCGTGGTTGCAAATCTACTTGTTGTAGTTTATTCTGCACCCTCTATTTAGGTAAAATTAATTTTAATCGCATGCACTGGTTCGAATTGATCATCAATGGTTCATCTAAACTAATGAAAGAAGGGTGTGTGCATACACGACAATATATCTTCTTCCCTCTATTTTTATGCTTGTTCGAGGTGCCATCCCCAAAAGAACAAATATTTTGCGTGATGGGGTTGGCAGCTCATAATTAATAGAAGCATCAAATTAGTCATGCAACTTGGGAAGAGCAAGAACACACAAAAAACTAATGAACAGAGGCTCGTAGCAGTTGTGTAATAGCTAGCATCAGAAAATGTAGGGTAAAATGAACAAAAACCAGCGGAACCACATGCTAGTTTGCTGATGTGTAATTAAGCATATAGAACATGAAGCAGTCTGATGGAACCAACAAGTGGCATCAGAACAACACCATTATCATAAATATAGCATGCAAGAAGTAAAATAGTAGGCATTGATATCTAGGAAGTATAGTAATACTTAGGACAAAACTAAAGCATATTAACTATATGTGCACCGGTATGTAATTTAGCACATGTAACATGTTCATTGCCGGAAGTATGGCCCTACTGGTGCAAGTAGAATAACGCGTCTCATGAAAAACTGAATGATGCCCTGAAGAAATTCAAAGGTGCGGTGCTTATGCTAAGAAAGTGAATGTAGGCGCCAGCCGTTGGATAATAGTACCTGATTCCCGGCGGCGTATGGGTATCGTTGGCATACTTGATAGCTAAGGATCGTCGATGGTGCTCGTGTTACAGTTGAGTTTGGGCCGACTGTCGCTCCGGTGCTACGGTTGCGGCGCCTGTCGACATACAAGAAAGCTCATCTGTGGTAAGTGAATAGTTGCATGATAAAGAGAAAAACCGAAGGAGTAAATATCGAAATAACCTGGTGAGGCTACGACGTCGGTAAAGCAGGGCTGGTGGAGTTGAATATGGCGTCCTTGGAGCGGGTCCGGTGCAATGGACGAAGGCTTCGGCGGGCGCGTTGTACAGTGCTTTTGGCGACGCGGATCTGTTGCGGCGGACGAGGGCTTGTATGAAGGGCCAGCAAAGGGACGGACGAGGGAGTCAGTGAAGGGCCTACACTGTGGTGGACGAGGGCACCGGTTAAGTAGATCCGGTGCGGTGGACCATGACGGCGGTCAAGGAGATCTGGAGCGGTGTACAAGCCAGTCGCTGAAGCGGCTCCGATAAAGTGGTGAGTGGGCAGTTGGGGGATCCAACGTGCGGAAGGTAAATCCATCAGGGTGTGAGGTCCACTGCTGCGGCGGTGGACTATATTCGACGGCTTGCCGTGGTTGGGGGGGTCGGGGAGGGGAAGGGGAGGGGCTCTAGGGAAGAATGTTGGGGGCAAAGAGGGGAAAACAATGGAGTTACCAAAGCAGCCCTTTTCTGTTCATGTGGCAGGGGTAAAACAGGAATATCGTGGGGCTAAACTTTCGGGCGCGAGATATTTCGATGTGAGCGGGAAGTTTGAAAGCTTTTGGCGCCTGAAATTATATTCTGCTCTTGTACGGCCGACTATGATATCATGGCCGAGAATTTGTTTGTTTTGCACGCAAAAAAAAGTGCAAGTTTTGAAAATCAATGTCTCCAACTCGAAACTTAGATTGTCCATTCAATTCAAATATGGATCATTGAGCTACTACAAGCAAATACCATCATATGGTCCAATTCAAATGAAATTCCAACTGGTATTATCCTAAATATGATGACAAAAGCAAAAATATGTATGTGTATATCTCTAGGTTTGATATATGAATTTGAAATTATGAAATCCCGGCTTAAAAAATGTACCTCCGTTTAAATGAATTACAAAAGCTAATGATGGAGTCGAATTCCAAAATTCCAATCTTAGGTTTGTAATTCTGGTACATCAAAACATATCACGCATGTTCAAAAGTATCGTTATCTCATAGTCCAGACTGTGAAACAAATTGATCAACCTTGAGTGCACACACTATTGACCATGTATATCTCAATTACGCTAAAGTCCCTCAAATATAGACACCACAATCTTTATCTGAACCCAACCCCCCCCCCCCCCCCCCCGTTGCCCCCCCACACACGGAGAAGTCGTTCTCTCCCCCAAACACCAACACACGAGCACATTAACACCCCTCTCTCTTCTAAAGTCCAGACCCCAATATAGGTCTCTATCACTTTGTCTCTTGGACATGCACACATCTCTCCCCCCACTCTCTAGCTAGGTCTCCGGCATCTCTCTTTCCCAAGCACACGCACTATGTAGAGTGTATCTTTCCCATACACACAAAACGTCGCCCCAAACGTCTATCTCCCTAGTTATGTGGTTCTCGCACACTCACCTCACACACCAGCCCCACTGCAAAACAAGCACACTTTGTCTCCTTGTGCACCACTCTCCTCTTTCTATCTCTCCCACATGCGGACCCGCCCCAGCTCCTCCCTGTATACATATATGTCGTGACTCTTTCCATAGCTCTCTAATGTATCATCGTTCTCGATCTCGCACATTGTTCTCTACACCATCTATTCTAGATCTCTCATGAAGTTCCTATCACACACACACGATGAATCGCTTCCCTTGAGACTCCATAAATAGGCCAATTTCAAACAACATCAACATTGTCTCCCTATCTATACGCCATTTATGGACACAAACGCCCCCTCTCTCGCTCCCTCTCTTCCTCTCTTTCTCTCTCCGTCGCTAGCTCTCTCGCTCTCACTCTCTCTCTCGCTCTCACACCCCTCTCCCACACACACTCGATGTCTCTTCCAAATAGTCTGCTCCCCCCGCCCGCACCCATGCTATCCCGCTACTACACATGTCACACCATTCCCCCTTCCCTTATACTAGGTTTACATCATTAGTGGTCTCTCTACTCCACATACACACACTCCCTCTCACACACAAACGCGCGCACAAACACACATAGACACGCACAAACACCCATTAATCTAGATCCTCATCTCTCCCCATGTCCGCATGTGTATCTCGCACACTCACTCTCTAATTATGTATATGTGTCTCCATGTTACACAACACAAAGCCCCATGTACATGTCTCTCTCTATCATCCACACACATAGACACAAAGAATCTGTTATCATTGACTCAGTCTCTAGACATATCACACACGCTCTCTCTCTCTCTCTCTCTCTCTCTCTCTCTCGCAAACACGCTCAACAAGGGTTTCCCCGTGAATAACTTACCGTCTATTCATCAATAGTCGTGGCAGTACAGCGAACACGAGACGTGAAAAAGAATAAATCTACACATGCTTAGACCACCTAGTATGACTACTAGGACTAGAGCAAGCCAAAAAGCGCGCCACCGTCACCCCCTCCTTATCGGCGACGGGAAAACCTTTGTTTTACACAGTCAAGAAGTCATTGTGCTAAGGCCTCACATGCTCAGGTCTTGAATAGAATGTAGATGCTAGTTTATGGAAACAAGTATCGATAATACGTTTGTATCTCCATACTTATATTTTTTCTATTATAAAAAAACGATTTGGTGATGATGGTACGCGTGCCATCTTGCAATATAGACCGTCCGATCTATATCTGACTGATGGAAATTAAACTAAAAGATACCCGCACCCCTCTCGACATTTGCAGACAAGGCCTTCCCTGGTTCATCCTTATCACCAACAACCTCACTGTTGAGCAATTAAGAAAGGAAGCCTCTGGAACAAAGCGGCACGGTGGCATTGCCGGCGTCGTCAATCCCCATGCCTCCGCTTAGTCCGACCACCAATCACCACCACGCCCCACTCCTCTTCACCTTACTCCTATTTCTCGAGATATCATTAGTTTTTACACATGGGATTACTCCCGCATGGGTTAATCACAACGAGTGTTTTTATAAAAAAATGCATCTTGATGTTCCGTGCAATGCACGGATCTTGCTAGTACTCCTACAGAAGACTAAGTTGCTGATGATGGTGTGTCTGCCATCCGTCGTTTGTGACCATTAGATCTACATCTAACGACTGTGAGGTAAGTTGTTAGATTTTCTCACAAACATCCCACTTGTCTACCAATTTGCAGAAAAACACAGAATTAGTATCTTAAAACCAACCACATCCCTCCGTGACCTCACCAAAACAGCCCAAGGAATATATTATAATTGAAACATAATATATCTCTAGTGATATATGTATATCAAAATTAGAGTGTTTTGTATCAAGTTTGTGAAAATATTATTCTAATTATGATTCGTTGCAACGCACATGAACATTGCTAGTATTTCCAACCATGCAATTTTTTCCCTAGTATTCCATAGTTTCGAGTTTTCCATCAAGATATTAGTAGTCATGGTTGATATTTACTTTCAACTATGTAACTAGCCTTGCTTATTGGGTTCCAAAGCTTAACTTTCACTCCTACTTACAATATGTAGAGTATTTAAGAAAAAACTACCACTTTCAACAAGCCCGAGGAAGAATCTATTGTACAACAAATAGCAAAAACATACCCAAAATTTCTTATTCCACGCCAAAAACTACTACCTACTGATTAGGTTAGTTTAAACCCATTTATGACAGGGTTGGCCCACACATCCGTGCTGATGAGGCAGCTTAAACCAACACATTTTGTTTGACCGTTGACACGAGGGACGCACATCTGACCTTCTATCCTGTTATTCCCCCCTCAAATCATTATTTTTCCTAAACATTACTTCAAACAGTACTGATGTGTGTTCGTCGGTGGCACCGATGATGAGCGAGTTGGCCGCCGCTCCGCCGGACGGGCCGGACGCCACGCTGGCCTCCGCACGGGTTGGCAGGCTGGCCCGAGCGTGACTCATGAGCGAGCAAGCCGCTGCACTGGCCTTCGCTCGAGCCATATGGCTGGCCATAGCGCGGCGCGTGAGCAAGCAGCCACACCGCCGTGCCAGTCTAGCTAGCAAACCTTGCAGACAAGCAGCTGGACGAAGCTATCTTGGCTAGCTAGCGGCCGCGAGCGCCGGACGGGACTGGCATCCGGGCTGCCGCAAGATGGGCTCCGCACCGCCGGCGGTTTTGACCTCGCCTTCTACCGGCGGCGGTAGCTGCGTCCCATGGCTGAGGATGATTAGGTGGACGGGCCGGAGGTAGGAGGTCACTCGGGGATTTTTGTGCAGACTGACATGTAGGCCCCACAAGTCATAACGCCCGGTAGAATAGAAGGTGTTGACTTAATGGGCGACATGGGCCCTGTTTGGATACTCTAAGTCAGAGGTTAGATTCTAACCCTGAACTAACTCTAATCAAAGTGGTGTTTGGATGGCAGGGTTAGATTGATAACAAATGTATCCAAACAGGGCCATGGGTTGAAACGTGCCTATAACGGCACTTTGTAGAGTAGTCGTTTCTTGGTAGGGCTGGTTGGTAAGAGCATGTACAATGGTTGATAAGGTAGTCTTATCTTAAGTCTGCCACGTATGCAAGTGGTAGTAGTTTCTTGGCATTATTAGTAGTTTGTTGCATTATTAGGGGTTTCTTGTAAGGAACAATGTACTACTAGCGACAAAAGGCGATTCTAGGTTGCTTTGTAGTCCAACGAGTACTACTAGTGGTCACGAGAGTGTATACCTCGTTTTGTGGGTTCGATCTCGGCCGAACGCACGGTGGCCTTTTTTTTAAATAGTAACTTTGCTGCGAGCCAATATTTTACATGGGTAGTTTGAGTTTTGAAGTCAAACGGACGTGCGGCACCACAATCTGGGTGCACTGGATAGCCCAGCCACGTGAACGGGTTTTCCTTCCTAGCATCTCGTGTCTCGCGTGCTCGCCCTAGCTGCACCTCGCTTGCAGCTTCCTCATCAGCTAGTAGCATATTTAAACTAGCGCCTCCCAATTAAGCCCGATGAGCCGGAAAAGCCTGGCGCGACATTGGGAACTATGCAATATGGCTCTGTACATAAAGTGCTCTACTACTACTCTGTAGCTTGTGGTGTTGTACGCATGGACTTCACTCCATTATCGGCTCTAATATAAAATAAATTCCTCTTGACATGTTTTTTTTGAAACGGAGGCAAAAGCTTTGCTTCATCTCATTCATAAAGAAGGAACTTATAACAAAGTTCGACAAAATCCATTACACCTCCACAAATGGAAGTGAAAAGCCTAGTCTCGCTGTATCAAATAACTCAAATGTTCTACCCCCGCATTAACCGTCGCTGATAAACAGGCTGCTAATGTGTGCGTGAGAGGAGCGGCTGAGTAGGCCAGCTATGTGAGAGGAGCGACTAAATAGAGCACCGAGAGTACCCACTAGGCCATCACTACGCAGGTGTACTTTCCCTGCATTGATAGTACACCGATGGTTCAAGAGAACAACAATACCCTCCACTTCCAACTGTAGCTCCTTGGCCCTGAGATTCAAGAGTTCAAAACCGGTGCACTATACTAGAAGTAGAGTACATCGCACTACTAGTTGAGAAAGTAGTACTAGTATCTTTGCTTTCTGATGCAATCGTACTCCTCTGTCACATAATGTAAGACGTTTTTTGACACTAGTTGGTGTGTACAAAAAATGGCAAAAACATACCCAAAATTTCTTAATCCACGCCAAAAACTACTAGCTAGTGCCAAAAATTTCTTACTAGTGCTATTATTTATAGTATAATGCAATCCCATAGTGTCCCATAATGCTAGTACTAGTAGTAAACAATAGCCTCACCCCTTCGCTAAGGAACGATCTACAGTTGGAAGGGACGAGGCCCTGCGGTTACTACGCTCTTATCTCCTCCTCGCCAGTTCCCCTCCCCCCGAAGAGAAGGCAGTTCGTCGCTGCTCCCATGGATTTGCCAGGCGGTTCTCCTCCTCATTGGGGCTGGGAGACCTTGGATGACGATCCTCTGGGAGAAATCACACGCCGCACCGACGGCCTCACTGCCGCAAGACTCGGTGCTTCCTGCACCAACTTTTTCAAGAAGGTGCTTAAAATGGCTTGGGCAAAGGCCATGCTTGTTGATCTTCCATGCGTCCTCGAGGAGAAGGTTCTTCTATGGGACAATCCTTCGAACAGTCCACCGCTCCCTGGCCATGGTTGCACGTTGACTCCGCTAGAGTTGCCGACATTAAGAGGTAGTCGGATTTTGTCCAATGAGGAGGTCAGTAATGGAGTTTGATCATGTAGTACTTAGTTATTCCATTTCCATCCCATAATTTCTCTGCTGCCCACCGTCTTATATATAGGTCTGGGTCGGTGCCAACAAAGATTGGCTTGCATACCTCTGGCCAGATACCACCATCATTTTGCACAACATCCACAACAGTGCGGCCGTTCCGGTAGACCCCTTCTCCACCATTGGAATCGGCCTTTCGGACTGGTTGGGATTGAATACGTATGATGATGCCTGAGGGAGTCCTGGATTAGGGGGTCTCCGGACAGCCGAACTATATCCTTTGGCCGGACTGTTGGACTATGAAGATACAAGATTGAAGACTTCGTCCCATGTCCGGATGGGACTCTCCTTTGTGTGGAAGGCAAGCTTGGCAATACGGATATGGAGATCTCCTCCCTTGTAATCGACTCTGTGTAACCCTAGCCCCCTCCAGTGTCTATATAAACCGGAGGGTTTAGTCTGTAGGACAACAACAATCATACCATAGGCTAGCTTCTAGGGTTTAGCCTCTATGATCTCGTGGTAGATCAACTCGTGTAATACTCATATCATCAAGATCAATCAAGAAGGAAGTAGGGTATTACCTTCATAGAGAGGGCCCGAACCTGGGTAAACATCGTGTCCCCGCCTCCTGTTACCATCCAGCTTAGACGCACAGTTCGGGACCCCCTACCGCCTCTACCGGTTTTGACACCGACATTGGTGCTTTCATTGAGAGTTCCACTGTGTCGTCACCATAAGGCTTGATGGCTCCTTCAATCATCGGTAACGATGCGGTCCAGGGTGAGGTCTTCCTCCCCGGACAGATCTTCGTATTCGGCGGCTTCGCACTGCGGGCTAACTCGCTTGGCCATCTGGAGCAGATCGAGAGCTATGCCCCTGGCCACCAGGTCGGGCTCGGAGACTTGAACTACACTGTCGACATCCGCGGAGACTTGATCTTCGACGGATTCGAGCCATGCTAGGTGCACCGCACGATCACGACGAGCATGATTTAGCTATACCGACGGATAGTGTTTGGGAGATCACACCTGCAACTACTCCGGCCTTCAATCCGGAGCAAATTGCACCATCCGAGGACGGGTGGATAGACCCCGCCATGGAGGCCGCACTCTCAGCGGCGATAGATCCGGATACTGACTTCACCCAATCACGAAAGCCGTGATGCCGAACCACTGGATTCGTCTCCGGCCACGGACTCTGAGCTGCCTGCATCCGAACCTATCGAATCCGATTGGGCGCCGATCATGGAGTTTACCTCCGCGGATATCTTCCAGCACTCGCCTTTCGGTGACGTGATAAATTCATTAAGGTCTCTCTCCTTGTCAAGAGAACCTTGACCGAACTATGTCCGGCTAGAATGGGACGCGGACGACGAAGAAATTCGCTTCCCACCCACCACCCACTTAGTAGCCACTGTCGACTATTTAACCGACATGCTCGATTTCGACTCCGAAGAAATCGATGGCATGGACGACGATGCAGGAGAAGAACAGGAACCATCGCCCACAGGGCGCTAGACAGCCACCTCATCACATGAAATATACATGGTGGATACACCCAAAGAAAACAATGACGGGGAACGGAAGGAAGCAGCAAAGAACAGCTCCATCGAGAAGCAAACAAAGCGTCGGCGTAGGCGCCGCTCCAAATCCCGCCTCAGCAAAAGCAGCGATAACAGCGAAAGAGAAAATAACACCCCAGTCGACTCGGAGAAGCAGCGACCACATCGACCAATGAAGAGCAGGATGAACCAGCAAAGGGCGAACGTAGTACGGATCCGCTGTCCGAACACGGCGACGACGAGGATAAAGCTCATCAACCTCCCTCCGGAGCGGAAAACAGTCCGGACGAAGATGCACACATCATCCCGGAAAGGCACTTGGAACAAGAGAACCTCCGCAGAAGGCTTACTGCCACCGCGAGGAGTTTGAAGAAGCAGAAGCAAAGGCTTAAGGCCGCAAAGAATACGCTCAACAATAGACGGAACAAAGTGCTCGACAACGAAGAAAAGTATGGTGGAAATTACCACATGAAGAGCTATCCAAAGCGCAAGCTATTGCCTGAATTCGACGATGAGGCCTTAGAGCCCACACAACCAAAAAATAATGGCCAACCGGTCGGATCAACCACCTGGTGGCCGCGATAGAGCGGATAACAAGGCCGCACATAAGTCAACACACGATCTACGTGAGGACTTGAGCCAAAAATCCAGTATGACCAGATCCATCTATGGATCTAGGAAGCGCGCTACGGCACAAAATCACAACCGAATACTACAACCGTCCGAACGCCATGATATATCTAAATACAGGGGTGCCGCACACCCCCTATGTTTCACCGACGAGGTGCTGGACCATGAATTTCCAGAAGGATTCAAACCAGTGAACATAGAGGTGTACGACGGGACCACAAACCCTGGGGTCTGGATTGAGGACTTTATCCTCCATATCCATATGGCTCGCGGAGACGATCTCCACGCCATCAAGTACTTGCCCCTCAAGCTTAAAGGACCAGCTCGGCACTGGCTGAAAAGCCTCCCCGAAAACTCAATTGGAAGTTGGGAGGAGATCGAGGATGCTTTCCAGGCTAATTTTCAAGGGACTTATGTCCGACCTCAGGATGCAGACGATTTAAGTCATATAATTCAACAGCCCGGAGAGTCAGCCCGAAAGCTTTGGAACAGGTTTCTCACTAAAAAGAACCAAATCATCGACTGCCCGGACGCCAAAGCCTTAGCAACTTTCAAACACAGCGTCCGAGACGAATGGCTCGCCAGACACCTCGGCCAAGAAAAACTGAGAACAATGGCAGCCCTGACAAGCCTCATGACCCGCTTTTGCGCGGGTGAAGATAGCTGGTTAGCGCGCAGCAGAACCAGCGACCCAAGCACATCCGAAGTCAGGGATGGCAATGGGAAACCACGACGTAGTAAAAGCAAGCGTCGAAATACAGAAGACAGCCCAGATAATACGGTGGTAAACGCTAGATTCAGGGGCTCTCGACTTGGTCAGCGGAAAAAGCCTTCCAAAGGCAGCAGAGATGGACCGTCCAGCCTAAACAAGATTCTAGACAAACTATGTCAGATTCATGGTACCCCCGATAAACCTGCAAATCACACCCACAGAGAATGCTGGGTCTTCAAGCAGGCCGGTAAGCTAAACACAGAACACAAGGGGAGGGAGACACCAAGTGAAGACGAGGACGAGCCTCGACCAAAGCATGGGGACAGAAAAAATTCCCACTAGAGGTTAAAATAGTAAACATGATCCACGTGACGAAGAGGAGAGGCAAACACGCACTCCGAGACACATGCGCCATAGAGCCTATCACCCCTAAGTTCAACCCCTAGTTGGCCTGCCCGATCACTCTTGATCGCAGGGATCACCCGACAAGCATCCGACACGAAGGATTAGCTGCCTTGGTGTTAGACCCAATAATAAATGGATACCATCTCACACGACTCCTTATGGATGGCGGCAGTAGTCTTAATTTGATATATCAGGACACAGTCCGCGAAATGGGGATAGACCCAACAAAAATCAGCCACAGTAATACTACCTTAAAGGGAGTAATACCAGGCCAGAGGCCGCTACTGCGGGCTCTCTATTACTAGAGGTTGTATTCGGTTCTCCAGACAACTTCCGAAGCAAAAAGTTAACCTTCGACATCGCTCCATTCCGAAGTGGCTATCAAGCACTACTCGGAAGAGCGACGTTCGCTTGTTTTAATACAATGCCGCATTACGCTTCTCTCAAGCTTAAGATGCCCAGTCCACGTGGCATCATCACCATTAGCAAAAATGTTGAACGTTCCCTACGAGCGGAAGAATGTGCGACGGCTTTAATGGCCGAACACTAATTGGCCCCTCCAACCATAATAAAGGATCGGTCGTCAAGACCGCGGAAACGGCTGGACGAGTTCGGTGCATTACTAGCTATAACAGCTTAAATAAACCCGAGATTGGTTTGATGGTTGTACCCCCATAGACGGCACCAGGGGCTTCCCGCGTGTAATCAGGGCTAGTTCGGCTCAACTTGACTTATCTTAAATTTTAATGGTTTATTAAGAATAACCAATTTTTCGGCACGACAACTTTCGCCTAAGCTCTTCTCGTTTACAGATGACAATCGTGCCACACCCATCCAGGATACGGCACAACGAAGACACAAGCGCAGATGTGCAACAGGGACCCGCTCAAAGGTTTCTCTTTAGGTTAAGACCCTGTGTAAACCTTTTTTACTGTCTTTTGTTGTTCACATCCTCCAGATACTTAGTATAACCGAGAAGGATGCTAATGTTATTGGCATTTCGCCACGTCAGAGCGTTGCACGTACCTGGACACTCGGGGTTCATTATCAAGGGCATCGCTCAGCCCGGCATATGTTATAAAGATCGAATACTTTAGGGAGTGTTCGGCGTCGCGAGTTTGGCCTTATATGCATCAGCTCTGAATCATGTCTTTGGTCAAATGTTGGGTTTGCCCGGCTCCCGTGTTTTGCTACCTTACGTTCCTCTATATCGGCTAAGGTGGCACCAGGAGAACTACTACGATTGTGCCCTGGTTCATCCGAATGAGCACCTCAGTAGAGAAAGCCGAAAACTGACTGTCATGATAAAGCGCGAGACTGGTCAACCACTCGATGACTTAGCGGAATCTTCGGGATTCCTCCGCATTAACAAAGGGCCGTTTCTCGGTCACGTACATACACGCCCCGTATTCGGACGAGCGCGGAGGTACCATGGGCTATATAGTAGTCCCACCGTCAAACTCCTATGGAGTGTTAAAGCAATATAGTCTGATTGCCTCATTCGCTGCGCTACCACCTCCTTAATGGACCAAGACGTTGGATCAAGTGTGAATACGCATTTTTTGCGAACACCCCCGCATTATATGCGTGGGGGCTGAAGCCGATGACTGCAAACTTTTAGGTTATATACATATATACATAAACGGCCGCACATGAGGCATCATAATACTTTCAGGCAAAAGTATAAACACAACCTTTATAATAAAACATTGTTTTTACAAATGGGAATACATGTCACTAGAACATAATATTCTTCGAGCACTGAGCCTCTATTGAACGAGCGCCTTCAAGGACTTTTTCAAAGTAGTGCTCGGCAGATACTCGCCCTGGCGAACTCGGGGTTGCAATAGCGGTGGCCTCCATCTACGCCCGGTATGTTTTGACACGGGTAAGTGCCATCGCGCAAGACACTCTATGCACGCCCGACCTCTTCATAAGCGTCGACAAAGGCATGCGCACCAAGGAACTGTTGCACTAAACCAAAATAACTATTCGTCCTTGGCCCTTCCGGCCACATATGATCCACAACAGACCTCATGGCAAGCCTGGACAACCTATGGAGCTCAGCCCACTCGGCCATTCGCTCATTCAACAGCAGCGGATGCACTGGACCATCAAACTGTGACCAGAACAGCTTTTCCACTTCACGATCTTTCTGATCCTTGAAGTGCTCGGCCGCATCAGCAACACTGGCTACCAAATCCACGTATGCGTCTACAGAACTCCATAGTTTATCAAGAGGGACATACTTCGGATCTCCGAACTTTGTCCGCAACAAAAAGGGCTTCCCAGCCGCGATATCTCCATCTTGATGCAGCTCTTCCTTCGCCGCTCTGATTTTAGAGCGGGCTTCCTTGGCTGCTACCATGGCCTTCTCCAGGTCCGTCACCTTCGCTCGACTTTCTTTCTCAAGAAGCTAGTAACGGTTGGCGGCATCCTTCAACTCAACGGCCACCTTGGCCATTTTTTCCTTGCTTTGGCAATGTGCAGCCTGTTCGGCTCTCAGCTCTTCGACCGCCTTTAGAGCGGCCGCATTACTATTCCTGGCTTGTTCCTTGGCTCGGGCAAGTTCCGCCTGAAGGGTCTCCACTACGGCAGCTCCATCTGGAGTCACAAACATATTTAAGATACTAGCATCATGCTATTCTTACTATGTGTTGATCACCGGAGATATCACATACCCTGTGCCTCGTCGAGCCACTTGTTGACAAGCACGATGTCGTCATCTGCCGCATCAAGTTGCCGCTTCAGCTCGGCAAACTCAACAGTCCGGCTAGCCACCGGACCTTCAGCCACCTGCACATGAAGGCGGCCTGATTATTACCTGGGACTATGATCCTCTGTTTGCCGCCGTTCTCGACGGCAACTAGAGTCTCAGGGGCTAGTATCTGCATAGGGCACACCTAACGTGTGTGGTACCGTCAAAAACATACACTATTTCACGTACCTCAAAGCCTTTCAGCAGACTCATAAAAGCTTCATGCAACCCGCTTTCGGCGGATGAAATCCTCTGAATCACCATACCCATTAGCGTATGATGCACTTCTGAGATAGTCGCTTGCTCCATAAGATCCTTCAGTGCTCTTCCGGTCTCTTTCTGTTGCTCTCCATAGGAGCCGAATACTGAGGACTTTGGGTGGCCGAGGGGTTACCGTCTGGCCTTGGCGGATCAGGAGAAACCCTTCGCGACGACACTTCAGCGTCGCCCGCCTCATGAGGCGGGGTGGCATGGGGAGGTGTTTCGCTCTCCATCATCTCCGGAAGAAGATCCCCCGAAGACGAACTCTGTCGAGAAGGGCTACGATCCGAACTACAAGATATATGCTTCGGTTATTGTCCTCAGAGGTAAAGCAGGATATTCTTACAATTAAGTACTTTTTGTTTACTTACAGCTCGGTGGAAGGCTGATCCCCTTGCGGACACTGTGCGGCAAGGGTACCCTCCGAGGCAGGACCCTCTGGTGAAGATTTCTTCCCCCGTTTGGAAACCTTTGTTTCCGGGTCTTCAGAGGTGGTCCTCTTCCTTCCTTGGGGAGAGGGAATTTTAGATCCTTCTCCCCGGTTATCCTCCTTCGTGGAGGAACTAATTCCCCTGGTTTGGATGAATACTGAGTGAGTCCCGCTTTCAGCCTCTTTATTCCCCCCTTTATCTTCCCCTGAGGGTGCCTGATAAGGCACCGGCTTGAGCATTCTGGCCAGTTCTGGATCTGCTGAGCCTTCGGGAAGGGGAGCCGAACACCTGATCATCTTCACCTTTGTTACCCAGTCCTGGTCAAAGAGCGACTTTTCAGAATGAAGTGGTGATAAATAAAAAGCCAGCGTATTCGGCCATAGGATTACTTACCTGGGTATCTGGGCGATTGCAGCTCAGACCCGCATCCTCGGTGAGGTCCGGACACCTTATTTGGGGTCCGAAGAACAATTTATACATCTCTTCGAGCGTCATGCTGAAGAAGTGCTGAATAGCTCATGGTCCATCCGGGTTGAACTCCCACATTCGGAGTGGTCGACATTTGCAAGGCAGGACCCGACGAACTAGCATGACTTGCATTACCGTGACCAGGCCGACATCTCTCTGGAGGAGATCTCAGATGCGACTTTGCAATATCGGCACATCATTTTCTGGCCCCCAGTCGAGCCCCTTGTTGATCCATGACGTCAGTTGTGGTGGGGGGCCCGAGCGAAAAGCAAGGGCGGCCACCCACTTGGTACCTCGGGGAGCTGTGATATAAAACCACTCCCGTTGCCATAAACTGGACACCTCTGGGAAGGAACCCTTTGGCCATGGAACATCGGCGCCTTTGCTTATTACGGCACCTCCGCACTCTGCGTCTCGCCCCTCAATCATATTCGGCGTCACATTGGAAGTTTTGAGCCACACGCCGAAGTGTGGGGTAATGCGGAGGAAGGCTTCACACACGACGATGAACGACGAGATGTGAAGGATGGAGTCCGGGGCCAGGTCATGAAAATCCAGCCCGTAATAGAACATGAGCCCCCTAACAAAGGGATCTAGAGCAAGGCCTAGCCCTCGGAGGAAGTGAGAGATGAATACAACGCTCTCGCCGGGTTCGGGAGTGGGAATGACCTGCCCTCGAGCAGGCAACCTGTGCGAGATTTCGCCAGTCAAATACCTGGCCTCTCTTAGCTTCTTGATGTCTTCTTCTGTGAAAGAGGAGGGCATCCACCGACCTTGAAGGTTGGATCCGGACATGGTTGAAGGTCCGAAGCGCCTGACCTGAGCCTTGAGTGTTGGAACTCGAGGTGGGGGAAGGACTCGATTGAGTGCAAGAATAAAAAGGACAAGCCTTGGCCTCTTTATAAAGGGGATGAATATCAAACGTCCTCCACGTGGCCGTTTGGGACTTGCCTAAATCGAGGAGTCGTACCAACGGGAACGATTGGGTTACCCGCATCCATATTGATGAGAATCCCGTAATAAGGGGGACACGATCTCTGCTTCGACAAGACGTGCCAATAAAATCGCCTCGCAAAACATGCAGTGACAGGCTGGTTGAAAAAGGTGGTTCGTCATGGCCAGACCATGGCAATACGCCACATTATGAAAAACGGTCGGCAGATTAGATGTGTGGAAATATTATTCTCTCTATGGTGGTATGTGGAATTTGTTTTGCAGAGCCGGACACTATCCTTGTGTTCAAGACCTTCTATGGAGTATTCGGAGGAGGAACCCGTCTTGCAATGCCGAAGACAGCGCTGGACTCATCGTCATTGAAGCCTGGTTCAGGGGCTACTCAGGGAGTCCTGGATTAGGGGGTCTCCCGACAGCCGGACTATATCCTTTGGCCGGACTGTTGGACTATGAAGATACAAGATTGAAGACTTCGTCCCGTGTCCAGATGGGACTCTCCTTGGCGTGGAAGGCAAGCTTGGCAATACGGATATGTAGATCTCCTCCCTTGTAACCGACTCTATGTAACCCTAGCCCCCTCCAGTGTCTATATAAACCGGAGGGTTTAGTCCGTAGGACAACAACACTCATACCATAGGCTAGCTTCTAGGGTTTAGCCTCTACGATCTCGTGGTAGATCAACTCTTGTAATACTCATATCATCAAGATCAATCAAGCAGGAAGTAGGGTATTACCTCCATCGAGAGGGCCCGAACCTGGGTAAACATCGTGTCCCCCGCCTCCTGTTACCATCCGCCTTAGACGCACAGTTCAGGACTCCCTACCCGAGATCCGCCGGTTTTGACACCGACAATGCCTACATGAGATTGAAGAACATAGCAATTGCGGACCCGCTGACAAAGTGACGCGGCTACGACGATTACTATATCATCGCGGTGTTTGACATAAGGATTGCCATTAATGCAAGAGGCAGTAACGGCTGAGGCTGGCGCATGTTGGCGGCGGCAGATTTGTACCCCTACACGTTCGAAGACGCCGTGCGCCATCTAGGCCGCATATTCGCGGTGACAAGCCAGGGGACTTGTTTCATCTGGTTTCCATCCTATAGTACAGGAGATTACAAACGGAATGCACAAACCATCATTTGCATCCCTAATGGTACTCCATTATTTCGCAGGGACCAGTCATCCCGCAATCAAAATAAGATCGCCGATCCTGGATGTGCATTTGCATCCGCGATTCAGTCTAACCTGGAACCTTGTAACTGACTTTGGCATATTGGGATCAACTATATTAGCAGTCGTTACTCATGGTACCACTGATGTGCAACATGGTTACACAATCTACCACAATCGGACCGTCACCATCTACCCAGGTATTCCATTTTTTAACCCTCTCGCCTTCTCTTTCATTGTTGTACTAGTACGCTACTTACTTACTTACTAGTAGGAGTACTTTTTACCTTGGAGGACGCCTATAGCTAGCTAGGCCCATGAAGACTTGAACCCACTAGCTGCCACCATTTTTGTTTTTCCATGTCTTACTATCTCATCCATGTAGCCAAGAGTGGCTATATATAATAAGCCGGTTATTTTACTTCCTCTATACCAGAGTAGTACTATTTGTTGCACAGTATTACTGACCGCCATATTTGAGCACAACATTATTATGCATGGACCTTGACTATGTACGTCACCATGTGTCCAGATCTGAGATGCCGCGTGTACCAGATGAACGGCGCCGAGTTCGACCCCCGTGATGCTACGTGGGTGCCGAGGAGCACTCTTGGAGAGTACTCACTTTTCATTGGGGACATCTACCCCATTGTGAGGCAGATGCCACCTTCCGTGCACGACACGGAAGGCCTACCGTTCATGAAGCATGGTTGTGTCTTCGGTGTGCACCACCGGATGAACGACATGCTGGGACACGCTATCCCTGATTTATGTCGCTTCAGCTTGGATGAGTCTCCATCGTGTGGAATCGGACTAGAAAGCTGCGACAATGATTCCCGTTGCCCACCGCTATGGATCGTGCCATCCATGAAGAACACCTTTGCAAGTGCAGTCTTGTCCTGATTTTCCCATTGTACAGTATGCAGATGATACTCTGATTCTTATGCAAGCAGATGCTCCACAACTCCATTGTCTCAAAGCCCTGCTTCACACCTTTGCAAATGCTACTGGGCTAAAGGTCAACTATAGTAAATCAAATCTCATTCCAATCAATGTGAGTGATGACAAAATCGAAATCTTAACTGCCACTTTGAACTGTTTGAAGGGATCTTTCCCCTTCACTTACCTGGGCATGCCTTTAGGGCCCCTAAAACCAACAGTGGAACAGTGTTTGCCTTTAGTAAGCAGAATTGCCAGAAAATTGGTGGGCCTATCTTCTTTCATGACTCTTGCTGGCAGGTTGCTCCTGGTCAAGTCTGTGCTAAACTCTTATTATATATTTCATGGGTTGCCTTGATGTTCCCATAACCATCAAAAATCAGGTTAACAAATACTTGAGACACTGTCTTTGGAGGGGACCAGACACGGAGGACCACAGACCAGCTATGGTAGCTTGGTCAACTGTTTGTAGACCCAAAAATCAGGGTGGCCTAGGAGTGATGAACATCTTTGTGCAAAACCAAGCACTTCTGCTCAAAAACCTCCACAAGTTCTACAATAGGGAAAATATCCCCTGGGTCAACCTCATTTGGGAAGCTTATTATGACAATGGCAAACTTCCAGGACAAAAATGGGAAGGATCTTTCTGGTGGAAGTGTAATTTGAAGCTAATTGATTGCTACAAGTCCATGGCAAGATGCACAATTGGAGATGGAAAATCTGCTCTGTTTTGGTCTGACCTCTGGCATTCTGCTTGCCTGAATCAATTGTTCCCTCATCTTTACTCCTTTGTCAGAGACCAAAACATTTCAGTGCAACAGGTTCTTATGTTTGATTATCTGGAAGACTTATTTCACCTGCCACTTACTCAAGAAGCTTTTCTGAAATTTGAATTGATGGAAGACATTTCTAACACACTAAGAGGATCTGCATTTAATGAGCTCCTGGATTCTTGGAGTTATATGTGGGGGACTAATACTTTTTATGTGGCCAAAGCTTACAAAATTCTGATAGGTGTAAAAATTGTGCCAGCTCAGTTCAACTGGATTTGGAAAAGCTGTGCCCAGCCAAACACAAGGTCTTTTTTGGAGACTGCTGCATGATAGACTCAATACCGTGAATCGCTAAGAAGGAAAACATTTCATCTTGACAACTATAATTGTGCTACTCTCAACTGTCCAGGAAGAAACTTTACAACACCTGTTTTGGACCTGCCCTTTTGCTTCGCTTGTCGGGATATCCCGTGCCCTAACAGATGCAGAGAAATCTAACCATCATGGAAGCCATTCCAGGACTTAAGGGCAATCTTGAAAGAACCTTTTTCTATGGAGATCATTATCATTGCCTCATGGGCCATTTGGATAATCAGGAATGATAAGATTTTCAATAGCATTCCCACCAGCCTTGATAGATGGAAATTCATCTTCCTCTCAGAGCTACACCTACTCAAATTTAGAATTAAGGAAAAGTTTTCATCTTCTTTCAGCACCTGGTTGGACAGCCTTGTCCTATAATTTTTTTCTGGCTTTTAGTTGGGCCATTTAGACTAGTTTTCTTTTTTTCTTTCTTTTCCTGGGCTTATCTCAAGCCTTGTTTTGTTTTGTACTCTCTTTTTATATAATAAAAAAATGCAGTGGGGTTTTGCCCTACTGTGTACAGTAAAAAAAAGAACACCTGGGACTGGAACCTGGAGGAGGACATGTAGCCCATCTATAACGTGTAAGTGGAGTACGGTAAATTTTGAACGGTAGCACTGTGAATATATGTAGACTAGTCGCGCACAAATTAATCACATGAATTGGAGATGAACTTGTGTGGCATACTGGCATTTGTCCTTTAGAATTTATTACTAGTAAATGTGTTATGTGTACGTGCAACTTGTGTGGTTGTTGCACGGGCTCCAACACGCTCTTTGAGAAAAAAGGTTGCATAGCTTTGGATATACGTGACGTGGCGGCATCATACAGTAGCATCGTTCTCTATAGTTGTAGTACGGTCCTACTAGGACGACAACTCCTATAAAACCTTGCGCTTGGCACTTTGCCTCTTCGGGAGGTTCAACAGTTCGTACTCGTGTGAACCTTGCACTTGGCTCTTCGCCTCTTCGGAAGGTCCAACAATGATGATACTATAGTACACATTATGCTTCTGGAAATCTGAAACTGATTGAACTGCTGCACGTCCACCGCGAGGGCGAGGGCGAGGGAGAGGGCGCTGTAGTCAAAACCCTCTCCTCGTCCAGCGAACCACCACGCGCCTGGGCGAGGGAAAGGCGTAGTAAGCAAGCTTCTCCTCATTCGGCGAGTTGACGGGACACATCAAAGCAGTACTAGTACTAGTCCATACTGCGTCCTTTCCGGTTAATATGGCTTAATTTGAAACGAGAAAAATACACTGGCGGTCAACGTATGTAACAATACGCTCTTTACGGTCACTATATATAGTTTTGCGGTGATTATACGATCACTAGCTCATCGTAGAGCACCGTATTGCACCCTACTGACCGGCCACATAGTCGACGTGGCACTTTGTTGACTGGTTAAATTGTCACCTGGTTTTTGGGTCCCACGTGTCAGTTGGCAGAGCAAAGAAATCAGCTAAAAAAAAAAGAGTGTAGTACATCTACACTTCCAATGCATTTAGCCTTTAATCTAAATCGATACTAATTGACTAATGCAGCAACTTGTGCTCTAGGTATAGGCTACATGTCTATCCTTAATTACAGCATGCAACGATCTTCATTTAATCTTCTTCTCTCAATGGTCGCATGCACACATAAGTCTGCTACTTTTGGGCATTAATTATGCCCTGGTCAATGTGTAAATCTGTAAATGTACAGTCTTTCACAGATGTAGGGAGTAGGTTGAGCACTGGAGCATGAGCGTGTGTGTTGCGTCGTGTGCTGTGTACTGCATGGGTGCGTTAGTGTTGCAGGCGCCCATGTGTACGTGTGAGTGTTGCATGTTGCATGCATGCATGCATGGGGCTTACTCCCTCCCATTGACATGTTCATATTTCAAGCTTCCTCTGTTCCCTCCATATGGTGATACTCCCTCTGTTCCCAAATACGGAGTAAAATCCTCCCTCTGTTCCCAAATACGGAGTAAAATCCTCCCCCTCTTCCCAAATACGGAGTATTTGTCTTTCTAGAGATTTCAACAAGTGACTACATACTTAGCAAAATGAGTGAAGTGAGCGTAGAGGCATAGGGATAATGTAGAAAGGAAGTCTTCACAATCCATTATTCCCCATCTCGGTCAGAGAGAACTATTCAACTAGTCTTCGTAGTGAAGTGACAATACACGCTGCAGCAGATGGGACACTTAATTAATAAGCTGAACCAGCGTGTTGGTGTTACTAAATCAGCCTTACCCAGTACTGCCATCATGTTTGCCAGTAGAGCACGCTTCTGTCCTCCATTAACTGACATATGGGCCCTCTTTTGGTAGACCCACATGTCATCGGTGTAACTATTGACACTCTGAAGGACGGTATATCCTGGTAGTAGTAGTATAATTGAGTTTTAATGCACTTTCTTCCCCGTCTTCCACTCTTCTTCCTCCTCTCTTCTTCTTCCTCATCTCTTCCCCATCTTCGGCCGCACACCATTTCCCCGCTCCTTTGCTTCGCCCGTCCACGCTTATCTTCCTTGGTAGCTCAAGGCGTACCATATCCCCCGCTCCTTTGCCGGCCACACGAGGAGAAGCTTCTTCGCTCGCCCGCCCGAATCCACTTCCCCGCTGGCTAGCAGGCACCGAAAACCCCAATGACAGAACCGACTGACACGCAGAGCTGCGATTAGAATTCCCACCCCGATGTTCTCTTGGAGCATATCTGTAATCGTATGGACCTACTCAGCACCGTCCGTCTGGCCGCATGCTCAGTGTCTTTGTACCATCTACTCGTCTACAACCGGCCGGCTCTTTTCAAGACACCCTGCTTGTTGATGCCCGATCCTCGCAGGTGGCCCAGACACCGACTTGATGATCCTACTGAGGTTGCCGTGGTGCCCCTCGACATGCTACCACTACCCGTCCACCTATCCTTCACGCGCGGCCACTACTGGGCGGGCATGAAGGCCAACTGGATTGTCCTCATCCACCAATCCGGTAATCCGTGGCGTCTCGTGGATATCTACACCCAGCGAGAGATCACCCTTCCATCTTTGGATACTGCCACCATCGAGCCTCGCGGCCCGCTGGACACTCCTGCCTACTACACATGGGACGCGTCGATCTTTTGGCTCGACCTCTGTTTTCTGAAGGTTGTAATCTGCGAAGAGCCCACACCATCATAAGAGTACATGGATTACAAGCTCATTGTCGTGTTCAACATGGGATTAGTCTATTTGGAATCTGGTCGCCATACATGGTTATGGCTCATCGTCGACCCTCTTTACCCAACACTTCTGTCTGATGCTATAGTGCACGATGGCATCGTTTATGCGGTCGGCGGACAGATTGGCTGCCTATACTGGTGGAATCTATCGTCGTGTAATTGTTCTATCTCATCTCATCTTTACCTTAAGAATACGACTATCTGTTCATTGTTACAAATTTAGAATATATAGTATGTCTATAACCACATCATTGCTATATGTTCCTCTCATTTCCCAGATTTTTATGACCACACATGTTATTGTTAGAGTTGATATGAGAACAATTGGTATCTAATGATTGTTAGAATAGATATTATGAGTATAACCTCATGATTGCTATATGTTACTCTCATTTCCGTGATTTTTATAACAACGCATGTTATTGCTTAGAGTTGATATGATAACTGTAGTAAGTGCTATGGTAGAATATGAGTAGGCCCTGTCATATCTGTTTCCCTCTCATTGTTACATGATGTTTGAACCATGATATATTGCTAGAATATGAAAGCCATTGGCTTATTTTTTTTAACTTTGGGTATGATTATGACCACAGCATTGCAATTCTCTGTCTATGATATGTGTCACTGTTATAATAATCTTATTTCCACACATACTCTGAACATGATTGTTTAATTTTGTCCTTTTGGTCTCCAATTTGAATTGTTGCAGCAGACGCAAATGGGCTGGCCTTCATGATTCCAAGACCTGGAATCATATCAGCTGATAGGTGGTGGTTTATCGCTCGTTCAGCTGACGGTGGTCATTTGATGCTCATTTGCACGTACCAAATTGACCAAACCATTTAATCAAACCACATGCAGTACAATGCCTGGGGCATTCGTGACATTGATGGCTATGGCTGCTTCGTGTTCGAGAAAGATCCCAGCTCCGTTGGGCCAGGCGTATTCAACTGAAGGCGGGTTTACAGCCTCGGCAACCACTCCATGTTCCTCAGGCTCAATTATCCGATCATCCAACCAATCATCGATCATATCATCGGCGATGATTACCATGCTATGCAACTTCCATTCGCCAGGGGGGACTGTGTTTACGCATCATACCATGGGTTTCACGAATCACCATATCCAGAGATTCATCGACACAACTTGTTGCCAGATAATCTTCAGTGTGTGAAAGGCATCAAGCTTCCATGCCATGGATGGCTTTTGCAAACCCGACATGCGGCGATGTGGTTCATGCCAACAGCAAATATGCACAAATTGATTCGTACTGATATGTAGACTGAGCCATGTATTCTGCTGCTGTAGCATGACCCTCTTTTGTTGGATATTATGTACGGTTGTTAGTTTGAAGCACTCATCTGGTTTGAAAGATAGATACCTTTCTGGGATCAAGTGCATCCTAACTCACCTGCGCAGGATGTACTGATAATGATGATGGAGATGTTGTGCAATATATATATCACTTAGGCTTCAAGTGCGTACTTGTTAGTTAAACCTATGGTTAAAATGTGACACTAAATACGACTAGTAAGTGGTACAAGAGCGATTACTAGTATACGTCGGTCAAATTATTCATCATGTCCACACATTGAATTGACGTGACAACACGCTGCGCGTGAGGTGACACAAGAATCCCGGCGGCGTGTTTGGGTATTCTGGACTTCAGATTTGAAGTACCACTTATCTGTCAAAATGTTTCATCATTCACTTAAAACAGTCGATTGATCATACATTGAGTACCATATAACTGGAATTAACCCATGCAAGTCGAAGAAGGATAGTCCGGTGCTGCCGGCTGGCGTCAAGTTTGATCCCATGGATCAGGAGCTGATCGAGCACCTTGAGGCCAAAGTGAGTGCTGACAACGCGAGATCTCACCCTCTCATCGATTTGTTCATACCAACCATCGACAGCGAGCACGACATATGCTACACCCATCCTGAGAAACTTCCAGGTAATACATCGATCGGCCGTCTACTTGCACAAACATATTCCTTTGTTTATAACTCTATTTTTCTTTTTAGACGCAGACCTGGTGAAGCAATTACAATTTGACAGTTAATAAAAAGTGAAACAAGTGACTGCAACATGCCAAAGGTGTTATGAAAATGCCAACTATGTACACTAAAACTTGTATTCGACAATACTGCAGGTATGAGACTGAGTGGCCTAAGCAAGCATTTCTTCCAGCACAATTCCAGGGCGTTCAAAAGGGGCACGTGGACGCGTCGCAAGATACAATCGGAGTGCGGCATGGACGCGATGTGGCACAACACCGGCAATACCTTGCCGGTGATGGTCAATGGCCGGCAGCCCGGCAGCAAAAAGGTTCTGGTGCTGCACACCAACAAGAACTTCGACCAGCAGAGGACCAACTGGGTGATGCACCAGTACCACCTCGGGGACCTGGAGCAAGAGAAGGAGCTGGAGCTGGTCCTCTGCAAGATTTTCTACCAGACAAACACTAGGGCCAGGAGTAAAAAGATTATAAGTTAGTTTGGTATTGGTACTTGTACTACCTTGTCGTCCGCAAGTTGCTATTGTTGTTACGATCTTTTGGTATGAACTTGGCATTTGCTTCCAACCATCATGCCCAGGGTCGACGTGGATATAAAGCTGAATCATTTGTTTCGAAACAAATTTTCAGGCACCTGACTTTTATTTGATGGGTAGCATAAGCACCTGCCGTTTGAATTCCCTGTTCTCCAATTTTTTTTGAAACAAGTGCATGCTCTTATTATCACGATGAAAAAACAATATCCCTGCTACATCCCAGTTATCAGTCTATACTTGCAGAATTCTCTCGTTTATTGAGCACGTATATTGTTTTTTCAGGTCGAGCAAGTTTCAACTGGGCTGTAGACAGCCCAGGCTTGGTTTTGTTTTTAACGGGCCCAGCCCATGACGACAACGGGGCACAAAGATCCAGCAGGTATTTACTGTTCTCTGGCCCGCCAGTGTTAGTTATATTTTGTCTTACAACATTCGCAGGCATATTTTTTTACTGAATCAAACACACAACCCAGTTCTATTTTCCTCTTGAAACGCATGTCCTACATCCGTTTTCTAATCTCTACCTATAGTTTTACTTGTTCATATACACGTATCATCATATTGAAAATACATAAAATTCCTTTTTCATATTTACATCCTTATTTTTGTTGTTGTTTTCCCTCCCAGCACAGATTGTTTTTACCACTGGTTTTCCCTTAAACCAACTCAATTGTCCCACGTCTTATTTGCTTACAAAAACAAAATGATTGTTTTGGAAAATCAATAAATTCTTCAAAAAAGTATCATTTCGGGATTACAAAAGTTTGGACTCCACCGAAATATGCAAAATAAGGTTGAACTTTTTGACCGTGGTCCTGGGCAGAAAATGGGTTGTAATAAATTACTTAAGAATTAGCAAATGGGCTACAAATTATTAAAAAATAGCAAATGGGCTCTATGTTGTCTACCACAGATTTGGAGGCTGACTTGTGGGCCTACTAAGTTCATGCATACACAAGGTTTATCAAAAAACAAACTTAGTCAACAATCGACTCTAGCAAATACGACGGTTAGATGTCAATCTAACGACAATCGTGTTTCTTAGGTCTCGATCTTCACCGCCAAACCAGCGCCGTCGGAACCGCCTGCTCCCGCCTCCCGTGGCCGGCTGTGCTGTCGGGCAGGCCTCACGGCCCCATCATATACTCACATCCCTGGCCTGTCTATCCCTCTACTCACGCACACCTCCTGTTATTTTTCGGCGATGTCAGACGAACCAGTCAACCCTCGTATTCTCCACCACGTGGGCAGCCACTGCCGTGTCTTCCCCGGCTCCATGTCGTTCCCTTCGTAGGCCTCGCCGTCGTCCACCGCCCTGGTGCTCTCGGCACGGTGTGGTCAACGTGGTCAACGAACGACATCCATCGGAAGTGGACTGTACGTGGAGAGGCTGACAGCTGGATCCACGACCGCACACAAGGAAATGCCTCCTTATTACACCCAAAATAATGATTCCTCCACCTGACATCTGGGACCCGCCGGAAAGGCCTCTGTATTTCGTGAAAAACGTTCCCTCCGCTGACAGGTCGGACCCACCAACTATATCTGCGCACGCAAGGAAGTGCCTCCTTATTGCGCACAAAAAAATGAATACCCCCTGCCAGGTGGGACCCACCACAGTGGGAGGCTGACTTGTGGGCCTACTAAGTTGACGGGGACGGGGCTTTGTCAACTTAGTCAATATGAACGATTCTAGCTCCAAAGGCCGTCGATGTCCATCCAACGGCCTTAGTGCTTCTTCAACCTATGGTCTTCTCGCCCGGCCGCCCAAAGCGCCGGTCGTGCCTTACTCCTGCCTCTCGTGGCTGATCAGGTTGCTGGAGGCCTCATCGCCCCATACTACTCCCACCGCTGGCGTGCCATCCCTTCACCCACCCACACCCTCGTTATTGCGGCGAAGGCAGCCTCACACAGACCGAACCGATCAACCTCGTACTCCTCTCCGCGTGGGCATCCACTGTCGTGTCTTTCCCGGCTCCGCGTCGTCCCCTTCCTAGGCCTCGCCGTCGTCCACCACCTTGGTTCTCTCGGCGCAGCGTGGTCAATGTGGTCAACGACTGACTTCCATCAGATATGTACTGTACTTGGAGAGGCTAATAGTTGGGTCCACGACCACAGCCCAGTTTTTTTGTGATTTGCCAAGTAAGTAGCTTTGTCAGGCCTGTTGGGATGCAAATCTTTCAAGACGAGGAGAGCTTCATTCGGCTGGCCGATAAAATGGCCTATCAGTAATGAGAAATGGGATGTACATTTTTAAAACACATCAAACCGGCTATTAGTTTCAAATTTCTTTTTTTCGAGATTTTAAATTGCATTGATTTTTATGCGTGAACAATTTGTTGAATTTTATATTGATATACATTTATTTTTAAAATCAGTTTGAATGTGACTCAAAATTTCGGGATTAAAAACAGTTCGGACCGCACCGAAATATGCAAAATTTCGTATAATTTTTTAACCGTGGCCACAATATGGGCTGTAATGCTAACAAAAAGTATATGGGCTCCAAAAAAACCCTTAAGAATTAGCAAATGGGCTGTAAATTATTAGAAATAATGGCAAATGGGATGTATGATGCTTTCCACAGATTTGAGGCTTTCCTAAAAAAAGGTTGGCCTTTTGTCACATTGTTGTTGGATGTCCATCCAACGGCCGTCGTGCTTCTTCAATCTCTGCTATTCCTGCTCCAGCCGCTCAAACAAGCACCGGCGGGACAACCTGCTCTCTCCTCCCCACGGCCGGCTGTGCTGCCACGTAGGTCTCACCGCCCCACCGCACTCCCAGTGCTCGCCTAGCCATCACTCTACACACCCACACCTGCTGTTATTCTCCGGTGACGGCAGATGAACCAAGATAAACCCTCAGATGGAGATTCCCCTCCGCGTGGGAAACAACTGCCGAGTCTTCCCTGCCTCCGTGTCATTCCCTTCCTAGGCCTCGCCGTCGTCCACCACCCTGGTGCTCTCGGCGCGGCCTGGTCAATGTGGTCAATGACTGACATGCATCTGAAGTGGACTGTACGTGGAGAGGCTGACAGCTGGTTCCACGGCCGCACGCAAGGAAATGCCTGCTTATTATGCGCAAAATAATGATTCCTCCAACTGACATCTGGGACCCACCGAAAGGGCCTCTGTATTTCGTGAAAAAACCGTTACCGTCGTTGATAGCTTGGACCCACTAGCTATATCTTCGCACGCAAGGAAGTGCCTCCTTATTAAGCACAAAAAAAATGAATACTCCCCCTGCTAGCTGGGACCCAATATAGTGGCAGGCTGACTTGTGGGCCTACTAAGTTGACGGGGACGGAGGGCTTTGTCAACTTAGTCAATATGCATGATTCTAGCTCGAGTGAACGTACGATGTCAATCCAATGGCCATAGTGCTTCTTCAACCTCTGGTCTTCTTGCTCCAGCCGCCCAAACCAGCGCCGGTCGTGCCTCGTGCTCCAGCCTCTCGTGGCTGGCTCACCGCTGGCTAGGCCATCCCTCTACTCTCCCACACCCCCTGTTATTCTGCGGCGATGATAGCCTCACACCGCAGCGAACCAGTAAACCCTCATACTCCTCTACGCGTGGGCATCCACTGCCGCGTCTTCCCCAGCTCCGCATCGTCCCCTTCCTAGGCCTCGCCGTTGTCAACCGCCCTGGTGGTCTCGGTGCGGCGTGGTCAATGTGGTCAAGGAACGGCTTCCATCGGACATGGAGTGTACGTGGAGAGGCTGACAGTTGGGTCCACGGCCGCAGCAAGGAAGTGCCTCCTTATTACGTGCAAAAAAATTATTCCTCCACCTGACAGCGGGGACCCACCGGACGGGCCACCATATTTCATGAAAAACCGTTTCCCCTGACTGCTAGGACCCACCAGCTACATCTTCGCACGCAAGAAGTGCGTCCGGGCAAAAAAATATGATTCGCCCCTGACTGCTGGGACCCACTAGCTACATCTTCACAGGCAAGGAAGTGCCTGATAGTAGGGACCCAACTGGTCGAAGCGTACGTAGCGTTGTCATTCTGGTAGCGAACATGTACGTACATATGGTTGATGTAGAGGCGCGCACGTGTCGTAGTAGAGGCGCACACGTAGCATGTACACGTACGTACATCGACCAGTGTGCAAGAAAGAAAATACGGCCACGTATGTACATACAGGCCGGGTCTCAAACGCCTACTCGCGCATACGTACGGCCAGGGCTCGTGTACATGGCTGGGTCAGAATGGAGAAACTACGTCGTCGTCATGTTCATGGGGAGCCAACTGGCTGGGTCGGAACGGAATGTGTCGTCGTGTTCATCGGGAGGGCTTGGACGGAACAGCCGATGGAAACGAGGCCTGGCATACCGCAGAACGGAGGAAACGGTCTTGTGTTCGACCGGCCACGGTCAAAACGGGATCCTGTTCATCGGGAGGGGTCTGGCGTACCGCAAAACGGATGAAACGGACCTCCTACGGTCGAAACGGGGGTCCTGTTGATCGGGAGGTTTGTGGTGTACCACAAAACGAAGGAAATGGACTTGTGTTGGAGCTCTACAATCGAAACGGAGGTCTCGTTCATCGGGAGGGGTGTTGCGTACCGCAAAACGGGACTCAACGGGATACTGTTCATCTCCACCGTCGACCACCTCCAGCCTCCACGGGCTACTGTTCATCCACCGTCGACCTCCTCCAGCCTCCACCTGCGATTTTTCATCCACGGGCTCCTATTCATCCAGCCTCCACCGCACGCTAATCCACCGGCTACTGTTCAACCGGCCGTCTCCACGGGCTCCTATTCAACCACCCCTCCACGGGCTACTGTTCATCCAGCCCTCCATCGTCTATTGTTCATCCAGCCCTCCATGCGGTGGTCCTGTTCATCTAGCCCTCCACGGGGTCCTGTTCATCCAGCCCCAACCGGCTCGATCAACCGGGGTCCTGTTCATCCAGAGGCAACACCACGGGGTCCTGTTCATCCACCCCCACCAGGAACTGTTCATCCAAACCCCCCCAGCAACGCTCACTGTTCATCCAGAGGCAGCATCGATGGGCTTCAATTAGTAGCAGTAGCGAAGGAATCGCTCGATCGGGTTCAGTTAACAGCCATCGATCCATCGCTCGGGTTCAGTAATGCGTAGCCTGCAGTGCAATCGCTCGGTTTCAGTTAGAGCCCAACGCCTCGCACCCATGTGCTTGCGTGTACTAGAGAAATGCGCATTGCTCGGCCCCAACCACCCACCGTAACCGGGAACACCCTGATATTTTCCTCGCCCTCGCTTCTACCATGGTTTTTTCTATCATGGACGGCCCAAAGAATGTAATGCAGCTGCGTCTTCGACCCGCCCAGGACGAAAAGCCCATTTTCTGTCATGATTTTTTGTCATAGAAGTAGGACCCCACCACATCTATGATGATACCGGGTTTTGTCACAGTTATCGTCATAGAAGTGTCATAAGTATGACAATTTTTTTTCGTTCGGCCCAAAATGTCACGGATGTGTCTTTTTTTTTGTAGTGATGCTTTTATCACTAAGTATTTTCCGCCTGCAAAAATTATTTCCCTTAGAACCCAGATCATGAATTTCAAGCAACTTGAACATAATGATGTTGCACAATCTTGGGAAAGGATGACAATGATGCTAAGGAATTGCCCAACTCATGGGTTAAATCTTTGGATGATCATACAAAAAATTTACGCGGGGTTGAATTTTGTTTCTCGTAATCTTTTAGATTCCACTGTGGGTGGAACTTTTATGGAAATTACTTTGGGTGAAGCCACAAAATTGCTTGATAATATTGTGGCAAATTATTTGCAATGGCATACCAAAAGAGCTCCTACTAGTAAAAAAGTTAGTTCGGTTGAAGAAATTTCTTCTTTGAGTGAAAAAGTTGATGCTCTTATGAATTTGGTTGCTAGTAAAAGTAATCCTATTGATTTTTAATGATATGCCTTTGTCTACTTTGATTGAGGAAAATAGTGATGCCATTGATGTGAATTTTATCTCTCGAAATAATTTCAACAACAATGCTTACAGAGGAAATTTTAATCCTAGGCCTTTTCCTTGTAATTCCTCTAATAATTATGGTAATTCCTATGGAAATCCTTCTTATAATAATAATAGGAACACCTCTGATCTTGAGAATAATATTAAAGAATTTATCAACATGCAAAAAGTTTTCAACACTTCCATAGAAGAAAAGTTGAATAAGATTGATGATTTATCTAGAAGTGTTGATAGAATTTCTCATGATGTGGACAATCTCAAGATGAAAATTTTTGTGCCTAAAGTAGATGAATCAATTAAAGCTCTTTATGTTTCTATGGACGAAAGTAAGAAAAGAATCGCTATGCTTAGAGCTAAAAGAGAATTTTTAGAAAAAGCGTTTTCTAGTGATTACTTTCGTAAAAGTGATGAAGATCTTAAAATGATTGTGTTTCTTCTATTGATTCCTTGTTTATTAAAATTAAGATTGATGAAAAGGGACTGGAGAAGAGTCAACTTTAGCTAGAAGGCGTCCTGATAATTCGGAGGGTGAAAATCTTGAGAAAATTGATGAAAGTGGGTTTGAAGAGGTCAAAACTTTAACTAGTGATGTGCCGACTCTTTTTCATTACAAAGACTTCAATTATGATAGTTTCTCTTTGATTGATTGTATTTGTTTGTTGCATCCATGATAAATTCACCCCATGCTTATGAAAAAAATAAAGCTTTTACTAAACATATTGTTGATGCTATGATGAAAGCTTTTGAAGAAAAAATAGAATTGGAAGTTTCAATTCCTAGAAAATTGCATGATGAATGGGAACCTACTATCAAAGTCAAGATTAAAAATTATGAGTGTTTTGCTTTGTGTGACTTGGGTGCTAGTGTTTCTACAATTCCGAAATCTTTATGTGATGTGCTTGGTCTTACCGATATTGAAGAATGCTCTTTGAATTTGCACTTGGCGGATTCGAATATTAAAAAGCCTATGGGAAGAATTAATAATGTTCTTATTCTTGCAAATAGGAATTATTTGCCCAGAGATTTTATTATTCTTGATATTGATTGCAATCCGTCTTGTCCAATTATTCTTGGTAGACCGTTTTTACGCACTATCGGTGCAGTGATTGATATGAAAGAAGGCAATATTAAGTTGCAATTTCCTTTGAGGAAGGGTATGGAACACTTCCCTAGAACAAGAATTAGTCCACGGTATGAATCAATCATGAGGGCATCTTATGGATCTCGAAACAAAGACTACAAAACTTAGATCCTTGCTTTGTGCCTAGCTAAGGGCGTAAAACTATAGGGCTTGTTGGGAGGCAACCCAATGGATAAAATTTATTTTTGCTTTTTTTCTGTTCTTGAGTGTTAGAACAATTATGCTACTGTTATGATTGTGTTTTTTGTGTTTTAATTTGTGTTTTTGCCAAGTAAAACCTTTAGGATCTTCTTGGGTGATAGTTGTTTGATCTTGCTGAAAAAAAGAAACTTTTGCTCTCACGAAAATAATTCTCTTTTTTTACAAGAGCGTGCTAAAATGCCAATTCTTTTTGGAGTAGATTAATATACAAATTTCTCAGGTCGTTCTAATTTTTTCAAATTTTTTTAGTTCCATAAGTTTTCGAAATAGCCAGATTGCTACAGACTGTTCTGACAGATTCTGTTTTCTTTGCGTTGTGTGCTTGTTTTGATGGCTCTTTGGTTTTCTTTGATGAGTTTTTGGCATAGAAAAGTTGGAATACAATATATATAATGCAAGAATAAAATATTAATTGGTTTGATACAATACTTATAGTAGTGATTTGCTTTCTTGTACTAACGGATCTCATGAAGGTTTTGTTGAGTTTTGTGTGATTGAGGTTTTCAAGTTTTGGGTTATCTTACGATGGATGAAGGAATAAGGAGTAAGAATAGCCTATGCTTGGGGCTGCCCCGGCATACCAAGCTATTATCCAAAAGAGAGCAAGCAACTAAGCTTGGGGATGCCCCGAGTGGCATCCCCTCTTTCTTCTAATGACCGTCGGTATTTTACTCGAAGCTATATTTTTCTTCGTCACATACTATGTGTTTTGCTTGGAGCGTCTTGTATGGTATGAGTCTTTGCTTGTTTTATTTTGTGTTTTAAGTCTTGATTCCTTGCTATACACACTCAAAGTGCAACTATCCCTAGGTGGTTTTGGTAATTCATAACAACATATAGCTCATTGAGCTAATGCTATTCCAAGACTATTATTTCAGGAAACTTCAATGAATGGCATGGCATGGATGATGAAAGTGGATCCCTCAAAATACTAAGGACAAAGGATTGGCTCAAGCTCAAAAGCTCAAGACTCTTCATTTTACATTTTAGTGGTCCAAGATCACATTGAGTCTATAGGAAAAGCCAATACTATCAAGAAGGGATGAGGTGTTGCTTAATGAGCCTCTTGCTTCATGTGCTTAGTGATATGCTCCAAAACCCTCAGCTACTTTCTCACAATCCACAAATGACCTAAACCTAAAGACAAAATCGGTCACACCGAATCTTCCTACCCGGCGACACCGATTTCAAAAGTCATAGCCACTGCCACAAACCCTAGGCAAATCGGTCCTACTGATAGGGATCTCAGTCTCACCGAGATGGGATTGTAATCTCTTTGTTTCCGTTCGTAACGTTTTGGTCTAACCGAAGTGAGCGATCGGTCCCACCGAGATTGCAATGTAAACTCTCTATTTCCCTTTCGTAACATTTCGGTCTCACCGAAAAGAGCAAATCGGTCCCATCGAGTTTACCTGACCAACTCTCTGGAAAGCTTATTACTAAAATTGGTCTCACCGAGTTTGTGTAATCGGTCTTACCGAGATTACGTTATGCCCTAACCCTAACCGAATCGGTCTCACCGAGTTGCATGTCAGTCCCACCGAAAATCACTAACGTCACTAGGTTTACTAAATCGGTCCGACCGAGTCTGTTGAATCGGTCCCACCGAGTTTGGTAAATTGTGTGTAACGGTTAGATTTTGTGTGGAGGCTATATATACCCCTCCACCTCCTCTTCATTCGTGGAGAGAGCCATCATACTGAACCTACACTTCCAACTTACCATTTCTAAGAAAGAACTACCTACTCATGTGTTGAGGCCAAGATATTCCATTCCTACCATATGAATCTTGATCTCCAGCCTTCCCCAAGTTGCTTTCCACTCAAACCCTCTTTCCACCAGATCCAAATCCTATGAGAGAGAGAGTTCAGTGTTGGGGAGACTATCATTTGAAGCACAAGAGCAAGGAGTTCATCATCAACGCACCATTTGTTACTTCTTGGAGAGTGGTGTCTCCTAGATTGGCTAGGTGTCACTTGGGAGCCTCCGACAAGATTGTGGAGTTGAACCAAGGAGTTTGTAAGGGCAAGGAGATCGCCTACTTCACGAAGATCTACCGCTAGTGAGGCAAGTCCTTCGTGGGCGGCGGCCATGGTGGGATAGACAAGGTTGCTTCTTCGTGGACCCTTCGTGGGTGGAGCCCTCCGTGGACTCGGCAGCCGTTACCCTTCGTGGGTTGAAGTCTCCATCAACGTGGAGGACGATAGCACCACCTATCGGAACCACGCCAAAAACATCCATGTCTCCAATTGCGTTTGAATCCTCCAAACCCTTCCCTTTACTTTCTTGCAAGTTGCATGCTTTAATTTCCGCTGCCTATATACTCTTTCCATGCTTGCTTGATTTGTGTGATGATTGCTTGACTTGTCCTAAGATAGCTAAAATCTGTCAAACTCTAAAATTGGGAAAAGGTTAAGTTTTTAATTGGTCAAGTAGTCTAATCACCCCCCCTCTAGACATACGTCAAGGTCCTACAAGTGGTATCAGAGCTTTGGTCTCCATTTGCTTTGATTTCCATAGCTTTTGGTGGTCATAGCCTTGGTTTCACAACCTAGGAGAGTATGGCGTCTAGCGAGGGAAATTATCACCGTAGAGGTCCTTACTTTGATGGTACTAATTTTGCTAGTTGGAAGAATAAGATGAAAATGCATATTCTCAGACAAAACCCCGCCGTTTGGGCAATTATTTGTATTGGCTTGCAAGGTGAATTCTTTGCTGGGAGAGAGCCGAACCGTGAAGCTAATGCGGAAGAATTGAAGATGTTGCAATACAACGCTCAAGCTTGTGATATCATCTTCAACGGATTGTGCCTCAAGAATTCAACAAAATCAGCCGTCTTGAGAATGCAAAAGAAATTTGGGATACTTTGATTGATATGCATGAAGGTACCGAATCATTAAGGAATCCAAGTTGGATGTGCTCCAAAGTCAGCTTGACAAGTTCAAAATGAAGGATGGTGAAGGTGTCGCTGAAATGTACTCTAGGCTTGCTCTTATTACAAATGAGATTGCCGGCTTAGGGAGTGAAGAGATGACCGCAGATTCATCATCAAGAAGATCCTAAGAGCATTGGATGGAAAGTATGATACCGTGTGCACATTGATCCAAATGATGCCGAACTACAAAGATCTCAAGGCAACGGAAGTCATTGGAAGAATTGTTGCTCATGAGATGTCACTCAAGGATAAGGAGGAACTTCACAACAAGTCAAGTGGTGCTTACAAAGCCTCAAGTGAATCCCCCACATCATCAAGTGAGAAACAAACCTTCAATGAAGAATTGAGCTTAATGGTGAAGAACTTCAACAAATTCTACAAGAGTAGAAGCAAAGAAAGAAGCTCCAAGTCAAGGACTTACCATGACAAAAGATCCCCTAGTCGAGAGCGCAATTGCTACAATTGTGGGAGGCCTGGACACTATTCCAATGAGTGTATGGCACCCTACAAAAGAAGAGAAGATTCTCCAAAAAGAAGAAGCAAAAGAGAAGAATCACCACCAAGATAGAGAAGGAGTAGAGATGATCGTTATGAACGAAGATCCTCGCGGAGAAGAAAGGATTCGGAAAGGAAGGACAAGTCATCAAGGAGCTACACAAAACAAAGACATCAAGCTCATGTTGGTGAATGGGTATCCGGCTCCGACTCCGACAATCACTCCAAGAGAAGCTATCACTCCGACTCCGAATATACTCAAGATGAAGGTGTTGTCGGTCTAGCACTTGTGTCAACCAACTCCTACGACATATTTGATTCACCAAATGAAGGAATTGGAAGATGCTTCATGGCAAAAGGTCCAAAGGTAACACATCCACGAGTATGTTGATTTCAATAGTGATGAAGATGACTTGCTTGTGGACGATGATTTACTTGTTGACAACTCTAGTGATGAATACTATGATGAAATGTCAATTAATCATGCTAATCAAGATAAAACGAATGACAATGATAAGGAGAAGATTGAGCTTCTAACTAAAGAACTAAACACTCTTAAGTTGGCTCATGAAACTATCTTCGAAGATCATTGTCGGGGAGGCTGATCGTACCCACGGACACCTATGGGGCCGGCGGACCAGGCCCCTTGTGGTTCGGAGGGGGGCGGAGATCGCACGAAGAGCGGATCGAGGCGAGGCACACGAGCAGTTTACCCAGCTTCGGAGCTCTCCGTAGAGATAAAACTCCTACTGCTGCTTGTTTGATGTATTGTGTTCTTGCTAGGGAGCGATGAGAGCTACAAAACCTAGCGTGAGTGTATCTGGTCTCGAGTGAGTCGAACCAAAACCGAACCCCTTCTACGTTGCGCATGGGCCTCCTTTTATATGCCCAAGGGGTCTCCGACAGGTGGCAACATAAGCGGGGGTACAAATGTAAAAACAGGAGTTGGTACACCTACCGAGCGAAGGTACAGTGCAAAATACCTAACTCTGACGGCAAGGGACAAAAGCAATAAATGCCCGTCAGTGTCGCCCAAACAGTGCAACAAAGACCGTCAGGTGCGCCTCCGCTCGCCACGATGGCAAGCTTGTCAGCGCCGCTTATCGCTGCTCTCCGCTGGCTGCACAGCCTCTTGACACGCGTGCATGGAATGTTCCCATGGCGACACGTTGCGGGATGAGCTGGAGCGCAGAGGTAGAGAGGTTGCTTGCCGCGGCAAGCGCCTTGCCGCGGCCGAATCCTTGTCGCGTCCGGAGGCTTGTCGCGCTTCGAGCCTTCCCGGCAAGCTCCTCTTGCCGGGGCCTTGTCTTCTGCATGCACAGGTGGCCTTCTGACAAGCTCCTCTTCTTGTCGGGGCCTTGTCTTCTTAATCAAATACTTTGTTCTTGAATGGCTCCAAAGGAGCCACGGAGGATCTTGGCGGTGACGAGGCAAACCCTGCCGCGGGGTGCTGCAACTGTCCGTGCACGAGTACGTGATACTAGGGTACCCCTACTCTAGTACACCGACAGGAGCCCCCGGGCCTGGGCCGTACATGGTGCCGAGCGCCTGTCGGGCCAGGCCCAAAGCTGTCTGCGGACACACGCGCGGCCTCGACCACGCCGCCTTCGCCCGGACCCACCACGATCCCCACTAACGGCACGCACCGGACGTGGCGTCGTCTGCGAAGATCGTGGGCGCGGTCGTGGGGGTTTCTTTATTAGTATAAGCGGAGCGTCCGCCCCTCCCCTCTTTATAAGCGGAGGAAGCAGGCAGGCCGCCCTCCTGCCATTGTTGTCTTGTCAAGAAAACCACCGCCGCTCCCCTTCTTCTCCGGTGCGAAGAGAGCGCCCGCCCCCTTCGCCACAAGCACGCTCACCGCCGTCGGCTCCTCCGCCGCCATGGCTCAAAGCCGACAAGGAGAAGGGCGTCAAGTCGGCGAGGCGCAGCGGCTCGCGGCGCTGCGCAAGGCGAGCCATCTTCCCCGCAGCTTCGGCGCAAAGGGAGCTGCGGACGTCATCTACCTCTTACGGTTGTGAGACGGCGTGCGCATCCGGCGCCGCGAGGTACTCCCGCCTCCGCCGCTGATTTGGCCCCAACAGGGTACCTTTTTCGCCTGTTCTTCTATTGCGGGCTTTGCCCGCCTTTTCCGGAAGTTCTTCTGCGACATCATGAACACGTTTAGGCTCCGCCTCCTTGATTTCACCCCCAACGCCGTCTTGACCATGGCAGTTTTCGCGCATTTGTGCGAAAACTTTGTCGAGTCCACCGAATGTGGCACTCTTCCGCCACTTCTTCGTGCCCAGCGTCGAGAGGAGAGCCACTTGCCGGAGGGATAGCACTGGTCTCTAGGATCGGCAAGAAAGAGGCCTACCTAGAAGGAGAGTTCCGCAACAAGTGGGAGGAGTGGAGAGCCAACTGGTGCTGGGTCGTGGGGAGAACCCGCAGCCCTTCACCGCCGTCGCCAAACCCGATAGTCTTGTGGCAGAGATTGGAGTAACTTGGTGCGGAGGATGCGGCTGAAGATAGTTGTGACCGAATTTTGCGCCTCGGGCTTGCCGGGTTAACCGTAAGCGCGGTTGGCGCGAATTCCTTCGTCGCCGCATTGCTCCCTTGCAGGAAAGGAGGAGGCCTGCCTGGGAGTTCCAGAATGCGGCAGACATCATGAGGTTGCGCCCGGGCTTGAACTGGAACTTCACCGTCTTGGAGCTGGACGCGATGCTGCTCGAGCTGTTCAAGAACGACCCCGACCATCCTGAGTGGTTTAGGTTGCCGCTGGGGTCGTCCCATTGTGCAACAACTCGGCGCTCGACCGCATCCGCGCCATGATGCCGTTGTGCGATTCCCATGGGATCGTCCCAACCTGGCAGGAGCCCCCCGACGAGGTCGTGCAGCAATTCTTCGACGATTTGGAAGAAGTGCCGATCCGCTCCGACGAGCAGAAAAGGCTCACCCGCGACACCACCAACAAGGAGATGGCGCGGATTGCCACCAGGGTGGAGGAGGCAGCAGCAGCCGCTACCGCTGGAGCCTTCAGGTTCACCGTGGAGGAGGCAGACGCGGCGAAGGCGGCAAGCCTTGCCGAGCGAGGGGAGGTCGTCGGCGAGGACGCAGGCTTGTCGAGCCGAGGCGGGTCGAGTCGACCCGCCGAGGGCACTTCTTCCCCACCGCCAAGCGACTTGCCGCCAGTGAGCCCGGCTCCGCCAAGAGGCGTCTCTGCAAGGCCGGAGACGAGCCGGGCGGCAGATCGCCCACAAGAAGAAGCCTGACGCAGCCCACCGCTGCAAGCGAGGTTGCCTTGAGGCGCCCCACTGCGCTGCGACAAGCTGGGCGGGATCTTCTCGTGCCACCGCCGACGCCTCCGCCAAGCGGCCAAGAGAGCCCACTCCCCGCCTCGTCGCCGGGAGGCGAGCCGAGTTCGACTTCTCAGCGCCAGCTCCGAGGAGGAAGGCGAAGAGTAAGCTCTTGAGATTTGTGCTTGTATTTCTTCAATTTTATTGCTTCATCTTGAATCTGATTTGCTTTGTTACGGACTCTTTCCTTTTCGTGACGTTGGCCCAGAGCGTCGAAGAGGGCCAAGATCCCGAGGGTCGTCGTTGAGGACTATTCTCCCGTGGTGACGGGGGCGTCTGAGACTCCCTTGCCGGACCGGCAACCCTTCCTGAGCAGCCCCAAAGACAGCCCCTGGAGTAAGTGTGTGCAGTTTCTCCTTACTATTAGGTGTGCAAGGGTGCCCTTTCTTCGTTGATACTGTTGTGTGCTTGTGTAGGAGCAGAGCAGCCTCATCGGGAGGGCTCGGAAGCCGCCCGAAATCCTGCCTGCTGCCACTACGCCGCCAAGGGAGGATTCTCCGGCAAGGGAGCGCCCTCCGACAAGGGAGGACACTCCGGCAAGGGAGGCTACCCCGGCAAGGGACAGCGCCAGTGACCCTCCAGGGGTCGAGGCCATGGCTGCGGATCCCGTTGCAGGTAACTGCCTTACACGAAAACCTCCCTTGGGCCTGCTTTCTTTTGTTCTCTTTTAGAATAATTGCTTGACTGCTCTTTCTTCGTCCGACGCAGAGCCGATGGAGGTCGAGGCCGCCGGCGAGGAGGAAGCGCGCGGCAACACCAACGAGGCCGCCGTCGAGGAAGAAGAGGTCGTGGTTGTAGAAGAAGAGGTTGTCGCCGACGAGCCTGTTGGCGAGGAGGCCACCGAGGCTGCCGACGCAGAGGCCGGCGAGGGGTCGGGCGATTGCACTGACGGCCCTGAGGCCGTAGGAGCGCCAAGCGCTACACCGACAGCCGACTCCCCCGCCGCTGCCAGGGCGTCAGGCTCCGAGGAGCCCCAGCCCGGTGCCTACCTGAAGGCCGGCGAGGGTGTCTTCATCAAGCTCCCCTAGGAACCGAGCTCCAGGGCGCCGGTCGAGGGAGAGACCTTCGACGGCGAGCTACTCGCCTCCATTGGCTGGCCGTGTTGGTGGACGCCAAGCAAAGCAGCGGCGAAGTCCGAGGAGGAGCGGCCTTTGAAGAAGCTTGTCGCTCTCTGCGCCAGCGCAGGCCAAGTTGGAGACCCGGGAAGCGCTTGTCGCGAGGGCAGGAGCGGACATGGAGAAGCGCGCAGAAGAGCTCCGGAGCGCCAACCAAGAAGCCCTCCGCGACGTAGCAGAAGCGCGGGAGTATCTTGCAGAAGAGCGCATGGCCTTCATCCTCGAGAAGGCCGCAGCTGAAGAGGAGCAGCGGCTGGCTGCCGAGAAGCTCCCCGCGCAAGAAAGCGAGTTGGCGCAGCGAAAGGTCAATCCGGACAGCCACGAAGAAGACCTTGCCGCGCGCGAGGAGTCACTTGGCAGGGCGCTCAAGGAAGCGAAGGATGCTGCCGCAGCCGCTGAGGCCGCCAAGGAGGAGTTGAAGGCGAAGGTGGCACAGCTGGAGGCCACCCTCAAGAAGAGCGGTGAAGAGCTTGCCGTGCTCAAGCGTGAGCGCGAGAAGGACGCTTACACCCTTGGCGAGTTGCAGAGTCGTCTCGCTGATAGAGGCAAGGAGCTCGACGCCGCCAAGGATTCCAAGGCGGATCTTGAGATGAAGCTGACCACCCTGACGCAGACGTTGGACGACGCAAGAGAGCGGGAGGTGGGGTTGTTGGAGGCGATCAAGGCCAAGGAGGAGCTGCTGGCGAATGCTGCCTCCATTCAGAGCACCTTGAGGGAGAGCGTGGAGCACTGGGTGAAGGTCTTGTGGATCTGCTGCCGACATCCTAGCAGTGATGGAGCTGGGGATGGCGGACCTTGCATACTCCTCCAGCGAGCATCTCCAACCCAGCGCCAAACTCAGCTTATTCTTCAAAGGCGTGGTGACGGGTCTCCAGCTGACTACGAGAAGAGGTCCCGAAGCAGCTGGCCGAGGAATCACGCCAGATCTATGCAGGAGCCCTCGAGAAGGTGTTGATAAAGGTGGCCTTCCGTAACCCGGGCCTCAACCTTAACAGCGTCCTCAGATCCTTGCCGCCAGACGCCAACGTGGAGGAGCTCAAAGCCCTTGTCGCACCCATTGTGGACAAGGTGAACAAGATCAAGCGGATCGATGGCGACCGTGTAGACTAGGCCGCCAATTTTATCTTCCTTGTCGCTGATCATGTTTAGAACACTTTGTTAGATCAGCGACAAGTTATTTTGTAATATACTCTATCTTAGGCGATCAATGCAACGTTATTTCCTTTACTTGGTTCCTTCCTTTATGCGTTTACGCCTTACGCATTTGGGGGACTTGTCGGTGCGGGCACTTTTGCCGCTGAGTCTTGAACGTTAGCGACCTGGCGATCTTGCCTCCGACAAACAACCTTGTCACGACTAGCCGCAGCTCACTTAAGTTGTTGAGCGGACTCGAAACAAAGTAAGGCGCGACTAGCCGGGCGAGTTGGTTCCTCTGCGCACAGGTTTTCCATACAAAAGTACTATCGTTCGAGGAAGATAACTTAAAAATTTAAAAATCGATTGCTCAAACTTTGGCAACTTAGCTTTACATCTCTTGCTTCCCGATGAGGTGAAACTTCCTCGGCGGTGCCTGGTCCATAGTATTATCTCCTCCTCCCCCTGATTAACTTGTGCGCGAGGGAGCCTTCCTTTCTTTGAGAAAAGAAAAAGAAGAGGAAATAACGTTATGGAGCCCAGCGGCTCGATTCTGCTTACCGGGCGTGGTTGCTGCACAAAGTGTTAGTCAAAACATGCAATAAAATGATGAAAGCATGAATTTGACAAGTTGCGCACAACACATGAGCTTTACTGATGCACGGGGTCTGCGCCCGGCTTTGTACAAAGGATTACATGCAACAGCGGCAAGACTTGTACAAAAGGTGGTTCTTAAGCAGCGTTAGACAACCGCGCCCTATGGGTAAAACTTACGAAGATGCTCAATGTTCAGGAGTTGCTCACCGGAATGCCATCTTCGGTCTCAAGGCGGACAACACCAGGCCTAGTGACTCGTTTCACGGATAAGGGCCTTCCCACTTTGGCGTCAACTTGTTTGAATTCTTGGCGGACTGAGCAGCGCCAAGAGCAAGGTCGCCTTCCTCGAGACTTCGGCACTAACTCTGCGGCTATGGTAGCGGCGCAAAGCTTGCTAGTAGCGAGCAGCTTCGCACAATGGCTGAAGACGATCCTCCTCGAGGAGCGGTCGTCATCTTGTCGCAGCTGCTCTTGCTCAAGCTCATCATAAGCGAGCACTCGAGGCGATCCGTATCTGAGTTCCGTGGGGAGAACTGCCTCTGCTCCATAGACTAGAGCAAAGGGTGTCCGGCGGTGGCTCGATTTGGCGTTGTCTGATCGACCAAAGAACCACCGGCAGCTCCTCGATCGATTTCTTCCGCACTTGTGCAGCACAGCCGAAAGTCCTGGTCTTGAGCCCGCTGAAGCACTTCACATTGCCCTCTCGCTTGACCGTTGCTTCTCGGGTGAGCAACGAAGCAAAAGCAGACCTTGGCGCCAAGATCTTGGACGTCTTGCATGAAGGTGCGACTTCGTAAATTGTGTGCCGTTGTCGGTGATGATCTGTTAGGGATTCGAAATGGCAAACAATCGACACGAAGAACTTGATCACGACCGTGCCGTCACCTTCCTCACTGCTTCCACTTACGGCCACTTTGTGAACTTGTCGATGGCGACGTACAAGTACTCAAAGCCCCGACACTTCGGGGAAGGGGCCGAGATGTCGAGCCCCAGACCGAAAATGGCGAGGATAAAGGGATCGTCTGGAGAGCTTGAGCTGGCTAGTGTATCTGTTTGGAATGGGCGGCACACTTCACACTTGGTTACTTGTGCAGTTGCATCACGGAGGCTGTCGGCGAGAAGAAACCTTCGGAAAACTTTGCCGGCAAGTGCTCTTGCGCCAATGTGGTGACCACATATGCCTCCATGTATCTCTGCCAACAGCTTACATCCATCTTCCACAGGAATACACTTAAATTTCACACCGTTGAGTCTTCTTACATGCAGTATCTTTGTCGACAAACTGGTACATACTTGACTGCCGGGCTACTCTTTCCGCTTCTTCTTGCTCTTGGGAAGTTCTCACATGCAGAAGGAAATGGACAATCTGCTGCGCCCATCTTTGGAGCTTGCGGCTCGACAACAAGGACTAAAGGCACATCTGCTGCTGCAGAACATCAGCTTCCACGGCAAGAACCTGCGGCCTGCCGAGCTTGATGCTCCCGACAAGCTTGCCGGAGCAAGACTTGTCGGGAGCGCGTCTACAACGAAACAAACCACAGGGCCTATCGGAGCAGACTGCTCCTCGGCCTTTATTGGTGTTGATCTTGGGAACCTTCATAGCAGCGGCTTCGGGAAGCTACTGCCGGAAGAAGTAGTCACCAGAGGTCAACTTCCTCTTCTTGCTTTGTCCGGTGATGGTGTTACGGTTGGCTGAGTCGACTTGAGCACGAAAATCCCTGGTTCCACGAGTGCAACTTAAGTGCGGCACACTTTGTGCTGTCGGCAATATCATTACGAGCTCTTGGAACATGTTCCATTTGCAGGCCGTCAAAGTGCTCTTCTAGCTTCCTCACTTCATCAACGTAGGCTTCCATCAACGGACTCCGGTAATCTTTGTTCACTTGGCGGACGACAAGTTGCGAGTCACCCCTGACAATAAGCTTTTTGATCCCAAGGTCCACTGCGATCCAGAGACCGGCAAGCAAACCTTCATACTCTGCAGTATTGTTTGTCGCTTGCTCCTTGGGAAAGTGCATCTGGACTACGTACTTGAGGTGCTCTCCGGTGGGTGCGATAAGCAGCACGCCGGCACCGGCGCCTTGCAGCGAGAAGGCACCATCAAAGTACATCAGCCATTCTTTGTTTGCTTCTTTGACGGGAATGCTCGTCTCCGGAATCTCTTCATCTGGTCTTGGCGTCCATTCTGCTATGAATTCTGCCAACGCTCTGCTTTGGATAGTTGATGTGCTTTCAAACTTAAGACCAAAGCTTGACAGTTCCAATGCCCACTCGACAATCCTGCACTGTAAACCACGGATTCTGCGGTATCCTCTTGATGGAAAGCAGTGACAAGCTGTTATCTCATGTTCTTGGAAGTAATGGCGCAGCTTTCTCGAGGCCATGAGGAGGCGAAAAGCAATTTCTGCACACGAGTACCTTGACCTAGCCCCTGCGGTGGGAACCGACAAAGTAGACCTGGCGCTGCACCATCCTTTTACGCACTGTTCACGTGTCTGCTGCGGATTCATCCTTGTCGGGACGAGCTTGTCGTGAAGCCCCTGCATGTCCTTTGGATGTGCTTGCCGTGGTTGCCGGCTCGTCATCCGCCTCCCTCTCCGCTACTAACACAGCACTAACCACTTGATTGGTTGCCGCTATGTATAGCAGCAACTTTTCTTGTGGCCTAGGTGCGACAAGTGTTGGAGTGGAGGACAGGTATCTCTTCAAGTCCTGCAGCGCAGCCTCCGCTTCGGGAGTCCATTTCATTGGATATGCCTTTTTCAAAATCTTGAAAAATGGCAGGGCGCGCTCAGCAGACCTAGAAATAAACCTGCTGAGAACAGCCATGCAACCGGCAAGTCTTCGTACATCCTTGACGCGCTTTGGTGCTTCAATCTGCTCAATGGCCTTGATCTTGTCGGGATTAGCTTCAATCCCTCGTTGAGACATGAAGAACCCGAGAAGCTTGCCGGAAGGGACCCCAAACACGCACTTCTCGGGGTTGAGCTTGAGGTTGATCTTGCGCAGATTTGCAAAGGTCTCGTCCAAATCTTGAACCAGAGTTGCTTTGTCCTTGCTTTTGACCACTATGTCATCCATGTAGGCTTCTACATTTACTGTGCATTTGCGGCTCAAAAGCGTCATGGACTACCCTTGCAAGCGTTGAACCAGCATTCTTCAAACCGAAAGGCATCCGTATGAAGCAGTATATGTGCCACATGGTGTAATGAATGCGGTCTTCTCCTCATCTTCTTCAGCCATGAAGATCTGATGGTATCCTGAATATGCATCAAGAAACGAAAGCAAATCACATCCGGTAGTGGAGTCAACAATCTGGTCAATGCGCAGCAAGGAAATGGATCTTTGGGACAAGCTTTATTAACATCCGTGAAGTCAATACAAAGTCTCCATTTTCCATTTGCCTTCTTGACGACTACAGGATTAGCCAACCACGTGGGCCCGCTGCTTCAGTTTCTTGATCTCTTGACTATGAATTCTTGGCGCTCCAACGCTTGCTTCCTGACTTTTTTGCTTGACGGGCGCAAGATGAGGACAAGCGGCCAGGCGGTGCTCAATCACTTCCACAGGAACACGGGGATGTCGACGGTTTCCATGCAAACACGCCGACATTCGCCCTTGAGGAAAGCAACGAGCGCGCCTTCCTATTTAGGGAGTCGAGAGAGGCACCGATGGTAAAGGTACCACCGGTGCCGTCCTCCTGTGAGCACCTTCTTGGTCTTTGGCGGAGCCACCATCTTCTTGCACTTGCGGTGGAGCTCGATGGTGTGTCCTCGACGGTAGCGCAGCACTCCGAAGAGGTGCGCTTGCGGAGTGAGCATCGAGCCCTTGCGGACTTGGACTTTGTCTTCTTCCCCGGGGAGCTTCAGCGGCAAGTGTTTGGCAATCTGTCGCGGCTGCTGCATCGGTAGATCTTGTCGGCACAGATAAGGGCATCTTTCTTGTCGCCCGTGGGCGGAGAGATGACGCTTATCGGGCCTGGCATCTTGAGTAAGTTGTAGGCGTAGTGAGAGGCTGCCATGAACTTGGCGAGTCTTTGGGCGGCCAAGTATCCCATTGTAAGGCAATGGGAAACCCGGCAACGTCGAATGTAACCCTCTCGATCCTAAAGTTCAGCTCGCTGCCAAATGTTACCGGCAACGTAATCTTCCCCTTGACTTGCTCCTTCGGATTGATTCCTTGGAAGGTGCCGATCTCTTCGAGCTTCATTGTCGAGGATTTGAAGCTTACGGAGCACCGCGGAGGAGATCAGATTCAAGCGGCCCGCCGTCAACTAGCATTTTGGTGACCTTGAGGTTGCGGATGGTTGGTGAGACTAACATCGGCAAGCACCCGACCACGATTATGCGATCGGTGGTCCTCAATATCAAAAATGATAGGCGTCTTTGGACCACTTGAGAGGCTTGCGTGACTCTCACGGATGGTTCCATTGGATTGACCTCCGCATCCATTGCTTGAGTTGGCGGTGGGAGGTATGCGAAGCACCTCTGTCAACGCAGAGGAACTCTGTGGCTTACTGAAACTACTGCTCATTAGAGTCGTCGTCTTACATATCTTCTTAGTCGTAATCATCTTCATCCTAGTCGCCCGGCGGGAGGTCGATCTCCTTGCCGCTGCTTGGCCTTGCATGGCGTCCTCCCGGCCGGGGCGTTTCTTGCTTGCTCCCCAGCACCTTCCTGGGCCTTCTCCTTGTCGCGCCCGCTTTCGTACCCAGCTCTGTTGTTTGACAAGCTGCTCGACCTTCTTGCAGCTCTGGAGGTCGTGGCCCTTAGTGCGGTGGATCTTGCAAGATCTTGCTTGCGGAGTTATCACGCTTGTCGGCGGCCGCCACCGACTGGTGGTTGGCGTCAGCGGCAACCTCCTTGCCGGAGCCACCAGCCTTGGCGTTCTTGTCGCCACCTCCATTGCCGGACTGCTCAACAGCTAGCACCTCTCTACCTTTCTTCTCCCTGTTGCCTCGCCACCGGCCCTTCTTTCTTGGGGACGGTGTCTTCCTTTGTCGAGATCCTGCTTCCGCATTCTCTCACGGGAGTCTCCTCCTTCCTCGGTAGCGTGCACACTTGTCGGCCAAGGCGTCTGACTAGCTGGCGTCCTTGACTTTGCACATCGCCATCTCCTCCCTCATTCTGCGGTTCCGCACATTCTGATGAAATGCGTTGATCACCGCGGCAGGGTGGACGTCTGGGATGTTGTAGTGCACACGGCTGAATCTTTGAATGAACTTGCGCAGGGACTCTCCTTCCTTCTGGGCGAGCAGATGAAGGTCACTCTCTTGGCCACACTGTCAGGACCCCGATCCCAAGTCACATCAATCTAGCCGGTAACACCTCATATCACTTTGCGGCCTCACGCACGGTATTCCCACGGGTGTCGCCTTACCATGGCCCGGGACCGTTTGCGTCTTTTGGCTCACGTATATGATAGTGTCCCTAGCATCCATATGACAAAGAACTCGGGCCGACATGGCTAGTCGTGAACCCAAAGCGGCGCTAACCCATGGGGACAGGCATACATGAATCACATCGAGCATGTCGGTCATCAACGTATATATTCGGGCTGTAGCACTGGCTAACAGGACTCCGGTATCCCGGGCTGTAGCAAGCTAGGCAGGACTCCGAATAACACCGCGTGACATTTCCCCGAAGGGACAGACATAGGAACGAAGTGAAACACATGCCGGCCAGTCAAGTGTCTAAGCAGTAGTGCTGGGCTAGCAGGACTCCGGTGAACCGGGCTGTAGCGGACTACTATCGCTCAGAAGCACGAGACTACAGTTCCCCATATGAGAGGCTGCCAAGGATAAACAACTAGTTTGTCGGATCCCACACATACCAAGCATTTCAAACATACACACATTATGCTCAATATGCGTAGATACAACATGGCATCACAACATAACTCTCCGACTCAAATATTTATTCAATTGGCTCCGAGGAGCGAGATATTACAAACATGGGTCTCATGACCCAACACTCGTGAGCATACAAGACAAAGCACAAGCGGAAGCTAAACATATGCAGTACAGACAACTATAAATGAAAAGGGCTGAAAAGTTCGACTATCTACCAGATCTGCCGAGGCACAAGATCGTAGCTGAGGTATCAAGCTAACCGTCAAGTCCAAGCGGAACTACTAGCGAGACTGAAGTCTCTCGCAAAACGTAAAATAAGCAAACGTGAGTACAAACGCATTTCAGCAAGACTTACATCAGAACTAGCTACATATGCATCATTATCAAAAGGGGGTGGTGGAGTTTGACTGCAGCAAGCCAGCTTTGACCCGGTGGCTATCCTGAACTACGACTGCAATTAACTCTTTTGAGGTGGCGCACACGAGTCCACATATTCACCATATCAATACACCACTATGGATCCGCTCCCGTCTCCCTACGAGAACGCCATCCATAGCACTCATGCTTATCTTGCGTATTTTAGAGTATCCACTTTCACTTGTCTATGAACTGATATAGGCAACCCAGAAGTCCTTTTCCGCGGACACGGCTATTCGAATAGATCATATTAAACCCTGCAGGGGTGTACTTCTTCACACACGCTTTCACCACTTACCACCGTTTACACGACATGTACTCGGCAACCTTCAAGCGGAAGCCCAACGTGGGTGTCGGCCACGACCTACCTAAACACACAAGTCCCAAGTCCAGGTTTATCGCCTATTCGGGTTCCATCCGCAGGAGTCCGCCGAGGTTTCCCATACAGCCCCGAGCGATGTGTGCAGGGTTCCCGAGACACCAAACGGGCGAATCGGTACAGGCCACGGTGCCTACCGCAACACAACCCACCCCTATGGTCAGCGTTATGCAAGGCCCCCAAAGATACTACAAACACGAAACTACTTGCAACTCCCGGATGAGGACAAGGGTGGTTAAGAAGCCGAGAGGGTCAATTAAGGATCCCAATGCGTGGTAGTAACTGCTTTCATGGATCACAAACACAGAACTCAGTTCACGAGGACGGCTGCAATGAGACAACCCACCATGTACTCCTACATGGCCTCTCACCGCTACCTTTACCAAATCGTGTTCACACACTTAGCTCACACCTTATTTGTAGGGACATGTTCACACACCTCCGATTCATCCCCGATGAATCGGACTGACTCCACTCTAAGCAAAGAGTGTGCATGACAAACAAGCATGAATGAGTAGGCACAACATGGCTCAAGCAACTCCTATTCATGCTAGTGGGTTTCATCTAATTACTGTGGAATGGCAGGTCATGCAGAGGATAAACGGGTTCAGCTACCGCAGCAAGTAACACATGAGTTGTTGTTGTCCTAATGCAGTAAAATAGAGCAGGAGCGAGAGAGTGGGATTATATCGGAATGAACAAGGGGGTTTTGCTTGCTGGCACTTACGAAGATAATATAGTTCTTCATCGGTGTCATCGAATTCATCGCTGCACGTCTCATCGAGAGGAGGCAATTACCGCAAACAAGAGAGAACACAATCAATGCAATGCACATTCACATGAATGACATGTCATGTTAAGGTACTGAATTCACCTAGTGCAATATCTAGCCAAGTTAATTGAAGTGGAATTCAAACAAGGTTAAACTCCAACTCCAAATGCTATTTCATAAATTACCCTAATCATGATTCATCCTATTCAGTGAGGTTAACTTGCTCAAACATGCATGAAAGTGCCATAAACAGATTCTTCATATTTTTCTGATCATTTTTCATATATAAATTATTTCCATTGGAGTTACGGTTGAATTTCTATGAATTTTAGAAGTTTAGGACATTTTCTGAAATTTCCTGAATTAAAATAATTCCAGAAATCAATATTGCGTCAGCCTGACATAGGTGTGACGTCAGCGAGTCAACTGGGTCGCTGTCCAGGTCAACTCTGACGCTGGGACCCACTGGTCAGTAGTTAGTTTAACTAACTAATTTCGGTTAGTGTTAACCTGTTTAGTTAGTGGCCGGGCCCACTCGCTGCTGACCTGTGGGGTCAAATCCGGTCAATCAGGGGCTAATCCACCGGCGCCGAGTCGCCGGGCGAGGCCGAGACGGCGGAGGCCTTCGGGTTTGCATCTCCGGCGCCAAACGAGCGCGGAGAGGCTCTACGTGTTCTTGGGTGCTTGGCGCATCCATCTACATAAGCAAGGGGCTGAGGTCACCGAGCTCGCCGGAATCGAGCTCACGGCGGTGGCCGGAGTTCGGTGCAAGTGGGGATGGGGCTGCGGTGCACGGGAGGGCTGAATTAGTGTGTGCGTAATGCTCTGATGGCTTCCTCGAAGGTGTGACGCCTCGAATCGAGTTCAAGCGAGGCTGCAGGGCGGCGGCGACATGGCCGGCGGCAGGGGAAGCTCGGCCACGGCGGGCTACGGCCTAGAGGCGGGGCGCGACCAGGGAGGAGAAGGGGAGGCGGCGGGGCTCACCGTGAGTCCATTTGAGGGTCGATGGGCCTGGGGCGGCCGGAGTGCAGCGAATCGACGATGATGGTGGCCGGAGCCCGAGGTGGAAGACGACGGTGATGGCGACGTTGCTGGCCTCCCGGGGTGGCGTAGCTCGGCGGAGACGGAGAAGAGGTCGGGGCGGAGCTCTTGGGGATGGCAGAGGGCAAGGGGGTGGCTGTGGCAATGGTACGGTGATCGGCGTCGGCCGACGGGCGGTTCGCGTGAGGGAGTGGGACAGAGGAGGGAAGCGAGGAGGAGGGAGAGAGCGAGGGGTCCAGGGGTTGGGGGCGTGGGCCGTCTCCGTGGCGTCGTGAGAAGGTCGGGGAGGCCGCCAAAGACCTGGCAGGAGGTGGCAGCGGCTCGGCTGCAAGGCCACGCGCTATGCCGAAGGCATGGGGAAGACGACAGCGAGGAGGTGGGCTGGGCCAAGCCCGGGCCAGGGGGGAAGCTGGGCCGGTTCGGACGCCAGGTAGGTGGGCTGCCAGGTAAGTTTCTCTCTCTCTCTTATTTCTATTTTCTATTTTCTGTAATTATGTTTGGCTTTAATAAAAATGCCAGGGCATTTCCAAAAATCATGAAACTGGTCAATGTCACTGTTTGGAATATTTCCAACAACAAACATTTCAGTTTATGATTATTTGAGCATTTAAAATATTTATTAGAATTAAATGCCCAAATGCAAATACTATATGATTTAATTCAAAAATCCAAATGTCATGGAAAAATGTGCAACATCTTTGGTTCTTGCTTTCAAAGATTTTTCCAAAAAATGGTGAACATTTTTGAAGGCCATTTGGTTCATTGAAAATATTTCTTAGTTGAACCTATTTGAATTGTTTTTGGTGCTAGGGCTTGGTCATCCCCATTTCAAATTTAAAAGAAATTTAGACATGATGCATGGATGCAAGAAAATCAAGCTAGGGCTGATCTGGGTCATGACAGCTCACCCCCACTAAACAAGAATCTCGCCCCGAGATTCAAGGCGTGAGGTAAGAGGAAAAGGGGAGTCGCAAACTATCACAATCTTCATGATCCATTTGGCCTTCTCGAAGATGTTGATTCACTCCATCATCTTGGTCTTGACGTCTTTGCTTTCGAGATCTTCACTCGACACGACAACAGAAAGAAGGGGGAAACCCTACAGGGTTCGATCTTCACGAAGATCAAGTAAACATGATCGACTCACGGACTGAGACGGTGACACATCTCGAGTTGAGACATAAAACACATCGAGAGGGATGGAGAACAAGCGACGGGGTTTGATTGGTGGCAGCAATTCCATGCTTAGAAGATGGTAGATGGTGTCAAGATGGCGAGAAAATATTTACCATGATTCAATAACGGCGCACCTCGAGAAAGGTGACGCAACGAACTATTCCCTTAAGTGGCAAAAAGAATTACTTTTGAATTAGAAATCATTGAGACTGTTCATACCAGCCTAAGGCAATTCACAACGATCGTTTGGGTGGAGTGCAAAAGAATGGTACACCCGGACTAGAATGGATGACGTGGACTACCTTGTTGAAGACAACGCAATGGATGATTTTTGCTTATCATCGGAGGTGGAGGGGACCCATGGTAAGTCCACTGTTGAAGATGATCCGACAAAGAATCACTGAGAAGGCAGACCATGGAAAATTGGCACGATGGGATGCAAGCTGGGAAGAAAATGCAAATGCTAGGAATGTTCCAACTATCATATCTGCCTGAGATTCAGATCTGGTTGGTGTTAAGATATTCCAGACTCATCGAGTCTAGAAGAAAAATGAAAGTTTGCAACACAAATCGACGAGAAGATGTTGCGAGATTCTCGGGAATGAACTACGATAGCAAGCTCCAAAACATGAGCTGGTTCTGCTACAAACACTGTGAACACACTTGTCCAAGACAAGTATGACCACGTAGTAGTCTTATAATAAAACACTACCGAGTTCAGGTGGGGAACCATAATCGAGGATATTGAAGTCCTTGCATAAGGCATGCTCTTAAGAAGGAACTTCCTTTCCTTGAACAAATCAATCAGTGGCTTGGTGTGCTATGCAATTCATATAGAATGAAGATGATCAGTCTATCAGACTATAGAATACTTCGCACGTGCATGACTGACTTGGGATGATTCCAAGGGAACCAAAACAAACCTTTCTCAAATTCATGGCGGCAACTTGCACCTAATGCACGTGAATTAGAGGAAGTCACTACTGTCGTCCAAACATATGCTTCATGAACGAAACATGAAGAAATGCCTACACAAGTTTCCAACACTAGGTTGATGTTCATCATGACTCATGGGGGAGACAAAATGCTGCTGATGGGCTCAACAACAACTCATCGGAATTTCCATATCACTGGACTTCCACCATCATGTGAACGCGTTGATAGCATTGGTCAGACCAAAGATATAATGGTGTATGCTCGAGGGATCAACCACGAGTAAGACAACATTACGAGCACCGTTGGTACTGATTTGACTTGACAATGGCCCGTACTCAAGTCAAAGAATTGATAAGACAATAGGTCCAAAGAATCGATCACAGGAACCAATCGATGGAGATATCATCTTTCTTCAACACACACTACACAAGAATATCCCTTTGGAGCGAACTAAGTTGGACAAGCTTTTATCTTCCAACTCTCCAAGTTGTTGTTTGGCTTAACCAACTAGCTCGGGGTATCCAACATGATTCTTGATGAAGGGTGGTTCACAAGAAACCAACTTGATCACGAGCTCAACATAACAGTCAGGAAACAACCCGGTAACACTTCCAAGAGGATATTTGGAAAGTCACGAACCACCAGTATGTTACTAAGCTTGAGAACAATCTTGTTTTGAGGCAAGACGATATGATTCAATATGTGAGGACTTGACACAATCCTAACTCATCAATCGAAGTGTGCACTAGAAATAAGGACTAGGTGGCACGATCAATCTTAGGATGACGATTTAACAATCAACACGCTAAGAATGAGGATATTGTCCATTAACTACCGAGCAACGGAGTTACTAGGAGTATTGATTTCACACATCAGAATTCACTTGTCGGCATTCCGGTTACAACAACACGAGGACCGAGGAATGAATAATGATAGCGAGAAGTATCACTGCGTCAAGAATGCATAAGAGGAGGTGCAATTCTCATGACATTCTTGACATAAAGATGGTAACACTCGAGGTGGAACAGAATCAAAAGCTGGATTGGCATTTGATCTGCGGAATACAACTACTTTGACCCAATCCTGGATATGGATGAGGTACTGGAGTTTGTTTCTCCTAATCATTCCGGAATAGAATGGCTTGACGGCCACAAGAATAATAGGCATCGATAAACAAATGCACGCATACCCTTGACTATCAATTAATCGACGAGGGTCAGAGTACAACTAAAGAGGAACAACTCGAGGAGCATATAACTTTCTGAGTTGTGGATGCACAAATTAGTATGTCGAGCAAGCTCAACATTTCTTCCGGATAATCCATGCAGAAAAGGTAGAACTGGCAGAGTCACAATATGAATGGAGTACTCCTCAAGAGCACTCTGGTTGTGATCTTTTGGTTCAAAAGAACTTCTTGCCATAAACAGTTCATGGTATTTGGAAGAAGGAGAATACCACGGACTTCGAGGACTATCGCAAAGGTTACTAATATCCTAAAGGAACTAGCAACACTTATCAACAGGAAGTAAGTAGGGTGAATCTCGGGTTCAGAAACCCAGGAGTAGAATACCTACTACTAAATGGCATCACGGGATGCTTTCGAAAATGATGGCCAGAATCATCACACTAGGGATACAAAAGCATTGCTAAATTGCTAGGTGACTTCCTAAACACCTAGGGTCATAATAATAGTTCCAACATATATGTCGAGGCAACAAAGTACCTCAACTTACCGATTAGTGTGCTTATTCTGACCAAAAAGGTCATCGGGAATGGAAGGAAAGAATTTGCAATTGCACCAGACTTTTTAGAGACCTGGGATGACTCGGACAGCATAACGGCTGTAAATGCTCAAAATGATTTGAGACATCCTGCAAAATGGTGGCATAACCACTCAACAACATCATAACAAGATTCTGGGATCAACAGTTATCATACAGAAATAGTAGGAGCTGAACTGGGAATTAAAACCAACAATCTTATAGGTCTATGGATTAGTAACACGTCATCCCGATAGATAGATGAGAAGCCTAGTTCTTAACCCGTAGAAGAGAAGAGGATGACTCAGATCGAGGAAGGCCATGAGGTATAAGGAGTAAAAAGAGCCTTACGTTCCCTTCCACAATCAATTCCCTTACATAACTAAAGCATTTCTAGACACAACTTGACCGGTTTGGCTTGGTAATCCTCTGAGCAACAGGCTCGATACCAACGCTGTCGGGACCCCAATCCCAAGTCACATCGATCTAGCCGGTAACACCTCATATCACTTTGCGGCCTCACGCACGGTATTCCCACGGTGTCGCCTTACCATGGCCGGGACCGTTATGCGTCTTTTGGCTCACGTATATCATAGTGTCGCTAGCATCCATATGATAAAGAACCCGGGCCGACAAGGCTAGTCGTGAACCCAAAGCGGCGCTAACCCAAGGGGACAGGCATACATGAATCACATCGAGCATGTCGGTCATCAAAGTATATATTCGGGCTGTAGCACAGGGCTAACAGGACTCCGGTATCCCGGCTGTAGCAGGCTAGGCAGGACTCGAATAACACCGCTGCGTGACATTTCCCGAAGGGACAGACATATAGGAACGAAGTGAAACACATGCCGTCCGATCAAGTGTCTAAGCAGTAGTCTTTGGGCTAGCAGGACTCCGGTGAACCGGGCTGTAGCGGACTACTATCGCTCAGAAGCACGAGACTACATTTCCCCATACGAGAGGCTGCCAAGGATAAACAACTAGTTTGTCGGATCCCACACATACCAAGCATTTCAAACATACACACATTATGCTCAATATGCGTAGATACAACATGGCATCACAACATAACTCTACGACTCAAATATTTATTCAATAGGCTCAGAGGAGCGAGATATTACAAACATGGGTCTCATGACCCAACACTCAGAGCATACAAGACAAAGCACAAGCGGAAGCTAAACATGTCTGAGTACAGACAACTATAAATGAAAAGGGCTGAAAAGCCTGACTATCTACCAGATCCTGCCGAGGCACAAGATCGTAGCTGAGGTATCAAGCTAACCGTCGAAGTCCAAGCGGAACTACTAGCGAGATCAGAAGTCTCTACGCAAAACGTAAAATAAGCAAACGTGAGTACAAACGCGTACTCAAAGAAGACTTACATCAGAACTAGCTACATATGCATCATTATCAAAAGGGGTGGTGGAGTTTGACTGCAGCAAGCCAGCTTTGACCAGTGGCTATCTGAACTACATTGCAATTAACTCTTTTGAGGTGGCGCACACGAGTCCACATATTCACCATATCAATACACCACTATGGATCCGCTCCCGTCTCCCTACGAGAACGCCATCCATAGCACTCACGCTTATCTTGCGTATTTTAGAGTATCCACTTTCACTTGTCTATGAACTGATATAGGCAACCCAGAAGTCCTTTTCCGCGGACACGGCTATTCGAATAGATCATATTATACCCTGCAGGGGTGTACTTCTTCACACACGCTCTCACCACTTACCGCCGTTTACACGACATGTACTCGGCAACCTTCAAGCGGAAGCCCAACGTGGGTGTCGGCCACGACCTACCTAAACACACAAGTCCCAAGTCCAGGTTTATCGCCTATTCGGGTTCCATCCGCAGGAGTCCGCCGAGGTTTCCCATACAGCCCTCGAACGATGTGTGCAGGTTCCCGAGACACCAAGCGGGCGAATCGGTAAACCGGGCCATGGTGCCTACCGCAACACAACCCACCCCTATGGTCAGCGTTATGCGGCCCCACATACTACAAACACGAAACTACTTGCAACTCCCGGACCGAGGACAAGGGTGGTTAAGAAGCCGAGAGGGTCAATTAAGGATCCCAATGCGTGGTAGTAACTGTTTCATGGATCACAAACACGTAACTCAGCCTCGAGGACGGCTGCAATGAGACAACCCACCATGTACTCCTACATGGCCTCTCACCGCTACCTTTACCAAATCGTGTTCACACACTTAGCTCACACACGCTGTAGGACATGTTCACACACCTCCGATTCATCCCCGATGAATCAGACCTGACTCCACTCAAAGCAGGAGCAGGCATGAAAAACAAGCATGAATGAGTAGGCACAACATGGCTCAAGCAACTCCTACTCATGCTAGTGGGTTTCATCTAATTCTTGTGGAATGACAGTCATGCGAGAGGATAAAGGGGTTCAGCTACCGCAGCAAGTAACACATGAGTCGTTGTTGTCCTAATGCAGTAAAATAGAGCAGGAGGCGAGAGAGTGGGATTATATCGGAATGAACAAGGGGTTTTGCTTGCACAGCACTTCGAAGATAATATAGTTCTTCATCGGTGTCATCGAATTCATCGTCAGACGTCGCTCTCGAGAGGGGCAATTACCGGCAAACAAGAGAGAACACAATCAATGCAATGCACATTCACATGAATAACATGTCATGTTAAGGTACTGAATTCACCTAGTGCAATATCTAGCCAAGTTAATTGAAGTGGAATTCAAACAAGGTTAAACTCCAACTCCAAATGCTATTTCATAAATTACCCTAATCATGATTCATCCTATTCAGTGAGGTTAACTTGCTCAAACATGCATGAAAGTGCCATAAACAGATTCTTCATATTTTTCTGATCATTTTTCATATATAAATTATTTCCATTGGAGTTACGGTTGAATTTCTATGAATTTTAGAAGTTTAGGACATTTTCTGAAATTTCCTGAATTAAAATAATTCCAGAAATCAATATTGCGTCAGCCTGACATAGGCGTGACGTCAGCGAGTCAACTGGGTCGCTGTCCAGGTCAACTCTGACGCTGGGACCCACTGGTCAGTAGTTAGTTTAACTAACTAATTTAGGTTAGTGTTAACCTGTTTAGTTAGTGGCCGGGCCCACTCGCCGGTGACCTAGGGGGTCAAATCCTCGGTCAACTGGGCTAATCCACCCGGCGCCGAGTCGCCGGGCGAGGCCGAGACGGCGGAGGCCTTCGGGTTTGCATCTCCGGCCAAACGAGCGTCGGAGAGAGGCTCTCACGTGTTGCGGGTGCTTGGCGCATCCATCTCACATAAGCAAGGGGCTGAGGTCAGCCAGCTCGCCGGAATCGAGCTCACGGCGGTGGCCGGAGTTTGGGTGCAAGTGGGGATGGGGCTGCGGTGCACGGGAGGGCTAGTTAGTGTGTGCGTAATGCTCCTGATGGCTTCCCGAGCGTGGTGACGCGCTCCGAATCGAGTTCAAGCGGCTGCAGGGGCGGCGGCGACATGGCCGGCGGCAGCGAGAAGCTCGGCCTGGCGGGGCTACGGCCTAGAGGGCGGGCGCGACCACGGGAGAAGGGGGAGATGATGCGAGGCTCACCGTGAGTCCGTTTGGAGGGTCAGTGGGCTCGGGGGCGGCCGGAGTGCAGCGAATCGACGACGATGGTGGCCGGAGCCCGAGGTGGAAGACGACGGTGATGGCGACGTTGCTGGCCTCCCGGGGTCGCGTAGCTCGGCGGAGACGGAGAAGAGGTCGGGGCGGAGCTCTTGGGGATGGCAGAGGGCAAGGGGTGGCTGTGGCCAGTGCACGGCGATCGGGCGCCGACGGTTCATGGGTCGCGTGAGGGAGTGGGACAGAGGAGGGAAACGAGGAGGAGGGAGAGAGCGAGGGGTCCAGGGGGGTTAGGGGCGTGGCCCGCCTCCGTGGCGTCATGAGAAGGTCGGGAGGCCGCCAAAGACGAGGAGGTAGCCATGGCTCGGCTGTCTGCTGCCACGCTGATGCCGAAAGGCATGGGGAAGGCAGCCTTGAGGAGGTGGGCTGGGCCAACTGGGCCTTCGTGGGGGGGGGGGAAGCTGGGCCGGTTCGGACGCCAGGTAGGTGGGCTGCCAGGTAAGTTTCTCTCTCCCTCTTATTTCTATTTTCTATTTTCTGTAATTATGTTTGGCTTTAATAAAATGCGGTGGCATTTCCAAAAATCATGAAACTGGTCAATATCACTGTTTGGAATATTTCCAACAACAAACATTTCAGTTTATGATTATTTGAGCATTTAAAATATTTATTAGCATTAAATGCCCAAATGCAAATACTATATGATTTAATTCAAAAATCCAAATGTCATGGAAAAATGTGCAACATCTCTAGTTATCAAGTTTCAAAGATTTTTCCAAAAAATGGTGAACATTTTTGAAGGCCATTTGGTTCATTGAAAAATATTTCTTAGTTGAACCTATTTGAATTGTTTTTGGTGCTAGGGCTTGGTCATCCCCATTTCAAATTTAAAAGAAATTTAGACATGATGCATGGATGCAAGAAAATCAAGCTAGGGTTGATCTGGGGCTGTGACACATGAGGCTTGTGGCCACCTGTGAAGGCGCCAACAAACTGATGGCACAGATCTGCCCAAGAGGATATGGAGCTGTCCGGCAAGTGCATGAGCCAAGACCTGACGTTGGGCTTGAGCACGAGCGGGAAGTAGTTGGCGAGGATCTTGTCGTCCCGTCCCCTGCAGCCTGCACCGCGATGGTGTAGATCTTGAGGAACTCTGACGGGTGCGTCCTGCCATCATACTTCTCGACACGTCTGGTTTGAAGTTTTTACGGCTGGGCCTTTGGACTTGCCGCAGCTCACGAGTGAACGCAGGGCAACCTACCGTCTGACGGCAAGTCGCCTGGCTCCTCCGGGCGCGCGCATGTCAACAGAAGGCCAGCGCTTGCCGGATCGACGTCGCGCTTCTCTTCGGGCGCCGATGCGAGTTCGGCGTCCTCTTGTTGTCGCTCATGAAGAACTTGGCGCTGATCGCGGCGAAGCTCGCTGGATCCGACGACGCGGTGGAGTCATTTGTCGAGGTGGATCCGGTGAGTCGGCGATCTTGGCTTCGTGGCGGAGAGTGCACGGTGGTTGCACCTCCGACAGTCTCGTCGCCACCGGCTCGTGCCTTGTCGTCTCGCCGCGGCAGCGATGGCGTTGGTTGCCGCGGAGCGTCGCCGTTGGCAAAGCCGATGAGGCTCTGGATAGTGGCCCTCCACTCGTCGACCTTGTCGGCCGTTGGAGGGTAGTCGAGGAGCAGCTGAGCTCTCGCCAGAGCTTCTGCTGGAGTAGTGGGCGGCATTGGCGAACGGTGCGAGGAGCGGGATATGCTCGGACTTCTAACTACGTTAGAAGGAGCAACACCCCGTCCAGGCGACCGTATCTCACTCGTGCCAGCATGTTTGCGCGCATGCTGGTCTTGAGGGTCTCGATCCAACGAACGTATGGCGTTATGGATGCCATGACGTTGTTGGTCCCGCGTCTCCTGAGATGGGCGCGGGGGACGCGCGGACGCCGAGGTTTGCGGGGCCTTGTCCTTGGACTTGGCAACGTCGCGAGCACCTTCGCCGGCGCCCGTTCCTCCGCCAGCGTCTGCCCCACCACCCGTTTGCTGCGGTGAGGGTGGGTACGACGCGACGGCTGCTGCCGCCAAGCCTTCTTCTTCGGTGGCATGTTGAGGAAGATGTTGATGACGCTGCTCGTGTGAACGCCGGATCGGATTCACACGGCCTCGACGCCCCCTACCTGGCGCGCCAAAGATGTCGGGGAGGCTGATCGTACCCACGGACACCTATGGGGCCGGCGGACCAGGCCCCTTGTGGTTCGGAGGGGGGCGGAGATTGCACGAAGAGCGGATCGAGGCGAGGCACACGAGCAGTTTACCCAGCTTCGGAGCTCTCCGGAGAGATAAAACTCCTACTGCTGCTTGTTTGATGTATTGTGTTCTTGCTAGGGAGCGATGAGAGATACAAAACCTAGCGTGAGTGTATCTGGTCTCGAGTGAGTCGAACCAAAACCGAACCCCTTCTACGTTGCGCATGGGCCTCCTTTTATATGCCCAAGGGGTCTCCGACAGGTGGCAACATAAGCGGGGGTACAAATGTAAAAACAGGAGTTGGTACACCTACTCGAACAGTGTACAGTGCAAAATACCTAACTCTGACGACAAGGGACAAAAGCAATAAATGCCCGTCAGTGTCGCCCAAACAGTGCAATAGAGACCGTCAGGTGCGCCTCCGCTCGCCACGATGGCAAGCTTGTCAGCGCCGCTTATCGCTGCTCTCCGCTGGCTGCACAGCCTCTTGACACGCGTGCATGGAATGTTCCCACGGCGACACGTTGCGGGATGAGCTGGAGCGTAGAGGTAGAGAGGTTGCTTGTCATGGCAAGCGCCTTGCCTTGACGAATCCTTTGTCGCGTCCGGAGGCTTGTCGCGCTGAGCCTTCCCTGCAAGCTCCTCTTGCGGGGCCTTGTCTTCTGCATGCTCGAGGTGGCCTTCTCGACAAGCTCCTCTTGTCGGGGCCTTGTCTTCTTAATCAAATACTTTGTTCTTGAATGGCTCCAAAGGAGCCACGGAGGATCTTGGCGGTGACGAGGCAAACCCTGCCGCGGGGTGCTGCAACTGTCCGTGCACGAGTACGGGATACTAGGGTACCCCTACTCTAGTACACCGACAATCATCGAGAACTTTTAAGGGCTCATGAGAAGTTACGCTTTGAAAAGCTCAATCTTGAGCAAGAGCATGAGTTCTTAAAAGCAATTAATGATGATCTCCGTAAGAAAAGTTCTTCTTACATTGCTGCCGCGTTTACTCCTATCTACTTACATGCCTCAAGTCAAGTCTAGTAACAAGTACAAGAAAGATACTTCCTCTAGTAGTAACAATAATAATGTCAATTCCAATATTGTTGCTTCTAGTAGTTCTCTTGATTCCACTAATGATTCTCTTAGCCAAGTTACACTAGAGCAAGAAAATAGCTTATTGAAGGTAATTATAGAGAAAGGTGTTTACAAGAGCCTAGCCAAGAGTAAGCAATTCGAGGAAATTGTACGCAAGCAAGGAAGACACCGGAAGAATCAAGGTGTTGGTTTTGAACGAAAGTTCAATGCCAATGGAGTTGAGTGGGAAGAAGATCAATACCCCAAGATGAAGTTTGTTCCTCAACAAGAGAAGTATGATCCTACTTCCTTCACGGGAACACAAGCACAAGATGATCTACCACCACAAGACCATAAAAACAAAGGCAAGGACAAGCTTCAAGAAGAGATTGATGCATTTGAAGAAGCACCTAAGGTCTCGGTCAAGTGGATTCCCAAGACTACGTCAAGTTCTACTTCATCAAGTACAACTACAACTCCAAGGATTCCCATCAACATGATGTGGATCCCGAAGAAGAAGAACTAGAGAGTTCTTGAGGGTGACTCTGCCAACATTCTTCACACATATCTTTATGGCAACGACAAGTGCAATCAACTTCCACATCTTGCACTAGTTCAAGGAGTCACAAACCCTCATATTGGTAAGGCAAGGGACAAGGTAACCTAATGATTTCATGGACATCATGTCACGCCCAATATGCGACCCTATCCAAAAGGAACTCGAAGGTCCCACCAAGGATAGACCCGCATATTGAAACGCTTTTGCAAGGTGGATATCATTACATCAACATTACATAATAGATGGGGATACATAAATAAGGCACAAATGCCACAAGAATACATCAACATCATACACAAGAAAGCAACATCCGACTACGGATGAAACATAAACAGGAACTCAAACGACATCCACCCTGCTAGCCCAGTGCTGCCGACACGGAACCTATCCTCGATCGAAGAAGAAGCGGAAGAAGAACTCAACGCAAGCAAGCATCGCTCTCGCGTCATGATCATCGCATAACCTGTACATGCAATCGGTGGTGTAGTAATCTGTGAGCCACGAGGACTCAGCAATCCCATTACCATGGGTATCAAGACTAGCAAAGCTTAAAGGGAAAGGAAGGGATAAAGTGGTGAGGCTGCAGCAGCAACTAAGCATATATGGTGGCTAACATACGCAGATGAGAGCGAGAAGAGAAACAAAGGAACGGTCGTCAACTAGTAATGATCAAGAAGTGATCCTGAACTCCTACTTACGCCGAGACATAACCCGTAAACCGTGGTTCTCCTCTCGATCAACCCCGAAAAGAGACACTCACGGTTACGCACACGGTTGGTGTATTTTAATTAAGATCAACTTCGGGTTTTCTACAACCGGACATTAATAAATTCCATCTGCCACATAACCGCTGGCACGGCTCTCGAAAGTTTATACCTGCAGGGGTGTCCCAACTTAGCCCATGATAAGCTCTCGCGATCAACGAAGGATATTCCTTCTCCCGGGAAGACCCGATCAGTCTCGGACTCCCGGCTACAAGACATATCGACAGCAAAAAAACAAGACCTGCAAGACCGCCCGATGCGCCGACAATCCCTAAAGGAGCTGCACATATCACGTTCTCAGGGCAACACCGCATGAGACAGGCTACGAGTAAAACCAAGCATCAAGTTGCCCCAAGGTGGCCCCGCAGGCGGCTCGGTTCGAACCAGCACTTAGAGAAGCACCGCCCGGGGGCTAAATAAAGATGACCCTCGAGAGAGCGACTCCCAAGGGAAAAATAGGTGGTCGTGAGGCAAATGGTAAAACCAATGTTGGGCCATGCCGGAAAAGTCTTATTCAAAGCGAACTGTCAAGGGGGTCCCATAAATCACCCGACCGCGTTAGGGACGCAAAATCCGGGAACATAACACCGATATGACAGAAACTAGGGCGGCAAGAGTGGAACAAAACACCAGGCATAAGGCCGAGCCTTCCACCCTTTACCAAGTATATAGATGCATTAATTAAATAAGATATATTGTGATATCCCAACAAGTAAACATGTTCCAACAAGGAACAACATCTCCATGTTCCAACAAGGAACAAACTTCATCTTCACCTGCAACTAACAACGCTATAAGAGGGGCTGAGCAAAGCGGTAACATAGCCAAACAACGGTTTGCTAGGAAGGGTGCAAAAGGTTAGAGGTCGACATGGCAATTTGGGATGGCTTGATAAACAGGTAATAGGTAGCGCAGCATAGCGATAGAAACGAATCAACTAGCATAGCAATGATAGTAGTGAGATCCAGGGGTAGCGGTCATCTTGCCTGAAATCCCGCAAGGAAGAAGAACGAGTCCATGAAGAAGATGAACGAGTCCATGAAGAAGATGAACGGATGAAGCCGAACCAAGCGTAGACGAACGAATCCTCACGATCGCAACGAAACATGAACTAACAAGAAGAAGCACACAACATAATAAACACACCACACATAGACAAGACATGATGCACAACCAAGCATGATGCATGACAAATCTACATGAGGCTACTCATGGCAAAAGATGATGCAAACAAGAGCAACACATCAAAGCAAGTTTAAATGAGGCCGGAAACAACATATAACAATTCCGGTAAGTCCTCATATGCAAATTTCGAAATTGGTCCAGATCTGAATAAACCTTATGTTCAAGTTGTTAAACAGAAAGTTAAGATGCACCACGATGATCTACACGAAATTCTAGTCAAGTTACATATAAAGTTCATTAGATTCGAGACTACGGCCTAGAAGATATGAGCAAAACAAGATAAGCATGGCATTGATGCAAAATGCACACAAACATCAAGCAAACACCTCAAAACAAGGATGCAACATGATAATATGAAACTACATGCAAAATGAAGCAAGTTTCATATAGAGCACGCTCAAAACGGAGCAACGGATCAACACATACACTATACAAGTTATAGCAACAATCTGTCCAAAACAGCAAGTAGGCATATTGCGAGCACCAAAACAACATTCTACAGGACCTCAACATAATAACAAAAGGCATGGGCATGATGTACAGGTAAAGCATTACAAAACATGAACACTGAGCTATCTCCATAAATCACTGGAACATGCTCAAAAACACATGACAATATTGCAAATAATAACAGTTTCAGACTTTAGCAGAAATTACATCAGGTTGCAATGTTTAGAGCTATCGAACGACATGCTACAGGAACTTATAATAGAAAGACAAGGCATGGAATGAGTCTACTCAAAGCATAGAACAAAAGTCCTTTAGTGACCATAAGCCAAAAAGGATCAGAAAATATGATGGCACCCATGTAAACATGGCAAGTTATATTACAGATTTGAACATGGCAGGAACAACAATGAGTAGGCATGTTGGTGAGCTTGAACCACTCACCACAGAGCAATACATAGCATGGCAAGGCAACCAACAGCAAGAAGACATGTTATAGAAGCTATAAATGGAAAGAACAACATCATAGCATACACGGATCAACTACAACAACCTTGGAAAAATTGAATAACATGTAAACAATCTGCCAGGAAACATTTTATAGCAAAAGTAGAGCTCGATTGACTCAAGCTAGACTACTCCATAATTGCAAACAAGGGCATGGATGGATATAGCAAGACATGTATAACAAAACATCCTTACTGAAGTATCACAAAATATGCATGGATCTCTCTGTAGCATTAAGTGAACATGGCATAAAAATAGCAGCAAAACTGGGCCGAAATCAGCAACAACAAGACACCTAGTTTGCATGCTTGTGCTAGTCACCACATAGATCACAAAAATACATGGAATATACCCCTGGAGAGATGGCATGGCATATGACAAAACACATGTAGGACTCAAGTCCATAGGATGCACACATCAATCATGGCAAAAATGACAAGTGCATGTTCTGTTAAGAACAGAAACTAACATCACATAGCACTCTTCCAACAGCATTTCGGGCATCAATATGAGCTCAAATGAAAATGATGCAATGATATGAAATGATCTACTCTTCGAGACGAACAATCTAACATATTGTACGCACAAAACGGACCTACGGGTGCAGAGTTATGATGCGATGACAATGCAACCAAATATGCAACAATTTCGGGGACTTGGTGGATTTGGAGGGGGGGAAAGAAGTCAACCGCGGCGCGGATTGCGAGGTTCGCGGAGAAGAGGCCGGGAGGTCTCCAGCGAGGTCGGGATGGCGGATCCGAGGCGGGTCCGCCGGATCTCGCCGGATCCGGCGCGGACTCGAGGAGCGCCGAGGTCGGGCAGGCGGGCGAGGTCGCTGGGGCGGCGGACGGAGGCGCTGCCGGGCGCCCGGTGAGGGAACCGAGGCGGCTCGGGCAGGGAGGCGAGGTCGCGGTCGGGCGGGGCGGCGGCCGGGCGGCGATCGGGCCGGTGGCGGCGCTGAGGTCGGCGGGAACTGCCGGAACGGCGGGGCGGCCGGGCGCTGGAGATCCGCGGCGCGAGGCGGCCGGCGAAGCGCGAGGCGGCTCCGGGCGAAGCGGGTGGCGGCGCTGGCGGGCGGCGTGGAGCGGGCCTGCTGGCCCCGGATGGGCTCCATGGTCCGCGGCGTGAGGGAGCCGGCGTACACGTGGCGGGCGCCACA